>CM070597.1:67042753-67714976 GCA_036346395.1 Hsuehochloa calcarea
TAAGACATTAGAAGAAAATGATATTCTGGACTAATTCTCAACTAATTGAGAAATATACTAAGTCTAGTTCATCAATTACTATCAGCTAGCAACCAACATCCAATTCGGCTAAAAGCGTACTCTGAAGAATGTGTTTGGCAAACCAAATTTGGATAGGTTGCAAAATGATAGCTTGCTGATTTTTGCTTTGAATCAAGTAATGATTTTACTTAGATTACTTGTTAATGAGTAAAACTTAAAGCCTAGCATACTATTTAGCATCAAATACTAGTAGTCATCAAAATTTGAGGCTTACAAGGAAAAGCAAATGTCAGATTTTGAAATCTGAAAATCTGGACAGATTTAAAGATGCAAATTTGATGCTCCATTAGACTATAACAAATTGACATACTAGATGGAGTTATAGCTAGATAAGTACAACTACAAGTTTAACTTATCACCTAACATCCATTAACACTAATTAGCAAATTTTAGCTCAACTAAAACAGCAGTTTTCAGATTTGTCAAAACCGAAAACAGCACAGATTCATAAAAGTAAACTTGCTACTACATTTGACTAATAGAAAATAATATTTCAGATTAAGCTACAGCTAAATGAGTATACTTAAAAGTCTAACTCCTCACCAAACATCAGCTAACATCAACTACCAGGTTTCGGTTCACACTGATTTGCAGTTTTCAGTATTCTGAAAACTGAAACAGGACATATTGCAAAAGACAGCTGCTGAGCTAAATGATCACAAGTAAAGTACTATACTTTAGCTTAGAGTATTCCTAATTAGATTAGGAAGTTAACCCACCATTTGCTAACAGCAATAGACAAGAAATAAGGAGGTTGCTGTGCACTGCTAGTCCAACCGAAAACAGACAGTGCACAGCCGGCTACTAATGACCTCTTGCAATGATTGAAGTCTGCTACTTATTTCACTAAGACAAAAACACTATGTTTGCTAAAGTGGTAGCTAAACAATTAACTAAAGTCTACTTAACAATTATTAGCACTAAGTGATGAGAAATGGAAATCAAAAATCTGGCTGTGCATGCTTGCCGGTTTGACTGATAGCAAACAGCACAAGATAAAATGAAGTTCTGGACTGGTTTGGGAACACAAAAGAAAAATTGCTACTAATGATTCTCAGGTTCAATTAAGACCTAATTAGGCTGAAAAGTGACAAGAGAAACCCTAAAACTTGGAAACGATATGAAAGACCGAAAAGTTATAAAAACAACTTTTCTGCATAAAGATGATCCAAGAATAATTTGCACAAGTGAAAGGCTCTGGACTCTTGGACCTTAGGATGCTCAAAAACAAAGATTAAAGTGTAATCTTACCAGCTAGAGAAAAAGAAAATGGAGCTAAGGGTTTTGGCCAAAACAGGAAAACTCCCAAGTCCTCTTCTCAGCTTAACCAAAACAGAAATTCCCACTTGATGCTCTACTGGCTCGGTTCACTGAGAGCTACTCCATTTTCCACTGATAAGGAAGAAAGCATGAGCAGCACTTTCCAGTCAAGAATGGCAGGAGGCTTAACACTAAAGCTTAGGAAGGTTAAACCTCCAGAGCAAAGGAGAGGGTTCTAGAGATGCGGTGGCTCTTCATTGTGGTCGACCGCCGACCGGCCAGATCTTGACCATTGCACCGCCTCACCAAAGAAGAGAGAGGGAAAGAGAACAGCTGCCCTGTATTGCCTGCTGGTAGATGCACTGCTACCCAACCGAAAAGAAGGAAGGGAAAAAGAAGCTGTTGTCCTGTGCTGGAGCTGCTGCCCTGCGCTGGCCTTTGCTAGAATCAGCAGAGCATCCAACATCATCACGTGATCAGCAGCTGAAATTTTTCCAGAGGCAACTGATCAACAATAGCAAAACACTTGGTGCTTATGATCAGCTGCTTTGCTCTCAGCCAAAAGAAAGAAAAGACAATTGCCGCCCGAAAAGTCGAGCTCGTCATTAGCGAGAGTAACGGCCAACATCAGCTGATCAACAAAAAGCAAAACATTTGGTGATCAAATAGAGAATCGAATGTTCCTAGGGAAGTAAGGACGGTGATCAGATATTGGCTAGAGGAAGAGGATTTTTGGTTATAACAACATATCCAAGTTTCAAAATAAACAGTGATGCTACAGAAGACATCTTATTGCTGTTTATTAAAACTGGGCTGTTACAAACCTACCCCCCTTAAGAGAATCTCGTCCCGAGATTCAGGCGATTCAAAAGTTGAAAAAGATGAAGTGAAATGATTTTTCTTCAAGGATAGAAAAGAGATTCTAATAACAACATAGTGTTGCTATTACATTTCTTTTACATTGCTTTGTTTAATCTTGCCTTTCTTGATTCAAAGGCAATTTTAAACAAAGAAAAGATGGGGTGTTCAATCTTCATCGATCTTCACGCTCCCACGTGGCTTCATCTTCGAATGATTAGCCCATCAACTTTTAAGAACTTGACGGTGCGGTTTCTTGTCATACGCTCCATTTCATCAAGGATACGCACGGTTGCTCTTGATAGGAAAGATCGGTTGGAGAGCAAGATGCTCATAAGTAGTGGCCGGAGGAACACGCAGCACTTCTTCACCGAGAAACATGAAAAGTATCATGCCTCGCCAAAGAGACTCGGGTAGCTCTAATTGATAAGCTACTGACCTCTCGTTTGCAATGATTCTAAGGGTCCGATATAACGAGGTGCTAGCTTTCCTTTCACCGAAAACGATGAGTGCCCTTCATCGGTGATACTTTGAGGTAGACATAATCATCTACTTCAAAACTTAACTCACGTCGACGATGGTCGGCATAACTCTCCGACGAGATCGAGCGGTTTTGAGACGGTCTCGAATCGCATTTAACTTGCTCTTTGGCTTCTATTACCAAGTTCGACCATAAAATGGTCTTTCACTGCACTTTGACCAATTCAATGGAGTCCTACAAGCTCTTCCATACAAGGCTTCAAAAGGTGACATTTGAATACTTGCTTGATAGCTATTATTGTAGGAAAACTCCACATACGGCAAAGATTTTTCCCAGCTTCTTGCCATATGATAGCACATGTGCTCTAAGAAGATCTTCCATCACTTGATTTACCCTTTCGCTTGACCACCGGTTTGAGGATGATAAGTCAGATCGAAGAGAGTTCTCATCCCCATGGCTTGATGGAGACAATTCCGTAAATGAGATGTGAACCGAGGTCCACGATCCGAGACAATGACTTTTGGAACACCGTGGAGACAAACAATCTTAGCAATATATAACTCTGCCAATTGCTTGCCATTGAAAATGGTTTTGACAGGAATAAAATGAGCCACTTTCGTTAGACGATCAATGATCACCCAAATGGCATCAAACCCATTCTCGAGTTTTTAAGTCCGGTAACAAAATCCATACCGACTTCTTCCCATTTCCATTGTGGAATAGGCAAGGGTCAAGGGTACCAAAGAGGTTTTAAGTGCTCGGCTTTAACCCTTTGGCAAATATCGCACTCAAAGAACATACCGAGCAATTTGCCTTTTCATCCGGCTCCACCAAAATGTCTTCTTCAAGTCTGGTACATCTTAGTACTTCGGGATGTAAAGAAAACTTGGAATTATGAGCTTCTTTGAGAATTAGCTCTCTCAATCGAGAATTTGAAGGTACCACCAAACGATTGCGATATCAAGGATACCATCGCATCTTCGTGAGAATTCGATGGCTTTACTCGCCTTCAAATTTTCCTTGATTTCGCCACCTCGGCATCGGTTTTCGAGCTTTAACTCGATCTTCGAGGGTTGACTTCACTTCAAAGCAAAGAAGAAATCCATCTGCTACCATTTCAAGACTTAAGCGCGAAAATCAGCACATAAGCTCTTAGCCGGGAAATGTTGATAAGCAATTGCAATGTGACTTTCGCTTAGGGCATCACCACAACATTGGCTTTGCCAGATGGTAGTGAATACCCATATCGTAGTCCTTGATTAATTCAAGCCATCTTCTTTGTCTCATATTCAGTCCACTTGAGTGAATATATATTTCAAGCTTTTATGATCAAGATATATTTCGCAACGACACGAGAAGGTAATGTCGCCAAATCTTTAATGCATGGACTACGCCAATTCCAAATCATGAGTAGGATAATTCACCTCATGAGGTCGCGAATCGCCGATGCATATGCCACAACTCGCCTTCTTGCATAAGTACACACCAAGTCCATGGCGAGACGCATCACAATAGATATCAAAAGTCTTATGGATATCGGAAGAGTGAGAACAGAGCTTGGTCAGAGCTTTTCAGAGTCAAAATCATTTTCACACTCCATGACCAAAAGAATTTGTTCTCCTTCTTTAGAAGCCGGGTCGAGGCCTAGAAATTTTAGAGAAGTTTTCAATGAACCGACGGTAATAACCCGCAAGTCCAAGAAAACTCAACTTCATGAACATTCCGAGGTCGCTTCACCCAATACATCTTGTATCTTCTTTCGATCAACCGTAATACCTCCTTGGATAATACATGTCCCAAGAATGCAACTTGTTTGAGCGTAAAGCACACTTGCTAAATTTAGCATACAACTGATGCTTATGAAGTGTATCCAAAGACAAGTCTCAAATGTCGATCATGCTCTTGGCGGACTTGAATAGATAAGAATGTCGTCAATAAACACAACAACAAACTTATCCAAGAATTCCATGAAGACTGAATTCATAAGATTCATAAAATAAGTTGGAGCATTGGTTAGGCCAAAGGACATGACAAGATATTCATATAACCCATAGCGAGTAGAGAATCTTGTCTTTGGAATGTCCTCGGCTCTAACCTTGATCCGATGATAGCCCGATCGCAAATCAATCTTAGAAAAGACATGGGCTCCCGTCAACTGGTCAAACAGATCATCGATTCGAGGCAAAGGATATTTGTTTTTGATAGTGACTTCATTTAACGGACGGTAATCCACACACATCCGTAAAGTCTTGTCTTTCTTTTGGACAAAGATGGCGGGCATCCCCATGGTGAGGAACTCGGTCGAATGAATCCTTTGTCAAGCAATTCTCCCGCTTGTTTCTTCAATTCAAACAACTCATTCAAGGCATGCGATAAGGTCTTCTCGATATGGGAGCAGATCAGAACTAGTTCAATCACGAACTCCACTTCCGATCCGTGGCATACCGAAGGTCTTGAGAAAACGTCCGGATATTCACATACTACCGCATCGACTCCAAAGTAGGGTGGTATCCATTTTCATCGCACCTGCATGAGAATGAACTGTTCTAGACGAAAAATGACCGAAAGGCCATTTTATTAGTGACGGATATGGTTCGTTGGGCACAATTAATTTGCCCTGCATTCTTGGTCAACCACCCATTCCCAAAATAACATCTATCCCTTGTGAATTTATCACAATCAAACCGCCCAAAAATCTACCCTTCAATAACGATATTGACATTAAAGCGATTTGATCGATTAAAAATACTTGACCAGCGAATGAATAATATGTGGTGGATGAAGATGATGCATAACTAATCGATGTTGAGTAGCAAACCGCCTACTAACAAAAGAATGGGATGCTCAGAGTCAAATAAAGCGAAGAGTTTAACTGGAATTAACTAGGAGCATACCAAGGATAACTTCAGTGCCTACCGCTTCTTCAAGAATAATTGATTTACACGGCCACGGCCGAACTGGATCAGGCTTAACAATTGTCTTTGGAGAAGGTGCAGGACGAACAAGAGCTGGAGATGGTCGAACAGTGGCAACCCTTTGCCTTAGCAAAGCATCGACGGTAAAATGCCCTGACGCCCACAATGATAGCATATCACACCTACCGACATTGATGGCAGCAGTGGTCTGTGTCCACTAGGTCGGACCGCCTGAAGGTGGCGGTGGGCGAAAGGCAAACATCTTGGCGCCACTGGTGGAACTGGCCGCGCCGGAAGATCGAGGCGCCATGACGCGCGTCCTGTGAACGGCTACTGGATGCAAATTGGGTAACCTTTTGACGCTTCAGTGATTCCTCTAAAGCCTTGCTCTTAGTTTCAAACAATGATGGCTTTGTCCACAAGATGTTGGAAATTTCGAAATCTTGCACCGCCAAAGCCAATCGCAACTCTTGAGATAGACCATTCATGAACGGTTTCGACGACGAGTGTCCGTCAAACATCGCTGGGGCGCATCGAGCAAGAAAATTAAACTCATGAAGGATCGGTCACCGATTTTCGCCGCTGAGAGCGAAATTCGCCGCTTGAGCATCATCACTCCCTCGTATATGGGCCTCGCGAAGGCCTCCATGAACTCAAGCCGGGAAGGAGTATGTCCGGGGTTGATAGCCGATAATTATCCCACCAATTGCTAGCCGCCCAGACCAAGCGGTAGCTAGCATACAGACCTTCTCCTTTCAACACTGGGCAATGGTCGCTTCTTTTTAATCTCCTTAAGCCAATCCTCCGCCTCCAAAGGATCCGGGAGCTAGAGAACATCGGCGGATTAGTCCACAAAGTCGCAAGACTTCTCGCCCATGCCGAACTCCGCCTACCACCGTGGAGTGGTGGAAGAGGTATTGAGCGCAACCGCTCCAAGATGCGTGTGGTCGTCCATGCGGTTGCGCTCAATTTGCATGAGCACATCCGCCATAGTGGGTGGTGGAGGAAGCTCCTCTTCTGCCTACCACCTTGCGGACCATGGGATCCGGAAGGGTCCGTCTCGCTCCCCGAGTCTCAAGAACAGGAGTGGAGAACCTCTCCTCTTGTTGTGTTCGCGATCGAGTGGTTGGTCCTGTCATCCTGTTGCCATATAATGGTTAACATTATAACAAGGATACACTCGTGCTAACACATACAAGCTTTGGAGAAAGAAATTAGTTAAATACTAAACCTAAGCATGCAAGATGTCATGATATGCAACCAATTAACACCAAAAAGCAAAGACAAAGTACAAGAAAAGGTGCGGCTTCCATTCCATGAAATGTCAATTTGAACAAAAACTATAACAGACTCAATTATAACCAAAAGTCTGCATCCACTTTATTAACAACCAACAGGAAACATGTTATGCCCAAAATGCACAAGTCGGCCGCTACCTCACCATGTTTTAAAGTACAAACGTTAGCACACAATATTTATACAGACATAGGCTATGCTATTACACACTACTTAATGGACAACTACTAGCCTATTACACAACTAAAGCCGATCACATCCTTCAGTCCTAAACATGGTCTTCTCGGTTAAAATTCACCGGAAACTCATTTAGCAAATGAGCCTCAGGTGAACCAGTATCTAAAGGGTTCGATGGGCTAATGAGACGAGTGGGAGAACCCAACAGCAGATAATGTCCACCAGAGTGAGTAGGCCGCTGAGTGCGAGGAAATCCAGCAGACATCCTGGCCTGACGACACTGACCAAAAACAGGAACCAGTCCGGGAACCTCTGGAAGTCGCCATCCCTGGGGTACAGTGGCAGCTGGTGGAATCTCATTGTTGCCGTAAAGCACGTTACGAGGAACGCGGATCGTGGCAACACCAAGCCTCAAATACTCTTGTGCCTCGTGCAAACGATGGCGGGTCTCCCATAACTCGTGACACGAGCGGTGATAGGTTTGGTCCATGATACGGACCAACCTCGCTAACTCGCAGACGATGGGTCCTCTCCAAACCGTATCTCATCAAACGTAATCACATCCGATCTAGGGCCTTGTTTTGGGAAGTGCACATAGGGTGGTCGAGACACCAGTCAAGTCATGACGAAGGAGGCTCATCATCCCACGCGCAGCCTTCCGCATGACCATAGATTCGAGGTGGCACGCACATGGATGCGATGGGAACACTACCCACCACGTGTCCGCGATCACATTAATGATAGCTTGGTACTCTTCCATACCGGGCCCTCGGTCTCTACGGTAGATGGCGTACTGGCCGATAAGTGAAATTAGCTCGCCACATCATGTCTCAAGTAAGGCCGAAACCCGCCCACATCTTCTGTGAGTCTCCTTAATCAAATACCGACCACTCATCTACGATAAAAGACAAGGTAGGTAAGAAACTGATCTTAAAAAAATCAAAAGAAAAGTGGATAAGAATTGATACTAAAAGAAGATAAGAAGTAAAGACAAAGATGCTTAGATCTTTTAGAAATTAATTATGTTAAAATAGTATCACAGAGACTCACTAAAGGCAACAACCATGCTAATTCTATCCTACAGCAAACGATGCTCGATATTAATTTGTGAGACCCTCAATTATTGAAATGTGCCTTATTAAAATTATATCGTAGCATAATTCTTATTTAAGGAACAAAGCAAATCCTTTATTAAGAATCATACTAAAAGCATAATGATAACAAGTAACAATTTCAACATTCGTGTTCTCGGATATATGTCATGCAATATTTCCCAGATCGTGAATATTGCACATATATCCTAAAACAACATTGCATCATTCACATACAAGTCATACATTCACATAATTATACATCAATAATTACATCACTAATTTCGGTTGCTACAGTACCGAATAAAAACAGATGACCTTGGGTCATTAACAAAAAGAGCAACAGCGGAAACAAAAACATAAAAGCAAAACCACCAATGGCCCCATCATCCCGAGCTATTGCGTGGAGGCTAGAACTAGCATTACTCGTTAGCGCCACCGGATCGGCGCTAACGGGCATCTCATAAAGATATCCATCCTCACCGCAACAAGAGGTCATAAAACCCCGAGTACGAAAGGTACTCAAAGAAGTCTTACACAAACTAATAAAAGAAAGTGTTTGATAGAACCTATACAAAGGAATAGAATTTTATATGCATAAGGTTATCAATGAAGGCTCAATTGGTTCAATTTGCATAAAGCGATACATATTAACCTACAATTGCTAAATTTTGACAAAGCAGCTTTAATAATTCAATTTGGACTAAAAGATGTAAGTAATTGAACATAAGCAAAAGCAGATCAATAATAGTCACCGATCATTACCAAATCGAGCATGACACTCCTCATGCCGAAATTAATAATTCCCAAAACCCAAATTAGAACAAATTCTATACAGTGACATCAATCCAAGCGTTGTCCGTAAATCGGACACGGCTATTCGAATAGTTTTAATCCTCGCAGGTGTACATCTTTACCCACACGACTTAGTTAGCCCGTAGCCCCTAGGATAATAGCACACCGCCTTTGGTATGCGGCCGTAAACTAAGATTCGTATTTTCAACAAGTTAACACTATTGAGTTGGATGACCCATGTGAAACCGATCCCGCTTAAACAACGATCGATAGCATATATTCAACCGAGGTTCACATGTTGTACAGGAATGCCGACCACCAATTAAATGCAAACTCGTGTTAGCCACACATATTACACCATGATCGGGCCTGAAGGTACGTACATGCGATGTAACACATCTACGCCTTACCCTTCTAAGAACATCTGATATCGATATAAGCTCCACATGGCATACGACACGGCCCGAAGACTTAAGCATCTATGCCATATGAAATCAATACACATGTCCTTACTCTCCTGTATCCAACTCAATAATATTAACCCTTTACTTAACCAAACAGCGCCCATACACTGCGTGTGGAAGTACGCTGGTGCTTGAATTGGGCCGTCAGAGTTCAGTCCTTAATCAACCCAGACAAGACGTCCACAGTTCCCATTCTCGTGCACTAGGCACCATCACTAGCATCCACTTGTCCAGATTTGAATTAAGTTTAACAACAAGATTTAGATTCATCTCAGATTTAAATAAACTGAACAAAGAATCAACAAAAATAAAAATGTATTTGTTGTTCCCCAGGTTTGACAAGATAAGCCTACCAAACACTACCGTTCTATGGACTGCATGGCTAAGCAAAATTGAAATTAAGTATTATATCACCACAAACTACCTTAGGTTGAGTGTATGATCAATTCAAGGTAAGCCACAATTATCAGGTTATAACTACCTATTGACAGATCACAATTAATTTTTAAGAAAATTAGCATGCAACAGTATCACTGTGTTTTGTAAATCTACAGTTCAAAAATTGGGATCAACATGGTGCAGAGAGGATGCTTGCCTTGGTAATAATAGATAACCTCTTGTTCAGGTTCTGGTGGCTCAACAAAAGATTCAACAATCTCAGAAGAACCAATATCTAGAACACAAAAGTCCAATGAATAGCAAGAAAATGGCAGAGAGCAAAATGCAGAAAAGAGTGCATGATCAATAGCTCAATGCATATTTAACAACATGCTTAAGTTATATCTATTTTACATAAGGTCAATAGCATATAGCCGGCTTCTGCTAATACAATTTGTCACAAGTAGTTTAACTAAAACCACAATTTCAGATTTGGAACAATATTGAAAACAGGACAAGGTAGAAGTTTAACTTAACATTTATACTCTTTACTAGAAGAAGTAGAGGCCAACATTTAGTTGCATGTGGTCTGCATGACCAAAGATAGAGAGAAACACGTAAATAGGAATTCAAGAACTATAGTTTGTGTTTTAGCAAAACCAAAATCTGGATAGATTGCAAAGAAAGAAATTGATGCTTCATTAGATTATGAGCAATTGATTTTTTTGATTAAGCCAAAGCTAATGGGTAATATTCAAAACCTAACTCACCACATAGCATCAGCTAACATTCACAAGCAGTAGAGATAAAAAATGGACTACAGGTTTCAGATTTTTAGCAAAACCGAAATCTGGGCAGAAAACCAAAAATCAGATTGATGAACTAAGACATTAGAAGAAAATGATATTCTGGACTAATTCTCAACTAATTGAGAAATATACTAAGTCTAGTTCATCAATTACTATCAGCTAGCAACCAACATCCAATTCGGCTAAAACTGTGCTACAGTAACAGGTTTGGCAAACTGAAATTTGGATAGGTTGCAAAATGATAGCTTGCTGATTTTTGCTTTGAATCAAGTAATGATTTTACTTAGATTACTTGTTAATGAGTAAAACTTAAAGCCTAGCATACTATTTAGCATCAAATACTAGTAGTCATCAAAATTTGAGGCTTACAAGGAAAAGCAAATGTCGATTTTGAAATCAAAACTGACAGATTTAAAGATGCAAATTTGATGCTCCATTAGACTATAACAAATTGACATACTAGATGGAGTTATAGCTAGATAAGTACAACTACAAGTTTAACTTATCACCTAACATCCATTAACACTAATTAGCAAATTTCAGCTCAACTAAAACAGCAGTTTTGATTTGTCAAACCGAAAACAAAGATGATTCATAAAAGTAAACTTGCTACTACATTTGACTAATAGAAAATAATATTTCAGATTAAGCTACAGCTAAATGAGTATACTTAAAAGTCTAACTCCTCACCAAACATCAGCTAACATCAACTACTGTTTGGTTCACATCGATTTGCGATTTTGATGATTCAAAAGCTCAAACAGACATATTGCAAAAGACAAAGTGATGAGCTAAATGATCACAAGTAAAGTACTATACTTTAGCTTAGTGTATTCCTAATTAGATTAGGAAGTTAACCCACCATTTGCTAACACAATAGACAAGAAATAAGGAGGTTGTCCTTCGCTAGTCCAACCGAAATGCATAAAGGCACAAATGGCTACTAATGACCTCTTGCAATGATTGAAGTCGCTACTTATTTCACTAAGACAAAAACACTATGTTTGCTAAAGTGGTAGCTAAACAATTAACTAAAGTCTACTTAACAATTATTAGCACTAAGTGATGAGAAATGGAAATCAAAAATCTGGCTGTGCATGCTTGCCGGTTTGACTGATAGCAAACAGCACAAGATAAAATGAAGTTCTGGACTGGTTTGGGAACACAAAAGAAAAAATTGCTACTAATGATTCTCAGGTTCAATTAAGACCTAATTAGGCTGAAAAGTGACAAGAGAAACCCTAAAACTTGGAAACGATATGAAAGACCGAAAAGTTATAAAAACAACTTTTCTGGCATAAAGATGATCCAAGAATAATTTGCACAAGTGAAAGGCTCCTGTGGGCTACTGGACCTTAGGATGCTCAAAAACAAAGATTAAAGTGTAATCTTACCAGCTAGAGAAAAAGAAAATGGAGCTAAGGGTTTTGGCCAAAACAGGAAAACTCCCAAGTCCTCTTCTCAGCTTAACCAAAACAGAAATTCCCACTTGATGCTCTACTGGCTCGGTTCACTGAGAGCTACTCCATTTTCCACTGATAAGGAAGAAAGCATGAGCAGCACTTTCCAGTCAAGAATGGCAGGAGGCTTAACACTAAAGCTTAGGAAGGTTAAACCTCCAGAGCAAAGGAGAGGGTTCTAGAGATGTCGGTGGCTGGTACATTTTACACTTCTCGACCGACCTGGTCAGATCACGATTTACCAGACTGCCTCAACCGAAAGAAGAGAGAGGGAAAGAGAACAACTGCCTCAGACTTTCTTTGGTAGATGCATCGCTACCCAACCGAAAAAGAAGGAAGGGAAAAGAAGTCGTTGTCTGGTCGGAGCCGCCGCTGCCTACTTGCCTTTGCTAGAATCAGCAGAGCATCCAACATCATCACGTGATCAGCAGCTGAAATTTTTCCAGAGGCAACTGATCAACAATAGCAAAACACTTGGTGCTTATGATCAGCTGCTTTGCTCTCAGCCAAAAGAAAGAAAAGACAATTGCCGGCCCGAAAAGTCGAGCTCGTCATAGCGAGTAACGGCCAACATCAGCTGATCAACAAAAAGCAAAACATTTGGTGATCAAATAGAGAATCGAATGTTCCTAGGGAAGTAAGGACGGTGATCAGATATTGGCTAGAGGAAGAGGATTTTTGGTTATAACAACATATCCAAGTTTCAAAATAAACAGTGATGCTACAGAAGACATCTTATTGCTGTTTATTAAAACTGGGCTGTTACAGGCTGATGGACAGGAAGCTGATTCTAGGAGAGTGGTGCGTAATGTTGTTAAAAAGCTGATCCCATAGATGATCTATGAAGCACGCATCCAAGCGGTCATCTATTACCACACCCAAGTCCTTGGAAAGGAAATTCATAGGGCCGAGGCTTGCCAAACGCATATCACTTTGGAGGAGTAGATGGTGTAATCATAATTGCTCATGCCATTGCTTCTCGTGGGTTCTAGTTTGCAATCAATTCTAGTTTATTCATATTTAACACTTTGTTAAATTAGGCAATACCTTGGTGGTCCCAGAGGTGTGAAGATGCATGGCAGCAGATTGCCCAGAAGAGGTGGTGTAACGAAGAGTGGTTAGAGGCCTCCCGTGCTGCTAGGGAGCGGAGATTGTTGATGGGCGGGCAAAGATATCGCCAAGGCTCCTCCATGGCTCGTTACAAGAAGCACTTGGTAGGTCAACATGTTCATATTGATTGAATGTTGCACATACATATTTATATACCTCCCGAGTGTTTGGGTGCAGGAAAAGAAGAAGCAGAGGCCTGTCTCCGATGTAGAGGCATATGTAGAAGCTAGGAGGGGTGATCAGGAGGGCACCCTATGTAGCCAGCGCGCAACACAGAACTTAGTACCATTTCTACACTATGATTTTGTCCCTAATGATATTCGCCACTTATGATTTTGTCCAACAGAAGCATATATCGAGGTCGCTAAGGAGATTCATGGCCGGGACTTGACGTAATGAATTCACCATGGATGCGATCGGCTAGCGTATGTGGTGGAAAGGGGAAGAAACATGGCCATTTCTTGATCGGTGCCGCTACATTAGCACACCGACCACCTCTCTGAGGTCCGAACAACAAGTACGGATCAACGGATGATGTACACCCTCAAAGACGAAAAGTCGACCATCACCGTGAGGTTTCTCACCGAGGCCAAAGCTACAAGATGAAATCGAGGCTAGGCAATGATTGGAGCAAATGATCCGAGTTGGACTTGAACCCATATGCGATGCAAATTGCAATTCATTTATTTCACAAGCTTACCTTGATATTTTTGTTTTCAATTCATATAAGATGTTAGTACCAAAGACTATCCCTTTTTAGTTACCATTAGCTAACATTACTAGTAGATTCTCACCCGATATGATCAAACAAACAAATATGCGAGCACTTCAAACTCGACTTGACGCCACTACACCGTGGGCACCACCGCTACATTTTCTAATCCGGTTAGTAATCGACACTTATTATTATATTGTTAGTCTCTTACGAGTGCTTGAGAGCTCACTTGATGCCACTACACTAGGTTGTTTTGAGAGTGCTTGTTAATATATTTGTAGGTCGCTTGTCCTTGATCCCATGTGGTACTCTTCACTTTATTCCATGTCTTGACATCGTCATACTTAATCTACAGAGGAAATGACAATGTTGTGTAGGTGTGGTATGTCTTGTATCAATTTCAATATGCATTGATTTCAACACACAAATGAAATCTCTAGCTAGTACTACAACAGTAACCTTCAAACATAACACGAGGAAAGCTCTAGTTCTATAACCTTAATCTTCAACTTAATTTGATTAAAGTACCAAAGGATTGCACCTTAAGTCAAGTGAAAGTTCATCATATTTGGTATGTTATATTTCACTCTTTCTTTCTAATTTACAAGTATTGCATTGTATATTCCATATTCTTCCATACAAATGATGGAGTAGTTTAGACATTGATGGACTAGGATACAAATCTTTGCAGCAGGACCACGGCACTACTCTACCAAACATTCACGACTCAACTTGACTTTGCATACAAAACATTGCTGCTAATGTTTTTTAGTGTTTCTGTTCAAATCCAAATTTCAGCATACGGTGGGATCAATGGCAGATCCAGCTGCTTTCCGTGCTGATGCTGGAGATGGTACACATGTTAGCTACCCAAACCAAGATCATGTGGATGAGTCCAACATCGAGAGGCCACCACCAGGTGCTTGCCATTTTCATGATCTTGTCGTGCAAACATGAACATACTTCACTCCATTCTTGTGTTGATGTAGCATATATGCATGCGTACTCAAAAAATATATAATGTAAACTGAATTGCAGTAGTTTGTTTACCCTGCATTTACGAATTTTATTATTTTCATCTTGTCTATGTTGAGTACTAACTGAGTTGTTCTCTTCATGACAATGCAGTGGTCTGAGTTCATCGCTTAGGATGGGAAGAAGCTCGATTTAGAAGGCCATCTCTTCACTACAATCGCAATATTCTTGTTGATGCAGAACTTGAATGTTGTGAACTTGAGAATTATGTTTGAACTATTATATGTATCTTTTCAATTTGAACTTGAATGTTGTGAACTTGAGAATTATGTCAATATTTGTTTCATATATATGATAATATTGTTGAATCGATTGTGAATGTATTCGCTGAATCTGGATGTGGAATGTATTTTTGAATTTGATTGAAATCCAATTGCAAATTGTGCATACGAATAAATTGGGTACGATTGTTTCACCCATGTTCCCGAAAGTGTTTTATTCGCCATACACTCGGGGAACCCATATTCCCGAGTGTTTTCTTCGACATACACTCGGGGAAAAGCGACCTGGGAGATCAGTATTTGCTCTTATTCCCCGAGTGTTGACACTCGGGGAATAAACAGTGACTTTCCGAGTGTTTTATTTTACATACACTCGGGATAAACGCCTTGGCAAAATATCGACAAAATATTATTTTCTCTTATTCCCGAGTGTTGACACTCGGGGAAATATCAGTTTCTTTCCCGAGTGTCAACACTCGGGAAACTATTCCGTTACGGTGACTACGGTGCTCGGACAGTTTTTTCTCCAGAGTGTCATATGTTTCCCGAGTGTACACGTTGACACTCGGCACAATTTAGTTTCCCGAGTGTTACTCTCGGGAAACACTGATTTACCCGTCTGAACTATCCCGAGTGTTATTTCCCAAGTGTTGACCTTCGGGAAAGTATGTCCCGAGTGTTTTATTGGTTTTCCCGAGTGTATGGAGCACTCGGGAAAAGTCCTATTTCTGGTAGTGGTTAGTGGTTGCATGTGCATATATATACATGCATGTCCTGGTCTGATAGTTGGTGCATGTGTTTATTGCATGCATAGATGAATAGATTGCATGCAAAACTTCATTAGTTGCTTTGGTCGAGACTAACGAGCGCACGCTCACCTAGCGTGGGTGTGCATGCAATCGCTTGAGTTGAGTTGTATGTGTGTATTTGTGAGCTATTGCCGCATACACAAAAGTAGTCTTTGCATGCAATTGCATTTAATGCGATCATCAATCCGGCATGTGAGTATTTTAAGGCTTTGAATAGGATGAAAAATAGGTGGAATAATGTAGCAAGAAATAATGATGCGGCGGTTGGGCGGTGAAGATAGGAGCTCACGAGAGGATTATGGTGTCGGCGTGGGACAGAGATAGCGTGGCATCGAACGTGACGGTGCGAACTCAACAAAGGTCGACGGCTTGGCGAGAGGACCTTGGTGGCGGCAATCAACCGACGGGAAGACTTTCGACGGCGGCGGGCCGACATCGGCGACTTTGGTTGTGGTAGAACGGCACAATGGCCGTGGCAAGCAACGACGCGCAAAAAGGAATAAATAGCAAAAATATAATAAATACTAGAAATTACAAAATAAATACTGAAAAATAAATGATGAATTTAGATGATTTTACGAGGAAGAATCATGGGATTCGGAGTTTGCAATAGAGAGTAGTGATTTTTGGAAGGAAATTTCATATCTAATTAAACTACTACAGTGCATGACTAATAAGGTAGCTACTGTTCTTCGTTTCTTTCGTATCCGAACCGAACAGAGGCTAGCAAGCATAGAGAAAAATTGCCACGCTGGCTAGAGGAAGAGAGAGATGGCCGGCGAACTAGCAAGGTGGGGTCCCGGCGAGGTACTCTACCTCATGGTGGTGACGGCTCGACCGGAGGTGATGCGATGCCGCGGCGAGCACGCGCACGGGCGACAGTGGCGCACGGGGGCGGCGGTGCTCCGGCGAATACGAGGTGAGCACCACGTAGAACGTCGCGAGGCGAAGCTAGCGGTGATGGAGTTGGTGGTGGGGATGCACTGTACGCGGCGCAAATAGCCGATGAACGGAGTTTGGCCGGCGTCGGAAAAACTTCGATTGCGGAGAGGAGAAAGCGAGAGAGAAGCTAAGATTTTTGGGGATGAATCAGGGAGAGGAGAGACACCCATGGCTCTCTTATATAGGGGCGGAGATGGTCCTGGGGAGGATATCAAGCAACGGGTGTCATGGCGGACATGGCGCGTTCCCATTTATTTGGGCATTTACGAGAGGAGGAATGGCCGGGGATGGAGGTGGAGTGATGAGGGGAGTTGAATGCCACTAATTTGGGGAAGAACCGTGGAGGAAATCTCGGGTTTTGAAAAGCTCCAAATGGTGTTTAATGGTGTCGGGCTGCTGGACAAGAAAACAGCAAGGAAGATGACGTTTCGGTCTGGGGAAAGAAGAAGGGAGGAAAGAAGGTATAAAAGGAAGTAGTGTAGGCTCTAATCAGTCAAGGGAAAATGGCTAGCTGGTAGCGCATTCTGTTGGACCGTAAAGGCGACTAGAGGGGGGGTTGAATAGGAGCACGCTCACTTTTTCACAAATTATGAACTCAATACAATTTCACTCCAGTAGCTATTAGAAAGCTATGAAGATCAATATACCAAGACAAATGGAAGACTAGTATTGAATCCAATTAAACCCCTAAGCAAAATAACAAAATCAACTAAGATTTGCAAACTCACAAGACGGCGGTCGATCGCTGCATACCCAACCGGTCGGACCGATTGTCGGGCGGTTCGACCGGCGTTGTCTTTGGCGGTCGGACCGCCCAAAATCGGTCCGACCGGTGATGACGGGCGGTCCGACCGCCGACTCGTAACCGATCCGCAATAAGAAAATCACCGATGACGGTTGCAAATAGGTGAAACTTTTGATTCTCAACTCCAATCTTTATGAAACTTTGCACACACCTTCTATATGCTATTGAGGACCTATTCCAATCGAATATTATGATAATTTTGGAACGATCTTGAGCAATTGCCAATTGATTAATGTAAGGTCTAAAACGGGCAAGAACGAAAACTTGATCCTAAAGCTTGTTCGTGAGTGATTGATGATCAAGATGATGCTAGATAGATTCACACATATCACAGCAAGCTAATTCACGTGAAAGAATCAATCACAAACTCGCGGATCAAAGAAAGCCCTAAAAACACTAAATTGAAAGCAAGAACGAAAAGAGACTTATCTCAAGCAAACCTTGCATAGATTGATTTCGGATTGTTTGGATTACATCCACACCATCATGGATCAAGAGACAATCAAAGATCACGAAATTCACCACAAACCATCAAGAGCCCTTGCCTCCACCTCAACTCCCTAAAGACAATTAGGGTTTTGAAACATAAAAGGCGAGAGAGAGAGGTGCAGCCACCATCTCCTCCTATTTATAGTGGAGGCCTAAAACTCTTAGGGTTTGACTTAATTGGGCTCCGTTAAGGCCCACTAACAAACGGGTCACACACGCACGCTTCGCAAAGCGCCGTCTTTAACCTTTTGACCTAAACCGCTTCACCATGCGTCATGGATATGCCAATAGGTCACCATTGTCCATCTTGTGTCATACTTGAGTCGTTGACTCACCCGCATCGTCAATCGCTCGACCTCAACTCTTGAGTCTAGTCCCGATCCTCCTCGCCGCTGACCGTCGTTGACCACCAAGCAACTCGCACAACCACGCATAAGAAAACACGATTCGGGAACAAGTTCTTCACAACTTGACCCATGTTAGTCAAAACAAGCATCATGCAAATCATATGCCATGAAACCAATGACTTTGACCTAACAAATCAACATCGCCACGGTTGGCCGACGCTCAAGTAGAAACCGGTCCGACCGCTCCAGTGAGCGGTCGATCGCCCCATGACCGGTCGGACCGCTCCTCGTGAGCGGTCGGACCGCCTTGGGACTTAGCCAAATTCAAACTTCCAAATTCCGAAACCTTCTAGAAACTTTAAACCAATAGAACTTCTTACTGGAGACTCCAAAATTATGAGACCAAGTGCATTGGGATCCCCTCACTTGCCTACAACACCTATTTTTGGCCCACTGTTTTGACCACTTTAGGTCACCACCGGTCCGATCGCTTTATATGGCCGGTCCGACCGATTTGGGACCGGTCGGATCGCCGATGCAAGGACCGGTCGGACCGCCGTCTGTAATACCGTAGCTTTGTCGAAAACGCGTGAAACGACAAACCGTAAACGCCATTGCCAATTGTCACATCATCCTAAGATCTGGAGCATAACCCCATGAAATCCACAATCTCCCCCTTGATGAACACATTGGCAATTATCCGTAAAATGTAAGTAAGAGGTTTGAAAACGAGTTTAGTCGCAGCAGACAAAGGCACAACTTGGTCCATAAGCAAGAAAAAGCAATGTAAATGACCAAGTGGCATCGAATAGTATATGCATGTGAGACAAGGCAAAAGTAAGCATAAAAACTTTGATTTCCAGAAAAGGGTCAAAATTCTCACATGAGGTCCATATGAAAGAACAATTGTTCAATTGACCTATGATCATTGTGAGGATAAAGGAATGCAATTCAAGTTCAGAATATTCAATAAGACAATAAGAATGCAACTCAAGAACTCCCCCTCACTATGATCCTCAAATTTCAAATTTTCAGTTTCTCCCCCAACAACTTCTCCCCCAGCAAAGAAATATATTCTCATTAACACATCTTCTCTTCTCATTTAACACATCTTCTCCCCCTTTGACAATGGATTCATCAAGGAATCACACCTTCCTCTCATCCAGAGATAATAAATATAGAATAAGGGAAGAAGCAGAAACAAAAGAAGCATAAAGAGGAATATGCATGAAATGCAATGGAGTGGCTTCAATTTTTGTATTTTTCAATTTTTTTTTTGATTACAAGAAGCTTTGGAGATTACCCAAAAGAACAAGCTAGTATCTCTTAATATTGCACAAACAGCATATCAGGCCTGACAGCGCTAGCAAGATCATGGTAAGACATATATATCAAAGCTAAGCACAAAGGCTCAAAAGTAAAGCGAAGAGATTTGATCAATTTAAGCAACGCTCAAATTCAAAGAAGTTCATCAACAGGGATCCTAAAGTGAAATTGGCCATGTCAAAATGTCAAAGTGAGATCAAAAATCTAACAAAGACCACATTAAGAGTCAATCAAGTCCCGTATTGAATCATTTTGCTCAATATTTTGTAAACGCCCATTTGTCAACATTTTTCTCATTTGCATTGAATATTGAAGTTGACTAATGATCTAACTTAGTGACAAGATCCTGGACTAGGAGCCATCCACAAACTCATCCTAAGCCTCGACCAAAAGTTTGATTAAAGGTATATCTTAGTAAAGAAGATCCTGGACTAGGAGCCATCCACAAACTCTTTCTAAGCTTCTACCGGGGCGACAAATCTTGAGGTTCATGTCATTTCTGACAAGCAGTCCCCATGAGATCGTTCGTTCATCAAACTATCTCCAAGTTCATGTCATTTGACAAGGCCTCTGTAAGAATAGTTTGGCACAATTTAAGCATAAGACAATCTTGATTTTCATTTTTCACAAGAGCAGTTTTAGAATCTCAAGAACACAAAAGCTCAAGTAATGGTCAATTTTAGATCAAAGAGCTAACAAAGCAATTCTGACAGGGCCAATGTCACAAGAGGAGCACTAATTGCGCAACTCGCTAAAACATCCACAAATTGCAATTTCTTAGTTTGAGTTGTTTAAAAGGTTCTAACTCATATGGCAAAGACTTAGCTACACATGTAAAAGCATGATAATTCTAGCAAGTCAAAGAACTAGACATGACATTGAGCAAGAATTGAAATACAACAGCTCTAAAGGGTACTAGGCAAAGCTTCATCAATTTTTTAAAGAATACCAGAAAAACTTATATTACAATGCATCTTTTTGGATTTTTCATACATTTTGTTGGAGTTTTCATATGAATGCAATAGGACACAATGAGATGCAATTAAAAAGCCTAAAAGCCTAAAAAGTTCGAAAATATCACTAAGTTCAGAAAAAGAACAATAAAAGATCAAAAGAACAAGGAAAGATAAGAAAAAGATCAAACTCCCCCTCAAACCAACCCATAAGGATAAATTACCCCTAACTCGCTTCTTAAAGAGGAAAATCTGGTTTGATCTAAAGGCTTGGTAAGAATATCTGCCAATTGAGCTTCGGACTCTACGAAGTGCATCACAATATCACCTTTTTCAACATGATCTTTAAGGAAGTGAAAGCGAATGTCTATGTGCTTAGTCCTAGAATGTTGCAATGGGTTTTTAGCAATATTAATAGCGTATGTTATCACGTAAAAGAGGAACACTAGCAAAGTTTAACCCATAATCTTTCAAAGTGGACGCCATCCACAAAATCAGCTACAAAGAACTAGCAAAGACTACATACTCCGCTTCAAAGATGGATTGTGCAATGTAAGACTGCTTCCTAGAAGACCAAGATACAAGAGAAGTGCCTAGGAAGTGACAGGTGCCTGAGGTACTCTTCCTATCTAACCGACAGCCCGCAAAATCAGAATCTGAAAAACCTCTAATGGACAAAGCTGAAGAGCAGGAATACCAAATGCCATATAAGAGGGTAGAGTGTAAATACCTGAATATGCGCTTAACGGCTTGGCGATGGGAAGTTCTCGGAGACGCCTGAAATCTTGCACAAAGGCATACCGTGAAGTGAATGTCGGTCTCGAGGCCGTCAAATACAGAAGAGAGCCGATCATGTTTGCAGACTCGCGTTGATCCACGACTTCTCCTTCCTCATCCGATCCAAAGCGATCGAAGTTGCCATGGGAGTGGAAATTGGCTTGCAATCACCCATGTTGAAGCGTTTGAGAAGATCTTTAGTGTACTTCGTCGATGGATGAAAGTTCCTTCCTTGCATTGCTTGATTTGAAGTCCCAAAAGTAATTAAGCTCTCCCATCATACTCATCTCAAATTCCTGGACATAGTGTCGTAAAAGTCGAAACAAGAGCATTAGAGGAACCACCAAAAATAATATCATCCACGTAAATTTGAGCAAGCAGAAGTCATTTTCACGCCTAAGAATAAATAGAGTTTTATCCACTTTACCCATCTCAAAATTATTTTTAAGCAAGAAGGTCTTAAGTCTATCATACTGTGCTCTAGGGGCTTGTTTAAGACCATATAATACTTTAGATAGCTTGAAAACACGATTTGGATATTTAGGATCCTCAAAACCAGGGGTTGCTTAACATACACTTCCTCATCTATAAAACCATTTAAAAGGCACTTTTAACATCCATCCGATATAATTTAAAACCTTTTGATGCAGCAAATGCAAGGTAATGCGAATGGCTTCTAGTCTAGCAACAGAGCAAATGTCTCATCAAAATCTAACCCCTCAACTTGGTCAAACCCCGAGCTACCAATCTGCCTTATTTCTAACCACGTAACCATCCTCTCCTTGTTTATTCTTAAACACCCAACGGGTTCCTATAACATTATGACCACTAGGAGGTTCTACTAGGTTCCAAACTTTGTTTCTTTCAAAATTCTCTAACTCCTCATGCATGGCATTTACCCACTAGAATCGATAAAGCATGTGATATATCGCGGGGTTCAAAAGAAGCAACAAAAGCCGAATGAGAGTAGAGATTTGGATCATTATACCGAGCGAGTGACTCGCCATGTAGATTACCTATTATCCGCTCCGAGGATGTCGTCTTTGAATGCAAAGTGGAGCGCCGGGTGAGATACCGCTTTCTTCGACCTCCGCAGTATCTGGCGATGATGAAGATGCAGCAGAGCCTCAATCAAGGTGAAGTAGACGTAGCGTGTTCTTGTATCAATATGGGCGCTTGAAGAGCAGCAGATGAAGGAATGATATTAGCCGTCCTCATCTTCCTCCACAAAAATGCCCTCTCACACTGTAAATCATCTCAGAGCAATAGATATAGCTCGTGGCTAGTCTCATCAAAAGTGACATTACAAGTCTCTGAATAATGTTAGTCTCGAGATTAAAAACTCGAAAACCCTCGAATGAGCGGGATAACCCGTAAATACCCCATCAAAAGTTCTTGATTCAAATTTATCTAAGTTGCTGTCTTAAGGATAAAACATTTTGATCCAAAACTCAAAATGCGAAGCAGAGGGTTTTCTACCAAAACGAAGCTCATAAGGAGTCTTGCCTAAAGATGGTCTCAAAAGACACGATTTGCAATATGGCAAGCAAGAGTAATAGCTTGACCCAAAATCTCCTCGGTGTGCTATACTCATCTAGCATCGTCCTTGCCATTTCGACCAAGGTCCTATTCTTCCTTTCCACCACGCCATTTTGTTGAGGGACGTGTGGAGAGGAGAACTGATGCTCAATACCACGCCAAAGACAAAAAGAAGCAAAAGAAGCATTTTTGAACTCCGTGCCATTATCATCGCGAATTGCTCTCAAAGCACCAGAAGCTCGAAGCCAAACGAAGAACAAGGTCATGAAAATAACCAAAAGCTTCATCTTTTGAAGTAAGAAAGAACACCCAAGTATATCTAGAAAGATCATCAACTATAACAAGAATATACCATTTTCCACCGATCGACCGGACTCTAGCAGACCAACAAGATCCATATGAAGCAACCGTCCCGTCCGTCACCATAACCATAGTCACTGAGAAGGGTGTGAGGCGGCAACTTGTTTGCCATGCCTACAAGGCGCATATACAAAGATCTTTGTGACTTTGAGCTTAGGCAAACCTCTCATGAGATCAAGGTTGCTAACTCGTGTCGATGATCAAAACCAATGTGCCCCAAACGTCGATGCCAAAGCAATAAATCAAGAAGATGTAAGCAAACATTTAAGAGATCCAAAGAAGAGATTACGAAAAATCGGCCCAAAAATTCTACCAACTCTAGAGATTCCAAACACAAGCTCACCAGTAGAATCAAGCACACGACAAGCATTTTTCTTAAAAACAGTCTCATAGCCATCATCAAGAAGCTGAGATACGGAAAGGAGATTATACCTGAGCTTGTCCACAAGAGCGACATCTTTTAGAATGAATTTGTTGTTTACCCTAATTGATCCTGTTCCTTCAATTCGCCCTTGTGTATCATCTCCAAAGGTGATGAAGTCATCACCTGTTGCCCGCGTGAAAGAGGTGAACCATTTTGAGTTTCCGGTCATGTGGCGTGAACATCCGGAGTCAACGAACCACGTGTTCTTCCCCTTTCCGCGGTAATCCTGAAAATCAAGGAACAAAAGAGTGACGTGTCTCAATACTGGGGTTAGATAAACATGATTTAGGAATCCAGTACTGAGACACACGTCTGCAAGAAGTATACAAACCAGAAGTATTATCCTTGATTTCATCTCACATTCGGTTATGAGCAATGTTTAAATTAAAATGAGACTTGAACTGTCCATGGGCGGTCTACGGCGTTAATGGTCAAGGTCGACCGGCGACCAAAACGGTCGACCGGTGATCACCAATGATCGACCGCTTGATCGATAAACATTAGAATTAGGATATTTAGAAGCATAATGATTTGCATGAGAGAAAAATCCTAATCCAGGTTTATTCTTTTCAGTATTACCATGTCTCATAGAAGCTCTAGGTTGCATGAATGAAATTTTATCAAAATTTTTCCTATCATTTTTCAACCTACGCCAACAAAATTCAATCAAGTGCCCACCTTTCTTGCAATAAGTGCAATGATATTTGGTACCACTAGAAGAAGCACCATTTGAATTAATACAAGGTTGAGCAAAACCTGCAGATTTAAAAGATGTTTTTGCAGGTTGGGTTTTGAATTCAATTAAACCTTTTTCCAAGACTTGAATGACTTTTGGGTTTGAATTGTCTTGAAAAGAATTGAATCCTAAACCTTGCTTCTTATAAGGAGTTTTAGACTTGTCAAGAATCATGTTTAATTGTTTCTTACCTTTAGAAAATTTCTCTAATGTATCATGAAGGTAAGCATTTTCTTTTCTCAAGTTAACACAAGCATCACAAGTTTTATTCATAGATTTCTCCTTATACGAAGCAATTTCAAGCTTAAGAGCGGAACAAGAAGCACAAGTAGTATTTTCAATATTGTCCTTAAGCTTAGCATATTTGACTCTAGCGACTTCTAAGATATCTTTGATTTCACGCTCTTTTCTAAACATGAAGTGCAAGGGCTAGAATCAAACACATCAAAAGCAATCAATTTACTAGATTCTAAACATTTTCACAAGGAGCACTTTTAATTTCATTTAGTTCAGATCTAGCATTCTCAAGTTGTTGTACGTAAATATTATGAGCAGTTTGTAACTTAGTAATTTCTGAGTGCATAGCATGACAAGATAAACATTCATCAGGTTCAAGAGTCTTAGCATTTTTAAGCTCTACTTTCAGTTTGTTAATCTTTGACTCTAATTTCTTATTTTTTGTCATAACAAATTCTAGCGCTTCATCTTGACTAAGCAATTGCTCAACTATAGAATCATATTTAGCGTAAAGCTCATCATAAGAAAAAGATACCTCATCATCATCAATGTCGTTTGTGTCACCATGAAGCACATGCCGGTGAAGTCTTTGGCCTTCCCTTTCTTTTGCCTTGAGGATCTCCTCCTCCTTGTCCTCCTCACTCCCAGATCCACATCGCTCAAGGATTGATCCTCAAAGCGGCAAGGACCCGGTGAGCAGCCTTCACAAGCTTATTAGCCTCATACCTTGATTTGTTGAAAGGAGGCTTCTTCCAAGCTGGTTTTCCTTCCTTATGATTGCTCTTACCTTTCAGCTTGGGGCAATTTGCCCGGATATGATTGAGCTCACCACATTCATAGCATGTCACCGACCACCTCTCTTTTGTTTCTCACATTATTGTAGGCCCGTGTGAATTTTTTAGCAAGAAGAGCTAACTCGCTTCAGAATACTTTCAAGCTCTTCTTCATGAATAGCAGATAAACAAGCAAATGAAAATCCGTAAGAAGATTCAAAAGAGTCATCAAAAGCCTTTTGAGAGGATGCGCTACCAAAGCTAAATTATCTTTCTTGGGATGATCAACTCTTTTAATTTCATGAGTCTTGAGTTTACTATAAAGCAATTCTAAAGTAAGACTTGAAAGATCAACATTTTCTTCTATAGCAAGAGCCTTCATCTCCCACTCCTTGGTGTTGATTGCAACCAAGAGATGGGTGGCATTTTCAGATTGAGAATATTCAATATCAACGACTTTCATTTGATTAATTACTTTATTAAAGCGACTGAAAATGTCATCGATGCTCTCTCGGGACGATCTCGAATTTATTGTATTCACGCTTGTAAACTGCTTGGCGCACCTTTTGATTTGGGACGAACCCTCATGATATGTTTCGAGAGTGTTCCAAATTTCATGCGCAGTTGAAAGATTGCAAATTCTATCATATTCTTGTCTACCAAGTGCACCATATAAAAGATTCTTAGCCTTATTGTTGTTAGCCAAAAGAATTGCGAAGTGTGTAGCAATTTCAGAATAACCGTGGGCTCTAACAACATCCCAAATAGTTTGTCCCTCGCTCTCAAGAAAGACGCGCATACGATTCTTCCAATAGGCATAATCGTGCCCATCGAAGATATGCGGTTTAGTAGAAAACTTATCCATCGCCAAAGTTCAGTGACCGGTTAAGATCAAGATTGAACTAACCTGGCTCGATACCACTTGTTGGACCGTAAAGGCGACTAGAGGGGGTGAATAGGAGCACGCCACTTTTTCACAAATTATGAACTCAATACAATTTCACCCAAAGAGCTATTAGAAAGCTATGAAGATCAATATACCAGTACAGCGGAAGACAAGTATTGAATCCAATTAAACCCCCTAAGCAAAATAACAAAATCAACTAAGATTTGCAAACTCACAGCACGGGCGGTCGACTCACTGACCCAACCGACGGACCGATTGTCGGGCGGTCGACGGCGTTGTCTTAGGCGGTCGGACCGCCCAAAATCGGTCCGACCGGTGATGACGGGCGGTCTGACCGGCCGACTCCAGAACCGATCTGCAACAGTAAAATCAGCCCGATGACGAAGTTGTAAATAGGTGAAACTTTTGATTCTCAACTCCAATCTTTATGAAACTTTGCACACACCTTCTATATGCTATTGAGGACCTATTCCAATCGAATATTATGATAATTCTTGGAACGATCTTGAGCAATTGCCAATTGATTAACGAAGGTCTAAAAGCAGGCAAGAACGAAAACTTGATCCTAAAGCTTGTTCGTGAGTGATTGATGATCAAGATGATGCTAGATAGATTCACACATATCACAGCAAGCTAATTCACGTGAAAGAATCAATCACAAACTCGCGGATCAAAGAAAGCCCTAAAAACACGAAATTGAAAGCAAGAACGAAAAGAGACTTATCTCAAGCAAACCTTGCATAGATTGATTTCGGATTGTTGCCGGATTACATCCACACCATCATGGATCATGAGACAATCAAAGATCACGAAATTCACCACAAACCATCAAGAGCCCTTGCCTCCACCTCAACTCCCTAAAGACAATTAGGGTTTTGAAACATAAAAAGGTGAGAGAGAGAGGTGCAGCCACCATCTCCTCCTATTTATAGTGGAGGCCTAAAACTCTTAGGGTTTGACTTAATTGGGCTCCGTTAAGGCCCACTAACAAACGGGTCACACACGCACGCTTCGCAGCGCCGTCTTTAACCTTTTGACCTAAACCGCTTCACCATGCGCCATGGATATGCCAATAGGTCACCATTGTCCATCTTGTGTCATACTTGAGTCGTTGACCTCACCCGCATCGCCAATCGCTCGACCTCAACTCTTCAAGTCTAGTCCCGATCCTCCTCGCCGCTGACCGTCGTTGACCACCAAGCAACCTCGCACAACCACGGACAAGAAAACACGATTCGGGAACAAGTTCTTCACAACTTGACCCATGTTAGTCAAAACAAGCATCATGCAAATCATATGCCATGAAACCAATGACTTTGACCTAACAAATCAACATCGCCACGAAGTTGGCCGACGTTCAAGTAGAAACCGGTCTGACCGCTCCAGGTGAGCCGGTCGGACCACCCCATGACCAGTCGGACCGCTCCCTGTGAGCCGGTCGGACCGCCCCTTGGGACTTAGCCAAAATTCAAACTTCCAAATTCAAACCTTCGAAACTTTAAACCAATAGAACTTCATCGAGACTCCAAAATTATGAGACCAAGTGCATTGGGATCCCTCACTTGCCTACAACACCTATTTTTGGCCCAGCTCGTTTTGACCACTTTTAGGTCACCACCGGTCCGACCGCCCCATATGGCCGGTCCGACCGATTTGGGACCGGTCGGACCGCCGTGCAAGGACCGGTCGGACCGCCCCTGTCCAGAATACCTGTAGCTTTGTCGAAAACGCGTGAAACGACAAACCGTAAACGCCATTGCCAATTGTCACATCATCCTAAGATCTGGAGCATAACCCCATGAAATCCACACATTCAATAGTTTCTTCAGAGTTAAGCGTGTTGCACCATGGGAAGTATTCGGATGGGTGACCGATGGGAGTTTTTTTTTGTTTTAAATTTCGAAATACATTTAAACCATAAATTTGAATACACTTTAGAATATAGTAAATAGAGTCCAAAAATTTTAGAAAAATTCATAAAAATTATTAGAATTATTTTGAACTTAATAAAAATAATTCCAACTTAAAGTTGGCTTTTATTTTTGATTTTATTTTCTTGAAAATAGGAAAATCCTTTTTAAATACCAGAAATTAATTAAAATTTTATTTTTCAATTTAAATCCAATAAAATTCCAGATAATTCAATCAACTCAATAAAATTTCTCTTTTGACATTAAAACGAAGAAATTAAATAATTAATTTTTCTTTCTTCCTTTTAACAGCAAAAACTCTTTTTAGGTTACAGAAAATCAAGAAAACTCTTTGCAACCAGAAAATCCAACAAAATAATAGCTTTATTTATTTTATTTTGGTAACAGAACTTTGGGATGTTACAAACTACCCCCCTTAAAAGGAATCTCGTCCCCGAGATTCGGAGAAGATAGAAAGAAAGAAGATGGACATAGGATAAAGAAATTGAGACAGAGAGTCTGTCTTCAAGTTGGCTTAAGTCCAAGGGTGTTGAATTGTGGATGTTTTGAAGCATCAATTCGTCCTTCAAGTTCCAAGCGCATCGATAGGTTAGAAGTCCAATGGATTGTTAGAGAAGAGAGAATAGCAACAGATGAGAAAGAAAGCTATAAGGAGAGAAGTCTACCCATTTGAAGCAAACATTTGTACACAAGATCAAAAGATCTATGTACGACGTACCAAAAGAAAATATAACATATAAGTAAACAAACAACACAACGTTCTACTCGATCGACACTCGTAAGTTGGTGAAACGAATCAATACACAGAATGAATCTTGGCAAACTTAACCTATATGGCTTGGCTCACATTGCGATCTTCGGTTCACAGTTTTCGACTAATCATGTCCGTTGTCCTTGGATGTGACGTTAATAATCGTGTCGACCATCTATAGAAATTTTGCAAGGGAGAGAGGATCCATTTAACATTACAAAACGGCGAAGAGAGAATTAGGTAAGAAAGAATACCATGAAGGAACTAAAGATAGACAGATGACCAAGATGAGGAAATAACAATTTATTTTTCTTGTTATATAAAATAAGTTTTGAAGTTTTCAACTAACGTCCATTCTAACTAGGTCACGACCTACAGTCGATATGGCTCTGATACCATTTCTGGCGGACCCGGGAGTAACACCCCAGAATCCTCTGTGCATTTCTGAACTAGTCCCATGTTCAGTAGCTAGTTCACACAGTAAACAGATATGGTAACATCCATAAATCGCACAACTGTGTTAATAAATATCAGAGTTGATTACAAGAAAGGCTTACAAGCCAACATTAAACAAACACAGCGGAAGACGAAGAAGTAGTGGAGTCCAAATTGATCGCCACATGCAATCGATCAGTAGCGGCCTAGTCGTCGAGATCCGAAGTTCATCTCCTCTGAAATTTATGTGCATGAAGCAAGGGTGAGCACAACTACCGTGCTCGCAAGTTACACCCAATAACATAGTTAATGCATGCATGGATATATCAAAGGAAGGTTTGTTGGTTGAATTTGCATAAAGCAGTGTTTTCTTTAAATATTTGTTACTAAGTTCCAAAGCAGTTATTCTATAACTAAAATTCATTTTATAAATTCTCAAGTTTTATAGTAGGATAACCTCCATATGAAACATGGTGATGGATACCCTCCTATCACATGGCTAACCGCCCAATTTTACCACAAGGATTAACCATCCTCAAATCATTTGTACAAATCATTTTAAAACAAATCAAAGTCTAACTTTGAGTGTCTTTGCTCAGCATGTCCATGACCGTGGACACGGCTATTCGAATAGTTTTACACTCTGCAGAGGTTGTACAACTTTACCCACAAGACATGAATTCTCTAGTTTGTTTGGCATCCACGATCCCACCGCCACTACCTTAGGTAAGCGCCTAGAGCACGTGTCAAGGCTTTTACAATGCGCCATCCCACCGTAGTCTTGCCTCGCTAAGGTTTCGCTTCCATTGGGCTAACCACCCGCCGGATTCAAGCCCCCTCTTGCGCCATGTGGGAATATTGTCTAACCGACACCGACACACCAAAATGGCACAACTACGATGGAATGTTACAAATTATTTAGCCAGGTCCTGCCCATACAGGACATGTGGTAGTACGATGTGGCTTAGCAAGATGCGGCTCGAAGACCGGTCCTTAACTGACTTGGGTGACTTCCAAAATAACCCCTGGGTCTCAATCCTACCCGGATTGAACCCGTGCATAAACCTGCACCCAACAAGCATCCATTTCGCCCAAGTACAAACCAACTTTTCATTTTTGCTTTTCAAAGTCATTTGCAAAATCTTCCATGACAAACCAATGACATAGGGTTTTAAACAATAGTTAATCATTTGGCTAAAATTTTCCAAACTAAACATTTTTGGTGTAAGCATGTCCAAGCATAATTTTTCCCAAAATGTTCTAGTTCATACTATTGCATAAACTAGATTTTCATCTAAGGTGTTAAGGTATGACTGATTCAATAACAAGATTGGCTATACAATGGAATTGGGAATAGCTATAACTTTAAAACAGGAATTTAAATTACTTGAATATAAATACGCATGCAATAATAATTTAAAACATAATTTAAATAATTTGAAATAATGGGATCAAATATGATCAAAGGTATAACTTTCCTTGCTTGGTTTATCGATGTTCTCAAATGACGTCAAAATCCAGTTGTCCGAAGTCGTCGAAATCTATACGTGTAAACGATCCAAATTCAAATAACATTCAAATAAAATCCAAATAAAATCCAAAAATTAAAAAATAAATACTAGAAATAAGATATCGACTTTATATGAATATAGGAATTTGAATCGACAGAATCAGAGTTCGTATGAAGGAGAACGAATTTCCAAAATGCTGATTGTCACATGGAATAATGAAATTCCGAAATTTATTAATCTAACTTCACTGTTTCTGGCAGCATGTTTCGGATGAGAAAAAGAAAATAAAGAGGGCTAGAAAGTAATGGCATTTCCAAAACTTGAAGCCAAGACCTGGCTGCACGGGTGGACTAACTTGGCCCATCTAACCAAGTGAGCTATAGAATTCTTGTGGAAAGTACTGAAGGCAAAATACTTGAACCAAAGGAACGGAGAGAGAGAGAGCAGAATGTGTCCATGCCCATGGCGCCGCCGTGGACTGAGCTAATAAGGCTCCATAATTAGTGTGTACATGATATTAGGAGTTAATTGCATGAGTTAGTGTTAGTGGTTGCATGTGCATATATATACATGCAAGTCCTGGTCTGATAGTTAGTTGGTCTGATATGCATGTGCATATATATTGCATGCATAGATGAATAGATTGCATGCAAAACTTCATTAGTTGCTTTGGCTGAGACCAACGAGCGCACGTTCACCTAGCGTGCGTGGGTGTGCATGCAACTGCTTGAGTTGAGTTGTATGTGTGTATTTGTGAGCTATTGCTGCATACACAAAAGTAGTGCTGCATGCAATTGCATTTAATGCTGATCATCAATCCGGCATGTGAGTATTTTAAGGCTTTGAATAGGATGAAAAATAGGTGGAATAACAGAAGCAAGAAAGAATGATGCGGCAGTTGGGCAGTGAAGATAGGAGCTCACGAGAGGATTATGGCGTCGGCGTGGACAGAGATAGCGTGGCATCGAACGTGACGGTGCGAACTCAACAGTGTCGACGGCTTGGCGAGAGGACCTTTGGTGGCGAAGCAGTCCGACGGAGAAGACTTTCGACGGGCGGCGAGCTGACATCGGCGTACTCGGTTGTGGTAGAACGGGCACAGTCGGCCGGCGGCGGCAACGACGCGCAAAAAGGAATAAATAGCAAAAATATAATAAAAACTAGAAATTACAAAATAAATACTGAAAAATAAATGATGAATTTAGATGATTTTACGACGAAGAATCATGGGATTCGGAGTTTGCAATAGAGAGTAGTGATTTTTGGAAGGAAATTTCATATCTAATTAAACTGCTACAGTGCATGACTAATAAGGTAGCTACTGTTCTTCATTTCTTTCGTATCCGAACCGAACAGAGGCTAGCAAGCATAGAGAAAAATTGCCACGCCGGCTAGAGGAAGAGAGAGATGGCCGGCGAACTAGCAAGGTGGGATCCCGGTGAGGTACTCTACCTCATGGTGGTGACGGCTCGACCGGAGGTGATGCGATGCCGCGGCGAGCACGCGCACGGGCCACAGTGGCGCACGGGGGCGGCGGTGCTCCGGCGAATACGAGGTGAGCACCACGTAGAACGTCGCGAGGCGAAGCTAGCGGTGATGGAGTTGGTGGTGGGGATGCACTGTACGCGGCGCAAATAGCCGATGAACGGAGTTTGGCCGGCGTCGGAAAAACTTCGATTGCGGAGAGGAGAAAGCGAGAGAGAAGCTAAGATTTTTGGGGATGAATCAGGGAGAGGAGAGACACCCATGGCTCTCTTATATAGGGGTGGAGATGGTCCTAGGGAGGATATCAAGCAACGGGTGTCATGGCGGACATGGCGCGTTCCCATTTATTTGGGCATTTACGAGGGGAGGAATGGCCGGGGATGGAGGTGGAGTGATGAGGGGAGTTGAATGCCACTAATTTGGGGAAGGACCGTGGAGGAAATATCGGCTTTTGAAAAGCTCCAAATGGTGTTTAATGGTGTCGGGCTGCTGGACAAGAAAACAGCAAGGAAGATGACGTTTCGGTCTGGGGAAAGAAGAAGGGAGGAAAGAAGGTATAAAAGGAAGTAGTGTAGGCTCTAATCAGTCAAGGGAAAATGGCTAGCTGGTAGCGCATTCAATAGTTTCTTCAGAGTTAAGCGTGCTGCACCATGGGAAGTATTCGGATGGGTGACCGATGGGAGGTTTTTTTTTTGTTTTAAATTTCGAAATACATTTAAACCATAAATTTGAATACACTTTAGAATATAGTAAATAGAGTCCAAAAAATTTAGAAAAATTCATAAAAATTATTAGAATTATTTTGAACTTAATAAAAATAATTTCAACTTAAAGTTGGCTTTTATTTTTTATTTTATTTTCTTGAAAATAGGAAAACCCTTTTTAAATACCAGAAATTAATTAAAATTTTATTTTTCAATTTAAATCCAATAAAATTCCAGAAAATTCAATAAACTCAATAAAATTTCTCTTTTGACATTAAAACAAAGAAATTAAATAATTAATTTTTCTTTCTTCCTTTTAACAGCAAAAACTCTTTTTAGGTTACAGAAAATCAAGAAAACTCTTTGCAACCAGAAAATCCAACAAAATAATAACTTTATTTATTTTATTTTGGTAACAGAACTTTGGGATGTTACAATAAGCCAATTTTCCAATTCGTGCCACAATTGGAAATGGTCCAACGTACCTCGGGCTAAGCTTCCCTTTGGTACCAAACTGCACTACTCCTTTCGTAGGCGATACTCTCAACAGAACCTCGTCCCCCACTTCGAATTCCAAATCTCACCTTCTGACATCTGCATAGCTCTTCTGTCGGCTCTGAGCAGCCAACATATTCTTCGTAATCTCTGCTACTCTGGCCACAGTCTGCTGAACCCAATCAGGACCCAAAACTGCCTACTCTCCAACTGCATCCCGGCACAACGGGGATCTGCACTTCCGCCCATAAAGAACCTCAAACGGAGCAGCTCGAATGCTAACGTGGTAGTTGTTGTCATAGGCGAATTCTGCCAAAGCTAAGTGATCTTCCCAGCCCCCCTTCCAAGACATAACACAACATCTGAGCATATCCTCCAGTGTCTGTATGGTGCGCTCAGATTGACCATCTGTTTGGGGGTGAAAAGCGGTACTAAGACGAAGCTGTGTGCCCAAATCACCTTGCAAACTTTCCCAGAACTTGGAGACAAATTTGGCATCTCGATCAGAAACAATGGTTTTAGGCACCCCGTGCAACCGCACTATTTCTCGCACATAGAGAGGAGCCAAATCACTTGCTGAATTTGTTGTACGAATAGGAATGAAATGCGCCGACTTACTGAACCGGTCCACTATGACCCAAATAGCATCCTTCCCTCGCTGTATGCGAGGTAAACCAACTACGAAATCCATGGATATGTCATCCTATGGCCATACTGGAACCTCCAAAGGTTGCAGCAAACCTGCTGGTCTCTTATGCTCAGCTTTGACCCGCTGACAAACTCCACAAGATGCCACATATTGAGCGATATCAATCTTCATCCTCTTCCACCAGAAACTCTTCTTCAAATCCTTGTACATCTTGGTATCACCAGGATGTACGGTATACGGAGTACGATGTGCTTCCCTTAGAATCTCATCTTTGACCTGAGCCTCCTGCGGTACACAAAGGTGGCCTTTAAAACGCAATGCACCAGAATCATCTACACATAAGTGGCCTTGTTTGCCCTCAACAAAACGCTTCCTCACTTGCTGGAGCATCTGATCATGCTGTTGTGCTTCCCGCACTCGATCTGGGATGGCTGACTCAAGAAATAACCGGGTCTCGGTCTGAGTGGTACCCACAAAGCAAAATGAGATATCCAAACGCTCAAAATCAGCAATAAGACAACTGAGAGTAGAAGGTGTCGCCTTACGACTCAGAGCATCTGCTACAACATTCGCCTTGCCAGGGTGATACTGAATGGTGATATCATAGTCTTTTATCAACTCTAACCATCTCCTCTGTCTCAGGTTTAAGTCTTTCTAGGTAAAGATGTATTTCAGACTCTTGTGATCAGTGAATATATCACAAGAATCGTCGTACAAATAATGGTGTCATATCTTCAAAGCAAGAACCACTGCAGCAAGCTCTAAATCATGGGTAGGATAATTCTGCTCATGTTTTTTCAATGTCTCGATGCATAGGCAATCACCTTGCCCTCCTGCATGAGCACACAACTAAGTCCAACTCTAGACGCATCTGAATAGATTGTGAAACGCTTCCCAGGCTCAGAAAGAGTAAGGATTGGAGCGGTCACCAACCTATCTTTCAAAGTACAGAAACTGCGCTCACACGCATCTGACCACTGGAACTTGACACCTTTCTGTGTCAGCTGGGACATCGGTCTAGCAATGGTCGAAAAACTCTCTACGAAGCGCTGGTAATAGCCACCTAAACCCAGGAAACTCCTCACTTCTTTGACATTGGTTGGCCTTTTCCATTCTACCACTGTTGAGATCTTACTAGGATCAACTGAAATGCCCTCTTGATTAATTATATGGCCCAGAAACCCAACTTCAGAAATCCAGAATTCGCACTTCTTCAGCTTGGCATAAAATTGGTTCTCTCTTAAAGTCTCAAGAACCAACTTCAGATGTTGGACATGATCTTCTTCCGTCTTTGAATAAATCAGGATATCATCAACGAATACTACAACTAAATCATCAAGGTATTGATGCAGCATACTGTTCATGGCTTCCATGAAAACTGCAGGAGCATTTGTTAGCCCAAAAGACATAACCTTATACTCATAATGGTCATACCTCGTAGAGAAAGCTGTCTTCTCAATATCTTGCTCCCGAACTCGAATTTGGTTATAACCTGACTGAAAGTCAATCTTGGAGAATATTCTAGCTCCCTTCAGTTGATCAAAGAGATCCTCAATGCGGGGCAAAGTATATTATTATTTACAGTAGCCTGATTAAGAGCCCAGTAGTCCACACACATACGCCAACTGCCATCTTTCTTCTTAGTGAATAGAACAGGTGCTCCCCACGGCGAAACACAACACCGAATCATACCTTTGGACAGTAGGTCGTCCAATTGCTTCTTCAACTCCTCTTGAAAGGGTCGAGCCAAACGGTAAGGACACATTGATATGGGTCGAGTTCCCGGAATAAGATCAATCCGGAACTCCACTTTCTGCTCTGGAGGCATCCCAGGAAGCTCCACCGGAAAGACATCAGAAAACTCATTCACGGCAGGAACCTCCTCAATACGCAGTTGTCGGTGTTCTAGAACCGATCTTACGTAAAGATTGTTTGATTCGGGGGGTCTCCTAGAGATGAGATCACGCAGAGCGATTGACACGGGATTTTTATACAGGTTCAGGCCTTCTCCGGGGAGAATAACAACCCTACTTCTGTGTGTGTGGTATTGACTGTATTTTCAACAATCAAGTTAGAAACTAAGTCTATTACAAAGAATAGTACTTGTCTTTCTTCTTGATTGTCCTCGATTGGTTCCCTCCTTCCCCCTTTGTCCTTCTGATTGATGCCTTTATATAGTCGTGAAGGAGTAGCCGTTTTCCCCTGCTGAAGAGGCGCCTAATCAAGCCAGTAATGGGCGCATGATGGCAGTAATTACCGGTGTAGTGGCTCCTTCACGCCGTTTGGCAGTTATCTTTCAGAGGTAATGGGGTATTAAGCACTATTACTGCGTGGAATAATAGTGCATGTGGACCGTCTGGATTCCTTAATCAATTGGACCCACTCGCTTGTAGGTCTTATTGATTATAAGGTGGTCGTGGTTGACTTGGTCGTAGCAGAACTTACGACTGGGCAATAGTTGTAGAAGGACTTACGACTAGGTACAGGTCGTAGCAGAACTTACGACTGGGCAATAGTCGTGGAAGGACTTACGACTAGGTACAGGTCGTAGCAAAACTTACGACTGGGCAATAGTCGTAGAAGGACTTACGACTGGGTAATGGTCGTAGAATGACTTACGACCAGGTAGTGGTCGTAGAAAGACTTACGACCATAACATACTCGTAGTAAGACTTACGAGTATGGGGATGATTGTAGGAGAACTTGCAATCACTTGGTAGGCCTCTCCCTTATAAATATAAGGGGTACTTCTGGGGACTACGTGACATCATATTTACCCCTAATAAGAATTATAGATAAAAGATAAAATGAGGATTATCAGATCCTCGTCAGCAGTGAAGAGTCAGTCTTCTCGCTGAGAGACCAAAGCAACCCAATGGTTGAGGCCCGACGAGTAGGAAACAAACTAGCCAACACGAACAATGAATCAGACGGTGCACTACCATGAAACACTAGTTCCTCACCGGACAGGGCTTGCAAAGTCACCGTCTTCCAGAAGCAATAAATCTTGGCACGGTAACAGAATAACTAGTCCATACCCAGAATAACATCAAAAGGTGACAACTGAATTACCATAAGGTTAGCAGTGAAATTCTTATCATCAATAGTGATAGAACAGCCCGGACATGCTGTAGAGCTAGAAATAAGACCCCCCGGAGAGCTGACTACCACAGACTCAGAAATATACCGCAAACTCAAACCCGCACTTCTAGCAAACTCCAGGGACACAAACGAATAAGTAGCCCCTGAATCAAACAGAACGAAAGCATCACGTGAATCGACTAGTAAAGTACATGTCACCACGTCAGGACGGCCCATAGTCTCAGGGGTGGGCATGGCGTAGACTCCCGGTAGTGCCAGAGCAGAGGATGCACCGACACTCGACGAAGGGTAAACAGGAACTGCTGCGGGAGAAACGAACGATAGCGGTGCAGACGGGACGGGGTTCCAGTAGAACCCCGCAGGGGGTGCAGGAGTAAACGCTGCAGGAGGTACCCACCCTGAAGAGAACGGAGGCACAAGCACAGCAGCTAGGGTCTGAACTGAACCCCGTGGAGCACTGGAAGAAGAAGCAGCTAGAACTGACTCCCACTTGATGATGCTCGCTGGGTTTTGCTTGCATACGGATATCTTGTGGCCTTCCCGACCACACTGACGGTATGTCCCTTTGAAAGAATATTCTGGAGCCCGGTGCCCCTCACCACACCTAAAGCATTTCATACCTTGACCTAGAGCAGGACGCATCTGGGGTGTGGATGACGAAAAACGTGGCGCCGAAGAAGAAGACTGCCACTGCTGAACAGGACGCGAGTGATGACCTCCCTAAAACCTCTTGGGAGTAGGTCGCTGAGAAGACCCACCTCCCCCACCAAAACTCCGCTTCTAGCCACCACCAGCAGGGGCAGGGCCACTAGCAGCCTGCCTCTGCGACGAAGGATCCCTCTCCAGCTCCATCCCCTAGCCTGTTCGACCACAGAGCTGAAGTCACGCAAACCGGTCGCCCCCAGAATCTGGCGATACTCCGGACTAAGGCCCCGACGGGACCTCTTGACCTTCTCCCGGTCATCATTAGCCACCACTGGTACAAAGCGTACCAGATTGTTAAACCCAATCTCATACTTAGATACTGACATATTCCCTTGAACAAATGTCAGTAGCGATTGCTCCATCTTCTCAAGGAAGGAGTCCGGATATAACTTTGTCCTGAATTGCTCCACGAATACCTCCCAAACTGTCTTTCCATATACCTCAACCAATCTGTAGCCTGAACCGGAGTACTTGCTCCGTCAAAGGTGTCCAAGCGAAGCGACATCCACTCGTGGAGACTCATCCTAGCCTTGGGTGGAACTACTGCAGCAACTAGTTCCGCCGCAAGCGCAGCGGCCGCAGGAAGTGCCGCCTGCAATTGCTGGCGGAGTTGTTGGTTCGCCCTTTGAAGATTCTGAATGATATCTCACGACGCTGCCGAGCCTCTGCGTACCGGGAGCGGTGAGACAATCTCCTCGAAGCAAGACCAAGAGCTCCTCGAACGAAGGCGAAGACACAGCTGGACCGTGTCCACGACCACGGATCGGTGGACGAACAACCACAGCCACGGTCTCAACCCCTTGCCATCTAAGAACATCACAGTAAATAAAACCAAACACTTAGCTTAACAGCAATATAGCACAAAACAATTCAACAACGACTCATTAATCGAGTCACATCAATGGAAATACGGAAGCAATGAATTACCCAACGCCTCCTACAATGCACAGCGTGTCATTTTAAGATTTTTTTTTATTTACCACGGACCTAAAACCTAGCTCTGATACCAACTGTAACACCCTGGCTATTCGGAAGCCAAAATGTTACCTAGAGGATCTAACATACAACCATAATTCAGAAGTTTTTTAAAAAATAACTCGTATAATGGCAGAAAGGGACCATCATACAATAGAACCAATGCAGGACTAAGGACTAAATCCAATTGAGTATAATCAGGGGGTGATTAAGGACCACAAGCAGCACTTAAATAAACATATCATGGAGAGAAATATCAACCACTTCTAACTTTATTTATTACAGTTCCTCAATTAACGAATGGAAGACATAATCGAAACTTATTATTGAAGATAAAATATGGTGAATTGAGTGAAAAGTGCTTATCTACTCCCTCCCAACATAGCCATCATCAACAATCACCTAAATAAATAAACAAAGCAAGAATGAGTCCGAGACTCAGCAAGTACCATAAATAATTGAACGAGACAACAACATTACGGAACATGAACCTAACGATGAATGTATAAATGGATGGATGGAATGTATGGATGTATTGAAACGAATGGACTGCACACATGCTCATACCGGTATAGCTAGTGGCACACCCGTCGGTGTCCACTTAGGCCCGCATTTAACCAAATACGGGGATCCAAATCCCATATGAAGAACGTTTCACACGGGTGTCCAACTCTGCCCACATTGGAATGGTGGGTCTTACGTGCCCATACTGGAATTGATGGGTCTTTAAAATCCACTCCCGTGGATGGAACATGACAAGAGGTGCATGTTATGAAATATGAACAATGAATGAGAACAACCCTTATCATGGAAATAACACATTTGAAAGGAATATAAACATGAAGTGTAATCATAGTTCGTACAAATAACAGTATAAACACAACCACTCATCATTCATCTATAAAGTGTTACAAGGTACCTGCTTCCGCGTTCTGACGCGCTAGGAGGCAATAAAGGTGATCTTAAACCCGAAGTCTCTCCGCCTACACAAGTAAGTATCCGAATTAAGAATAACATGGTATAGGACAAAGCTAGCGATGACCTACGATAACTCCCCAACCACCCAATAACTCGACTAGACCCAAACTTGAAATAAGACGACTCAACCACTGGAAACGACTCTGGACAGCGGCACGGAATAATTCATATCTACTGGTCTGGGTCTTGGAACAAGGTTAGTTCAGTGCCAATGGAAACTTAACGAGCATAACTACAAAATTCTAGTTGGCAGGATTTCCTAATTCGGCCAAAATAATTTACGAAACAGAAGGTGAAAGTGCCTGGCAGAAATCTGTCCATACGAAAAAAACAGCAGCGAAGAACATAACATAATTTTTGATCTACAACTCTGATTAAAGTGATCTTTATCAATCTGAAAATATTATAAAACTTTTTACAATAACCTAGTTGGGTGAAAACCGTGAATCTGCCATTAACGTATTCATATTTTGAAAAACTAGATAGTTCATTCTCGACATGCAGTCAGGACAGTGTGAAAATATTATATGATAACTTTTGAACCGTAGATCGGAATCTGGTGATCTTGGCGGCTATGGAAATCTAAGAACATAATCTACAAAACTCTAGAATACGAAAACCTCCAGTTCGGCCTCTAAGCAATCAAAAACGGCCGTGAAACCTACTGGACATAATTTGAAATTCTATAGCAGCAATTCGATTCAATCCTACTAATCAAATCTGCATCCAAACAGTACCAAACAGTGAAATAGACTCTTTGTTACCCTTGAAGACTCGCAGGGAGACGGTGATCAACCTCTCGAAGAACCCCCCCCCCCCTTCCACCCCCTTCCTTCTTCTTTGTGGCCAGCCACCAAAGCAGCAGCCGCAAGGGGGAGGCCGACTGGAGAGAGGACAAGGAGGGGCGGCTTGGAGGTCTTGGAGAGCGACGCTGAAAGATCTAGACCCGCCATTATGAGTTAATGGTGTGTTTTGGTGATTAATGACAAATCTAATTGCGAGACTAACTCTCTTGTTTAGTATTATGATGTGTAGTCTCATTTGGATATAAAGGTGAAATTCAACGAGGTATGCTTTCGACTTAATCTTATATATTGTTGTATTCCTCGGATCCAAAATATAGGAAGAACTTCACCATAAGTATATCTTGAATATGTGCATATATTCCCTTTACACATATGTGTATGCACACATTTAGGGGGAGCTCGTTCTATATTTTGTGGTTTTATTAGTATTGATCTATATTCCGTCTTCCACATATATTTAGAATCTTTACTTTGAAACATATCCGTTTCAGTATATAGAACTTGTGTAGTTTTTGAATACTCATGTTTTGAGTAAATAGAGCTTGTGTGGTTCTTACATACTCATGTCGTGAGTATATGTAACTTGTGTAGTTCATATATACTCACGTTATGTTACCCTTATCAAAATAAATTTATTTGTGTTTGAAATGGTTGTCATCAATTACCAAAGAGGGAAAGATTGAGTATCTTGTCCCACCATTATGAGTTAATGGTATGGTGTGGTAATTAATGATAATCATATTATGAAACTAACATTTTTCATGAGTTGGATGAATAGGTTATGTTTCAGGATGATGAAGACTTGGGATGATCATGAGTTGATCATCAAGTCAAGAGCTTGGTGTAAAGGATGCATCATGAGTTGATGGTTATCAAGAAGAGATGATCATGAGTTGATTGTCAAGACAAGAGAAGACCCATCATGTGTTGATGGAGGTCAAGCAAAGAATCATCATGCGTTGATGATTATCGAGTTAATGACCCGGACTTGAAGTGTTGATGTGCGTCATCATGCTTCAAGAAGATGCAAGGCAAAGGTATGACTAGCTAGGGCTAAGGATGTGTTCATAGTCTTTTACCGGTCTTGGTGTTTGAATGGAAGACCGGATTGCTAGTATAGGATTGCCGTACTATTAACAGGGGTCTTAACTAGTAGGTTGAGTTAGTCATGTATTAATAGCTCAATATGGTTGCTCTAGCTCATCTAGGCATGAGAGACCATGTGAGAGGTCCTCCATTGTGAGTGATGAGTATTTGACAGCTTGTTGAAAAGTTTGTGATGAGTACTTGAGTTTGTTTTTGGGCTTTCTCTGCGTAGTCGTAGCTAGGGAAGTATTCACCACGCTGGCCGTAGTCGAAGTCCGCTTCACCACGCCATAGTCGAAGTCATTACGACCATGTTTGTCGTGGTCGGAGGTCACCAGGAAGTATTCGACCACGCTGGTCGTAGTCGAAAGTCCGTCCGACCACGCTAGTCGGTCTGCTCGACCACGCTAGTCGAAGTCCTGCTCCACCACGCTAGTCGAAGTCATTCCGCCACGCTAGTCGAAGTCTGCTCGACTACGGTAGTCGGTCTGCTTCGACCACGGTAGTCGAAGTCTGTTTCGACCTCGCTAGTCAAAGTCTGTGTCGACCACGTTGCTATGTGATCTGAGGTCGGAAGGTTTTCGACTCCGGCGTATGTGGTCTGAATGGAGTCCGACCACGGAGGAAAGCTTTCGGTCGTATGTCCTCCGGAATCGGTTGTTCGAGTTGGGAACCGGTCGTATGGTTTTGTATTGCGATCGTAGACCTTGTGCATTTGATAGTTCATCATTTCGACCGGTCTTGTTGCAGTCTAATCTTATTTCGAGCTCTGTTTGCAGGGTCTGGTTCTTTGTATTGTGCCGTGCTATGTGATGCTTTGTGTTTGATTTGGTTGCAGGATCTTGGAGACAAGTCTTGGTGAGGTTTGGAGAGGTCGGGACTAGACATAGGAGATGTTGAGGTCCGTAACGCATCAGTAAACCACGTAAGACAAGTCTTGCAAGGTGATCGTGAACGAGTTGACAAAGAAGGCAAGAGGAAGAAGCTTCCAGAAGCAGGTTGAGGAGTATTTTGGACAAATACCTAAAGTTGCAAAGGGAAGCTGTCCCTCCGGGAAAGCAATGGAGTTGTTGGTGCTAATGGGCAAAGCAGTGGAGCCGTTGTCGATAGTGTGGGTAAAGCATCGTGCCTCTGGGAAAGCTTCGTTGCTCTGTTAATGGGTTGTCAGTGTTTGAAACTCGATAGCTGAGGCTATAACAAGAGGTGTTAGGTTTCAGAAGAAGTGTGACGAGGGTAGAGGATGTTCCGTGAGCGGCACTGAGCTTTTTCTGTCTAATTTGTGTGAGTTGTCTCTGGGTAAGAGCATGGATGCTCGTGTATCTTCAGTGGAGTGGTCGTATGAACCTCTATGATCAATCATACATTTATCAGTATCATTCTGAAGTTTTGCCTTGCTTGAGATGTTTTGATTGATTTTTTTTTGAGTCCTCCGTTTTTCGTTTAGACCATACTTATTGGCCGTGCTCTCTCCGTCATCAGTGATTCGACCATGAGTTGGTGATCGACCAAGGCATAAGCTTTTCTGGATCATTGTTCGACCACGGGTGGTTTTCTCAGCTCTCGACCACGGCTATTATTGAATATGGTGATTCGATGTGAATTTTAATAGAGAGTTTTTAAGGCACCATTCACCCCCCCCCCCTCTGTTGCCATTTCGGTCCTTCAAGGCCTGATGCTATTTATTTGCGAATGTGTTTTGCAAATAGTCGAGGCTCATGCATAACCCTTGTAGCATGTGACTTAAGTTTGCAAATGTATTTTGCAAATGGTGTAAGTCCATGTACCTTATTCCTTGTGATGAGTATTCTAAAATGTTGGCAAATGTGTTTTGTAACTAGCTGAGAATATCATCTTTTAACCTTGTAGGAATTGTGCTCAAATGGGCAAATGTGTTTCGCCATTTGAAGTAAAGCAAATGTGTTTTGCTACGTGGTCCGGCCGGTCGGATCACGGTGTGGACCGGTTCGGCCGTGGTACAATCGGCCGAATCGCCATGTGTTGGGCGGTCGGACCGATTTGTTTTGACTTGGAATCTCTGTCTGGAAGTTCTGCCCTTGTGAAAAAGGAACTTCTGATGTGAGGAAGTTTCGGGGTTGGTGCGGAACGATTATTCTAGAGAGCGCCCGTTTTGGGACTTAGCCAAATTTCTATCAGCGCCGGACCGCCACCGCGGCGGTCTAATCGATTAGCGGCGGCCGACCGCCATTGCATGGCGGTCCGACCGGCCGAAGGCCCAACGGCTAGTTTTCTAGCCGTTGGCGCATGGGGCGGTCCGACCGGCCATTGGTTGGCGGTCAGACCGGCCCTATGCTGATTTGTGGGAATCTTCTCCCAACGGCTAGTTTTTGTGTGTGGGCTACCTTGGCCGGTTGGGAGAGGTTGCTAGTGGTATTGTTGAGTGCTATACTCATTCTTGAGCCAAGAGCAAGCCTCTTATTCTATTTGGTGCATGTGTTGCACTTAGTGAGAATTGAGAGTAAACCCTAAGTGCATGTGTTGCCTTAGGTAGTGGATTGTGTATCCACGTGAGCATTGACACTTGATTAGTTCAAGTGAAAGTTTGGATTTGTTACTCTTGGTGTTTGCCGACACCTAGACGGCGTGGAGGCGTCGTGCGCGGTGATCTTCTCAAGAAGCTTGTGAGAAGACCCGGCGTGTTTGTGAGTGGTTTGGTGCTTGCTATCTCCGGAGTGGAGGAAGAGCAACCCTAGTGAAGCGAGGTGTTGGTTCGCTTTGGAACCAGTCCAAGTGTTGGACTTACCTCGGAGGTATTGGCTTAATTAGTGGAGCCGGTCCAACGTGGTTGGGCTTACCTCAACGTGGATTAGGGGAGACCGGCAAGTCTCCGAACACCACGGTAAAACATAATTGTGTCACCTTGTTTTACTTGTGCTTTACTTTGAGCAATTTACATTACTTGCTTTAATTGCTTATATATTATTGTATGATTGCTCTCTTGTATCGTTGGTTCACTTAAGGAAGCCTAGTTGATTTAGGTTTTAATTGTGCAAAACCAATTGTTATTAGCTTCCGCATTATATATTGGTTTTAGAGCTGAAAGATTTTTAAAACCGCCTATTCACCCCTCTAGTCGGCCACCTCGATCTTACAGACGCCGGGAGCAAGCAGGCTGTGCTGTAAGGTGAGACGCGCCAAGGAGCAGGGGGTGGTGTCGGATTGGGGGGGAAGGTGGCGGCTGCTGGGGGAAAAAGAGAGGGAGAGGGGGAGGAGGGGTGGATGGCCGGTTAGGGTTAGGGAGGGGGAGTGGGGGCGCATGGGCTTGGGCCTGGTGCGCCTCCCCCCTCCTTGGCCCACTCTTGGCTGGCCAGTGCTGCCCCAGCCTAGGCTGGAGGTTCAGGGTCCAAAATTTTCTGAAAACCTTGAATTTTTAACTAGCTTTGTCTCCTGAATAAAATACGCTCTAAACGATATTCGGAATATTACACATCCCCTTCTCCTCCACCCACCATGGCTTCTGTCCAACGCCAACAAAACCATCACACCTTCCACCGTCCCTAGTTGTCTGCGCTGTCCACCTTAGAGATGGTGGTGGGATTACGACCGATTCAACGACCGCGATGGTAGTGGCCTCAGGCGAGGTGGACCTCTGGCCCTCATCGGCATGAAAGAAGATGGAGGGAGAAGGAGCAAACTAGGCTGAAGATGGAGGATGACGAAGGGGTATTTAGGAGTTTTGGCACACGAAATTCAGTCCAAAAGAAATTGAAAATTTCCGGAATACAAAAAGATTGCCAAATCGTGATTATTTCCATGAATTGGATGACATCGCTCATGGCAATCTTAGTGGTGGCATTTTATAAAGTGACAATATTTAAGGTGACAAATAATTGATTTCCCCTAAAACTAATCTTCAAAGGATGTGTTCAGCAAGTCTATTTGTTGTACGCAACTTGGTTTGAATCTGATATCCAGGTTCACAAAATAGTGATGAAAATACATGAAATGATTTCCATAAGTTTTGTTCTTATAAAAAATAAAGTAGATCCAAACTGTTTGAACAAGTATATGTATACAATAGAGCTCTATTACGTAACACTTAATTTAATATGAGTCGTTTATTCTTTTTGATCCAATAGTTCAGAACAGTTATGATTTAGTTATATTATAGCTCTCTTTGGTATAGCTCCAACTCCTAACTTCATAGTTGGAGTGGGTGTAGCTGTGCCAAACAGGGTAACTCCATAATTTTTTTAAAGTTGAGGCAACCAAGAGCGAAGCAAGCTGTAGTGCAATTTTTTTAACATCCTTCCACGACCTGCCCACAAGGAGCAGCAACTCCCTTATCGAAATACCCTTGAAGTTAAAAGATAACTAGTCATCAACCCGTGCATCCGCACGGACATGATACTTTTTAAATATTATTTTCAGGGCTAAGAATTTTTGTAATTTTTAGCTCCTAACTAATATGAATTTGACATATATTTTTTAGTTTGAAATTATCTCTCAAAAATTCTAAAAAAATTAAATTTATACAATTGATTTTTTATATATATATTATGTGACAAATATTTTTTTTTCGCCTTCGATTTTTGGTGAGTCCATATTATAACGCTATAGATTTAACGTTAACCTTAAGATCTCACGTAGAAATCTGGCCATATTAATTTCTCACGTGTTCGGATGTTATTATTTAGTAAGTATTTGCATCCTACACGGTTATTTGGTGAAGCTATATGCATTCAAATTGGATGGTTAAGATTTTCCCTTTTTCTCTGATTAATGTGGGAATTTCTAGCTTTTTTCTTTTTCTCTGATTAATGTGCGAATTTCTACCTTTTTATAAATTTGATGGTTAGGATTTTCTCGTTTTCTCTTATTAATGTGGGAATTTTTAGCCTTTTTACATCCTAAGATTAATATGGAGGTTTGTAGGAGAGCCTTCAATTAGTATAGATATAGATAGATAGATTGGATGGTCAGAATTTTTTCCTTTTTCTCTGATTAATGTGAGAATTTCTAGCATTTTTCCTTTTTCTCCGATTAATGTGATAATTTCTACCTTTTTACCTCCTAGGATTAATATAGTACCTTCTAGGAGAGTCTCCAATTAGTATAGACTAGTTATCAACCTGTGCATCCGCACGGGCTACGTGGTTTCAACAATATTATGTTATTGATAATATAAGAAAATTTCCATTGGCAAACTTTGATTCTTATTTCTTTTACTTTTTCTAATTGTTATATATTTCTAATCTATTGCCTCATGGCCCCAATATAGAACCAATATTGTTATTTACGTGCATCCTAACTACAAATACTATTAGTGTATGGATCTACATATATATGGAGTACACAAATTGTGATAATATAACATATATAAATTTGAAATTAAAATTTTATTGTCCAGGCATATGTAATTCCATTGAATATGTGAAACTAATACTTATATATTGAAAAAAATATTTAGGAATTCATAATTAAAAAAATCATGTTATACGAATATATACAAATTAAAATTTTTAATTCCAAAACAATTGTTATACCCAAGTATATTGTGGATTTCATGGGGATATGTTCCAGATCTTAGGGTGATGTGACAATTGGCAATGGCGTTTACGGTTTGTCGTTTCACGTGTTTTCGACAAAGTTACTGTGCTTATCGATGCGAGGCGGTCCGACCGGTCCTTGCACGGCGGTCCGACCGGTCCCAAATCGGTCGGACCGGCGGTGACCAAAGTGGTCAAAATGAGCTGGGCCAAAAATAGGAGTTGTAGGCAAGTGAGGGGATCCCAATGCACTTGGTCTCATGTTTTTTGGAGTCTCTAGTAAAAAGTTCTATTGGTTTAAAGTTTCCAGTAGGTTTCGGATTTTCAGGGGTTGAAATTCGGCTAAGTCCCAAGGGGCGGTCCGACCGCTCATTGTGGAGCGGTCCGACCGCCAGGGCGGTCCGACCGGCCACCTGGAGCGGCCGACCGTATTGACTTGAACGTCCGCCAACTTGGCGATGTTGATTGGTTAGGTCAAAGTCATTGGTATCGTGGCATATGGTTTACATGATGCATGTTTTGACTAACATGGGTCAAGTTGTGAAGAACTTGTTCCCGAATTCGTGTTTGCTTGTCTGTGGTTGTGCAGGTTGCTTGGTGGTCAACGACGGTCAACGGCAAGGAAGATCGGGACTAGACTTGGAGAGTTGAGGTCCAGAACGATTGACGATGCCGGGTGAGGTCAACGACTCAAGCGTGACACAAGATGGACAATGGTGATCTATTGGCAAATCCATGGTGCATGGTGAAGCGGTTTAGGTCAAAAGGTTAAAAACGGCGCTTTGCGAAGCGTGCGTGTGTGACCCGTTTGTTAGTGGGCCTTAACGGGAGCCCAATTAAGTAAAACCCTAGGAGTTCTAGGCCTCCACTATAAATAGGAGGAGGTGGTGGCTGCACCCCTTGCTCTCTCGCTGTTTTTCACCTCTTTTGTTGCTTGCAAAACCCTAATTGGCTTAGGGGGAGTTGAGGTGGAGGCTAGGGCTTTTCATGGTTTGAGGAGAATTTCGTGATCTTGGATTGACCACTGATCCATGATGGTGTGGGTGTAATCCAGCGACGATCACGTTCTTAATCTATGCAAGGTTTGCTTGAGATAAGTCTCTTTTCGTTCTTGCTTTCGATTTCGTGATTTTAGGGCTTTCTTTGATCCGCGAGTTTGTGATTGATTCTTTCACGTGAATTAGCTTGCTGTGATATGTGTGAATCTATCTAGCATCATCTTGATCATCAATCTCTCACGAACAAGCATTAGGATCAAGTTTTCGTTCTTGCCCGGTTTTAGACCTTCTGTTAATCAATTGGCAATTGCTCAAGATCGTTCCAAGAATTATCATAATATTCGATTGGAATAGGTCCTCAATAGCATATAGAAGGTGTGTGCAAAGTTTCATAAAGATTGGAGTTGAGAATCAAAAGTTTCACCTAATTGCAACTTCGTCATCGAGCTGATTTTACTGTTGCAGATCGGTTCGAGTCGGCGGTCGGATCGCCCGTCATCACCGGTCAGACCGATTTTGGAGCGGTCCGACCGCCAGCACAACAGCGGTCCGACCGCCCGGCAATCGGTCCGACCGGTTGGGTCCAGAGGTCACACCGCCCGTGGTTTGTGATTTTGCAATCTTAGTTGATTTTGTTATTTTGCTTAGGGGATTTAATTGGATTCAATACTAGTCTTCCGCTGTACTGGTATATTGATCTTCATAGCTTCATCATAGCTATTGGAGTGAAATTGTGTTGAATTCATTATTTGGGAAAAAGTGAGCGTGCTCCTATTCACCCCACTCTAGTCGCTTTTTCGGTCCAACAAGTGGTAACAGAGCCTGGTTAGTTCAATCTTGATCTTAACCGGTCACTGAACTTTGGCGATGGATAAGTTTTCTACTAAACCGCATATCTTTGATGGGCACGACTATGCCTATTGGAAGAATCGTATGCGAGTCTTTCTTGAGAGCGAAGGACAAGCTATTTGGGATGTTGTTAGAGCCCCGCTTGTTATTCCTGAAATTGCTACACCTGCTTCTGCAATTCTTTTGGCTAACAACAATAAGGCTAAGAATCTTTTATATGGTGCACTTGGTAGACAAGAATATGATAGAATTTGCAATCTTTCAATCACAAGATAAAATTTGGAACACTCTCGAAACATATCATGAGGGTTCGTCCCAAATAAAAAGGTGCGCCAAGCAGTTTACAAGCGTGAATACAATAAATTCGAGATGCGTCCGAGAGAGCATCGATGACATTTTCATCGCTTTAATAAAGTAATTAATCAAATGAAAGTCGTTGATATTGAATATTCTCAATCTGAAAATGCCACCCATCTCTTGGTCGCACTCAACACCAAGGAGTGGGAGATGAAGGCTCTTGCTATAGAGGAAAATGTTGATCTTTCAAGTCTTACTTTAGAATTGCTTTATAGTAAACTCAAGACTCATGAAATTAAAAGAGTTGATCATCCCAAGAAAGATAATTTAGCTTTGGTAGCAGATCCTCTCAAAAGGCTTTTGATGACTCTTTTGAATCTTCTTACGGATTTTCATTTGCTTGTTTATCCGCTATTCATGAAGAGGAGCTTGAAAGTATTCCTCAAATGTAGTTAGCTCTTCTAGCTAAAACATTCACACGGGCCTACAATAATGTGAGAAACAAAAAAAGTGGTGGTCCGGTGACATGCTATGAATGTGGTGAGCTCAATCATATCCGGGCAAATTGCCCCAAGCTGAAAGGTAAGAGCAATCATAAGGAAGGAAAGCCAGCTTGAAAGAAGCCTCCTTTCAACAAGTCAAAGTATGAGGCTAATAAGCTTGTGAAGGCCGCTCACCGGGTCCTTACCGCTTTTGAGGATCAATCCTTGAGCGATGTGGATTCCGGGAGTGAGGAGGACAAGGAGGAGGAGATCCTCAAGCCAAAAGAAAGGGAAGGCCAAGGACTTCACGGCATGTGCTTCATGGTCGACAAGCGACATTGATGATAATGAGGTATCTTTTTCTTATGATGAGCTTTCTGCTAAATATGATTCTATAGTTGAGCAATTGCTTAGTCAAGATGAAGCGCTAGAATTTGTCATGACAAAAAATAAGAAATTAGAGTCAAAGATTAACAAACTGAAAGTAGAGCTTAAAAATGCTAAGACTCTTGAACCTGATGAATGTTTATCTTGTCATGCTATGCATTCAGAAATTTCCAAGTTACAATCTACTCATAATATTTCTGTACAACAACTTGAGAATGCTAGATCTGAACTAAATGAAATTAAAAGTGCTCCTTGTGAAAAATGTTTAGAATCTAGTAAATTGATTGCTTTTGATGTATTTGATTCTAGCCCTTGCACTTCATGTTTAGAAAAAGAACGTGAAATCAAAGATATCTTAGAAGCTGCTAGAGTCAAATATGCTAAGCTTAAGGACAATATTGAAAATACTACTTGTGCTTCTTGTTACACTCTTAAGCTTGAAATTGCCTTGTATAAGGAGAAATCTATGAATAAAACTTGTGATGCTTGTGTTAACTTGAGAAAAGAAAATGCTTACCTTCATGATACATTAGAGAAATTTTCTAAAGGTAAAAAATAATTAAACATGATTCTTGACAAGTCTAAAACTCCTTATAAGAAGCAAGGTTTAGGATTCAATTCTTTTCAAGACAATTCAAACCCAAAAGTCATTCAAGTCTTGGAAAAAGGTTTAATTGAATTCAAAACCCAACCTGCAAAAACATCTTTTAAATCTGCAGGTTTTGCCCAACCTTGTATTAATTCAAATGGTGCTTGTTCTAGTGGTACCAAGTACCATTGCACTTATTGCAAGAAAGGTGGGCATTTGATTGAATTTTGTTGGCGTAGGTTGAAAAATGATAGGAAAAATTTTGATAGAATTTCATTCATGCAACCTAGAGCTTCTATGAGACATGGTAACACTGAAAAGAATAAACCTGGATTAGGATTTTTTCTCTCATGCAAATCATTATGTTTCTAAATATCCTAATTCTAATGTTTATCGATCAAGCGGTCTCGACCACGGTGGTCACCGATCGACTGTTTTGGTCGCGGCCCGACCGCCAAGACAACGCCGGCCACACCGCCCATGGACGCTTTAAGTCTCATGTTAATTTAAACATTGCTCATAATCGAATGTTAGATGAAATCAAGGATAGTACTTCGGTTTGTATACTCCTTGCAGAGACGTGTGTCTCGAAGATCGATTCCTAAATCTTGTTTATCTAACCCCAGTATTGAGACACATCGTTCTTTTATTCCTTGATTTTCAGGACTACCGTGGAAAGGGGAAGAACACGTGGTTCGTCGACTCCGGGTGTTCACGCCACATGACCGGAAACTCAAAATGGTTCACCTCTTTCACACGGGCAACAGGTGATGACTTCATCACCTTTGGAGATGATACACAAGGGCGAATTGAAGGAACAGGATCAATTAGGGTGAACAACAAATTCATTCTAAAGGATGTCGTTCGGTGGCATCCGATAGTGCCTCTTTGAAATCGAGGCGGTACCGGGAACCAACTCAATGACAAACTCTAGGTCTCGAACTGGTGGCATCCCTGGAAGAGCTTCAGGAAAGATATCAACGAAGTCACGCACTGTTGGGACCTCACTAATATCTGGAGCGGGCTTCGCTTCAAGCGCGAAGAGATGCGGACCTAGCAGCTTCGGCGAAAAGCGAACCTGTTCGCCGGAAGGACTAGATAGAGAGACGCACTTCTTGGCACAATCGATGTGTCCCTTATGCCGAGACAGCCAATCCATGCCAAGAATTACATCTAGACTTGCTGAATGGAGGAGAACAAGATTCACGAAGAATCTCACTCCCTCGATCTCAACTGGAACATCCTTACACTCAGATTCAGCTCTCAACTCCGAACCAGGAGAGCGAATGAGCAATGGGACCAACAATGGAGTAAAAAGGAGCTCACTAATAGCAGCAAAAGACTTAGATTCAAGGACAAAGCTGAAAGAAAGCAAAATGCTAGCGACTAGGGGAATGGAATATCACCCTAACCGAAAGCCAAAAACAGTATGTGTATAATCTTAAACCTGCTTATAAAAAGACTCCAAAAACGGCAAGGAATCATAAAACCAAAACTCAACTTCCCAATTCAACTAGCCCGTATTGAATGAACGAGTAATTGATTGAGAAGATAAAAATCAGAGGATTAAGGTAAGATCTATTACCACTAAAGAGCAAGGTTCAGTCAACGAAAATAGTGTTAGATACTTAGCTAACTAGTATCACATCTTACCCCTTTTTAACCCCACAAGTTTTAGTTGAATCACCCTCTCATTTTCCACCCTATTAGAAACCATCGAGCTTGCTGTCCGGAAATTGAAGTTGCTGTAGTGATTTTGCATCCAAGCTCCAGCCGAAGTCTTCCATCCTAGAAACTTCAAAATCTGGCACACTTCAATTTGCCAAGCTCAGTGGTCCTATCAGAAACCATTGAGCTCGCTGTCTGGAAATTGAGGCGTGCTGTCCAGATTCCGCATCCAAGCCTCTAGCCGAAATCTTCAGTCCAGAAACTTCAAAACCCTAAGCACTTCAATTTGCCAAACTCAGTGGTTCCCAAAAACCCATTTAAACGATAACAACTATCTTTGAAGGAAGGAGAGGAAATTAATTTTCAAACTCAAATTAGAGTAAGATGAGAGGAGAAAGCTAAGATAGGTAAGGAGTAAAATCTAAGAATTCCTTAAGCTTTCATAAATCATTTGATACTTTGAAATTAGGGTTTTCCAAAATATCCTAAAGACGACCAAGCTTGGGTTACTACGGTCAGTATGGCTCTGATACCAAACCTTGTGAGACCCCGGTTTATCGGGCTTGTAATGCTTAACCATCCACTTGGTCCTAGCATCACAAATCAGATAATCCGAGACTCGAGACATGTATACTTCCCAGAAATGCAGTATACACACCTCTTTACAAAATTCATGCATCAATTCCATTCATTCACATAGAACCGAAGCAAAACAACAACCAGAAGATAACATAAATGAAGGATAGTTAATACAAAAGAGAGGCCGACCGGCCAAATGACATATACATTAAGAAGTTTAACAGCGGAAGCAAAAGTGCCATAAGATGGCCATAAACCAAAAGAGCCAATCAGTGTGCCTTTAACCCACAAGGCAACCGACCGGACCGCCAAGCTAATCGCCAAACCCGAAGCACATCTCACAAAAGTGAGGCCCTTGGGGCTCACCTTCCTCCCCTGCAAACAAGAGCAGCCGGCAAAAGCCGGTGAGTACTTTGAATGTACTCGCAAGACTTACATGTGGAGTAACAAACCTGTACATATACTACATGCAAGCTTAATCAAAAGTAGGATGTACGTTTCATTTAGCATAAAGCAAGTTTCCATTTGCAATAATGTAATACATTTAAAAGCAAGTTGGCAAATCTGTTTTTAATGTTCAAATAACCGCAAAAGACAACAATATAACAGTAGAAAGAGAACAACAACAATCCTGGAAGTGACTAAACCGTTAGCCACCACAACAATAGCATGAATTACCCATTCATACCACCCATGTCAAATTTTAATTTAAAAGGTTGTAGTCTAACTCTTGCAAAACCTAACCAAGCGTGTCCATAACCTAGGACGAGGCTATTCGAATAGTTTTATCCCTGCAGGGTGTACCATTTTACCCACATATCAGACCGCCTTTTTGCCAAGCTATTAAGCACACTTCCTTAGGTATGCCGGCACGGCTAAGTCCTATGAGACTTTTCCAATATTATGTATTACCTTCGAGTCGCCCGTATGGATAGAAACCCATACGTTGTGTCGGGGTCGTGGCCCAGCCTCGGACAACTACCCCTCACGGGTAAAGCCTCGGACAACTGCGACGCCCCTCGAGGTGGAGAGTCCATCCCGGAAACTCCACCACCGCACACCCAAACACAAGAACACAATTCCTTTTTCACACAACAGACACAACGCTCCTCCTGCGACTCGGAGATAACACACTCCAAAGTACTAGGTCAAGAGGGGTCCCATATAACCCTCATGTGGTTAGTACGCAAAAGTGCTTGGAGAGTGCGACACAAGATGTTCGGTCCTTGTTGACTTAGGCAAGACATCCACAAACCCAATAACCCACCATCCAACCACTTGCCCAAGTCCAAAACAATATTTTTCCATTTTCAGATTTTGACTTTACAAAATAACAAAGCATAAGTGCTGGACATAATGGAATAATAATAAGATGTGTGCTCAAGATCATCGACTAAAATCGATGATCGCCCCTTACTACCGAAACTAAGCATTTCTAAGCAATTTCAATTCGTAATCTACTAAGTGACAAGAGCTCATCCATCGAACTCAAATCACAGCAAATAACCTAGGCTCAAGGTAGTAGAGGGTAAACAATTCCTACAGATTATGCAAATATAGGATACTAACCATAATTTAACACAAAATAGCAATGCATACATACAAGTTGAAATCAATATATTAGACTTGAAAAATAATGGGATTAACATGATCAAACCGCTTTTTGCTTGTTGTGGGTCAAGATGTTGTCTTTGGGGATCACTCTCGGTATCAATGTGCTGGTCGGAACCTAACGAAAGAACCAAAAAGAACCGATAAGAACGAAGAAAACACCAAGACACAACAGAAAAAGTTCTCCAAAAGTTCTGAAAATTTTACAGTAGCAAGAGCATGATTTCTAAGGACTTTAGCAACAAGAACCAATTGATTTGGATTCTTAATGCAAAAGATATGAGCAAAACAATTTTGCTCAAATTTCATAAATCATAAATGCTACTGCTCATTAGCACAATTTTCGGAGTTAAACTGAGGTTGGAAATATGTTTAGATTAAAGTTTAGTTAAAAACATAACCAACAAAATTTGAATCTCCCGAAAAGGAATTAAAATGAATTAGTTATGCATTTTACAAGTTATCACATTTTTCAGTTGATAAATAAATCCTTTCGGGAAAATCAGAAATTAGAATCGACGTGGACGAACGAGAGCATCGATCTTGGATCCGACGGTCCGCGTCCCCAACTGACGCGCGCTACGTCGCTGAACCCTAAACGCCAACCGCTGGATCCGGATCCAACGGTTCACGTGATTAGAGCGTCGGGCGGTCCGAACGTTCACCCGCACAGATCCGCTGATCTTGGATCCAACGGTCCACACGGATCGAACCTTCTGGACGGTCCGAACGCTCACTCGAATCGGGATCGTTGATCTAGGATACAACGGTCCACGATCAAAGCGCTCGAAGCGATCCAGGACGTAGATCTAAAGATCGACGGTCCACAAAGAATCACGTTCAAACCTTTATCCCTGTTTTCACCCGACAAAACGACGGTGAAGGGATGGTCGTCGCCGGCGACTCTGGTCGCGGCGACGCGAGCAAAAGCCCAAAATGGGTTCCTAACAACATTGCGCACCCAAAGGTACCAACGGTTTCAGCTGCGGCGTTCTAGAACGCCGGCAAGCCGGAGGGAACCGAAGTGGTTCAAAATGACCAAAACGAAAACGGCAAAAACGCTCAGCTGCGGTTCAAGGGAGCGGGTGCCAAGCAACTAGGGGCTAAAAAGAAGTTACCTGAGCCCAACGAAGGCACAGAGGAAGGTCGAATCGGCTCGGGTGAAGAAAATGAAGATTTCGGCCGGAAAGGGGGAAATCCGAAATTGATCTGCTCTTTGCAAGCAAACGAAAAATTGAGTGAGGGCTATTGCTCACAGAGAGGAGAGGAAGCTAAGGCAGCCAGGAATTTGAGTGAGAAAGACCGGAGCACCACTTTCGCTGCAAACTCTGAAGCTCGGCAATGGCAGCAATGGCGACCGAGAACAAATTTTTGAAATGGAGCTCGAGCAATGCACTAACAGTGGCTCTGCAGCTCAAGGGTGTTCGAAGAAGCTAAGGAAGCCATGGAGGAGTCTTATAGCCAAGGAGCAAGAGGGGAGCAACGGCATTAAAAATGGGGAAGCATCAGGCCGAGGTCGGCCGAGAGCGACGGGGCGTGTAAAGGCAAATGGAGACGACGACTATGGAGGCGGCGGACGGAGCAATAATGCGGAAGAGCCGTTGGCGAAAGCTTGAGGTGACCTCGCTCTCACCAAGTGTCTTGCACGCCACCATCTGTTGACTTTGGCGGCGCGAGCGAGGAGGACGAAAGAGGACACCGTTGGATTTAATCGGACGGTGAATTAGAACGGTTGATTATAACGATTCGATCGCGCTGATCTCGGCCGTTGATTTGGATCCTACGGTTCACGTTGCGCGAGGCGCTCGGATAGTCCGAACGTTCACGCGATTGTGGACCTCGATTTAGAATCCAACGGTTCAAATGGATCGACGCACGCGGATGGTCCGAACGCTCGCGAACGTGGGCGCTCGATGCCGATCCAACGATTCACCACACTCGCCCGAACGGCCGAGCCGGTGCGTTTAGTTGATGAACCAAATCAAGTGGCTTGAGCCCGAGTTTGATTCGAACCCAAGAACGAAGTAAAGATTGATTTTTGAGTTATTTGCTGAGCTGAGTTAGGAAAATTAATTGAGATAGCAAACAAGCTCCAGTATTTATGAAATTTTAACTGGAGGTTGCTGACTGGATGATGAACCTTATATAAAATTTTTAGAGACTTTTATGCACTGTATTTTTCTCCAAAAATTCCAGAAGGCTATATGTAGAGTTTGACCAAGGTTTGACTGGCCTCAAAAATTATCAAATAATTTCTAAAAATCATGAGATAATTCAGAGGTGTTGCCAAGCCTCCCAAGAACTCAGGGAAAAGATTTCCAAGGGTTTGGCAAAAGACCTTTGCCAAGGAGGGTTTTTGATTAGAGTCAAAAGGGAATTTAAATGGGATTTTCCATAATTCTTTTGAAAAGAATTACCAAAAATGACCAAGGCTTCAAGATGCAAGAAAAGTTTTAATTTCTTCTGATTTTCTTACATTTGAAACACAAACCCATATTTGGGATGTTACAAAACCTCCCCCCCCCCCTTACAAAAATATCGTCCCGAGATTTGGTTTACTCGGTAAAGAAAGCTGGATAGTCTGCCCGGAGACGATCTTCCCTTTCCCAAGTAGCCTCATCCTCAGAATGGTTTGACCATTGAACTTTGAGGAATCTGATGGTTTTATTCCTTGTTCTTCGTTCAGCCTCATCGAGGATGCGAACAGGGTGCTCGCGATAGGTCAAATCTTCTTGGACATCGAGGGTTTCCAACGGGGCTTCCTCAGTTGGAACACGGAGGCACTTCTTTAATTGGGACACATGGAAAACATCATGTACCCCTTCGAGTGCAGCTGGCAACTCCAACTTATAGGCAACAGCTCCTTTCTTCTCGATAACACGGTAAGGACCCACATATCGGGGAGCCAACTTGCCCTTAACGCCGAAACGCTGATGGCCCTTCAAAGGAGAGACTTTGAGATAAACAAAGTCATTAGGCTCAAAGCTCAACTCACGACGACGGCGATCCGCATAGCTCTTTTGCCTGGATTGAGCTGTGCGCAAACGATCACGAATAAGCTGGACTTGACTCTCGGCCTCATTGATCGAGTCCGGGCCAAAGAAAGGTCTTTCACGCCTCGCACCAATTCAACGGGGTTCGCACTTTCTCCCGTATAAGGCCTCAAAAGGTGACATGCCGAGACTAGCTTGAAAACTGTTGTTGTAGGAAAACTCGGCAAATGGCAAGTATTTCTCCCAATTCTTTCCATAGGAGAGGACACAAGCACGAAGCATGTCCTCTAACACTTGGTTGACCCTTTCGGTCTGACCATCAGTTTGGGGGTGATATGCTGTGCTAAAGGTGAGACGGGTTCCCATAGCCTCTTGCAAACACTTCCAAAACCTGGCGGTGAAAAGCGCACCGCGATCCGAAACGATCGTCTTCGGTACACCATGCAAGCAGACGATACGGGAAATATAGAGGTCCGCTAGTAGACTCACACTAAGGTTGGTCCGTACTGGCAGAAAATGGGCTACTTTCGTCAATCGATCAATGACAACCCAGATGGAATCCTTGCCCTTGGAGGTGCGCGGCAAACCGGTGATAAAATCCATCCCGATCGAATCCCACTTCCATTCAGGAATAGGTAAAGGCTGAAGCAGTCCTGCTGGACGCTGATGCTCGGCCTTGACACGACGACACACGTCGCACTCGGCAACGAACTTTGCAATTTCCCGCTTCATTCGAGTCCACCAAAATCCCTGACGAAGATCTTGATACATCTTTGTGGCCCCGGGATGAATAGATAAAGGCGAATCATGGGCTTCGCGGAGAATCAAATTCCGCAATTCCATGTCCTTTGGAACCACAAGGCATTGCCCAAACCTTACCACACCGTGCTCATCCTCGGAGAAGCACTTGGCTGTACCGTTCTTGACATTTTCCTTGATGCGGCTCACTCCAGCATCTGCTTGCTGAGCGATTTTAATCCGATCCACCAAGGTTGGTTGCACAACCAAGGCAGCGAGGGAACCATGCTCAACCAATCCCAAGTTGAGACGCTGAAATTCCTCCAGAAGAGTGGGCTGACGCTCCTGGAGTAATACGGCATTGCAATGCGCTTTCGATCGAGCATCGGCTAAGAACGACATTAGCCTTGCCCGGATGGTAGTGAATACCCACGTCATAGTCCTTGATCAACTCCAACCATCTCTTTTGCCTGAGGTTCAGATCTAGTTGGGTGAACAAATACTTTAGGCTTTTGTGATCCGAATACACTTCGCAACGATTACCGATTAGGTAATGTCGCCAAATCTTAAGTGCATGAATCACCGCAGCTAATTCTAAGTCATGGGTAGGATAGTTGAGTTCATGAGGTCTCAATTGCCTTGATGCATAGGCCACTACCTTGCCTTCTTGCATAAGGACACAACCGAGTCCTCGACGAAGCATCGCAAAAGATATCGAAGCTTTGATGGATGCTCGGGAAGAACGAGGGACGGAGCGGTGGTCAAACGCTTCTTAAGTACTTGGAAGCTTTCCTCACAAGCATCGGACCACAAGAACTTCTTGTCCTTCTTGAGCAACTCGTCATCGGCCATGATCTTGGAGAAGTTCTCGATAAAACGGCGATAATATCACGCTAAACCGAGAAAACTTCGCGACTTCGCCATCAAGTAGGTGAACCTATGAAAGAACATCACGACCTTGCTAGGATCAACGGCCACGCCCCTTTGAAAGAACATGACCCAAGAAGGCCACTTCCTTCAACCGTAACAGCGCGACTTGTTGAACTTCGTGATACATTTGGTGCTCACGGCTCGCCTAACACAAGCCTCGGATGCTCATCATGTTCCTCATCGTTCTTAGAATAGATAAGAATATCATCGATGAAGACCACGACAAACTTATCCAAATACTCCATGAATACTGAATTCATGAGGTTCATGAACAAGGCGGGAGCATTGGTTAAGCCAAATGACATGACGGTGTACTCATACAAGCCGTAGCGAGTAGAGAACGCCGTCTTTGGAATATCTTCAGGTCGTATCCGAACTTGATGATATCCCACTCTCAAATCAATCTTGGAGAATACTCGAGCTCCAGTTAATTGATCAAAGAGATCATCAATGCGGGGCAAAGGATACTTGTTCTTTACCGTTACCTCATTAAGCGGACGGTAATCTACGCACATGCGCAAGGTATTATCCTTCTTCTTTACGAAGATTGCAGGACAACCCCACGGAGATGAGCTAGGGCGAATGAAACCTTTTTCTTGCAGCTCACTCAGTTGCTTCTTCAATTCCACCAACTCGTTCGGTGGCATCCGATAGTGCCTCTTTGAAATCGGGCGATACAGGAACCAACTCAATGACAAACTCTAGGTCTCGAACTGGTGGCATCCCTGGAAGAGCTTCAGGAAAGATATCAACGAAGTCACGCACTGTTGGGACCTCACTAATATCTGGAGCGGGCTTCGCTTCAAGCGCGAAGAGATGCGGACCTAGCAGCTTCGGCGAAAAGCGAACCTGTTCGCCGGAAGGACTAGATAGAGAGACGCACTTCTTGGCACAATCGATGTGTCCCTTATGCCGAGACAGCCAATCCATGCCAAGAATTACATCTAGACTTGCTGAATGGAGGAGAACAAGATTCACGAAGAATCTCACTCCCTCGATCTCAACTGGAACATCCTTACACTCAGATTCAGCTCTCAACTCCGAACCAGGAGAGCGAATAAGCAATGGGACCAACAATGGAGTAAAAAGGAGCTCACCAATAGCAGCAAAAGACTTAGATTCAAGGACAAAGCTGAAAGAAAGCAAAATGCTAGCGACTAGGGGAATGGAATATCACCCTAACCGAAAGCCAAAAACAGTATGTGTATAATCTTAAACCTGCTTATAAAAAGACTCCAAAAACGGCAAGGAATCATAAAACCAAAACTCAACTTCCCAATTCAACTAGCCCGTATTGAATGAACGAGTAATTGATTGAGAAGATAAAAATCAGAGAATTAAGGTAAGATCTATTACCACTAAAGAGCAAGGTTCAGTCAACGAAAATAGTGTTAGATACTTAGCTAACTAGTATCACATCTTACCCCTTTTTAACCCCACAAGTTTTAGTTGAATCACCCTCTCATTTTCCACCCTATTAGAAACCATCGAGCTTTTGTCCGGAAATTGAAGTTCTTTGTAGTGATTTTGCATCCAAGCTCCAGCCGAAGTCTTCCATCCTAGAAACTTCAAAATCCGGCACACTTCAATTTGCCAAGCTCAGTGGTCCTATCAGAAACCATTGAGCTCGCTGTCTGGAAATTGAGGCGTGCTATCCAGATTCCGCATCCAAGCCTCTAGCCGAAATCTTCAGTCCAGAAACTTCAAAACCCTAAGCACTTCAATTTGCCAAACTCAGTGGTTCCCAAAAACCCATTTAAACGATAACAACTATCTTTGAAGGAAGGAGAGGAAATTAATTTTCAAACTCAAATTAGAGTAAGATGAGAGGAGAAAGCTAAGATAGGTAAGGAGTAAAATCTGAGAATTCCTTAAGCTTTCATAAATCATTTGATACTTTGAAATTAGGGTTTTCCAAAATATCCTAAAGACGACCAAGCTTGGGTTACTACGGTCAGTATGGCTCTAATACCAAACCTTGTAAGACCCCGGTTTATCGGGCTTGTAATGCTTAACCATCCACTTGGTCCTAGCATCACAAATCAGATAATCCGAGACTCGAGACATGTATACTTCCCAGAAATGCAGTATACACACCTCTTTACAAAATTCATGCATCAATTCCATTCATTCACATAGAACCGAAGCAAAACAACAACCAGAAGATAACATAAATGAAGGATAGTTAATACAAAAGAGAGGCCGACCGGCCAAATGACATATACATTAAGAAGTTTAACAGCGGAAGCAAAAGTGCCATAAGATGGCCATAAACAAAAAGAGCCAATCAGTGTGCCTTTAACCCACAAGGCAACCGACCGGACCGCCAAGCTAGTCGCCAAACCCGAAGCACATCTCACAAAAGTGAGGCCCTTGGGGCTCACCTTCCTCCCTCGCAAACAAGAGCGGCAAGCAAAAGCGGTGAGTACTTTGAATGTACTGCAAGACTTACATGTGGAGTAACAAACTGTACATATACTACATGCAAGCTTAATCAAAAGTAGGTCAGACGTTTCATTTAGCATAAAGCAAGTTTCCATTTGCAATAATGTAATACATTTAAAAGCAAGTTGGCAAATCTGTTTTAATGTTCAAATAACGCAAAGACAACAATATAACAAAGAGAAAGAGAACAACAACAATCTCGAAGTGACTAAACCGTTAGCCACCACAACAATAGCATGAATTACCCATTCATACCACCCATGTCAAATTTTAATTTAAAAGGTTGTAGTCTAACTCTTGCAAAACCTAACCAAGCGTGTCCATAACCTAGGACGAGGCTATTCGAATAGTTTTATCCTGCAGGTGTACCATTTTACCCACATGTCGACCGCCTTTTGCCAAGCTATTAAGCACACTTCCTTAGGTATCAAGACGGCTAAGTCCTACGAGACTTTTCCAATATTATGTATTACCTTCGAGTCGCCTGTATGGATAGAAACCCATACGTTGTGTCGAGTCGTGGCCCACCTCGGACAACTACCCTCACGGGTAAAGCCTCGGACAATCTGCGGCGCCCCTCGAGGTGGAGAGTCCATCCGGAAACTCCACCACCGCACACCCAAACACAAGAACACAATTCCTTTTAGGACAACACACACAACGCTCCTCCCTGCGACTCGGAGATAACACACTCCAAAGTACTAGGTCAAGAGGGTCCCATATAACCCTCATGTGGTTAGTACACAAAAGTGCTTGGAGAGTGTGACACAAGATGTTCGGTCCTTGTTGACTTAGGCAAGACATCCACAAACCCAATAACCCACCATCCAACCACTTGCCCAAGTCCAAAACAATATTTTTCCATTTTCAGATTTTGACTTTACAAAATAACAAAGCATAAGTGCTTAGGACATAATGGAATAATAATAAGATGTGTGCTCAAGATCATCGACTAAAATCGATGATCGCCTTACTACCAAACTAAGCATTTCTAAGCAATTTCAATTCAGTAATCTACTAAGTGACAAGAGCTCATCCATCGAACTCAAATCACAAACAAATAACCTAGGCTCAAGGTAGTAGAGGGTAAACAATTCCTCTGATTATGCAAATATAGGATACTAACCATAATTTAACACAAAATAGCAATGCATACATACAAGTTGAAATCAATATATTAGACTTGAAAAATAATGGGATTAACATGATCAAACCGCTTTTTGTTTGTTGTGGGTCAAGATGTTCTTTGGGGATCACTCTCGGTATCAATGTGCTGGCTCGGAACCTAACGAAAGAACCAAAAGAACCGATAAGAACGAAGAAAACACCAAGACCCAACAGAAAAAGTTCTCCAAAAGTTCTGAAAATTTTACAGTAGCAAGAGCATGATTTCTAAGGACTTTAGCAACAAGAACCAATTGATTTGGATTCTTAATGCAAAAGATATGAGCAAAATAATTTTGCTCAGCCCCATAAATCATAAATGCTACTGTTCATTAGCACAATTTTCTGGAGTTAAACTGAGGTTGGAAATATGTTTAGATTAAAGTTTAGTTAAAAACATAACCAACAAAATTTGAATCTCCCGAAAAGGAATTAAAATGAATTAGTTATGCATTTTACAAGTTATCACATTTTTCAGTTGATAAATAAATCCTTTCGGGAAAATCAGAAATTAGAATCGACGTGGACGAACGAGGAGCATCGATCTTGGATCCGACGGTCCGCGTCCCAGCGCTGACGCGCGCGCGCGCGGCCGCGAAACCCTAAACGTCAACCGTTGGATCTGGATCCAACGGTTCACGTGGATTAGAGCGTTCGGGCGGTCCGAACGTTCACCCGCACAGGATCCGTTGATCTTGGATCCAACGGTCCACACGGATCGAACCTTTCGGACGGTCCGAACGTTCACTCGAATCGGGATCGTTGATCTAGGATACAACGGTCCACAGATCAAAGCGTTCGAGCGATCCAGGGACGTAGATCTAAAGATCGACGGTCCACAAAGAATCACGTTCAAACCTTTGTCCCTGTTTTCACCCGACAAAATGACGGTGAAGGGATGGTCGTCGCCGGCGACTCTGGTCGCGGCGGCGCGAGCAAAAGCCCAAAATGGGTTCCTAACAACATTGCGCACCCAAAGGTACCAACGGTTTCAGCTGCGGCGTTCTAGAACGCCGGCAAGCCGGAGGGAACCGAAGTGGTTCAAAATGACCAAAACGAAAACGGAAAAAACACTCAGCTGCGGTTCAAGGGAGCGGGTGCCAAGCAACTAGGGGCTAAAAAGAAGTTACCTGAGCCCAACGAAGGCTCAGAGGAAGGTCGAATCGGCTCGGGTGAAGAAAATGAAGATTTCGGCCGGAAAGGGGGAAATCCGAAATTGATCTGCTCTCTGCAAGCAAACGAAAAATTGAGTGAGGGCTATTGCTCACAGAGAGGAGAGGAAGCTAAGGCAGCCAGGAATTTGAGTGAGAAAGATCGGAGCACCACTTTCGCTGCAAACTCTGAAGCTCGGCAATGGCAGCAATGGCGACCGAGAACAAATTTTTGAAATGGAGCTCGAGCAATGCACTAACAGTGGCTCTGCAGCTCAAGGGTGTTCGAAAGAAGCTAAGGAAGCCACTGGAGGAGTCTTATAGCCGAAGGAGCAAGAGGGGAGCAACGGCATTAAAAATGGGGAAGCATCAGGTCGAGGTCACGAGAGCGACGAAGGGAGTAAAGGCGATGGAGGCAGCGACTATGGAGGCGCGGGACGGGAGCAATAATGCGGAAGAGCCGCTGGTGAAAGCTTGAGGTGACCCTGCTCTGCCGAAGTGTACTGTGCACGCCACCACTGTTGACTTTGGCCGAGCGTGCGCGAGGAGGAGGACGAAAGAGGACAGCCGTTGGATTTAATCGGACGGCTGAATTAGAACGGGTTGATTATAACGATTCGATCGCGCGCTTGATCTCGGGCCGTTGATTTGGATCCTACGGTTCACGTTGCGCGAGGCGTTCGGATAGTCCGAACGTTCACGCGATTGTGGACCCTCGATTTAGAATCCAACGGTTCAAATGGATCGGCACGCTCGGATGGTCCGAACGTTCCTGCGAACGTGGGCCGTTCGATGCCGATCCAACGATTCACCACACTCGCGCCCGAACGACCGAGCCGGTGCGTTTAGTTGACTGAACCAAATCAAGTGGCTTGAGCCCGAGTTTGATTCGAACCCGAAGAACAGTAAATATTGATTTTTGAGTTATTTGCTGAGCTGAGTTAGGAAAATTAATTGAGATAGCAAACAAGCTCCAGTATTTATGAAATTTTAACTGGAGGTTGCTGACTGGATGATGAACCTTATATAAAATTTTCAGAGACTTTTATGCACTGCATTTTCTCCAAAAATTCCAGAAGGCTATATGTAGAGTTTGACCAAGGTTTGACTGGCCTCAAAAACTATCAAATAATTTCTAAAAATCATGAGATAATTTAGAGGTGTTGCCAAGCCTCCCAAGAACTCAGGGAAAAGATTTCCAAGGGTTTGGCAAAAGACCTTTGCCAAGGAGGGTTTTTGATTAGAGTGAAAAGGGAATTTAAATGGGATTTTCCATAATTCTTTTGAAAAGAATTACCAAAAATGACCAAGGCTTCAAGATGCAAGAAAAGTTTTAATTTCTTCTGATTTTCTTACATTTGAAACACAAACCCATATTTGGGATGTTACAGTTAGATTTTGATGAGACATTTGCTCCTGTTGCTAGACTAGAAGCCATTCGCATTCTGCTTGCATTTGCTGCATCAAAAGGTTTTAAATTATATCAGATGGATGTTAAAAGTGCCTTTTTAAATGGTTTCATAGATGAGGAAGTGTATGTTAAGCAACCCCCTGGTTTTGAGGATCCTAAATATCCAAATCGTGTTTTCAAGCTATCTAAAGCATTGTATGGTCTTAAACAAGCTCCTAGAGCCTGGTATGATAGACTTAAGACCTTCTTGCTTAAAAATAATTTTGAAATGGGTAAAGTGGATAAAACTCTATTCATTCTTAGACGTGACAATGACTTCCTGCTTGCTCAAATTTATGTGGATGATATTATCCTTGGTGGTTCCTCTAATGCTCTTGTTTCCACTTTTACGACACTATGTCCAGGAATTTGAGATGAGTATGATGGGAGAGCTTAATTACTTTTGGGACTTCAAATCAAGCAATGCAAGGAAGGAACTTTCATCCATCGACGAAGTACACTAAAGATCTACTAAAACGCTTCAACATGGGTGACTGCAAGCCAATTTCCACTCCCATGGCAACCTCATCGCTTTGGATCCGGATGAGGAAGGAGAAGTCGTGGATCAACGCGAGTACCGCAGCATGATCGGCTCCTTACGTATTTGACGGCCTCGAGACGGACATTCACTTCACGGTATGCCTTTGTGCAAGATTTCAGCGTCTCCGAGAACTTCCCATCGCCAAGGCGTTATATTCGCATGTATTTACACTCTACCCTCTTATATGGCATTTGGTATTCATGCTCTTTAGCTTTGTCCATTAGAGGTTTTTCAGATTCTGATTTTGCGGGCTGTCGGTTAGATAGGAAGAGTACCTCAGGCACCTGTCACTTCCTAGGCACTTCTCTTGTATCTTGGTCCTCTAGGAAGCAGTCTTCTGTTGCACAATCCACTGCTGAAGCGGAGTATGTAGCTGCTGCTAGTTGTTGTAGCCAGATTTTGTGGATGACGTCCACTTTGAAAGATTATGGGTTAAACTTTGCTAGTGTTCCTCTTTTCTGTGATAACACTTCTGCTATTAATATTGCTAAAACCCAGTGCAACATTCTAGGACTAAGCACATAGACATTCGCTTTCACTTCCTTAAAGATCATGTTGAAAAAGGTGATATTGTGATGCACTTCGTAGAGTCCGAAGCTCAATTGGCAGATATTCTTACCAAGCCTTTAGATCAAACCAGATTTTCCTCCTTAAGAAGCGAGTTAGGGGTAATTTATCCTTATGGGTTGGTTTGAGGGGGAGTTTGATCTTTTTCTTATCTTTCCTTGTTCTTTTGATCTTTTATTGTTCTTTTTCTGAACTTAGTGATCTTTTCGAACTTTTTAGGTTTTTAGGCTTTTTAATTGCATCTCATTGTGTCATATTGCATTCATATGAAAACTCCAATAAGTGGTTACAACAATTGGTATGAAAAATCCACAAAGATGCATTGTAATATAAGATTTTCTGCTTATTTTTAAAAATTGATGAAGCTTTGCCTATTACCCTTTAGAGCTTTTGTATTTCAATTCTTGCTCAATGTCATGTCTAGTTCTTTGACTTGCTAGAATTATCATGCTTTTACATGTGTAGCTAAGTCTTTGCTATATGAGCTAGAACCTTTTAAACAACTCAAACTAAGAAATTGCAATTTGTGGATGTTTTAGCGAGTTGCGCAATTAGTGCTCCTCTTGTGACATTGGCCTGTCGAATTGCTTTGTTAGCTCTTTGATCTAAAATTGATCATTACTTGAGCTTTTGTGTTCTTGAGATTCTAAAGCGCTCATGTGAAAAATGAAAATCAAGATTGTCTTATGCTTAAATTGTGCCAAACTATTCTTACGAGGCGCTTGTCAAATGACATGAACTTGGAGATAGTTTGATGAACTGACGATCTCATGGGGTGCTTGTCGAAATGACATGAACCTCAAGATTTGTCGCCCGTGAGAAGCTTAGAAAGAGTTTGTGGATGGCTCCTAGTCCAGGATCTTCTTTACTAAGATATACCTTTAATCAACTTTTGGTGAAGCTTAGGATGAGTTTGTGGATGGCTCCTAGTCCAGGATCTTGTCACTAAGTTAGATCATTAGTCAACTTCAATATTCAATGCAAATGAGAAAAATGTTGACAAATGGGCGTTTACAAAATATTGAGCAAAATGATTCAATACGGACTTGATTGACTCTTAATGTGGTCTTTGTTAGATTTTTATCTCACTTTGATATTTTGACATGGCCAATTTCACTTTAGGATCCTGTTGATGAACTTCTTTGAATTTGAAGCGTTGCTTAAATTGATCAAATCTATGCTTTACTTTTGAGCCTTTGTGCTTAGCTTTGATATATATGTCTTACCATGATCTTGCTAATTTGTCCAGCTTGATATGTTGTTTGTGCAATATTAGAGATACTAGCTTGTTCTTTTGGGTAATCTCCAAAGCTTCTTGTAATCAAAAATTGAAAAATACAAAAATTGAAGCCACTCCATTGCACTTCATGCATATTCCTCTTTATGCTTCTTTTGCTTCTGCTTCTTCCTTTATTCTATATTTATTATCTCTGGATGAGAGGAAGGCGTGATTCCATGATGAATCCATTGTCAAAGGGGGAGAAGATGTGTTAATAAGAAGATATTTCTTTATTGGGGGAGAAGTTTATACAAAGGGAGAAATCAAAATTTGAAAATTGAGGATCATAGTGAGGGGGAGTTCTTGAGTTGCATTCTTATTGTCTTATTGAATATTCTGAACTTGAATTGCATTCTTTTATACTCACAATGATCATAGGTCAATTGAACAATTGTTCTTTCATATGGACCTCATGTGAGAATTTTGACCCTTTTCTGGAAATCAAAGTTTTTATGCTTACTTTTGCCTTGTCTCACATGCCTATACTATTCGATGCGGCTTGGTCATTTTCATTGCTTTTTCTTACTTATGGACCAAGTTGTGCCTTTGTGCAGCTGAGTAAACTCGTTTTCAAACCTCTTACTTACATTTTTCGGATAATTGCCAATGTGTTCATCAAGGGAGATTGTGGATTTCATAGGGATATGTTCCGGATCTTAGGGTGATGTGACAATTGGCAATGGCGTTTACGGTTTGTCGTTTCACGTGTTTTCGACAAAGTTCTGTGCTTCATCGACGAGGCGGTCCGACAGGTCCTTGCACGGCGGTCCGCCGGTCCCAAATCGGTCGGACCGGCCATGTGGGGCGATCGGACCGGCGGTGACCAAAGTGGTCAAACGAGTGGGCCAAAAATAGGAGTTGTAGGCAAGTGAGGGATCCCAATGCACTTAGTCTCATGTTTTTGGAGTCTCTAGTAAAAGTTCTATTGGTTTAAAGTTTTGATGAGGTTTGGATTTTGAGGTTGAAATTCGGCTAAGTCCCATAAGCGGTCCGGCCGGCTCACAAGGAGCGGTCCGGCCGCCAAAAAATGATCCGACCGGCTCACTGGAGCGGTCGACCGGTATTGACTTGAACGTCGGCCAACCGTGGCGATGTTGATTGGTTAGGTCAAAGTCATTGGTATCGTGGCATATGGTTTGCATGATGCATGTTTTGACTAACATGGGTCAAGTTGTGAAGAACTTGTTCCCGAATTCGTGTTTGCTTGTCTGTGGTTGTGCAGGTTGCTTGGTGGTCAACGACGGTCAAGCGGCAAGGAAGATCGGGACTAGACTTGGAGAGTTGAGGTCGAGCGATTGGCGATGCGGGTGAGGTCAACGACTCAAGCGTGACACAAGATGGACAATGGTGATCTATTGGCAAATCCATGGTGCATGGTGAAGCGGTTTAGGTCAAAAGGTTAAAAACGACAATTTGCGAAGCGTGCGTGTGTGACCCGTTTGTTAGTGGGCCTTAACGGGAGCCCAATTAAGTAAAACCCTAGGAGTTCTAGGCCTCCACTATAAATAGGAGGAGGTGGTGGCTGCACCCCTTGCTCTCTCGCTGTTTTTCACCTCTTTTGTTGCTTGCAAAACCCTAATTGGCTTAGGGGGAGTTGAGGTGGAGGCTAGGGCTTTTCATGGTTTGAGGATAATTTCGCGATCTTGGATTGACCACTGATCCATGATGGTCTGGGTGTAATCCAGCGATGATCACGTTCTTAATCTATGCAAGGTTTGCTTGAGATAAGTCTCTTTTCGTTCTTGCTTTCGATTTCGTGATTTTAGGGCTTTCTTTGATCCGCGAGTTTGTGATTGATTCTTTCGCGTGAATTAGCTTGCTGTGATATGTGTGAATCTATCTAGCATCATCTTGATCATCAATCTCTCACGAACAAGCATTAGGATCAAGTTTTCGTTCTTGCGGTTTTAGACCTTCATTAATCAATTGGCAATTGCTCAAGATCGTTCCAAGAATTATCATAATATTCGATTGGAATAGGTCCTCAATAGCATATAGAAGGTGTGTGCAAAGTTTCATAAAGATTGGAGTTGAGAATCAAAGTTTCACCTAATTGCAACTTCGTCATCGGTGATTTCTTTATTGCGATTGGTTACGAGTCGGCCGGTCGGACCGCTTCGTCATCACCGGCCGACCGATTTTGGAGCGGTCCGACCCTTGACTAACAATGGTCCGACCTTGCAATCGGTCCGACCGGTTGGGTCCAGAGGTCGACCACCGTGGTTTGTGATTTTGCAATCTTAGTTGATTTTGTTATTTTGCTTAGGGGATTTAATTGGATTCAATACTAGTCTTCCGCTGTACTGGTATATTGATCTTCATAGCTTCATCATAGCTATTGGAGTGAAATTGTGTTGAATTCATTATTTGGGAAAAAGTGAGCGTGCTCTATTCAACCCTCTAGTCGCCTTTTCAGTCCAACATATATCAATTTGTAATTAGAAATTATAAAAATTGTTGCAAGAAAACAATAATATAATAGATTAAGAAAATTTAGAATTCTAACCACAGGACTATCACCTTCTTTGAGTTGATCATGGCATGGTGGGCTTCAGATACGATACTATATGCAATCTATAATTTTAATAATTAAAATCCCATAGTTATGAATTTTGAAAATTAGATTTATTTTTGTAATTATGCAATTATAGATATTTGAATATAAAAATTTAGATCCAAGATTTGAATATCCTTGTATCTATGCACAACTTCACAATTTTTCTATGTGGATGTTAATTGTTTCGGGATTCTTTGTTGTTTACAAAGTCCTAATTATAATTTGTATCTAGTATGCTGTCCATGGAGTCATATTTCAGTTTTTAGTACCAAACCAATATGCTCCATGCATGCGACCCGGAGTTCTATTTCTATGAAAATATGTTATTTCCAATCAAAATAATTATATATTATGAAAGTATATTTCATGGTGGATCGGGTGATACCAATTACATGTTGTCAATCGTGTTAATTGTTTTTATATTGATGGTCAAATCTAAAAATATTTGACTAACACAATTTCTAAAATGACTTATATTTGGAATCGAAGGTAGTACTAAATAGACATAATTATGAAGATAAATTAATAGCCGAAAACTTTTCCTTATAGAGCTTGGACTCTTCCCTGACGCGGTTGCCGGACTCCTGGTTTTTTGTTACTGCTATCCAATTAGAAAGATTATTTAATCAATACCAACATCATATTCCATATTAGCAAAGGATACGTCTGGTAGTTTGAGAGCAAACTGTAATGTACTCAAACCTCGTTTCAGATGTGTTTAGAAGGATCCAAGCCGTCACAAAGTTCTATTTCTAGTACAAACTCTTATGGATGGTTAGGATTTTTTTTCTTCTTTTTCTCTAATTAACGTGGGAACTTCTAGCCTTTTTCTCCGATTAATGTAGGAATTTCTAGCATTTTTACCTCCTAAGATTAATATGGGGGCTTCTAGGAGAGCCTCTAATTAGTATAGATATAGATATAGATATAGATATAGATATAGATAGATAGATTTGGAATCGAAAGAAGTACTAAATAGACATAATTATGAACATAAATTAATAGCCGAAAACTTTTTCTTATAGAGTTTGGACTCTTCCCTGACGCGGTTGCCGAACTCCTGGTTTTTGGTTACTGCTATCCAATTGGAAAGATTATTTAAACAATACCGACATCACATTCTATATTAGCAAAGAATACGTTTGGTAGTTTAAAAGCAAACCGTGTTGTACTCAAACCATGCGCTCATCATTCCTTGCGTGTAGGTCCGTGCCGTCATCGAAGGTCAAATGTTGTCGATGCGAGAACATGCCGAGAGGTTTGGCATGCCCAACCCCCCAAAGCGAATCATAGCAACCGGTGGGGCATCCTCCAACGAGAGCGTCCTCAAGTCAATTGCACAAATCTTTGGCTGTCTCGTCTTCACAGTTCAGAGACCTGGTACGGCAAAACTCCCAATTGTTCTTGCTTAAACTTTGCTGCCTTCTTGCGCAAATTCGTAACGCCATCCATGGATGCAAAACTGATGCTGCTTCTGGAACAGATTCGGCTTCACTTGGCGCTGCGCTAAGAGCTGCCCATGGGTGGTTGTGCAACGAGGAAGGAAGCTTTGTCCCCATCTCCTTCATGTACAAGGGCAACCTGGAGAAGACCTCCCTGGGCGCGAAGCTGGCCGTCCCGGCCAGAGACGAGGAGGAGGACAGGGAGCTCCTGAAGAAGTATACGCTGCTGATGGGGAAGAGGATGGAGATTGAGAGGCGCCCGGTGGAGAAGATTGGGCACGCGTAGATAGGCAAATGTAACAAACCACACAGCCCTAAAGTATGTTCTTGCTGGTGTCACGGATCATGATGATCATGTCGTGTTCTCGCCCACGGATGATTGTAAAGTTGCGAACGGGACAACCACGAGAGTTATTTCTTATTTCAAACTCTCCTACTTATCAACGAAACTAAAAGATTTCATAAGCATTTTCCCAGGGTGTGAACTTCATATTTTATGCATTTTATTTACAAAACCTCGGCTGTAGGGGCGGACTTTGGTGAATCTTCAGGGTGTGCGCACACGACACCAGGTTCAATATTGTTTTACTTTATTAAAACTCTCATGCGTATAGATGTGTATTTCGTAGTTTATGTATATTCACTTCATATATATATATATATATGATGAAATATTGTTATTTAAATTCTTTTTAAGAATAAAGTTACTGTCACGTTTTTTCAGATTTCGGGCCGGTCCTTTAGCGAAAATGAAGTCTCGAGCCGAAAACGATCGGGCCGGGCTGCCCAGGTCCACCTTACCTTAGATAGATATATCCGCCGTTTTGTTTAATCGGCTCGGCCTGCTAAAAATATAAGGGCCAAGGCCCAAAGCCTACTACGTCCACACCAGCGAATCAAAAGCCTAAGCCCAACCCAACCCGACTACCCGACCTTCCTCCTAGTCCTCCCCTTCCGCCGACGCCGTCACCAAAGTACCAAATCGTGTCCAGGCCGGGAGATCTCGCCTCTCGCGGTCTCGCCCCTCCCCTTCCCTTCCCTTCCCCACCGCCAAACCCTAGCTATCTAGCTCGCTCGCTCTCTCTCCTTGCCGGCGATATCCTCCAATCCAATTGGTAAGCAAGCTCCCTTTCCCTCTCTTCCCCTGCGTTCCCTTTCTCTCTCTAGTTTCCTTGGTTCCACGGCCTGCTGCGTAGATCTCGGTTTGTTTCGTGGGAGATGTTTCCGGGATTTGGCGACTTGTTGGAAATCCTAATGTCTCGGTGATGAGACAATTAGCGTCCTGGTGATTAGTTGATGGGTGCAGGTGGCCATGGTGGCTAAATTGTTTCATAGTGAGCTAGGGGTTGTAGTCTCTGCCGACTTCTGCCAAATTACCCGTTCTGCAAGTGCACATATGCTAACAATTGAACATGTGAGAAAGTGATCTGAATATGTAGCTATCCGCGTTTCTTTGGCTCATGTGACAAGTTTGTAATTTGAATTGAGGACTTCTTTTTTTTTCCCTTGTGAGGTTATCTGTTGGTTCAGGGATAAAATAGCTAGGCTCGTTAATCCCAACCGAGGTAGGTTAGTTTAACAAAGTTTTTTGTTTGCCAACAGATCTAGTTAAGTCTAAGATATCCTTTGGCTTGATTAGCTGGGTTAACAGTACAAAAGATTGGTTAATCGAGTTAGTTTAATGGACTTTGTATCTGCAAGAAATGGATGTAGTGGAACCTCTGGCATAAACTCATAAGCTGTCTGGAAATTCAGAATGTACACTTTCAAGCCATGCACATCAAGTTATTATTCCCTTACTGCACGTGAATTTCCCTTGTTTGCTGTGGTCAAACCGTGGCTTCGTTGTTTCCATAAATATTGTGCAAATTGTCACAAAGTTCTATTTCTAGTACAAACTCTTATGGATGGTTAGGATTTTTTTTTCTTTTTCTCTGATTAACATCGGAATTTCTAGCCTTTTTTCTTTTTCTCTGATTAATGTGGGAATTTCTAGCCTTTTTACCTCCTGGGATTAATATGGGGGCTTCTAGGAGAGCCTCTAATTAGTATAGATATATAGAGATATAGATATAGATATAGATATAGATAGATAGATAGATTGCCCACCTTCACCGCTTCACAAAACCTACCGCTTCACAAAACCCCCACGGCCCCACCGATTCCCCCCTCGGTCACACCCACATTCTTCCGGACTCAAGCACCATCCCCTCTGTCCTCTCTCTCGCCCCTACATCATCCCCTCCGACCCTAGGCGCCGCCAGCCGGAGATACTCACCGCCGGCCCGAAGACCCACACCGTCGGTTCTGCACGCCGTCGCTTGCATTCCGAATGGCCTCGACCTGGGATCCCTCGCCGCAGAACTCCCTCACCCCTGGATCCTCATCGCCGGACTCACTCGCCCCGGATCCCTCGCCGCCGAACTCCCTCACCCCTGGATCCTCATCGCCGGACTCACTCGCCCCGGATCCCTCGCCGCCGAACTCCGTCGGCCCCGGATCCCTCATCATCGGACTCCCTCGCCGCGACGAGCCGGTAGGTGACCTGCTCCAAGCGCCGCGGCGGACTGTTGAAGAAAGCAAGCGAGCTCGTCATGCTGTGCGACGCGCAGGTCGGCGTCGTCATCTTCTCCAAAGAGAGGCCGCTTGTTCGAGTACTGCAGCTTGGCTGGCTTCTAACTCTAATTACTCACATCTTCTCCCTAATCCCCCCATTCAATCTTGTTACAAGATGTAGATTAATTTTAGATTATCTACCGCGCATATTCTCTTCTCGATTTGTTTCTACAATGCCAAGATTCCTCTCTGCCTTGTTTACTTTTCATCTGTTCTTCGTTTAGGTAATTATTACTATATATATGTGTGTGGTGAACTGGGTGATCCCGAACAAGTGTAGTGGTGTGGTTTTGGATTTTGTTTGGATAAACTGATTAATAGTTCAATTTGCATCCCATGAAAAATCTTGATGTTAACCTAATGAAAATGCATGAAAATGGCACCCGATCTAGACATCCAGTGAAAACTATTCTGCCATGCGCAAGCCCTTGATTGGTAATAGATAGAAGCAGAGAGAAAAGTGGCATGATCCTAGATGCGTATTGTTTTCTTTGGGTTTCATGACTATTCAGTATTCATGATCTGTGTTCCAAGAACATTCTTTAATTTGTCTCTGGTTTTAAGTTTGTGGCATCTTAATGTCAGATTTCATTCTCAGATGAGCGATTATACACTTGTCTGAAAGCAAACTACTAAATTTTACCTGTGATCACTAATTTTCCATTGATTAGTTTATCAAATTTTATCTGTCACTGTTTCACAAGTACTAGAAACTAGCGTTCCATTTACACATGCATGATCGTAGCATAATTCAACAATACACATTAACTGGAACTTGCAATTGATCATTCATGTACTTACTTGCATCGAGTATTCCAGTGCAAAGTAGTACTAACATACTTGTCATATTTTGTTAAGCTTGAGGGAGCTCATTCACCAGTACGAGACCACCAACAACACCCAACTGCAGGAGATAAACCATGAAGATTAGGTACCCGAATTTGTACATTGGCAACTGCAAGATTGGAAGTTCTGATACGATAATTGATCTATCATCATCTTGATTCTTGCAGCAAATGCTCGCAGAGATCGCAAGGCTGAAGCATGAAAGCGAACAGCTTGAATCCACCTTGAGGAGATACACCGGGGAAGACCAGGAGATACTCAGGCGATAATTAGGATGTGATGATGCTATAGTGCTAGTTTGATTAGTTTCCCATGCTGGATTTTGTGAACTATTGAATCTATAAACGCTTATACTCTGATTCTTCAACAAGGCTCTTGGAGCGCAGGGTGTTTTCTCTTCTAGTCAACTGTGTAAGTGGACTTTACTGCATGCAAATTTCAGAATGGCGCAGACAAACTACGTTGGTTCATTTATCCTGGCCAACATTCTTTTATGAATCAGAGGATATCTGATGCGGACATCCTTAGCTATATTGTTTCATATAATATTTTCAATTCATTAAATACCTCGTAACAACATGAGTTTACTAAGAGAGTTGAAAACAAGAGAAGCTTATCCAACAGTGAATCATTCACCGAATTTCCTTTTAAATTAGTTGAGAATTTCATACTACCTAAAACTAGTGTTTTGCTTGTGTTGATTGGAAGATTCAATAATGTACGGAGATGAAGGATATGAGGTTTTTTGAAGAAAGGCGTCACAATGGAGGAGAAGCTCGTGGGAGACAAGCAAGGAGAGAAGCCAAGAATCCAAGTCAAATTCAAACTTCCACAAGCCCAACCAAATTCAAATTCTAATCAACTCGAATTCAATTCGGATTCTAATCACCTCAAATTCGAATCTGAGTAAAATGGTCATAACTTTCTCATACGGTTGGATTTGAGTGTTTTGGGCTTGTTGAAAGCTAACTTTAAGCCCGATCCAACGGATCCTCCTCACTCCAAATTCGTCCTGATCAAAAGATATGATCGAATCAATGTGACGGTTGTAAAATCAGAGTTTCCTTTTTTGTTTTGTGATGTGTCGGAATTGGAGTAGGACTCCAAATCTGAATTAGAATAGGAGTACGGCCTCTTGGCCAGCCATGAGGAGTAGTGATACTATATATAGAGGGGTAGACCCCATTGTAATCTCAGACCATGTTTAATATATTTTTAAAGCTTTTGCTTGATTCTCCTGTTGTGCTTATAGCCAAAACAAATGGAATTGGGCATTGAGAATAAGGGGTCGTTCTTGTTTTTCCACTGGGAATTGAGGGTTCGACGATCTTCGCTTGTGGTCAGCGAGTATCCAATCAAGTGTGTGTTTGGGCGAATTTTCAATAGAATTGCAAGTCCGTGCATTGACGCGGGGAATCAGCTGGTGGTTCGTCAGGATACACAAGTTATCGAGTGGTTCTACGTCGAGAAGATCGGGCACCCCGCATCAGGTGGTATCAGAGCGTCAGGTGCACTCGGTAGAATCTTTATCCAGTTATCTAAATTTTTTTTTCCTATACACGAAAAAGTCATACAAAAAAAAATTCTGCCGTAGTATTTAATTTGTTATTCTAGTGAGTTTTGTTAAGTTTTTGTCCATTAGAATCAAGTTTAGTTTGCTGATCTTGAATTCTTTTGAGTTGCTTTTTATTTGAGCCTAGTTTGATTTTTTAGTCGTGTCTATAAAAAAACAAAAAAAAAGAAATGAGACATCAATTTATCCATTGTGAACCTTTCAATCCTTTGCGAATACTTTGAACCTTTTTAAGACTAGCTAAATCGTTGCTTAGGGCTGCATATTAATATTTGTGTTTTTGCAATTGTTCAAAGATCAAAAGGTGGGAAAGAATTTTTGCTCATTTTTGGTAGAACAAGAATTTTGGCCATAGTTCAAAAAAAAAAAAGAAAAAAAGAAGAAAAAAAAAGAGAAAGAAGAAAAAAAAGAAAAGAGAAAAGAGAAAAGGAAAAAGAAAGCACATAGCCGAACCATAAACTTGAGCGAAAATCCCCACTCATTCTTGATTCAATTGTTAGAATATCAATATTTTGTGAAATCTTGTGCCTTAGTTTCATTATTTGCAATGAGCTAGCGTCTTTCTATAACTTGTGCAATACGAGCTATTTTGTTCTTCACTTATATCTTACATAGCTCATTCCTTGATTGCACTAAGTTCCAATATCTTTGCGTGTGAGTTGCTTTGATTTTCACTTATATCTTTGTGATCGGCAACTAGGCATTGAATTCTAGTTTGGATATTTACTTAGCCTTACAATACCTAGAATTTTCAAATTAAGTAGGTATCCATACCAAGCTCCACAAAACACCCGTTGTCGTGCTTTGACTTGCTCTTTAAATTCGCTCACACATCACCTTGTGGTTCCTGCTGCCCTGAAGTGTAAATATTGTTGATCTTAATTCCTTTCGGAACGGTAAAGAAACTTCACCTTGTTAGGATTTGTGAGTTGAGTGACCTCTACACATACACATACACCTACATACATATTCTTTGCTTTGTTGCTAACAATGGCAGATCGTGAGTATACGTATCTTCCCTTCTATGGTAGTAATGATCCAGAGGAGTATCTTGAGTGGGTACAAAACATGGAGTTCGAGCTTGAATCCCATAAGTTCGAATCAGAAGCCAAGGAAGTGAGAGTGGCCACTTTGTTTTTTACAGACTATGCCTCTAGTTGGTGGCAACAACTAGGTGGAAAAAGATTCATTACATCTTGGTTCTGTTTAAAAAGCATCATGAGAAGAGAATTTGTTACATCCTATTATGAGCGGGAACTACTACGACACATGGAGAGTATTACACAAGGATGCAAAGTTGTCAAAGATTACTATATTGAGTTGAATCATGCAATGCGCCGTGCCAATATCACTAGTGCATATCAAGAAAAGACATACTTCAAAGCAGGCTAGAATTATCATATCGTTGCTGCACTTCAAGATGAATATTTTCGTAGTCTACAAGATCTTGTGAAATATGCTATGAAGGCAGAAAAGAGACTTAAACACATGCAAGCACATCAATTAAATCTGCGCCGGCTCTTTAGTTCTAATTCATCCACTGGTGTGTCACTTGAGAAGAAGATCGAGCATGGGAATTTTTCTTCGACCGAGGTGATGAGTAGTGTTGTCCCGTCACAACCCGCAACACGTGAGGAGGTCGTGGTTGGTGGTAGTTGTGCCCTTGCTGGCCCACGGTCTTACAAGGATGAGATGTATCAAAACACATGTGAGAATGAGAGCCACATAGCCAAATTGAGTGAGAGTGATAAAAAGAGTGAGCTGTGTGAGTCCACCATATGCGAGGCTGAGAGTATCCTAATTGAGAGTGTGAGAGATACACCAAAAGAAAAGGGAGAGATAGATGATAGGATAAGTAAGATTATTTTTGAACCTAACAACTTACCCTCTATTTCTAGTGTTGTATCACACATTGTGCAGGTGGACCAAGCAAATAAGGAGTTGGACATTCAAGAGCCCTCACCATTGGAAGAGAAAGATGAAGATATAACCATAGTTGGAGAGGGAATACCCGCGGCACCTACATCAACTGAGGAGGACGATCAAGGTAACACTATTGGTACTAAATCGATAGATCATCAAGACAAGGTGCGTAAAACTGAGAACTCCATTATTCCTTTGATGATTCCAAGTTCTAAATTTGATATGCTTAATTTGCATAAAATGGAATTGATTACTCATACAGAAGTTCTTACTAGAATATCCCTTAATGATTCTTTGTGTCATATTATATTCGATAAACCAAAAGAGGTAGTTAGTGTTATTAAGAAGGTTCTTGAAATTTTACATTTAAGATCACTAGTAAATAGCTACATACACACATATAAATTCAATTTGATCAGAGATTTTGGTGTAGACAACAACATGTTTCAAGTTTATCGAATATGCATTACCTATGATAATCTTGTTGATTTAAAATTACATGTTTTATAAACCATCTATTGAGCAATGTTACGGTCTCTTTAAGATGGGTTTAAATACAAGTGTCTATTGTTTAGAACGCAATATGATGCCTACTTGTTTATCTTTTAAATGTATAACTAATCAGAGTAGCGCAATTGAAGCAGAGAATTGTATCAATTTATTTTCACCCACTTTAGTTGACTTTGATATTGGGAATGTTAAATTTTATCATATGAGTCAGTTGTGCAATTTGAAATATGATTTTGAGCTATCGATTGTGCAAAACAACAAGAAGAACACAATAATTGATTCATACATATACCAGCATATACGTTGTTTTCTTCGTCTAGCACATTTTCAGCCTATCAAAAGCCGAGGACGGCTTTTTTTGAAGAAAGGGAGGATGATGCGGACATCCTTAGCTATGTTGTTTCATATAATGTTTTTTATTCATTAAATACCTCAGAACAACATGAACTTACTAAGAGAGTTGAAAAACAATAGAAGCTTATCCAATAGGTGAATCTGTTCACTGAATTTCGTTTTAAATTAGTTGAGAATTTCATACTACCTAAAACTAATGTTTTGCTTGTGCTCAGATTGGAAGATTCAGTAATGTACGGAGATGAAGGATATAAGGCTGTTCTTGAAGAAATGCCGTCACAATGTAGGAGAAGCTCGTGGGAGACAAGCAAGGGGAGAGAAGCCCAAGAATCCAAGTCAAATTCGAAAATTCCACAAGCCCAACCAAATTCAAATTCAGAATCAACTCAGAATTCAATTCGGATTCGGAATCAGCCTCAAATTCAGATTCGGAATCAGCAGGACAGTCCGGAGTAAAAAGGTCATAACTTTCTCATACGAAGTCGGATTTGAGTGTTTTTGGGCTTGTTGGAAAGCTAACTTCAAGCCCGATCCAAAGGATCCTCTCTCACTCCGAAATTCGTCCTGTATCAAAAGATATGATCGAATCAATGTGACGATTGTAAAATTAGAGTTTCTTTTTTTTGTTTTGTGATGTGTCGGAATTAGAGTAGGACTCCAAATCCGAATTAGAATAGGAGTAGGGCCTCTTGGCCAGCCATGAGGAGGAGTAGTGACACTATATATAGAGGGGTAGACCCCTATTGTAACCTCAGACCACGTTTAATATATTTTCAAAGCTTTTGCTTGATTCTCCTGTTGTGCTTATAGCCAAAACAGAGGGAATTGGGCATTGAGAACAAGGGATCGTTCTTGCTTTTCCACTGGGAATTGAGGGTTCGACGATCTTCGCTTGTGGTCAGCGAGGATCCAATCAAGTGTGTGTTTGGGCGAATTTTCCATAGAGTTGCAAGTCCTTGCATTGGCTCGGGGGATCAGCTGGTGGTTCGTCAGGATACGCAAGTTATCGAGAGGTTCTACGTCGAGAAGATCGGGCACCCCGCATCAATATCCGTAGAAAATATTCATACGAGCACTTGAATGAATGTTTTACGAAGATATCCTCTAGTGTTGAATCCTTCAAAATTATACCCTAATTGTGTCATATTGTTGAATAAAATAGTACTCAGTTTTATCTTGTATGAATATTTTCTAAGAAAAATATTCAATGCCAATATGTTGAGTTCAATGCAAAGCAGATTGTGCAATGCTACTATGTTGCTCGAATTGTTGAATGGAAAATTAACTTATTTGAAAGTTTTTTGTGAAAATACTGCAAATTGGTTATTGAAGATTCAATGCAATGCATATTGTTGAATGGAAATAGGAAGAGCCAAACTTTTGGCAATGACTGCGAGAGTGACGTTAGGTGCGTGTCCTGACGCTTCCCCTAATCTCAAAAGATGTGTGACATGACTTAACATGACAAAAAAATATAAATAAAAGCGCAGTATGATTAAAATCAACTTATTAAACTGTTATAAGTTAAGCAATACGAAAAAAAGATTACAAGTCACAAAACAAAGGGAGTGCAATCTTTTTACAAAGTTCACTTTGCTTGGTCCACTAGTTCATGCAGAGTATTATAGGGGAACATCTCAACAAAATCTGAAATTTCTTCATTTAGACCATGCAAAAATCTCGCAATCTTAGACTCTTCATCTTCTCTGATCTGAGCTCGAATCAAAAGGCTTCCATCTCCTTATAGTACTCATCCACTGCGTGTGATCCTTGAGTAAGGTGCTACAACCTATTCCGAAGTTCTCGCTGATACTGAGATGGAACAAAACGTCGTCTCATTACTTGCTTCATTTCTTCTCATGTGTTTAGATGATTTCGTCCCAACTGAAGTTGGTCTTCTTGTAGTTGGTTCCACCAAGTCAAGGCATAGCCAGAGAATTCAACACAAGCTAGATTTACTCTCTTTGCATTTGAAAAATTGTGCACTCGATAAATCTGATCACATTGTTCTTCCCATTCATAATAAGCATCGGGGTCCTCTTTCCCTATAAATTTTGGAACACTCAACTTGATTCGAGCTGTATTATCGGGGTCTTCACGACCACGATGGCCAGGGCGACGGTTATTATCGCCATGGGCAGCACCATGGCGCGGTGGCAGCGGCACTCCATAAAAATCATTGTCACCATAATAATCAAACTCGTCATATTGATCGTGAGCAGAAGGTACTTGACCATTGTTGTAGTGCACACGGGGCCTTGGCCTTGCCCGCGTGCTCCTCCTCCTTGCTGCAAAGCTTGTGCAGCCACTCCTCGGCCACGCACACTAGCTGCAGCTCGGGTGCCTGCGCCATGACCAGCCCAAGGGTGGAGATTGTTGAGTTCTCGATCGTCTTGAGCACCCACCGAATTTTCATCACCGACCTCGGCCAGTGGGTTACCAAGATGATGAGGACATCCCTGGCTCACATCATTCGTCATCTGCTCTACAAGATTCTACACAGCTGCAAGTTGAAACTTCTACAAAAGAGACTTATATGGGTCCCATGACTAGGAACCGTGCTAAGCAAATATATAAAGAGGTGAATGCGTTCCTAGCCGAGTCTAATACTGTTGTAGATAAGAATTATATACTGGCTAAGTCTCGTGTGCTTATTTTACGCAGGATTGCACCTACGGAGATAATTCTAGCTGAAGGAGTACATTGCTTGACAACATCCACTTATGAACAGTGGGACGTGAAGAAGGCTGAGCTGAACATCAAGAACACTAGCAAACTGTCCGGGCCATCAAACGTTGCATGCGCAGCCTCAGAATTTGTCTAACAACTTCCCGCCTAATCTGACATAAATATGGGCGTGTGCAGCATGCATGGGGAGCAGGAATGGATAGAAAATTAAGTTATTTTTTTCAACGCAACAAACGGAGCATCATTTAGAGGCTTGAGTCAAAAGATATGCAAGTTTCAAGATAAGCTGTCCATGACAATAATTGCTTCGCGAGGCCACACAAAATTACTCCTTCTCCAAGCTTTGGGAAGCTCAAAGGACGCACGAAATTGGTTCTCATTTTGGAGTGTGTTCACACCTAGCATTCTCATTTTGAAGTGTGTTTACAACTAGTATTCTCATGTTCACACATAGCATTGTCATTTTGGAGTGTGTTCACACCTAGCATGGTTCTCATTTTGGAGTGTGTTCACACCTAGTTAGGAGGGATGTTCCTAGTATAAATACCCCTTCACTCTTTCTATCAAAGACAACTTTTGGTCATTGGATTTCAGAATAGGATAGCCAAGTGCTACCATAAACTTGAGAATTCTCTCTTCCTTTGCTCTTGTAATTTTCGTAGTGAGATTGCAAAAGCGGTCGTTCGATGGCAACCTTTATGTGCTTCCAACTCCGTGTGTGGTTGTGTAGATTGGGAACTTAGAGTGTGGTTAGGCGAACACTTGTTGCAGGTCATTGCATCGGCAGTGGTTGGACTCAAGAAAGGTCAGTTGCATCATATCTTACGCCGCATGACTAGTTACCCAAGAGTGTTGTTGGTTGGAATCTGTCCCGCATTGTCTCCCTCGGTGGCGCTAGTTACTATCGCCTCGCATTTTCTCCTCCGTAAAGATCGGGCATCCCCTGCATCATTTTGGTATCATAGCAATGGTTGACACAGTAGGATCTATTTACCCCTAGATTAATTCTTGTTGTTCTTATTCCTATAGTCCAGAAAATTGCCCCATAAAAAGAAAATTACCTTTACCTAGCTATTTGCAATTTCTAATATGTCGTTTGGTGAGTTTTATCAAGTTTTAATCCCTTAGATCGATTGTCTTAAGTTGCTGAATGTTCTCCGACCTTTGTGCTTCCTTTCTATCCATATATCCTTACTAGACCAAAGTGTGATTTCCAGTTCTTGGTCCCTTGTTCAGTTTAAAAGAAAGAAAAAAAGAGAAAGAAAAGAAAGAGCTAAAAAAAGAAGAAAAAAATATTCGGGCTATTATTCACTTATAACTTAAGAAGTCCTCTATTGGTATATTTTGAGCATAACATTCCTCAAAATTGTGCAAGTTCCAAAATCTTTGCTTGTAGCAAATCTGAATCCTTCGTGTGAGTTTCTGCTTATTCCTCACTTATATCCAATTCAGCAACTCAGACATTTGAATCTTGTGTGGATGATTACTTGGTTTAACAATAACTGAATTGCAGCTTAGTTATTCTCTTGCTACAAATATATTCTGACCAATCTCCACAAAATAGCCACTGGTTGTGCAATTCTCAACTTGTATTCGCCTGATTATCACGCTATCGTAAACCAACCACCGACACCACAGTGGAGCACCATTCTGCACTCACTTGAAAATTACATGAGGTTCGGTTGATAAGAGAAGGTGAAATTGAGTCGTCCACATACATATACCTGTAGTTAGAGATTTGTACAACTAATTATGGCAGGTGACGGAGATGACTACGATATTGAAGGTGCTGGGCAACCCAATCAGCCCATCACAAGGTTCCACCTCAACGCCTTGCGTGATCATCTTCGCCGAGAATTCAGAGCAAGTCTTGTACCAGCTGAAGAAAAGCAAGACAACCTGTCCGAAGACCTACAACAACTTATGGGCAATGTCAATCAGCAGATGACCCAAAACCTCACGGTAATGCGAACTGAACTTGTTGCTGGAATTGTCCGAGAGCTACGTCAAGCCCCTGGAGATGCAAGTGTATAAGATGAAGAGCTCGATGAAACAGATGAGGAAGTTGCTACTCGTATTGCTCAAGAACGAAGAAACCGTGCTTCTGCCTATGCCGCCCGACCTTCCGCTCCTGGTCGAAGGAATGGAGGTGCCGCTACTGGTCGTATGCATGATGGTGCTGCTGCTGGTCGTCGGAATGATGGTGGCGCCGCTGTTGGTCGTGGTCAGGGAAGAGGTCGTGGAAGATAAAATATCAACCATGTTGATATTAATGAAGGATATGGTGAAGAAGAACATGGGCTACACTGGAATGATGGGTTTCGCCGACGAAAAAACTATGGTCGTGAGCGGCACGAGGAGGAGAGGTTTGGTAGGCTAAAATTTACCATGCCAAAATTTGAAGGTGGATCTGATCCAGAAGCCTATCTCACATAGGAGTTAAAGGTTGACAAGATATTTCGCATACACAACTACTTCGAAGAGAAGAAGATAGCAATGGCCTCTCTTGAGTTTGAAGATTATGCTCTAATCTGGTGGAACAAGTTCAGAATCAGCGAGAAGAAGAAGGAGAACCTGTTATTGCTACTTGAGCTGAAATGAAAAGAGAGATGAGGGCAAGATTCATTCCAAAGCAAGGCTTCTCTCCCTCTCCCCTTTTTTCTTTTTTCCCGATAAAAAGTGAATTATTACCTATTTTTTTGGCTTTTTTATAGCATATCCTCTGTCGCTAATTGGAACGACGACAGACCCCGCAGGCCCCTGTCTCTATCCCAAATGGCGATTTGGATGTCAAGCGCCATTGGAATGGCAATAGAGGCACCAACTATTTCGCCATTTGGAACGTCGACATATACATATTTTGTAATGTTATTAAATAAACATCTATTATTTTAAAAAATTCCTCCCTGAGCACGGTCTACATGCACGACAGTCTGTGTAGGTGGGACAATGAGTGTAGGTGTAGGAAAAAAAAGGGGAATTCGTAGTTAGATGTGCTTTAAAGCTAGCGAACACCCAGTCACACTGTAGATCCTTTCTTTAATATTATTAGTATAGACGAGAGGAACACAGATTAAGAAAACCAGGCTTGACCACCTTTCCATTCCGCACACCCTATTAAACCTCCGCGTGCACGTATAGCAAGTAACGACAAGGGTCACCGTAAATTCCTCCTTCCCACGCGCCTCCTCCCACGGCACGAACCTTTAACTTGGATGAGAAAAGACATATTTGCCCCCCTTTCTTCCCTATCTTCCTCATCTCTGTCTTCTCTTCCTACCTCGGCTGCAATGGCTGCCTCCAACCTCCTCACCGGTCTCCTCCCTTCTTCTCGCACGCACTGTTGTAACCCCACCTCTTGTCGGCGCCAGCACATCCCCACCTCCGGTCGGAAGGAGAGGTCTGAGCAGCGGCAGCAGTCCCGGAGGAAGACGGTGGTAGCGACTCGAGTAGGGGAAGAGGGACGACCGGCGATAACGGTCTGGCAGGAGGATGGTGGCGGCAGGAGGCTGGGATGGGTAGGGGGACGGTGAAGGGGAGTGGAGGGAGAAGGAGAGGGGGTCGAGCTCGGATGAAGGACCGTCGCCCTCCTCTTCAAAGAAGAACACACAAAACTTAGTCGTCGGTCGGAGGAACAATGCCGATGGGGGCTGCGTCATCGCAACTAGCTTCGCCTCCTTCATATTGCCAAGCTTGTCACCCAACGCCACCATGTCCAATAGCCATCCCCTTGCCGCTGGACGAATCTTCCCCAGCGACACAGAAGTTGAACTAGACCCTCTCCACCATGTCCGACACAGCGCTCTCGTCGACAGACACCGTGAACTCCAGGTAAGGAAAAAAGAGAGGGGTAAGATTGACATTTCTAAAAAAAAAACCTTACAAGTTTGGGAGCTCTAATGGCGAACGGAGGGTCAAAAGTGGCATGGGAAGACACAAATTAGGAACTCGATAGCACGGAGGGAAACACATTTTTTTCGGTGGCATAACTGAAATTTGGGTAAGTTTGAATGGCATACAAGATATTTCCCCCAATAAATTCACACGGCGTCACTTGTGCGGCGGATGTGCCCCCCGAACCGTTTTCACTTCTTCCACGCTAAGCAATCACATCGATCAAATCCGCCGTTCCAGGCCCACCTTCCGTTCCCACTCCCCACCGAGTCATCTCAAAGCCCCCCGATCCAACCATGGCGAGACCCCTCCTCCCGCTCCTCCTCCTCCTCCTCGTCGTCGCGGCCGTCGCCGTCGGCGCGTCGTATGGCGGCCGCGGTCCCCTGGTGGGCGGGTGGAGCGAGATCACGGACGTGAGCGACCCGCACATCCAGGAGCTCGGCAGGTGGGCGGTGGCGCAGCACGTGAAGCTGGCGAGCGACGGGCTGCGGTTCCGCCGCGTGACGCGCGGCGACCAGCAGGTGGTGTCCGGGATGAACTACCGGCTCGCCGTCGACGCGATGGACGCTTACGGGAAGAGCGCGTCGTACGTGGCCACCGTGTACGAGCAGTCCTGGACCAGCACCCGCCAGCTCACCTCCTTCAAGCCGGCGGCCAACTGATCCGGCAAGTACGCACCCATCGATCCATCCACAGCGACTGCTCCTGGTTAATTAATTACATCTCGTATGTACTAAATGAGTGCTTCTACCTCTCCGAGTCGGGTGGTTTGACATGCCGTTAATCCAGGCTATTTACTAGATTACTGTTAAAATGCTGTAATGGCCTGATGGTTAATTTGTGTGTTGTTTGGGTTAATTTGTTTGTGTTTGCTTTCCAGGAGAGAGAGATCGTTTCACTTTTCGCGTGCTCTGCTTTGCTTATGCTGATGCCTTGAAGTTTATGGAAGTAGAAGCATAGTTGTCCATTTAATTTCGAGGGCTATTCCGGTTTGTCTTTCGGTATACATCAGTATCGTTTATTTCGGTGTGTTATTCTGGATTTTAATATAATAACATATATTTATTTATAAATATATATGTAACTATATGTACACATAATTTCAATTGAAATTTCACTTTTAATACATAACTATATAATAAAAATAACATATAGTGCAATGATTTCATAAATACAAATATTGTACATAGTTAAATAATACAAGATGAGTTTATAACTTCATAAACTTTTTTATAGTCTAGTATAATTTCACTTACCGGAGGAGTAATATTGGACTACCTTCCGAGCTGATTCAAAGAAGTGGCCACCTCAATTTTGCTCTGCACTAGAATGATCGGAATGGACCAGAATGATTCGAAATTGAGGTCAGTACGGGACTGGGGTTACTGTGTGCCGATTTGGGTGCATTTTCCGATCATTCCAGCCAGTAGGAGAATAGAATTGATAAGTACTGAGTCCCATGCTAAATTGTCTCATTCACTTAAAATAGTAGAACGAAATATTATAAAATCATATCATCTCATTTAACTCGACCCCACCAATCCAACGCACCCTACAATAGCTGCAGGGGTTTGGTTGTATTACGGTATATAAGCGAGATTTTTGTTTAACTTTCGAACAGTTTACCGAGCGGACATACGAAGAGGTACTGTAGGAGTTGGGTGGGATCATTGTTGCTATCAGTGCTTACTAGGGGTCACGTGAAGGCAAGTCTTTATCAGTGAATCAATGAAGCCTATGCCATTAACTGCCTAACCAATCTAGACGTTGCTTAACATTTCTCGCAAAATGATCAATTGATTCCAAGCCCTCCACTTTACGTTGAAATATGTAGGGGCGGCTTAGCTGAGGTTCAAGTTCAGCTACGTTTCCGAGAATCATTGGATGCCCAACATTAGGTCTAGCCAAGTGGTAGTAGCCCAATTGGTGGGCTACACCTACGATGCGACAAGGGTACTATTTGAGGATGCGCGTTCCCTCATGTTACATGATTGTGATTGTGAAGGATCATCTAACAGATTAAATATGTGACGCAAGTAAAAATGTTCAAACTCAATTCTGTGTGGCTTTATCTTATGAATATTACTATTTTATTTCTTCTCTTGAACTAAAGTATGTAGATGATGCACTAGATGATCCGAATTGGGTGAATACAATACGTGAAGAGCTAAACAAGTTCGCCCGAAACGATATTTGGACAATGGTGGAGAGATCCAAGGAGCACAACGTGATTGTCATAAAATGAGTCTTTCGCAATAAATAAGATGAAAATGGAGTTGTTGTAAGAAACCAGACAAGATTAGTCGTTCAAGGGTATACTCACGTTAAGGGTTTAGATTATGATGAAATATTTGCACCCGTAGCTAGACTTGAGTCTATTTGCATATTATCTGCCTTTGCATCAAGTTTAGATATTAAACTATTTCAAATGGATGTTAAAAGTAATTTCTTAAATGGAAAAATAACCGAACTTGTATATGTTGAACAACCTCTGTGTTTTGAAGATAAAAAAATGCTAATCATATGTATAAACCCTCCAATGCGCTATATGGCTTAAAATAAGCTCCTAAAGCATGGTATGAGCGCCTTCGAGATTTTATACTCTCAAAGGATTCAAAATTGGGAAGGTTGATACAATATTATTTACCAAAATTATTAATGATGATTTCTTTGTATGTCAAATTTATGTTGATGATATCATATTTAAGTCTACTAACCAAGACTTTTGCATGAAGTTTGGTGATATGATGTCTAGGGAGTTTGAAATGTCCATGATTGGAGAGCTAAGCTATTTCCTTGGACTTCAAATTAAGCAACTCAAAGATGGAACATTCATAAGCCAAATGAAGTATGTGAAGAATTTATTCAAGAAGTTCGGTATGGAGGACGCAAAACCCATCAAGACTCCTATGGCGACAAATAGACACATTAATCACAATGAGTGAGGTAAGCTGGTAGATTTAAAACTTTATAGATCCATAATTGGTAATTTACTTTATCTTACAACATCTAGGCCCAATATTATGTTTAGTGTTTGCATGTATGCACGTTTCCAAGCATCACCAAAAGAGTGTCATTTGATGGCCGTAAAAAAAATTCTAAGATATTTAAAGTATTCCTCTAGCATTGGCTTATGGTATCCTAATGGTGCTAAATTTTATTTAATTGGATATTCAGATTCTGATTATACGGGTTGTAAAGTGGATAGAAAAAGCACCTTCGGAAGTTGTCAATTGTTGGGAAGGTGTTTAGTTTCATGGTCTTCTAAGAAACAAAATTCCGTAGCCCTTTCCACCGCCAAAGTCGAATATGTTTTCGCAGGTAGTTGTTGTACTCAGATATTATGGATGAGGCAAATTTTGATGGATTATGGAATCAAATTTGATAAAATGGTTCTATTGTGTGATAATGATAGTGCCGTAAAAATAGCCAATAACTCGGTCCAACATTCAAGAACCAAGCATATAGATATACGCCACCACTTCTTGGGAGATCATGTGAGCAAATGAGATATTGTAATTAGTCACATTCGGACCGAAGGCCAATTAGCGGAAATTTTCACCAAACCATTGGATGAAAGCCGCTTTTGCAAGTTGAGGAGTGAATTAAATGTCATAGACTATTCAAATGTTGCTTGAACTCATGCCTCATGCACTTTGTTCCTATTTGGTGTTATTTGAAGCTTTCAAGAAAGATATTTTCAAATATTTTTCTAAAAACCTGTATGTTCATAAAAAAATATGTTCTTAGATATTCTTTAGTCTCTTCAATGCGTAATGATCATAAATGATATTTATTTGAGTGTAAAACTAGGGATCATTTGCATATTTCTCAATTCCAAGATCTATCCCTGAAGTTCCAGAAAAATAAGAATTACCGGCGTTATTACAGCGGTACTACTGGCGTGTAAGTTGAGGAACTACCACGTCGGTTGGTAAAGCAATCACAAGAGACCAAGTTGATGGAGTGGTCAGAGAAAACCTACGTGGTCGAAAACATGATCGAAACTAGCGTGGTCGAAAACGTGGTAAAAAAGTGGTAAAAAACGTGATCGAAAACGTGGTCGAAAAATGTGGTCGAAAACGTGGTAAAAAAACATGGTCGAAGCCATCGTGGTCAAAAACCAACATGGTCCAAGACCAATGTGTCACCGGTACTACCGGTATTGAAAATGTGGTACTACCGCTTTGGTTGGTGAAACGCTTTAACTACCTTCGCACGGGACTTTAACTCCTCTCCTCCCGTGCGGTTATTCCGTGCCCTCTCTCCCTCTCACCCCCCCCCTCTCTCTCTCTCTCGTTGAAGAACTCCTCGAATCCTCTCTAGAAATCTTCAAATCTTCTCGAGTTTTCTACGATTCTTGTTGATCTCTTGCAACCTAAGGGTTCCTCTCCCTCGAATCTCAAGGTAAAAATACATTTAATCCCATCTTTTGCCTTGCCTTAAAACCCTAGGTTAAGGGTTAAGATTAGATTTATTTGAGAATGTGGATGATTTAATGAGTTTTTCTTGGGAAAATTGCAAAAACTAGTGTCCTATGATGTCTATGCATCTATTCTATGGATTCAATCCATTAGAAACATCAGTAGAATCCAAGCATTACTTGCCCTAGAACGTGTTTAGAGAAGGCAGTATTATAGCTCGTTATGCACGGATCTACCGCGGTGCGGTCATACCAGCCATTGAACGGATATACTTCCGCATCCCGGTATTACCGCCATTTGCACATCGGTACTACCAATTTCTCTGACAAGATAGTCATTTCATTCCATTCTATTTTAAACCTACTTTGGTTGATCTCTAATTTGTCCTTGTAATCTGTTCTCTCTGTTTGAAGATGCCTAGGACCAAGAACAACACTTGCAAGTTCTATGGCACTCCGAGAGCTCCTAGATCAAGACTCGCGCTCCTCGGTCAAACCTCCTCTCCTCCTCAGCCACTTGCAGCTCACGCTCCTGCCCAAGTCAATCCAAAGGGAATTCGAAAAGGTAGAGAAGATATAGGCAAAGCTCCTGCTCCTGGTGTTGAATAAAAAAATTAGGATAGTTCAATCCAGGCAGAAAGTGAATTTGATGAGGAAATGGAAGAGCCTGAGGAGCAACCAATCAATCTGAGGACGATCACGGGAGAAGAATACGCTATACCGCGTCATAGAAATCAATTTATGCTTCCAAGGATATCTATAAATCCTAAGTTCCACACTAGAGTTCAGGAGTTGGTATATGAACAGATGTATGCCCCCACAGGCAATTTACTGATCATAAATATGTGGGTTGGACACATCTATATTCCCTTGACAAGTATGATGGAGCATATCAACTATTTCAAAGGGCCGGTATCCATGACCTAGTAGCGCTAAAATGCGACTACGATGAGGAGATCATTAGGCAATTCTATGACACATTAAATATATCTTCTGATTTCAATCATATGACATGGATGACAAGGACCACTTACTTGGATTGCCAGAGGCATGAGTTTAAGATAGCAGGTCTCCTGCCAATTCCCAGCTTGGTCAACAAGATCATTAACCATACCATTCTCCCTAAGAGCGGGAATTTTGATGCCATTAGAGGGCATGCTTGGAACTTGATATATAACATCATGCACAGTAGGATATTTGATGTGGTAGATGTTGTCCTTCGGGAGATTGCTTCTTCCAAGAATGATCGGATCAAAAGAATCAATTATGCTCCTTATATCATGGCTTTGATCATCCGAAAGATTGGATATTGTGGAGGCTTGGGATCCGTCCACAAGCCATATAAGCCACGCGAGGGTCCTCCCATTCCTGTAGCTTCTCGTCCCCGAGCTCAAGAAAGGGAAGATGCACCAGAAGAAGAACAAGTTTCCCTTTCTCAGATCTACTCAGCTGTCCTCCAGATTCGTGACAATCAGGCCAAGGCGTTTGCATCTCTTTCCACTAGAATGGACTCCATTGATGATCAAGTGACCTCCCTCACTGAGAAAGTCACTTGCTTTTAGTACACCTTGGCTCGTCCTCCCTCTCCTGTCTGTTTTGGCCGACGTCGTCGCTGTGATCCTTATCCTCACGGACCGCAGGAGTAACCCTTTTTGGTATTTAGATGCCAAGGGGGAGAAGAAAAGGAAAGGAAGGTGCAACATGGGGAGAAGAAAAGAAGGAGGAAGCCTAGAAAATTATTATCTATTATATAGTACTTACATATATATGCCTCATTGTGATGTGATGAACTTGTGAACTTTGTTATGGTATTATGTTTTTATGATATCATTATTATTGAACTTGGTACTTGGTAATATGGTTAAGTTATTATCTGTGAATTGCAATCTCTATCTTGTGTTTGATTATAGTATTGTCAATTCCCTCAAGTTCAACAAACAAAAGAAACTCCGCCAAAATTTTCAAAAACATCTACATGCGCTTGTAAAAGCAACTTCTCATTTATATGCACATGCTTAGGGGAGCCTTCTTTGAAATGACTTAAAAAAGTAAATAATTCTCAAAACTCACTTGAGCTCATTGCAAGAATTATTTTTTAAGTCACAACAAGAATATACAATTGGTTTTTCAACAAGCTGTATATTCAAAACTATTTCTATCTCACATATTGATTGAGTTGTCATCAATTACCAAAAAAAGGAGAGATTGAAAGCATCTAGACCCCTAAAAATTATTTTGGTAATTAATGACAATATGTGAATATGAGACTAACATATTTATTGAGTGTTTAAAAGATTTAGCCCCGGTGATGAATATAACAACCTAGAGATGCATGCTAAAGGTCAACATAAAGATCAATATGGTTCAAGACAAGGTATAAGTAGTCTAGGATCCCTTTTGATTTTACCGGTCTTAGAAGAAAAGGATAGAAGACTGAATTTTTGGTTAGATGTTGTACTATTAAGAGGGATCATGACTAGTAGCTTGATAGCATGTTCTTGTGCCATTTGGATCAATCTAGGATCATACATACGCTTAGAATTTATTTTGAAAGCCAACTATGCTTTTCTCAAAAAAGTCGGTAGTAACGACTTTTACTTGGCGGTACTACTGCACAGCGGTATGATTAGGAAGGTGGTGGTATTCTTCGCAAACCGGTCTGACGAAACCTAGTTTGATGCGATTTTTCTAGAAAGAAACCTTTAGGAGCATGTTTGCTCCCTTGGAAGGCGGTAGTACCAGGTTCATTTGGCGGAACTACCGCATCGCGGTACGACAGTATATCCTGAGCGGAACTACCGCACATCGAAAGTACCAAAACTTGGTTGGCGGTACGTTCTTTCCAGAGAGGACCAGTTTTGGACCTCTCAGGGAAGCGGTACTACCGCCCTATGTGAATGGAACTACCGGAGAGCGGAACTACTGTATATGCGGTAGTACTACGCCGCAAATTCAATGGGTAGTTCATATGCATTAATTTTGTTCATATGCATTAATTTTGTCTTTTATAGTCGTTACTGTGCAGTCGGTGGAAGCGCGGTAGTACCGGCCGATGAACGGCAGTACTACCGCTCGTGCTGAAAATTTTAGGATCTTGTCTCTAACGGTCAAATTTTTTGGTGGGGGTATAAATACCCCTCCACCAGTTCAAGGACAAAAAGAAGAGACATCATTTAACATTCTTGAGCTAATAGCATACTCTCCCACACCTCATATACACTTATTGCATTCATTGTGAGGTTATTGAGTAAAATTCAAGTGCATTCATTTCTAGATTGATTATTGGCACTTGATTGCCGTCAAGTGAAGATTGTGGTTCATTACTCTTGGTGTTTGCTAGCACCTAGACGGCTTGGCGGGAGTTCACGCGGTGATCTCTTCAAGGAGATTGTGAAGAGGCCTGGCGGCAAATTGTGAGTGGCTCGGTGTTCGCCATCTCCAGAGCGGAGAAAGAACAACCACTAGAGGAATCGAGGAGTAAAGCTTAATTTGTGGAGCCGGTCCAAGTCGTTTGGGCTTTCCTCAAAGTGGACTAGTGAAGACCGGCAAGTCTTCGATACCACGACAAAACATGGCAAATCATCATTTGGTTATTTCTTTGCCTCTACTTTCCGCATTTATATTTCTAGCAAATTGAGATTATTGAGACTGTCATATTTAGTTGTGCTAGAGATATATTTGTAGAGTCTTATCTTGTGGTGCCTTAGCTTTACTAGAATTAAGTAGGTCTTGAATTGCAATATAAATCTTACTTAGCTCTAAATTTGTAGAAATTAGTTCTAGAAAGCAAGAATTTTAGAACCTCCTATTCACCCCATCTAGTCGGTTATCCTTGATCCTATAGAGGGACAACTTTGGCGGTAACTTGATCCGATTGAGGCTGATGCGACAATGGGTGTCTCGATCTTTCGATGAGAAGGATAATTCGATTTGGTAGTGATGACTCTCACAATTCGGCTACCAATCGCACACGACCAATATGCCCGCAATTGCTGAACCAACTCCGTGATTGTTATCGACCTTGCTAGAAGCATGATTGACCTGACCACGAAGGTCTATTCCTGCATGCAATCGAAGAATAAGTAAGAACACGATAGATAAGCAATCTAAAATTGCGAATAGGAATTGAAACTGTATTGATAAGTGGGGTTCCAAAGATAATGTCGATGTTGATCTCGTCGAACAAGAGGACAAAGTATAAAGTAGCAAAGCTAAACTTCAATATAACAAAACCCAAATTTTGCTAAAGGACGGCGGTTCCTATATGAGGAGGGCGGCCAGGAGGTGGAAGCCCTAGGGGGTATTGTTCACGCAGAGTTGGTATTGTTTACGTGAACAGTACATGTTCCCTAGGGTTGTCGGCCAGCATATGGGCCAAGTCAGCCCATTCATAACATAAGTCAGCCTATTCATTATATAGCCCATGTGCCAATAAGAGGTGATGCAACTAGCATGTAGACGTAGTACGATTGCATGTAGATGCAACTCGGCTCGTAGGAGTAGAGGTAGCTCGGTTCAATTGGGGAATATGGCATTGCAGTAGTAGAAAATCCTATTGGAGAAGACGCGGTTTGAAGTAGAGGATGCAGTGCGGTGGGTCCTTAGGGTTGATGTCCCCATCAGAGGCATTGAGCCAACTAGCCAGGGGTACCAATCAAATGGCATTTTAGATATTTCACTACCCTTCTTTCTCTTGTTTAAGTCGAAAATTATATTACAACGGCTGCTTTGTCCTAGCAGCAAATGGTCGCGTTTCTGTAGTGTTCCTCGACCAAATATGGCTTTTGCGGTGTGTTTTAGTAAATGACACAAACAAACAATGTCTACGAGCCGGTATTGACTAAATAGAATGGAAGGAGTGTTAAATAAAAATAGAATGGAAGGTGTAAAAAATCTAAGAACCACGCAACCATAGTAAGCTTGTTTGAACTGCCCGTCCCCAGCCCAAGACCAAATGAAACTCACTAGTCATCGCTCGCTAGTGGTGTCCAAATGGGTGGTACGCAAGACGGTTGGCACCGCCCGATCGAGCATGACTGGCTAGGCAATCGGCCGTGCTTGTGCCCCAAGCATGGCATGCCGAGAGTGCAGCGATCTTTGGCCGAATATGGTTAGCCCGTCGGGCTAGTGCTGACCCATTTAGCCCATATGTTAAAACATTTGAAAAATTTGTAAAACTAATCCTAATATATATATATATATATATATATATAATTTTTTAAAATTCAAAATAAATATATATACTTATAAAATAAATAATATAAAATTAAACTATATAAGTATTAAAAAATAAAAATAAAATCATATAAATGTTAAACAATAAAAATAAAATCATACATATCTCTACTACTTAAAAGAAGGAATTGGTGACGGTCCGTCCTCTCTCATGCGATGTGAGCCGTTAGATCTATCTTTCTTCATGAGATGTGAGCCGTTGGATCTCGTTCTTTTTCGATTCCTCTCGTGCGTACGGTTGGCCACTTATAATCTCCTCTCCACTCCCTCAACACCCCAACTGCGCAAGGTGGTGCGCAAAAAGCCCAAAGATTCTATCGATCTTTCCAAGAACGAGTTACCGGTGGATCACTTGCATTGTAGGTTGAGCACGATAACAGTTAGTGAGATATTTTTTTTTAATCCGTAGCTAAGTACGAACATTGGACTAGTATATTAAAAAAATGAACAGACTAACGAACTGTAACGGTTAGATCAAACACTATTTATACCGGACTGAACTCGCCAGCCGCACCGGAATAGCGATCCAAGTACAACATAGTTTGTCTGACCCGCACCTATCTACAGTATAAATCATGCTTCGGCCGAGCAGTTCGGCAGTCCCATACTTCGGCCGGGGAAGCACGGCCATCTGGCCATGTCTACCGGTCACCACACACCACCGTTCATCGACCCGATCCGACCCACCCCCCAGGGCCCCACCCACGACGCATCCCCTTAAAACATAAGGCAGCACTCAGCGGTCAGACCCGCGTGCCAGCCCTGCGTCCTCGTCTACCCCCACGCCCGACGGCTTCACCTCCACCTCCTCGGCCTCGACCCCCTCCCGCTGCTCCACGCGACCCCCTCGCCCGCCGCCCCAGATGCCCGCCCAGAAGCGCCCTCCCCATTCGCCCTCTCCTTCTCCCTCCCCATCTGCCGCTGGTGCCGGTGGCGGTGCCAGCTCGCCTCCTCCTCCTACGCCGCCGCCGCCATGCGAGCCCGCAGAGAAGAAACCCAAGCTGGAGGAGAATGGCGCGGCCAGCGCCGATGCCAACGGAAACGGTGAGCTAGCGCTTGGGCTGTTCCTTCCTGGCTGCGTCTAGTGCTCGATCTCGGCGCGCTGATGCTTTTCTTTCCCGTGTTGTTGTTTGTCTCTGCTCGCAGATTCCGACGCGAAGGCGGCCACATCGGCGGGGTCGGACTCGGAGCCTGAGGACGCTTCCGTCGAGAAGGAGGAGTACGTGCTCGTTCACTCGCCACCACCCAGTTGCTTTGCTTCCCCCTCATCGCTCGTCCTGCTTCCTCGCCTGTTGCCTTCCTGATGTGTGCTCGAGATGCGGCGCGGTTGGGTTGTTAGTCGCGCGCGTGCTCGCCTCGTTGGCTCTTTCCTTACCTCTCAGCGCGGGAGCGCGTCGGTTTGCGCGGGGGTGGCTGGCTGCGCAGGAGTTGCCTGCGTTGATGCCGGGAGCCGTCGAGCTTATGCTCTGTGTGAGGTGGTTTTCGTAAGGGCCCTCGCAACATTGTTTGTCGGGAGCGTTTCCTTGTTCGCGATTTGTGCTCGCGTGCTCAGGAATCAGGATGCGGGCGCGGTGGGCGGTGGTGCGGGCGGCGTGCGCGCGTGCCCCGAGTGTGTGCGGTGTGCGGGGCTTTGCAACCATGGCAACCGGTGGCCGCGGAGTTGCTGTGGCGTGGATGTGGGGACGGGGGAGGCACCGAGCTTATGCTCTGTGACTGCGTGGCTTGCCATGTCTTAAGCTCGTGGGAAAAAAGGCATTCCAGTGATACATGCTCATAGAAACATTAGCTTCTCGCGGCTTCAAGTGCAAGCTGTACTGATTAACAGAGCCAGGCTACCGGAAGGGCTGTGAGGTAGTCATTCTTCATGGCCAGTGCTAGTGTTTTCAATTCTGCAGTCCACTGTGGGCTAGGACTAAGCTATGTGGGCATTTGCATACTTGCATATTTCTGCCTCTGCAGTAGGGAAATGTGATGACTTGATAGTTAGATCTTGATTATGCTCTTTGTGCCTTTCTTGAGCCGCAAATTTCAGCTTCCACTTTGTATTACAAGATGGTCCTTTTCTTTTTGTTGCTGCAGTTCAATGTGGCCTAGAGTATTGTCGAGACCCGGATTTGCATCTATACCTTGTGTATACCGAGTTAGTCCCATGATCAGTGGCTAGCTCACACAGTACAACATCGATGAATATCATAGTCATATATGCGAATAAAAATGATAATAAATAAGTGTAAATAGACCACATGGTTAGATGAAGTCTTGCAGCAAAAGGATAAATAATTGTGGGGACCCTCATGATACGGTCACATGTAATCAACTGGGGTAAGTGACCTAGTACTTGACGTCGTCTTCAACTCCCGATAGGTAGATGTAATTGTTCATCAGTTGGTATCTTATGGCATTAAATCCACATATATGAGCAACCATAAGTACAAGAGTACTTAGCAAGTCCTTATGCCAAATGCAAGTATATAGATACTTGGCTTGCCAAAGGAGGGGTCTTATGGTTATTTTAGCACAAAGCAAGTTTTTTTGCCAATACCATAGCATAGTTATTTTTCAAATTTAGGACCGAGCCATTTTTAACTTTAAAGCTAAAGTGTTGCTAGTATAAGCAAGTTTCATTCCATCCACCTAACTCTAGATACGAGGTTCCATCCCCTATCTCTAGATACGAGGTTCCATCCACCTAACTCTAGATACAAGGTTTCACCCACCTATCTCTAGATACGAGGTTCTATCCCACATTTTATCAAAACTAACCAAGTATGGCGTAACCAAGTGTGGCATTCTTCCTAATGTCCATAACTTGGGTCACAGGCTCACAGCTATTCGAATAAAATATACACTTTGCAGAGGTTGTACAACTTTACCTATAAGATATGATCAACTTGTAATGTCGCCTAGTGAAACGCTTCCTTAAGCGTGCGACAGAGATGACCATAATAGGGCTTTTTCCAATACCTAATCCTAACATCCCCCCCCCCGGTGGGTGAACCCCTCAACACTGGGACATGACTGTTATAGGGCACACCTAGAATGCTCCCATCACCGAGCTACCTCCCTCTGCCGTTGTGAGGGAAATCTGCACCCTTTTTCAACAATAGAAATTCAACCTACTACTATGCGCGGAGTCATGTTGAAACTAAGCAAAGTACTTGGCCAGGCCGCATCCATACTTGACTTGTGGTTGCACGATTGGTAGTTTAGAAATGCGGCACATGATTCGGTTCTTAATCGATTTAGGCGAGACAATCCACAAACCCAACTCTAATTTCATCCGGTCACTAGTTGAAGTCATACTACTAGGAACTTGGAAGCCTAACCCACAATTGGCAGCTTGATTTTTGTCGTAGTAATAGAGTCGACCACCTCTAATTTCAAAATTACGTAGTCGACCACCTCTAATTTCAAAATTACTTAGAACTGTGAACTCCTTGCATAATGACCAATCTGAAGCTTTTGCATTTTGGTATTAGTACTACAGGATTTATCGAGCATACCTTTTCTGAATCAGCATGACTGCTGAACTTAATCTTGCATGGTTATTATATAGCCGAGATCTGTTATGAATTGTGTGTGTCTATTGAAGAGGCCCAAAGAGCAATATATATAGAGTACAAGAGGTATAGATAAGGATATGTTAGAGATAGATTCTATCTCTAGTACCATATCTCTAATATATCTCTAACACCCCCCTCAAATGCAAGGCGTATGTAATAACATTGCATTTGGAAAGGGTTGACACTAAAATATAAAAATCCAAAATCCGAGTCTTCATAATGTCGTCGTAGCATGTAGGGTCGCCCGATCTTCTCGACGTAGGATCAAGGTACTCACGTGTAGCCTCTCGAATCGTAGTGATCCCCCGTTGCCAATGCAAGAACGAACACTCTTTAATTCGCGAGAACACACGCGCCGGACTTCACGACCACCAAGCGAAGCCTATCGCGCTCCCAATTCCCAGCGGAAAGGTTGAACGATCTCGATTAGCAATAACTCTCAATTTTCCCCATTGATGCCATCGGCTATCAAGAAGAAAAAACAATCTATTTTCTTGTGTTTAATCTCTTATCAATAACGGCGGATTCGTCGGGAGAGACGCGGATCCGAGGCGGCGGTTACTGGATCTGGGCGATGGCGGTCAGTGGAGGCGAGCTCGGGGTGGAGGGGGCTCAGAGGGCGCCATCCAACGCCGAGTGGCTGCTCTGGCCGGCGTCGGCTGGCTCCGCTCCCACGCTCGGTTGGACCACGAGCTCGCCCGCGACGACAACCGCGTCGCCGGGCGGATCTCGCCAGCCGTGGCGCCGACGAGCCCGAGGTGATGGCGAGTGATCGGGCCTACGCCAATGGTGGTGCACGGCGAGCTTCGGGCGCCCGTCGCCGAGGTGGCGGCGAAGAGGAAGCGTGTCGGCATCGGGAAGTAGAGCGGATGGATCTCTAGGTGCGTATGCGCAAGAAGCGAGAGAAGATGTCTCCAGCGAAGCAGAGGAGGCGACCTCAGGCGTTGGATCCACTGGCGGCTCGAGCAGGGGAACCTCGTCGGCAACGATGATGAGGAAGACAAGCGGCGACGACAAGAGGCTGCCCCCGGGAGCGGAGATTGCTCCTCCCGTTGGGCAGCAGGGCAGCGAAAACGATGACGGCTAGGTTAGAAGCTAGGTTTAAAATCTTGCTCTGATACCATGTTATGAATTGTGTGTGTCTATTGAAGAGGCCCAAAGGGCAATATATATAGAGTACAAGAGGTATAGATAAGGATATGTTTAGAGATAGATTCTATCTCTAACATATCTCTAGTACCATATCTCTAATATATCTCTAACAGGATCATCTCAGAAAGCTGTGGCTAGGCCTGATTTTCTAGTCAACAATAGCGTAGTGCAAATTGCCCGTTTAGGACGAACCACTCCCAGAGAAATTGAAATAAAGCAACCACTTTTGACTTATTCATGGTGTGTTATTTGCCTCAGGAACTCTACGAGCAAATCTTAGAATGCTATTCATGTAATGTTTTAGTACACCTTCCCTAGGGTAAGGTTTTTTGTTATAACAAGTTGCTAAACTTTTAGTTTGTACCTACCTGTTTGTACTCAATTATTGTTTACATGCATGAGCTGAAATAGCAGACATAAAACACTTCATTCCATGTTCTTTGTCACGAACACATATTGTGTCTAGAAACATATAGTATCTACAGCTCCTTTGTTCACTCTGTCTAGTTTGCATTTCACACCATTAGACGCACTTACATAGTAATACATAGTTTTTGCAAGACTAATCTAGTGCTGCATCTCAAATTTTTATTTTTTATTTTGCACAGACCTCAATTTGCTCTTGCTTTTCTGCCCATTTCTTAAGACTTAATACTGTCTTTCATTTACTTGCTATTGTTCGTATTTTTTACTTGATGTTCTAGGATTTATTGATGAAATGAGATTTAATGCTCTAATAGTTAACATTCATGTGTACTTGCAGGTTTATACCAGTAAATTTGGCAGATATACGCAAAGAAGTGCAGTGCCCCATATGCTTAGGTAACTAAACAAATGCAGATAAACTTTTTTATATTGTATAAAAAACCTTCCATTTATACAGCTAGATTTTTTCTCATGTATTTCTAGACAAATCATTACGGTATAATGTAATGTTGATATTTCATTATTTCGAAATTAATCAGTACTTTATATTGAGTATACATAGTTGGAAGTCAATGATACTGATTTTAGTCAAAGAATCCCTATGTCGTATACTAAGCATAAGAAATCTCCTAATAGGCATATGTGCTGCCTGTGCATGTCATATGTTACGAGTTAGAACAAAAGAATGCCACATATCTTATTCATGCTCAGTTAAAACCGACAATCAGACACGCGTCTTCATTTCAGCAAAGAAAGTAATTCTAAGCATAGAGTTTTTGATATGGATTGAACCTTGAGATGAGATTAAATCCTTGAATTATGAGTTGAAAACACGTGTGTGTTTCAGCCGTGTGCTGTTGGGGTGAATCTCTAGTTACCATTCAAGAGTTTCCTATCTAGGGTTTGTGAGAGTTGGCATAGATCAAGGGCATGCTATTGTTGACATTGTCCAAGGAATCTACGATTCAAGCTATTCTTGACATTGTCCAAGGAATCTACACGATTCAATCTTTTAATTCGTGATCAATCCATTGTTCACGGTTTGGGAGGACACGACTGATCGCTTTTTCTTTGGTTCTTGCTGATTTAGTACGATTCAACCACGTTATTAAGCTTGTTACTACACTCCCGTAGGAGTGATACTGCACGAAAGACATTGTTACTACACCATCGCAGAGGTGTTACTGAACGAAAGATATCGTGTTACTACCCAGCCATATGAGTGTTACTGCACTTTTGCCGTTGTTCCACTGCGAAAGATCGGGCAATCTACATGATCTAATCTCATCTTGAGGTTCGATCCGTATCAGTTGGTATCAGAGCTTTCGTTGCTCGTGGGTGGAAGAACATGATGATGCCTGATGATAGGCATCCAGACGATAGGTGTGTGTTGAGGCTACCAACGCGCATCCTGCCACTATTCGTCGGCAACATTTTGGTGGATTACTACAAGTGGGTGTAAGATCTGAAAGACCTTTTCTAGGGCTGGAACCTCTCTTCTAACAAGATGAGACTGACCAAGACGACGCTGATCGACAACGCGCTATGAGGGTGGATTGACTTGCAATGGAACTGGGATCAACAAGGCGATCCGTTATGCACAACGTGGGAAGAGATGAAGGTGTTGACGCGATGTCAATTCACACTGTCATCACGCAAGACCACGAAAAAAGAGGAGACCGAGCATTTTGAAAATTTTTCATTCCCCGTACAAGTTGGAGATAAAGGCTTGGAGATGAACTCGAAACCGAGGACAGTTTCTCTTGAAGGAGGAGAGAGTTGAATTATGAGTTGAAAATATGTGTGTTTCGGTCGTGTGCCGTTAGTGTGAATCCCTAGTTACCAGTCAAGAGCTTCCAATCTAGGGTTTGTGAGAGTTGGCCCAGATCAAGGACATGCTATTATTGAGATTGTCCATAGAATCTATACGATTCAATCATCTAATTCGTGATCAATCCATTGTTCACGGTTTGGGAGGCCACAACTGATCGCTTCTACTTCGGTTCTTACTGATCTATTGTGATTCAACTACGTTATCAAGCTCGTGACTACACTCCTGTAAGAGTGTTACTGCACGAAAGACACCGTGTTACTACACCAATGCAGGGGTGTTACTGCACGAAAGACATCGTGTTACTATATGACCGCAGGAGTGTTACTCTACTTTTGCCATCATTCTAGAGGTGGCCAAATGGGCAGCACGTCCCGGCACGGCATGACTAACTAAACGGGCCGAGCTGTGCCAGCCCGGGCACGATAAGCCTGACGGGCGGGGTAGGCCCGTGTAGCCCATCTATAATTCTAGATAAAGCCGTCACCGCTCGCCTCTATTGACGTGGGCCGCCGCCACTTCCTCGGCTCCTCCACTACCACCTCGCTGCTCCCGCCACCCTCCTTAGCTCCTCCATGACGACACACCACCTCCTCCGCCTCCAACCGTCGCCGGCGGGCGGGCTGTGCACCGATCTTGTGCGTGCTAGGGTTGGGCTGGGTGGCGACCCAAGCACGACACACCGCCTTAGGCCAATAGTGTTGTGCCTTAGGTGGCCCGCAGGCACGGTCCATTTGGCCACCTCTACGCTGTTCCAGCGCGAAAGATCGGGCAACCTATAGGTTTAATCTCATCTCAAGGTTCGATCTGCATTAGCTTTAGCTCGTCCCTTTGTTTTTTTTAATAAACGTGATCTTGTCCAGTTATTTTTAGTCCATTTTTTTATACAGGAAGCATGCTACTTGCAGATATACTGCCTTGTCATTTCATCATTAATGTCATGCTTACGTACACTACGTAATAATTTTTGTAGCTGAACTGTCAGCTTAAATTTACTGATGATGGAACGTTCTATCCTGCTAGGCATCATCCGAAAGACTAGAACAGTTATGGAGTGCCTGCATCGATTCTGCAGGGAATGCATTGACAAATCAATGCGACTTGGGTAAGATGTGATATATTACTTATTGCTGGTTTTCCATTTGTGGTTACTGTGGAACTGTTGCTGCAGTATTGTTTTGACCATTGAGCCAAGGCAGTTTTCATATAATGTTTTATGCTTATGTTTTTTTGTATGCTTTGATCCATGCATTTTACTGCATATATGCTGCCTGCATTGACATGTCAGCCCATGGTGAGCTGCACAATGTTGTTATTAACCTTTTCCTTTTCTCTGAAGGAATAACGAGTGCCCAGCATGCCGCACACACTGTGCAAGTCGGCGTTCTTTGAGAGATGATCCGAACTATGATGCCCTGATTGCAGCTTTATACCCAGATATTGACAAATATGAAGAAGAGGTATTCAGCTTGTTATTTTATTTGTTCATATTAGAGATTGCATCCGCATCAATATGTGTGCATTATCCTCTGTCCAGGAACTAGCCTTCAATGAAGAGGAGAATGATCGCAATAAGCAGGTTCTCTTTTGGCTGAGTTCTGTTTTATATCTATGTTCATGTAAATTTATTAGGTTTTTTCATATACAATATTCCCCTATCAATTTTCAATTTACCACCTATCGACCCAAGATATTATATAAATATTGTGATGGATATGTCTTTACTAACTCCGGTGGGAATTCGGAAGAAATTTTTGTACTAGGTGGAAGTAATGGATCTTCCTGCCACTTTCGGGGTGTGTACGGGTAAAATCCCAGTCAATTTCAGCCACTAGGAAATCAAACTTGGTCAATTTTGAGCAACTTTCGGCCACCGTCTTTTGCTCCTTTTTGAAGAAAATGTTCTATTGATTTGGAGCATAGATAGCCATTGTGTCCCAGAATCACTTGAATTGAGTCGGCATCTTAGCAGTTGAACTGTCATATGAACAAATCCTACTTGGTCTGATTTGACTAGCAATTGATCTGTTGGCACCTATTTCTGGGATCATCATTTTCGGCAAATTATTGTTGGCCATATTAAAATTCTTCGACAGGATAATGACAGGGCACTTCATAAAAAAAGAAAGATCTTTTCAAATATTAAAGTATGAAATCATTTCATTTGAACAGCATTGGGAACTGTAAGGCATATACTTTATTTGTTTGTCAGAACAGCAGTAAAGTCATGAAATTGCCGAGTTATATACTTCCCTGGCTGTAGATCTTATAAACGGTTAAGAACACTGTTTTTCAGAACCCAGGAACCGTATTTCACTGTCTGTCCGTTATGGAAATTCTGCTAAGATCAAAACCTAGCGTATTACAGTATGAGATCTATAGAGATCCAAACAAAAAACTAACTAATTTGCACGACCATTAGGTTTCATCTGTGCAGTTTATTTCCTTTAACCTCACATAGTTTCCTGGTTAATATATGCGTGAAGATTCAAGCATCCATTGCTGAGGCTTTCCGGAAACAATCAGAAGTGATTGGGCGGCGGTCTACTGCCAGGGCCACTGCTGCTGCGTTTGTAAGAAGATCACGGCGTAACATGCGGGCTAATGGACAGAATACATATTTTCGTGGCAGAGGCAGAGCCGGTTCGCTTGATGGTGCTCTGGCATGTTCTGATGATGAAGAGGATGGAAATGATGAGAACTGTGGCAAAGAGTCATCATCTGCTGAGGAGAGCTCCCCAGAGAAAAAACAGAAAAGATTGCCAAAATGGCCAACACCACGTTCATCACCTGCTCGAGCAGCATGCAATGATGAGGTTGCTTCTGATGATAAGGACGACGAGGAATCATCAGAGAAAATTTTAGCACATCTCCTCTGCGAGCATGGGGTAAGAATGGTACTCATGAGTCAGACTCGCCATGGCAATTTTAGTGGTTCAAATGGCAGGATGGTCAAGGGTGGGCGTATGATCAAGTTGGTTGAGTGTCTCCGAAATTCTGATGACAATGATAGTGAGGTAAACTGAAAACACGCTCCTGATATGCTGTGTCATTTCTCTTAATTTTGCATCCGCTTTAGTTACTGATTTTATTTGACAGCGTGCTGTACATCTTTGTCTGCTTCCGCTGGATGGACAAACTGTGCCAAATTTGGAGAAGTCGTACTTGTGCTGTGGCCCAACTCTCTCCGTCAAACAACTGTGTGAAGTGAGCCCTTACTTATATTGAAATGTTTTGTCCTTGGTCTACTACCCAGAACTATTCCAGAACTTCAAATGACTTTGTCTATGCATGCATGTAGTTCGTTGCTAGTCAGACATCTCACAAAAATGAAGAGGTTGAAATGTATGCAGTGAAGCCTCCTTACAGAGACATTGTGGGCAATAACAAAGCCAGTTTTGATAAGGCAAGGCTTGCAGGGGAGGAACGCCTTTCTGACTTGTGTTCCTCGTTCACTTTTCCCAATGGGGATCTGGTGAGATCAGAGAAGTTCAACTAGCTCTTCTACTTATGTATGTATCTTGTTGGAGATTTTTTTTTTGGCTAGATGTTTAACTCTTGTCCATTGTGATTCCAGGAGTTGGTGTATGCCATAAAGATGGCAAACTAGACAATGAACTTAGCAGCGATGGTGAATTGTACATATCCTGACCCTGACCGATCTGTGGCATGATCTCTCAGCGGCTCAGGGGTTTTGTATAAAATTGGAAAAAAAGAAGAAATCAGAGACCTATTGGATGGCGCATTGTGATGTACTAGCTAGTGATGTGTGAGATAAATGTGTGTAGGTGGTCAATCAGTAGTTTTCAGATGAACCAGAGAGATTCACATTCTATTTGTTTCTACTTTGTAAGGCTAATATTCTTTTGTGCATACGGCGGCCTTCCCGAAGCTGTGAACGAGTGTCTGGTGTTTTTCTACTGTAAACAGAAATTAGTATTGGCATTTCTTGTATATCGCATGCAACAAGCTTCATTTAAAATTAACTGATTGTAACAGAGCATTAGATCTGAGATACAAACTTGACATCAGATTTGTGAGGTGGATAGCAAGTATTTTGCTCCTTTTGTAGAGCTTATTTATGCATTTGATCGGTTGACATGATCTGATGTGACTTGTAAAATACTGAATACTCCCTTCTGGCTGCCCCTGGAGGCCAGGACCCCAATCATCCTAACGGGCTTGTTTGTATGTAGGAATTACACCTAATCCCTTTTTGGTTGGGGAAATTAATTCAATACCAACAAAAACAAGACCTTGTTGGAAGAATGGAGATGGCTATGACACGGGAAAGTACCCTTTATGCAACAGTGGGTTTATAAGGGTTGGCTAATCCAGCTGAAGCAGATGTAGTAATTAATCCCTAAATTAAACTTGGTGACAGATGAATAAAGATATTGGATACTTCTCTACATTTTATGATTGGTTTGAGATTTTTACCGACGAGGTTTATTGTTTAACGAGGACCACCACCAGAAAACAACCATGGTCGATAAGGAGCCAGCGTACGCTTACTTGGTCTACTGGTCTTAGAAGACTCAAATCATAGGCGACCTCCTTCAATGGAGCTCGCTCTTCTTCAATGGAGCTCTTGGGGTTAGACTACACCTCGGGGCTGAAGTTGCAAGATGAAATCTGGAGACGTTTTGGATCCCCAGTGGTCTTCTCTCATGGCAGATGTCCTCGGGAGTTCTTCTTGGTGGGTTCTTTTCGTCGCTCCCGTTTCCGCCTTTCAGATGTTTCGGTGAGTCGTCTTCTACAATCCTGCCTTAGTGGCAAAGCTTTAGCCTTCAAGGTGCTACAACTTTCTTGTTCGGTTTTGAAGTTCTCAGTGGCTACTAAGGAAGTTGGGCTCTTCGTCTATAATATTAGAAGATTTTGTTCAAAAGACTCTGATATCTTCTTCTCTCTTTGGGGCAATGGATGTTCAAATTCGAAGTACGAATTTAGTCTTTGGTTCGACGAGCAGGAAAAAAGAATGGATTCCTGTAACAAAGAAAAAGAAAGCCTCTTGCAGATGTTGCCCTTTCAGGTCCTGCACCAAAATCTTTTTTTCTTTCTTACTGGAGCTAATTCTATTCCTGTTGGAAACAATAATCCTGGACTTTTTGATTCGACGGTGCATATTCGTTAGGTTTTTCATCGGCTGAATTCAGCTTTGGTTAATTCTCAAGATAAACAAAGCTTAATTCTCAAGATAAACTGTCCTAAGGTTTCGGTTTTTGATCGTCTAGTCTTTTCCTCGGAGATCAACTTTTCAGCGTTTGGATCTTTCTCCTGTTGAGGTTTCTCCATTGCTGAATGACAATCATGATCCCCATGACAAGCGTTCTCAATGTGCAGGCGACATCAACGGAGAATCAAAGGCCCTTCATTGCTAGTAATGGAATTCGTTGTTTACGCTGCCTCTCTGTTTGACATTCTAAGTTTTCCTGCTAGAATAAAATTTGTTGCGATAAGTGTAATCGATTTGGGCACATTGCCAAATATTGTTACGTGGGTGGCAAAAAAAATATCAGGAAATGCTGGTTTTGTCCTCAAATTTCGTTTTTCTTGCCAAGTCAATGAGTCTTATTGGAACGAAAAAAATTGCCAACATTGGTTTGGGAGAGGCACTCAAAATGGGAATATCAGATTCGTGGGCCAATTATCTTCAATTCTCTTAGGGATTATGGTATTCACTTCTTTGGCCCACCACACCCCGTCCCTTCGTCTCCCTCCCTCGAGGTAGTCTCTTGTTCTCAGGACATCTCTAATAGTTAGAGATAACTTTATCTTTAACATATGCTACATCATTTTTAGAAACAACATCTTAATAGATAGTCTCTAACACACTCTCCAACATTTAAATTTTATAATTTTTCTTTGAAATGGGTCTACATGTCAATTAGAGTAGATTAATGTATCATATCTTGTTTCGCATACACGACAGTCTCTTCAGGAAGAGACGACATGTACTCCCTCCCCTCTCTACTCCACGTAGGATTTTGTTGACGTGGTATAATTAAGAAATAACAATAAAAACACTTTTGATGGGCGAATTGACATAATACATCACATGAATACAATAGGGATAAGATGATCACAAATGCACAGGGACAAGATGACCACAAATGTACGTGAGAGAAAGGTAGAGCTCTTTCATTCATCATTCCCTTTTTACCAAATAAAACCCTATTTATAGGCTGAAGCAGTGGAACCCTTTAAGAAGTATGTTGGTAATTGCCTATATAAACCATTGGTTTCATAGCAAGGCTGACCATACATTATGGATTTCGTATACGGTTTAATAGGATGGCCACGTTAGGGAAAAAAACTGAGGTGGTTTAGAAGATGGTTTTGAAGAGGTAAAGACTACAGATAGATAAGGGACCAATTCAAAACTGAGCCTTTTCCTTCAGAATTTTTTTTTATACAGTACTTGACGTTTGAAAAAACATAGGCCTATCTACGTAGAATTGGACTGTTTAAAAAAAATGATTATATTCTGAAAGTTTATTTACAACTTTATTATACATAAATTACAATAAAATATTTATATAATTTTTGTACTTAGTCACTGTAATTATTCTTGAAAGTCTTAATAGCTCATATTTCCATCATATGATTCAAAATCTCACATGTAGTTTGAGAGGTTGAACAAAAATAAAGATAAAAAATAAAATTATATATCAACAAAATACAGCAATACGATGAACCTGTTATGTTCTTCACATGTACTTTGAGATGTTGAGAAAAAAACAAAGATAAAAAATAAAATTATATACTAACAAAATACGACAATATGGTAAACTCGTTATTCTTCGTATGTATTTTGAGAGGTTGAGCAAAAACAAAGATAATAAATAAAATTATATACTAACAAAATACGACAATGTGGTAAATCCATTATGTTCCGGAGAAAAAATTATAATAAATTCAAACTCAATTCATCTTATGAGAAAAAAATACAAATCTCAAAGTATATCGGACGAATGAAAATTCAACTATTATATATAAAAAAATTCTTACAACACATCAATAATATGAATCTTATAGCACATCTAACGAATAGAAAAGTGATAGTTTTGACTTCAAAATACTGTCGGAAGTTATATAGTAATTCCAAAAAAAATAGCAAAATTCGGAAATATCATCTGTCACAAAAACACATGTAAGTACCGGAAAGTTACACACCGTTTTTTGATGGCACTTTCCAGTTATATGAAACTAATTCTCTTCTAAGCACAGTACTACTTCAAAACAAATAAAACAATTGCCCGATCCAAGCTTGATGTTTGATAACACATCATTGCGCGGTACTGCTGCAGATCGCATACAAGAGGGGCCTTCTGCTGGTGGCATAACCACCGGTTATCTAAACGTTTGCTCCAATGTGTCGGTGCTCCAACGCCAAAGCGGAAGAACAGAAATACAGCTTACCGACATGGTCAATTGCTCAATGCGTTATTCTTCCTTGTCCGTTGGGCCTGGGCTATTGGTTTCTGATCCAGATAGCTGTACCAAAATTTTGGTAAGACTAAAACTGGGCAAAAAAAAAAAAAAGGATTGTAGCTATACCAATTCAAGAGCAATGCCGAAATTGATACGTTTAGATCGCAGCTGATGAATATATAAGTATTTTTCGAAGTACTTTAATTCAGAAATATACTAGATGAATCATGGACAATACTCTAGACTTTTTCATAAAGCAAATAGACATGAACACCATAGTCATACTAATTTCCAGAAGAACAGAAAGTGGTATTCCTATCTCAGTGTTCAAGATAACAACAGATAATAAAGATAAATAAACAATAAGTAAGATATTGATATACCCGTAACCGATGACTGCGGGCGAATGTAAGTATTGGTGAGATCGTCGTTCGCCATGGCATAGTGGACGTCGTGTTAGTAGTTGCGCAGATGAAGCAGAGGATCCGAAGCAACGATCGGATGAAGACGGAGCAGCGAGCAGTCGCGCGAACGCTCCCCAAAAACCTTATTCATCCTCGCTCGTGAAAGCCTTCAAGGACGGGGGTTCCGGAGGCCTGCTCTCCTGGTTCGACCGTACACGTGACTCGCTGGGATGGAGATCGGCAGTCACGACAGCAACAAACTCAGGAATCCTTTCTTAGTCTCTCGTGGATTAAATTGGAGAAGACAGCAAAACTGAACAGTTCACTGATTGAATTGGAGAAGACAGCAAAACTGAATAGTTCACTTTGTAATAGCCAAAACTAAAAACGAAGAGGTAGAGACCAGAGGAAACGGTTGCCATCAACCAGTGCAAACCGAAGCCATCACACACTGGTAACTGAACCGTTACTGCCATTACTTCGAGTCGGTGCGTTTCGATTTTTGAATAGATAAAGAAAAACGTGCGCGCACCGACGTGTTCGCGCGCAAGACACGCACTCGTCTGCATCAGCATCAGATCAGACCGCTCCGCTCCGCTCGGCTCGGCGAGCGAGCGAGCAAGCGAGCGCACGCGTGTGTTGGCTTTCTCCAATTCCACAAGGGGGCTACCACGTTCCACCTTATAAAGTGGTGTAACTCCCCTTCAACTCTCCATGTGAGACTAATCAATCTTAGTACGTGCACATGGGCCTTTGAGATTCTCTAGGAATTAATTAGAAATAAAAACTGGACCAGCCCATATTAATTCTTACAATTCCCCACCAGATCTCAAAGACACACATTATGATGGTTTGTTAAATGCGGCGAGTGGTTTGGTTAAATTGTTTTCTGATTATATTCTGATAAATTCAGTCTTTATTCTTGCCATGTTAATGTTAATATTGATATCTTTATGTACTTAAAGGAATTACAGTTTATATTCTTCCAAAATTTGGTTATATGTTAGTTATTTTGGTAACATCTTGGCTTCCGAATAGCCAGAGTGTTACAGTTGGTATCAGAGCGGGCTTTAGGTCCGTGGTAAACAAAGAATTAAAATAACACACTGTGCACAGTAGGTGGGGTTTGGGAAATCCATTGCATCTGCATTTCTAGTGATGTGGTTCATTATGTTATACTATATCGAATTGACTCTGTACTATCTTTCTCGTTGTTAATCTATGTTATGATGTGATATCTTATATATATGAATTTATTCTATGACTGTCATGAGATGATCCTATATATATTCGTAATTGATTACATTGGGCTATGCGTATTAGTAGCGGACGTTGAACAGTTGAGTTCGTGGTTGTTGTCCCGGGTTTTGCCAGGCTACACCACTATTTGTGGTATAAAAAAAATAGAAAAGTTCTTACCCCTGTTCCATAAGTTCTGTGTTGAGCATGAGCTTGCTGATGAATTTGTTGTCTTTCTCGAGCTTGTATCTGGTTCCTGGTTGTAGTTCCTTGCAGTTCATGAATTTCTTTTGAATGGGGGGGGGGAGTTATAATGAAGTGGACAAGCTCCAGTAGGTCTCTGATCATTCTTTGAAACAATTATTGTTCTTTCAATTATTGTGATATTTGTGCTCCACGTGAGCGTAGTTAAATTGCAAAATTTATCTTTTCACGGAAGTTATGTTTTACCCCTGTTGAAAAATTTAACTCATTTGTTCGCTTGGAATTTCGGGCATTGAAAGATTTCTTTTGTAAGTTCTTTATTAAGGGTGCATCGACCTTGCATATTTCTTTTGAGGTGCTTTAGAAAGTTCTTTTCCTTGATTTCTGAATTTGACAAAATCTTGTCCGATGGTGTTGGTAAATTTCTCTTGGGTTAATAATTCATGGTAGTTGATGAGATTTAATAGGTCTTTAATGGTTCTTTAAAACCATTATTGTTTTTCGATTGTTGAGTTGCCTTTACTACTGGTGATCTTCGTCAATTGGCAATATTGTTATTTCCATGGTTGTTCCTTCTTTCTTATGGTAAAAGAGCGACTCATTTACTCGTTTGATAGTTTGAATAACGAGAGTTTTCTGGTGCAAGTTCGTTGACACAAGAAAGCATTGGCTCCACGTATTTCTTTTGGATCATTCCGTTTGTTGAAGTTTAATGCATCTCTTTTCTGAAGAAAAGTGTTAAAACCCTTTGGTGGTGCTGTGTTGTGATTAAGTCGGAGGTTGTACTCAAACAAAAATTATGGGCTACGGGTTTCTATTGGTCCCTATTTGTTTTTCAAAACAATTGCTTATCTTTCTGATTGCTGAGCTCTCTTTACTATTTGTAAACGTTATTATTGATAAGATCGTTCTCTTTTATGATAGTCCTATCTTTCTTGCTGGTAAAGGTGATCTGGTTATTCGTTTGGTATTTTGAAGAATGGGAATTATCTTTCATAAAGTTCATTGAAGAAATTTTCGACTCAGTTCATTCCTTTTGGAGTAGTTGGAGTGTTCTCCTCATAAACATCTACTTGCTGATCTTACATAAGTGCTAGATCTACCTATTTTCTTGGCATGCTAATATTGTTGAAACCTTATGCCTTTGCCACATTGAAATTTCTAACTTTCAAAGTCAGTACCTTCTTCTCATTTGAAGTTTGATCTTCTCCTCGTGCCTCAACTGTGGACTTCAGATATGTTTTCTGAGTTCTTCGTCTAATTGGTTTTTCCCCTGGTCCTGTATTCAGTGCGAGTGGTAAATGATTTTTCTAGTTGGCGAAAATCGTTTTCATGTGCCTCTTCTTTTGAGAAAGATTCGACCATTCTTTTCGCATGAGTCTTTCTAGGTGTTTTCTAATTGTAGTTGTGAGATTGATGTTAATACTTATAGTAAATTGATCGCCACTGGTGAAATCGCTTAAATGAGAATACTTCAAGTTTTGTTTTTGTGATCGTTTGGAGCTCATGAATATTCTGGTAGCTAAAATTATTTTAAATAAAATGGTGTATGGGAAAGTCCTATTGCTTCTTAAGAGTTTCGTACGATTTGGTCTTAAATGCTCTTTGGTTTGAGTTCGCAAAGTGAGGTTGCAATCAAAGAAAACTTTCGTTGATTCTTTCATGAGGAAATTAATCCGTTTGCTTTCCGTGAAATCCTGTAAATAAAAATGTTTCGCGTTTGTGGCTGAGATCATTTGGATCTCATGTTTCATTAGTAGATGAACTGTTCCAAGCAAATTTGGCGTGTCAAAGAATTTTATTGGTTCTTAAGTAGTTCTATGGGTTGGACTAAAGAACTTACCTTGTTCGTTGTGGCAAGTGTTGTTAGTTCAAGGACCAATTGTTGTGTTAAAGAAAAGAGTGCAGTAGAAGTATTTGATAATTTGAATCAAGTTTTGTAACCTGTGGTTGCTTGAATCATACCTAAATTTTCTGCTCTTTCCACTCAAGACATGTCGAGTTTCAATTGTAATGTCATTTTTCTTATCGGCTGTTATTTGCTATTCCCTTTTGAGGGATGTGTGCTCTCATCCGTGAATTCCACTTTTGTTTTTCCAGGATCCTCGTTACTAGATTATATCTTTTGGTTTCGTGCTCGCTGTGAGGAGCAACGTTTTCCTGTGTGACAAAACTTATTCTTGTTCGCCGTTTTCTTTTGAGAAGGAATCAATGGTTTTATGTTGCCAAGTTTTGCAATGTATAGATTGGCAACTGTTTGGTTGTGGTTAAGTAGTGGTAGTGGTGAGATTTTGCTACCAAACTATTGGAGGAGTAGTAGAAGATGAATTGATTTTGATCTGTACCTTTTGGAGGGAAATTGATGCATATGGAATATTTGGCTTCGAAGTAAGTCTGAATAGTATTACGACTGAGTAGAACCTATGGTATACAGAAATTTCAAAACTTGAGTTAATGTTAAACACTATTGTAATAAAACTGGGATCAATATGATACAAAAGAAAGTTCAAATGATGCTTGCCTTACTGGGAGTTCACTTGTTTACTCTCGGTTACGTAGTCGTTTATTTGCGACAACTCGGACTCTATAAAAATAGCGATATCGAATGAACACCGAGAAAAGCCAAAAATTCAAAATTCTAAAAAATGAATGCAATTTTTGCAGTAGCTAGATTATGATTTTATATGAATTTAGGTGAAATAATTATTTCATTTGGATTTTTCATGTGAAAGTTATGGCAGTTTGAAAAATCAGTTTTTGAAAAAATACTGAAAAATGAGTTTCAATACTATTCATCCGAATCCAATTTTTAGCAAAAAAATTGTAGAACAGTTGTGAAGAAAATGATTACATATCTAAATATATAATAGAATTATAAGACAAAAATAACTTAGTTCAACTCATTTGAAGTTCATATGAATTAGTTATGAATTTTCAAAGTTAAAAGAATTTTGTAGTGTAAAAATAATTCTTTTCTGAAATTTCCATAACATAAAAATACTTTTTAACTCAATCTAACCTAGCTCCTGCCATAATAAAAGTAGCCCATCCAACCACACAACGTCCGAATTAACAATCTTCCAACCATACAATCTATCCGATAATTGTACGGAATCCATCGACTTGTGGGCATAATACCATGCCTAAATCCATCCATCCTTCTCCGATATATTATTTAAGCTAATACTAACTATCTAGCTCTACTAGTCTCACCTCGGCAATTCATATTCACATACACCCGAAATTTCCATCGACCGAGGTTTATTTGACCAACCAACTCCTAATGGGCTTAACAATTTAATAACATACCCATCATCCAATCTCTCACTAACCAATCAACTCACATTCATACCACCGAACTTAGTCGTGTACCACATCTACCAATCCAAACATATATGTGCCACTACAATCAACTAATAATCATTTATCCACTAATCCAATAGAGAATACAATTCTATCAACTCGACACATAGGACTTAACTACTATATACATGGTAATCCAAATATTTATCCGCGGTCAAATAATCCAATCCTACCTTCTCCCAATTCTAGCATGTATAACTCACATAGATATTAATTAAGACATCCAACCAACGTGCTCATGATTAAATAAATTGTCTAATTCAACATTCATATTTCTTTAATCATCATCACAAGAGCTATCCCTCAAGTAATAATTCATAAATTCCTTATGTGTCCTATCTCCTAAAAATGCTAATCCAACGTGAGGGAAATCCTCCAATTAATTTATCCTCTAAGCTCACCACAAGCTTCCATGCGACTTTATATTAATACTGTCCAATCAAATAATCGACTCATATATTTAGTCTAGCATCCACCAATCAACAATACTCGCATTTTGCCATAATTATATAACTATCCGCATTCACTAATATATCAACACATAATCACGCCTACGCACAAATACAACCAAACCGGAGAATTATAACGGTCATAAGCTACCAAAATATTTTTGTAAATAAACATGCATAAATAGATGCTATACTCATGACTAATATGTAACATGCACGAGTAAATATCGTAAACACGATTTGGCACTAAAGATTTTTACCGCGGCACTAGGCGTGCGAAATATCACCAAACGCCTTCTCAGCTCCGCATCCACGTCCACCGTAGTCGTCGCCATTCCCGCGTCCGTTCGGTCTCTCGTCCATATCCACCGTAGTCGTCGTCGAGCTCGTCCGCGCCCATGTCCGGCTCCTCGTAGTGCCGCCGCATGCGCCAGCCGCCATGTCGACACCGCTTCGCTTCGCCTGAGCCGTCGTGCCGCTGCATGCATGGCCATCGCATGCATACGCCGCGTTCTCGGCCGGCTCCTCCACGCCGTCGTCTTCGCCGACAGCCGTCGAGGCCGGCCGCATGTATGCATCTGCCGAGTCGGCCGCCTCCGCATGCATACGTCTCCACCACCTCGACGGCTCCGCCTAGGCACCACGCCACCCGCCGAGCCGCCTCAACACCGGGCCGCGTCACCATCTTCACGCCACCTCGGCCGTGCCCGGGCTCGACCACTGCCGTGCCGACACCGTGTCGCTGCCATGCGCCGTGCCGCCTCGCCACTCGCATGTGCACTACCTCGCCTCCACAACGTCGTCTCCGTGCCGCTACAGCACCTCATCTTCGCGCCGCTGCAGCTCCTAGCCGGCCGCGTCCTCGGCGTCGTCGGGTCGCCACAGCTTCTCCTGGCCATGGAGCTGCTGCTGCGCTGTGCCCGGCTCGGTTGCTACAACTGCTGCCGAGTGGCTTGCTGCATGAAGCCGAACTGGGCTGCTGCCATTGCTAGCTAGTGCATTGCCGAACTGCTGCTGGTGGTCACAGCCTACAGCGCTGTGCCACTACTGCTTCTTCCCCTTCCTCTCAAACTCGCTCAAAAGTCTTTGCATGCAAAAATTATTCGGATGGATGGAAAGCTCTCGAGACGATGAACGCCACTGCGTAACATGCATAGCTCGTTTCTTCAGTTTTGTTGGAGTTTTGAAAGAGAGCAGGATGGTGAGAAGAACATGTACAAAGACTTTGGAGATGACTAGAAGTGTTCTGTTTGGTGGGGAAGAGCATGGCGTGGAGAGAGTTGGCAGTGAGAGCTCCATAGGGAAAAGACTTGGCTGTGAGTGATAGAAGGAAAAGAAGGCAATGAGGGGATGGGAGAGAGATGGCAGTCAGGAGATGGAATAAAGAAAGAGGGAAATGGTGATGCAGTGGGAAATGGTGATGGCAGTGGGTGGCAGTGGCGCGGCAGTGGCTAAAGTTGGTGATTAAAGAAATGAGGATGAAATGGGGTTCGGCTGTAACAAAAAAAATTGAATGAATAGTAATTTCAGAATTTGTAAAATGGCTCTAGGTGTTCAGGTAATTTTTAGACATAGTTTATTAGCTCCAAAAATCACGATATTTTTAGGGAAGGTTCCTGACGTAATATAGATGCTTAGGTAAAAATTTCAGGAATTTATCCAGAGTGTGGTACTCTCTAAAAATCTTTAAGCTTCTATTTGTTAGGAAGATGAATAGCGGTATAATTTTTCCTCTCTTTCTTTTAAGTCGCCCAAACGACCTTGCATGCGTAAACTGATTATAGAAACGGAATGCTCTCGAGACAACGATCGCAACGATATAACATGTGTTGCATGATTTTTGGTTTTTGGTTGTGATTGCGAGGAAAGAAGTTGGTAAAATAAAGAATGGACACGCATGTGTTTTATGTGCTAGTTCTTTGCTCCTTTTTGCGAATTCGCTCAAAGTATCATGCATGCGAAAACAAATTACAGAAATGGGTTGCTCGTGCGATAACGATCGCGGCGGTATAACATGCATGACTTGATTTTAAATTTTTGGCTGAGATTTGATTGAGAGAAGCGACAGGAGTTAGCAAGGTCAAAAAATGGAAGAGATGACCGCAAAAGAAGGGACACGCGGTCGTTTCGCCCGCGGTCGGTCGAATTGGAAAATGAGAGTGGCGACACTAATGTATGCATCATGATTTTTGAAATGAATGTGAAAACAAGAAATAAAATAATTTAATTTAATTGCAGGCTCTCAACAATTCTATTAAATATTGGTTATTATTATTATTATTAATTTAATTTTTTATTGCATCTTTTTAAAAAATTTGTTTAAATTTAAATGCAACCCTTTTAATTAATTCAATTTAATTTTAGAAGCAATCTTTTTACTTAAACATGGCAAAATTTTAAAACACTGCCAAATATTTATTAGATTGCCTAGTTAAATACTAACATCTCGATTCTGAAAATCAGGATGTTACATGAACAATTCTGTGTCCTATTTCATCGTTTAAGGAATTGTCTAGCATCTCTCTGTAACTTGTGCAATACGAGTTATTTGATGTTGTCCCTTATATCTTGTTTAGCTCATTCCTTTGATTACACCAAGTTACATAATATTTGCGTGTGAATTGCCTTGTTCATCACATATATCTTTGAAATCATCAAGTAGGCATTGAGTTTTAGCTTGGATATTACTTATCGAAACAATATCTAGAATTCAGATTGTGTAGTATATACAGCTTTACCCTCTAAGATCCACATATATATGTTGTTTGCGTAATTACTCGATTGTGAATTCGCTTAACCATCATCGTTGTGTTGTCTACTCACTAGCAAAGTGCAAGCTACTCCATTTCAAAGAAAGGGTAAGTAATAACTTCGTGTTAAGAGAAGGTGAGGTTGAGATAGTTCCACATATTTCCACAGATACATCTTTATTTCTTGCTATTTTGCACAACTAACCATGCTAGGAGGAAGCAACAACATTTATGACGAGGTGGAAGGTGATCTCGATGCACCGGTTACTCGCTTTCAATATCGGGCATTACGAGAAGCGTGACGACGAGAGTTCCAAGTGGAACCTCGATGTTGGAGGAGAAGCATGATCAACTCAAGGAGGTGACCAACTCGGTCAACAATCTTCAAATTGACATGAATCATCATTGAACATTCTATGAGCGTATGTGGTTCTTGATATTATTCGTGAGTTACGACCTCAACAAGATGATGCTAGTGTACACAATGTTGGACATCCACCCCATCTTGATGAGATCGATGAGGAGGGCTGCCGTGTTGCACACGAAGCTCAAGAACAACGAAACCGAGTGGTTGCTAATGCCGTTCGACCACCACCACCAGGGCATGGAGGAGGAGGCAAGGATCATGGTTCAAGGGTCGTGGTCATGGAGGATGTGGTGGTTCTACACATGAAGTTGACAATGACTTCTTGCTACACCGAATGATGGGTGCCGACGCTTAGGATCGCCATGGCGACGATTGGCCGAGGAGGAGAAATTTGGCAAACTAAAGTTTTTTATGCCTAAGTTTGCAGGTGATACTGATCCCGATGAGTATCTCACTTGGGAGCTCAGGGTGGATATGGTGTTCTGCATGCACAACTACACAAAAGACAAAGACAGTAGCAATGGCATCGCTTGAATTTGATGGTTACGCACTGATTTGGTGGGAACAAGTTCAGAATCAAAGAATAGATCATGGTGAACATCCTATTGCATTGTGGGCTGAGATGAAGCATGAGATGAGAGCATGTTTTGTTCCTAAATATTATAAACGCGGTCTTTTTGATAAGTTGCAGAACTTGAAGGGATGAGGCCGCACGATGGAGGGGTATTATAAGGAGACATAGATGGTCATGATGTGAGTTAAATGTATGAACAAGTAGAGCAAACCATGGCACGATTCTTGGTTGTTTTGCACTACCCCATCAAGTGTATCACCGAATTTCAACCCTACAATAATGTCGTGGAGTTGGTGCATCAAGCGACATAAATGGAACAACAAGTGCAACAAGATGCTAAAGTGATTGAGGTCTCTTTTTTTACTTCCTGTTCAACACCTACAGGAGGTAAACCTACATCACGACTCAATTCAAATCGTGGTAACAATTTGTAACACCCTAGCCCAGCACGAGCCTGGAATGCTACTAAAACAACCAAGTGAAGGACCGAAATGGCAACAGAGGGGGGGGGGTGAATGGTGCCTAAAAATTAATAACTCCCTTTCTCGTGTTTAAACAAGCTTACAAAGATCTCGGAGATCTAAAGAAAGTAAATGAAGCAAAACAAATAACAACAACAAGCCTCGGTCGTTTCTTCCGAAATCGGAAGCTCCGCCAAGAAGGTGCGGAAGTTCCAAATCGAAGTTTCAAATTCCGTCATGGAAGTTTCGCTATGTAGTTCCATTGTAAAATCTAAGTCTCGATTATCCCGATCAAGAATGAACGCCGGTTTTTGCCCAAAATCCAAACTACTTAATCTTGAATGCTCTTCTCAGTCAAGTTTCACAGACATCATCCTAAACACCATCTTGACCTTATGGAGAAGAATCGCAACCAAAGATTCAATAATCAAGCCAAAACGGATTTCTTGAGGAAGGGCAAGAAAGACCAAAACCCACAATAGACACGATTCTCGATTCTTAGCTTATGAAACTTTGATGATAGATTAGCAATATCAAAACGACTCTAGATATCAAGTTTCACGCTATTTCATAAGACGAATCAAAAGATACATCAAAACCCTAGCTATTCAAGAGAAGAGCAGAGAGAAGGAAGAGGACATAAACAAGTAATCAAAACTCAGAGTTTCATTGATAGAAATCAAACGCTTCTGAGATGGAAACACAGAGGAATGATTACAAGAGATTTCATTCATACTCTCCAACTCAACAAACTCTCAAAAAGCAAAACAAAGCCTTTTGGTGGAGCTAACCCTAATTTCTCTCTCAAGGTCTAACCCTAGCACCAGGGGTTCATGTCTATTTATAGCCCTTGGCTAATGGGCCTCCAACCCATTAAGCCCGCTACACCCGAACGAAACCGCCTCCACTTTCGCCGCTGCGAAAAAGACCGTTTCGCCCTTGCGCACCCTCCGAAGCCTCCGTCTTCCTTCTTGTGCACGACTCACAACCACTTCAAGATTCACGCCGTCTTCGACACATCCCGACCGTTCGACCTCAACGCCCCGCGCTTAGTCCGGTCCACGTGTCTCGCCACGACTCCATCTCGATGCCCTGCAGTCATCACAAGCAAAAACACATCACATAGCATTGCACAATATCATAGCATCAACATTTGTATAAGACTCAAACTCATACAAAATCAAAATCACAATTTATCCTTCTCTGCACAGTTCTTCTGGTCACAATCGGAAGTTCCGCACTTACCACAGCGGAAGTTCCGATTTCCGGAACGTCCGCACTTGTCAGGATTATCGGAAGTTCCGCGCTTAACACTGCGGAACTTCCGATCTTCGTAACATCCGCACACCCAATATTTCTATTCGATTTCCATCTCGGAGGAACACTCAATGTCGATATATCGGACACTCCGCTACCCTTGTGCGGAAGTTCCGATTTCCTTCACCAACTCAAAACCTGTAAATCGGAAGTTCCTATTTCCAACGCCAGAGTTCGATTATCGAACTTCCGCTCCATACACAACGGTAGTTCCGATTTCCGATTCAAAGATGTAAAGCATCCCCATGAAAAACTCAACTTTCAACCTATTCAACCACGATGTCAAATACTCATCACTCAGAGTGGAGGACCTCTCACATGGTCTCTCACCAAGTATAAATTAAGGTCTAAGATAATAATGTTAAAAATCTAAGGTAATAAACTAAATTTTTGGCAGAACCTCCTTTGTATAGTCAACTATTCAAGAGGTGGAATCAAGTGTCAATAGCATAAACAATTATTTTAGACATCTAACTGGAATCATAAATATAATAGACCTCAAAATACCATAATTAACTCAATTACAAATCTTTGAGAGCAATGAGGCATATCAATAAAACAACCTAGTAGTCTACTCATAAATAACATAGTCCAATTTATTCATTCAAGAAGGTTCGTAGAGTGTGCGACTAATCAAATCACTAGTCCTTCACATGCATGTCGACCGCTCAAGAGGTACCTAAAATAAAAATAAACAACAAGGGTGAGTCCATGACTCAGCAAGTGATAACAACACAACAATGCACTTTGCAACATATTCACCATGAATCATTCACATTAATCATCTCTAAAAAACAATACATATGCTTTATGCAATGCAAATGTCAACTGAATGCATCTTTTCTTTTCTCTTTGCAAATACCAGTAATGCGGAGTATGCATCCGTCGATGCATACCCTTGCCTGTGCCTTCTAGCATAGGGACCATAAGCCTACACTCCACGAGTGTAGGGACCATAAGCCCGTCCAATCATGATGGGGACCTCAAAAATCAATACTTGGCCTCCTCAAGGCCAAGCCTCAAGGATATCAACATGATGTATATGAGACATCTCAATTATTAAATGTAAACATGTAACAACTCAGTGGTGACATTCTGGAGTGAAGAATTAACATAAACATGTAGCAATCCATTGGTGACATTCATGAGCACAAAAACATAATCATAAAAACAGATGTTTATGCATTCACCACCATAGTGTTACCGACTGATTTTCACTTGCCTCAACAATGCGAAGTTTGATGACGTGAAGAGGGTGCTGCCACCGGAACCACACCACCGCCTGAATATTTTGCAACAATCTTAATAAAAAGGTACTTCGGAATATAGCATTGCTAGAAAAGATATTTGACAAGCTATGCTTCCAAATGCGGCCTAAAACATCAACTCCTATAAATAGCAAACTGTCCCAGAATGGGACAGTCCCCTTCTAAAATTCATAACTCCCTGTAGGATTAACCAAAATTAATTATCTTTAATCCCCTGTAAAGCTTACCAAATTTTCCATGAAAACCAAGTTGGCAAGGTCCCCAGATTCTACCTTCTTCTACCCCTACTAAGCAGATCCATCAACCCATTAAATCTCGTCACAGGTTCTAGATAGCAAGATTAAAACCTACGTAACTTCCCGTACAGACATCCAAAAAATGTGATCTTTATCTCTATGGAAATCTTACGAAAATTCCTACAACTGTCGTGCTGGTGCTATCCCCTAAAAAGATCATTATATAGTTCCTATTAAACAATTGTTATGATCTGTCATAATCCCGACAGAAACCTAGAATAGTAACATTGCAAAAATCATAACTCGAGATCCCCAACTCCAAATTAAGTAATCCAAGACTCTATGGAGATCTAGCGACGATACCTACAACTCTCTAGGAGACATCCTGGTGAGAATCTACCGTTTACTACCCCAAAACACGCGATCTTTACAGACTGCCAAAATCGATCTGCTATCGGTATCGCCTAATCACGAACATTAAACACTAAACTAGAGGGATTAGGGGGTTACCCTTGAAGACGTGCTAGCCCGTTGAGCTCCCAGTGTGGTGCCGGACTAGGGAGGGGGAGAAGGAGGCGTCGGCCAGGTGGGGAGGGGAGGAGGGGCAGCGGCTAGCAGGGGGAGGGAAGGGGCGGCTGGGTGGGGGAGTAGGGAAAAAGGGGGGCGGCTAGGGTTTGGGGGGAGGCACCCCCCTTGGCCGGCCCCCGTTTGGGCCATCTTGGGCTGTGGTTCGTAGCGCAGGTTGTCGGGAATTTGTGGAAACCCCCACGACAAACTGAATATTCCACTTTTTTAATTTAATATTTTCTCCTGAGTACTCTTCTAGTTGTCCGAATAGATTTCGGAGTATTACACTCTACTCCACTTAAACGGAATTCAACCCCGAATTCTAACCTCGCTAACACCCAAGAATAACCCCACTAGAATATTACCAATATTACCACATACTTGGCTGACTAATTTGTTGTGTGTTAGCTATCAAAACACAATTAGGTTGACAACTTTTGTTGTTACTGTTTAATTATTGTGTTGTCAATCTAGTGGGGGCATATTAAGCATTCTCTTATTTGCCCTTAAGGGTCTCTTGTGCGCAAGGGACTTACTTACACAATGAGTACACCCATGATGACGATAAGAGACCTTCGGCCATTGTGTTGTTTCCTCGGGTGGTTTGATAGTTAGGACATGACATTGTAACAGCCTCGTTATGATATCTCAGCCACACTCCTACAGAAGATTGCATGGCGACAGTACGAGGTATTCATATCGTGTGGGAAAGTCAGACACCTCAGAGAGTTACATAAATCTATTCGAATAGCCGTGTCCCCGGTTATGGACATCGCTTGTGGGAAAGCATGCACAGTTAGCTTATGGGAAACTTGGTTTGGGTTATGGTTGAAAATGTTATGTCATTATGTTAACTTGTGCAGATCTGAAATGTTATCACAAACGGGAAGTTTGTGTGTTGATTTTGTTAAGGAATGATTTGTGTCACGAATGAAAAGTTTGTGTGTTGATTATTTTTGGAGTATCTACTGATTTTGATCATAAATTGGGATTACCTACTGTTACATAAAGTTTCTAAATGTTTTACTAATGGCAATTTCTATATCGTTTATCTCAATTGAAAACTTGCTTTATGCTGAAATGAGCCATGTAAGCCTATCCTTTGACACTTGAATGCATTTATTATATGTTGTTATTCGTAAGTCTTCCGAGTACATTTTTGTACTCAGCTGCATTGTCCATGTTGTAGGTGAGAAGTCGTTCAAATTGGGTTAAGTACTTCAGGCGCTACGACTTTAACTCCAGTTGGTTGCTTGTGGGTTTTTGGGCATGCCAACTCGGTTTTGCTCTTTTATTTCCTTATTTATCTTCTGCTGCAATTTATTTGTTTTATGTTTAAATTTGGCCGATCGGCCCTCTTATGCAAACTTGTATCTTAAAGTTCTATTTAATGATGTCTCAATAGAGATTCTATTATTTTGTACATTGTGTATGGATGTGAATGTAATGTTGTGTTAGGATATGTGCATGTTAACCACTAATCCTTGGGAGCTAACATGAGACACATATCCGGGCACTCGAAATCGTATTCATCTCTCGTTAAGTGTTGCTCTTTCGGCGTAATCACTTAGCTTGAAACGGGTCCGATCCCGGGGTCGCCAGATAAATTAATCGACCGTAAGCACTTGTGTAAGTGACGAAAAAGATGGAGATCATGTATGCGAAATGATTCGAAAAAAATTATATCGAAAAAACTAAAAATATTGAGAGAAAAATGATAACTAAAATTATATAATATAGAAAAAAGATACTTATCCATAGAATTTGCGAAGATGTTCAATGTTTCATGTGTTAGATAAAACACGACCGTCCTCCATGGCTAATCTAATCGATCCTGGCCTAGTGACAGAAACTATAGTATATAGACCCTCCCATCTAGAGGACAACGTATTCAAGTTGGATTGGTTCTGGATTCGTCGCAGGACTAGGTCTACATGAAGTGTTCTTGGACGAACTCTTCTATTATAGTAGCATCTCAGCCCTTGTAAATAGGTAGTCGATTTTAATAGTTCTCGATCACGTCTTTCTTCCAGCATATTGACGTCATCTTCATGTAAATCTCCTTGATTTATTTGATCTAGGAGGTCTATGCGTGTAGAACCTAGCTGAATCTCACTAGGTAGCACTGCTTCTACACCATAGACTTGTGCGAATGGTGTCTCACTAGTTGCTCTACTGGTGGTAATGCGCAATGCCCATTGGACAAAAAAAGCTCTTCCATCTAATTCTTTGAGCATCTCTTTTTAATATCTTGCATAATCTGACCATTGGCCTTTTCTACGCTCCATTGCTCTGCGGATGCGCCACAGAAGCAAAGCAGATTTTAGTACGGATTTCATTGCAATAATCTTGAAATACATCACTAACAAACTGGCTCTCATTGTCCGTGATAAGATGACTAGGTATTCCAAATCTTGTAACAATGTTTCGTATAAAAAATTTCTTTGCTGCTGCAGCCGTTATGCGAACGACTGGCTCAGCTTCTATCCACTTAGTGAATGTATCAATGGCCACGAACAAGAATTTATACCCATTGGGTGCTTGTGGTAGTGGTCCAACTATATCAATGCTCCAAGTCGAAAAAGGCCATGACAAGTGAATGTCTATAATTGATGAGATGACTGGTGCACTTGCCTGATATGGAACTGACACTGCTCACAGATCTTAACAAGGTGCATGGCATCTTGTAGAGCGGTGGGCCAGTAATAGCCTTACCGAAAAGCTTTGCCAACCAGTGTTCTATAGGATGCATGTGTGCCACACAAGCCCCATGGATTTCTTTTAATAATTTTATCCCGCAGTCCTGGGATATGCAACGCATGAGAACACCATGTGCTCCTTCTGTACAATGATCCTTTGACCAACTTGTACGTGCCTGCTCTTTGAATTAACCTATCATTATGTTGAGGATCATCAGGCCATGTCCCTAATGCAAGATAAGTAGTCAATGGTTTCATTCACTCCACATCTTGCTCGATGATTCCGACCTCTGAGGTGGTCGAACCCGTTTCTATTGAAGGTTTTGTAAGGTATTCGAGAAAGACATCTGTTGGAATAGGCGTTCGTGAGGAACCCAATTTCGATAACTGGTCCGTTAAGGAGTTTTCCTTGCACGGTATATGTTGGACACTAAGTGATTTGGCTGCTCAAAACCCAGCTAGAAGTCCTTCATACTCTGCCATGTTGTTAGTAGTAGGGAATAAAAACTGTATGACATACTGAAGTTCAACACTCTGTGGTGTTATCAACAAAATCCCAATCCCCGAGCCTTTAAGCTCATGGGAGCCATCAAAATACAGTGTCCAATGGTTATCTGGCCTTGGACTTAATTGAGGTTGGTCCTCAATGTTAGCCCATTCAGCCACAAAGTCAGCAAGTACTTAGCTTTTTATGGTTGTTCGGGCAGTGAAATGGAGAATAAACTCTCCAAGTTCTATTGCCCACTTGGCTATGCGACCTGTTACTTCTTGATTATGAAGTATATTTCCAAGAGGAAAAGATGAAGGTATTATGATTTTTTGAGATTGAAAATAATACCTCAGTTTTCTAGAAGTCATTAGAAGAGCATAAATTAGTTATTGGACCTCAGGGTATCTCTCCTTTAGTCTGTGTAAGACCTCACTTACATAGTAGATGGGTCATTGAGACTCTACTCTTTCTGCAATAAGCACTACACTGACCACGTTTGGTGTTGCTGCCAAGTAAACTGGTAAAGGTTCACCTTCTAAAGGCAAAACCAATACCGGATGATTTGAGAGATAAGATTTTAAGCCTTCAAAGGCTTTGTCAGCTTCTTTGGACCATTGAAACTCCTTATTACTCTTACGAATCACCTTAAAGAAAGGTAAACCACGTTCTCCCAATCGAGAAATAAAACGACTAAGAGCCGCCATTTGACCTGTTAAGGCTTAGACTTCCTTCATAGTGGAAGGTGGTCGTAATTGTTAAATGGCTTGAATTTTCTCGGGATTAACTTCAATCCCACGAGAACAAACAAGGAAACCAAGAAATTTGCCAGAATTAACCCCAAAAGTACACTTTTTGGGATTAAGCTTTATTCCATGTTTATTTACATTATCGAAGGTTTCTGTGAGATCCTTCAAATGGTCATTCTTAGTACTACTTTTTACAATGAGGTTATCTACGTAGGCCACTAAATTATGCCACAGCTGATTGCTAAAGGTTTTCTATATCAAACGCTGGTACGTGACCCTAGTATTTTTTTTAACTCAAACGACATCTTGACATAACAATAGACGCCGAAGGGAGTGATGAAGGCATTGTTATCTTCATCTTCTTTCACCATGCTGATCTGATGGTATCCAGAATAATCATCAAGAAAACTCATTAGTTCGCAACCCGCAGTAGAATCAACTATTTGACCAATGCGAGGCAAAGGGAAGTCATCCTTTGGGCAAGTAATATTTAAACTGCTAAAATCAACACACATGCGCCACTTACAATTAGATTTCTTGACCAGGACCGGGTTTGCAAGCCATTCAGGGTGATCAACCTTCCAAATGAAGCCAACTTCAAGGAGCTTATCGACCTTTGCTCTGATGGCTTCTTGATGATCCAGGGCGAAACGTCTCAGTCTTTGTTTGACTGATTTTTCTCAGGCTGAATGGCTAGCCTGTGCTCTATCACCTCCGATAAACCCTAAGGTTTGAATTGTTGGCCCGATCTTTCGTTGAGAACGATAAGTCTGGTAGGCGTCGCTCAACTCTGACGATCCTGGCTACGAACATGCAAGGCTCGAAACCACATAATCGCTGAACTGATTGACAAGTCGTTATCAACCGTGCACGAATTCCCTGTTGACCTGACCATGAAGGTCGATTCCTGCATACAACGAAGAAGCACGCAAGAACAAGATAAAGCAATATGAAATTGCAAATAAAGATTGAAATATTGAAATTGGGATTTCGAAAGCGGTATTATGGTTGGTCTAGTTGATGTAGCAAATACACGGTTGCAACAAGGCTAACTTTTAACTAAACAAAATCCAAGAAAACTAGAGGGGGTGCGAACTCCTTAAATAGGGAACAAGGAGCCACAAAACTAAATGAACCAGCGGGGTGGTACTAAAGGCTGTGGTTACTGTTCATGTGAACAGTACCATGCCCCCGGGTGGACCGCAGGCAGATGGGCCAAGTTCAGTACGATTACAAAGCCCAGGTTGGCCCAAACAAGTGATATAACATCTTCTTTTGATGATTGCGATTAGTCTAGAAGGAATTTGGAGGTGAGTGTAACACCCTGGCTATAAGAAAGTCAAGATGTCACCTACAATCACTAGTCTTTAGGAAATTCACAACAATAAGTATTACTAGAATTGGCGTATCACAAGGATATACGTGAACAAGAAATCATCAACAGTTTAATCAACGGATTGGAAATAAACATTTCGTGGAGAGATGGTAAATACGCCATGTTGGCTTATTACAATTCAACGCAGGGTATAAATAGAAGACAATAGTAAGTTCTCAAATGTTTTGAATTATAGTAGTGAGTGCATCGTGTTGATCTACCCTCCATGAAACCGTTCTTCCTTGTCATTTACCTAAAAAAAACAACAAAGCAAGAATGAGCCAAAGACTCAGCAAGTACTTGAAAGTAACAATCAACATCCAATGAACCATATACATTATCACAGATTGAACATTTATTGGATACAATTCTTATGAATGGATGAAATGAAATGATGCAGTGAAGGAATTGGACATATTAAAAGATATACGGTATAGCGAGTGAAACATCCGTCGGTGTTCACTTAAAGTAATCGTATGAAGAACGTTTCATACGACCGTCCAACGTGGCCCACATTGGAATGGTGGACTCACGTAACGTGGCCCACATTGGAATGGTGGACTCACGCATCCATTCGAATTGATGGGATTTTCAAGTGCCCATACTGGAATTGATGGGTCTTACAAAGGTAATTTATGCATGTCATGATGTGATCCCATGGCAATATTGAATAGTACTCATAAATGAAAAGATACACATGGCATTCATCTACAAATACGAATAAATATAATCATTCATTCACACATCACATAATGCATCAATCATAGTATACAAGTTACTTGCCTTCCGCGCTGCGACGGATTAGGTGGTAACTGAGGTACCCCTCTACTCACCGCTTCACCGCCTACAATAAAGAATAATCGAAACGAGGACAAACGAGCAATACTTTGCTACACGTGCCCTCCCACAAATCTAACCAAACCAACCAACCAAAAGGTTCAATTTGATCCATTCGCCCAAACATTCCAAATACCCCTAAACTGGCAGTTTTACTAGAAAATTCACCAATAATTAACCGTAAGTCCAAAAGACCTGAAACCAGTGCTCATCTTTTCTTAACGTAACGGGCTACGAAACTCTAGTTTATGGTAAACTCTAATTCGGCCAAAACAGAGGTCTAACCATCCAATGAAAAACTATAACCGCAGTCTGCCCAGAATTCAGAACAGCCCTAAAGAAAAGGCTCTAACTTTTAAACCACTGATCCAAATAAAATGATCTTTATCAGCATGGAAACATGGTGAAATTATCTTCATAAACCTAGTTGGGTGTCCGACCTGGTTCTGAATCTAACTAGATCAAAACCTAGGTGCAACCAACTATACCCACAATTTCTATCAGACAGAGCAGTACGTGGTAAAACATGCATAACTTTTAAACTACGGGGTGAAAATTTGTGATCTCGGTGCCAAAAGAAAGCTAACGAAACCAGTAACATATCTCTAGGAGAGGTCAACCCGAGATTTGGCCTCTAAAGGGTCGAAACTGGCCGCGCAAGGAGACGGATGCGTTCTGGAATCTCCAGGACAGAACCCGATTTAGATCTAATCCACCATTAATCAACAAAACCGAATCAAACTACCACTAAAACATTCGTTACCCTTGAAGATCTGCAGGGAGACGTGGATCCACCTCCCAAGAACCTCCCTCCCTTCTCCTCCCTTCCCTCTCCAAGACCGGCCACAAGATCGCCGGCGAACGGTCGGCGGCGCCGTTGGAAGGAGACGGCTTCGGGGGGGAAGCTTGGGGCGACGCCGGGGATCTCCGCAGTAGCAAGACGCCGTCAAAGAGCAGCAAGAAACACCGGGGAGGAAGAGAATGGGGGTGGCGGCTCTAGGGGGGAAGAGGAGGGAGGGGAGGCGGCTAGGGTTGGGGCGCCCCTTCCTCTTGGCCGCCCCCTTGGGCGGCCTCCCTCTTGGGCCGCTGGGCGCTGCTCTGCGCCCAAAGTTGTCGTAAAAATGCGAAAACCCCCCTTCCCCATCAGAAAATTCTATTTATTTGCACTCTTTTTCATGCCCGATTTATTTTACAACTCCCGACTCAAAACCGGGTATTACAGTGAGGCTAGATCCGTTGGAAATGTCTCGGAATAAGCTTTCCAACAAGCCCAAGATCATCCGAATCGGATTTCGCTTGCAAAAGTTACGCTGCTTTATGTTGGTGCGTTATCTTCGATTCCGAATCGATCGACCAAAATGTATCCAATTTTGAACTCCCGCTGGCACTTGTAGTAGCACCATGGCATGTACACATAGTACCATAGTATGTAGACGTAGCACCATGGCATGTAGACATAGCTCGATCCAATTGGGTAATATGGCATTGCATTAGCTGAAAGTCCAATTGGAGAAGATGTTGGTGAAGTAAAGGAAGTAAAGGATGCAGTGCAGCAGGTTGAAGGAGTGGTTGTATCCTTAGGGTCGATGTCCTCATCATCCTCCCTTTCTTGAATTTGAGTCGTCCTCGGCTCATTCGTTTTCCCCAAGTCATCACTCTCCTACAAAAGATTAGTAGCAACAGGAGGCAAAGAAACATGCACTTCTTCTAATGGATACTGAGATTCTTTGCAAATCATAGTATGACATTCAGATTCATATTTTTCCATATCAATGCAATTAGATTTTGTAGCTAACATAACAGGAGCTTTCAATTTAATTTCACTTGGAGCTATAATCTTATGATCATCTTTTGTGTTCTCTGTACTTGTTCTCTCATATCTTTTTAATTCATCCTGTAATATGGCATCAGGAGACATTGGAAGTAAAGTAATTTTTCTTTCTTTATATGTGAAAGTATAATGATTAGATATACCATGATGTTCAGTATATCTATCATATTGCCAAGGTCTACCTAATAATAATGAGCATGCTTGCATAGGTACGACATCGCAATCAACATAGTCATGATATGATCCAATAGAAAAATGTACATGCACAAGTTTAATCACCTTCAACTTACCACAAGAATTCAGCCATTGAATGTAGTAAGGATGAGGGTGTGGTGTTGTGGTCAAGCCAAGCTTCTCGATCACGTCTATGCTAGCAAGGTTGTTGCAACTTTCGCCATCAATGATGGCTCTACATGAACGTTCCTTAATGACGAACTTGGATTGAAACAAAATATGACGTTGATTTTGTTCAGCAAGCTCCTTATAAAGGAAATCGGATTATTGCGCAATGCTTGCATCAGCCGAAAATTAACGGAAAAAGAAATATATTTAAAAGAAATCTGACATATGGGCCCCACATGTCAGCGACTGGGCTGACGGTGAACTGGGTTCACCGAGCCAAGGAAGATCTGGTGCAGTGGACTGGGCCACGTGCGCGTGTGTTGGCGCTGATTGGGCTCCACGCGGATGCCACACAAGCAGAGAGGCTGACGCGGCGGTTGCGGTGCGCTGACGAAACCACGGCAGCGAGGGCGGCACTCGGGACCCGATGGTTGCCGGCGATTGGCGGCGAGTCACCGGTGGTGGAGGGTACCAGTGGGTTGCAGGCGCTATTACGCACCTGTTGGTTCCCTTACCAGTGGCTGGCAACGATGGTGGCGACCGGCGGCGAGGAAGAAGCGGTGGTGGAGCTTCGGGTTTTGTTGGACGGGTACTCCGGCGGTGCTCCGTTAACGATGAGGGGCGCACATGGTAGCTCAGACCTTGCTAATCACGATGGTGCAATTGGTGGGGCAAGGGCGACAACGACGGCGGCGCAATTCGCCGGAGAAGAAGCTCGACCGAAAATCCTAAAGCTTGGATTGCGGCGGCGCTAGAGCGATCGGGGAGACGAGAGTGTTGGCTCTGGGTTGCGGAGGACTGGGCGATCCTAGGGAGGTATTTATAGGCCCGGGGGACGCCGGAATTGGAAACCCCCAAATCGCATCTGAAACGAACGCAATCGGGAATTCCCCGATTTTAGGAGATTGAAGCCGATTCGGAGTTTGATTCAGTTGGGAATAGATACGGGATAGTCGGGGCTTTGTTTTGGTAACGTCGGCGTGAAGAATCCGCAACGGATACGCATTTGTCGGACGAAGCTTGAAGAGCGGCAATGGCGGGCGAAGGAGCGGGCGCGAGGAGGAAGATGGGTCCACAGAGACGACGACTCGGTGGCGGCCCCACCTGGCAGCGGCAGCGAGGCACGGGCGAGCGAGCGAGCGAGATCAGCGGGCGAGGCCACTATCGAACGGCGGAAGGCGGGGTTGAGCGCGGACATCCGATCGAAACGAGGGGCACGCGTCGCGCATCCAACGGGGTTAGGCGGGCGAGCGCGGGCTGGTCTGAGGCGCGGTGTTGGGCTGCACAGTGTGCGGCCCAACACTGTTCCAGGGATTTTCTTTTGATTTCTCTTTTTAGAAAATCCACAAAATACAAATAGCAAAATAGAAAATAGCAAATGATCTAGGAAAAATTTCAGAAAATTCTAGAAAATATATCCAAGCACATATAATCCAAATAAAATAATTTGGCAATTGTTGATGTTGGGATTAACCCTAATAAATCATTTTGTCAAGAAAGTCTATATTAAGCTTTTAATTTAAATTCAAATAAAATTTAAATGGTGAGACATTCAACTAGCAACTAATTAGAAGATTTTCAAAGACCAAAAAGTTGGGATGTTACCATCCTCGAGGCCTGGCTGAGGAGGGGTGGTCCCCTTATCCACAATTCGATTCCATTCCAATGCCTCATTGGCATCGGAGTACCGATCTGCCATGTCAACGAGTTCCGACACAGACTTGGGTAGGTTGATATTGAGGTCTTCTGTGAACCTTCGATATCTCACCGCCTGTTTAAAAGCGCAAATCACGGAGTCATCAGAAATATTCGGGATGGTATTACAGACTTCTATAAAACGCTTTTCAAACTGTCATAGATTTAAATTGTCATAGATTTTCCTTAGGGGTTTGGCGGAGCCGATGTAAAAAATCAACCTTCCCTGGTTTTGCATGACAACTTTTAAAGTTGTTTTGTAATACATTACAAAGCATCTGCCAGTTATATATAGATCCTTCAGGCTGGTTGAATAACCAGGTTTTGGCGGAACCTTTTAAGACTTTAGGGATATAGTTAGCCATTACCTTATCATCGCCTCCAGCAGCCTGGATAGCGGTAGTGTATGTTGGGTTATGGGCAAGGCCACGATAGCACAAATAAAATTTTTACCGCGCAACCAAGGAACCACTGCTACTAATAGATCACGAGATTACCGCTAGACGCGCTGACTTGTAGTGGAAGTAGAGTCGTCGTAGCGAGTTGATGCATCGTAGTCGCACTCACGACGCCTCCTCCTTCGAGTGGTCGATCGCCCGCATCCGCTTCCTTCGAGTGGTCGATCACCACGCGACTTCTCCTTCGACTCCGGTGATCGTGACGAGTCGCGGATCGTCCTAGTGCTGATGCTTCGTAACAACACCTCCGAGGTATCCACACGTACGGGGCAGGAACACCACGCGCTGGAGTGCTAGCACCGGTAGCGTGGTTGAGAAGGCGTGCCAATTAGGGTTTTGGGAGTTCTTCCAAAGATCATCCTCTGACCCGCCCCATGCCACCGTCCCTCATTATATAGGCATCCATGATGGGTCTCGATCTTGAGGCCCATTAGGAACTCGAGGTCTATACGAATTTGGATCACCATCCAAAACCAGATCCTAGCCCTTTAAGTGTGCGACCCTACAGGTTCATGTGTAATCGGTTATGACTCGAAAACTTTTTCCTAACACCATCGATAGCGGTACCTAGCAAAGACATAACGATTCCTAACACACATAGAATAGCGGACAATCCTTGATGTAATATGATCTATGAACAGGTCCTCATCACTTGCGATCGGTTTGTATCTCCATAAGACCAGATCGTATTTAGTCCCGACCAGTTCGTAACTCCTTACGACCAGGTCCTTACCTTTCTATGATTATGTTCGATCAATCTACGACCAGATCGTATCTCCATACAACCAGTCTGTAACTGATCGAACTAAGCGACCTACTCATGCATTCTCCCTTTGCCTCACGATGTCTGGTTGAACTCCAGGTGAGATGTTGTGTCATCCATGGACTGTTCAATACTTTCTCGATCGAGTGCCGGATAACTTCATGTGGTCGACACTTCGACCACTAGTGGCATAGTCATGCACTTTCTTTATCCGATCACCACGAGGGGCCCAGAGATATCTCTCCTGTTATGTTAGGAGGGGCAAATCCCATCTCGATCAGTCACATCCCTCCGTATATTTCATAGCATACCTGAAAGCTACCTTTATAACTACCCAGTTGCGAGTAGCGTTTGGCAACCCCTAATAGTGACATTACACATGTAGGGAACCATGCTGATCTGTGGATATCGTGAGGATATGTGCACGATCTCAGGATGATGAGTCAATTGGCAATGGCTTTGTTGGTTTGCAAAATCTCGCGTTTTCGGGGTTTGCTTCAGTCTGTTGTGCTTTCATTGCCTTATCTCACTTGCTTACACTATTCTGAAGCCAGCTTGGTCGGTTCTTAGGCTTTTTCTTGCTTATGGACCAAGTTGTGCCTTTATGCGAAAACGGCGAATTTTTACTTTTCAATCTGAAAAACCACATTTTCTGGAAAATTGCCAATGTGTTCATCAAGGTGGAGATTGTGGATATCGTGAGGATATGTGCACGATCTCAGGATGATGAGTCAATTGGCAATGGCTTTGCTGGTTTGCAAAATCTCGTGTTTTCGGGGTTTGCTTCAGTTTGTCAGACCACAGGCGGTCTGACCGGCGATGTTGGGCGGTCAGACCGCCCGTGGAGAGGTCCGACCGACGCTGGTGGCCGGTCCGACCGGTATTGCCTAAAGGTGGCTTTTGAGCTGATCCAAAATAGGTTGTGTAGGCGGTGAGGAGTCTCCGGATGTGGTCGCATCATTTTGGAGCTCCCGTCAAAGTTCTATTGAGTTGAAAATTCCAGAAGGTTTCGGATTTTCACGATGGAATTTTGGCTAAGTCTTTTCGGGCGGTCCGACCGCCGTTGTGGGATCGGTCGGACCGGCCTGAAATCGATCGGACCGGTGATGTGGGGCGGTCAGACCGCCGATCACTTGAAGGTGAGCCTTTTTTGCATTGATGTGTTTTGATTGTGGTTATTGTATGGATGTCAATGCTTTATTGTTGCATATTGCATTGTGGAACTAACGTGGGTCAAGTTGTGAAGAACTTGTTCCCGGAGACGATTTGTTTGTCTATTGCTGTGCAGGTGGCTTGCAGGTCAACGACGTCAACGGTGAGGTGGATCGGGACTACGCTTGGAGAGCTGAGGTCCGGAACGATCATGGATGCCGGGTGAGGTCGTGTGACTCAAGCATGGTGCAGAATGGGCAAGATGGATCGAATGGGTAGTTCAGTGCAGCTGGTTGGATCAGGCGGTGCGAAAGTCGGTGCGAGTCTCTGGGAGGTTCCGATGGGATTCGGACAGGAGAGACTTGGCGACGTGACGAGAGCCGCTGATCAACCTACACGTGGTGAAGCAAGCGATTGTTTCAACAGTTGTATGTGTGAGTGGGTCCCATGTGTGTGTGGGTCCCAAAAGTGAAACCCTAGGCTTCTCTTATAAATAGAAAGGGGGGAGATGTAAAACCCCTTGAAGCATTTGGAGCCCTCTTCCTTTTTCTAGGGTTAGGAGAGGAGAGGAGAGGAGAGCTAGGGTTTGGAGAAATTGTGTGAGCTCTTGTCCTCCTTGTTGGAGTGGCTTTGTAAGCATCTTGTGAGATCAATCAATCTTGTGATGCTTGCTTGAGAGATCATTTGTCTCCCTTTATGTTCTTCTCTCTTTTGGATGAATTTGGTGCTTCCTTGATTCAAGTGGTTAAGCTTGGTCTCTTGACCTATTTTCTCTTGCTTTGATGTGTGGAATACTCCTAGAATCATCTAGACCATCAACCCCACAAGCAAGTCTTGAATCAAAGATTTTTATATTTCTAGGGTTTGTGCACTTCTTTGGTAAAACCTTGAGAGATTGATTCTCTAAGTGGATCCAAGGATCGCCGCTAGAAATAGGTCTCTAATATCCTTAGGGAGGTGTGCTCAAATTTGGTCAAGTTTCATTGGTTGAATCAAAAGTTGATCAAATTTCGTTTTGGATTTGGGCATTGATTTTCAAGATCGACTAAATCGGTCGACCGGTTTACAACGCGGTCCGACCGCTTTCTGATCGCAAGATCGCTGGTCGAACCATTATCCAACGTTCCGACCGCCAGTTAGTAGCCGGTCCGACCGCTCGTTGAACGTCGGTCCAACCGCCGTCTCCACCTGGCCCGACCGCCAAGATCTACCCGTAAGCAGTGAGTTCAATTCTCCACTTTTGTGTCGTGTGGTTGAGGGGGTTATCGAATTCAGCACAAGGCTTCCTTTATGCACTTACTGATCTTCTTAGCTTTCATAGCTAAAGGACTAAAGTTCGTGTGGAATTTGATTAAGGCGAGAAAGTTGAGAAAGCGCCTATTCACCCCCCTAGTCGCCTTTGCGGTCCTACATGATCTCAGGTCTAAGGATTATACATCATCATTACTTGAGACCAACTAATGACACATAGATTCATAACAATCTCAATAGTGTCTCAATGATGGGTCTATCCAACCCCTTGTTCTCTAACATGTGCTCACATTATTGATTTGATATCCCCATATCCATGACCGGTGAAACATGGTCATCAATCAATATATGTACTGATCGTAGAGTCACTGGTGTTCCGACCAGTGACCTCCGACCAGGGATACATTTAGAATGGCATCATATAAGTTAAAGAATTCTACTAACAAGTCACATACTTATTGATCTATAACTGATGATCCATTCAAGGAACACGATAACATATTATCAAAATCATGAACATAACGAAATATCATCATCTCTATGATTACCTCTTGGGCATATTTCCAACAGATTGTCCCTGGCTGCCTCGAATCAATAATGTGAGCACATGTTAGAGAACATGGGGTTGGATAGACCCATCATTGAGACACTATTGAGATTGTTATAAATCTTTGTGTCATTAGTTGGTCTCAAGTAATGATGATGTATAATCCTTAGATCTGAGATCACCATGGTTCTCTACATGTGTAATAGCACTCTTAGGGGTTGCCAAACGCTACTCGTAACTGGCAGAGTACATCGTGACATGGTGTATCTGTCAGGAGTACGCGCGCCGTTATCTCTTCGACATCATGCCGAGCGAGGATCCTTGTGTGATCATGTTTATGATCCTTTTATGGTGCTCCCTGTGGCCTCCCTCAATTCGGGGCCTTATCGGCGGAGTAGGCAGCTAGTTGCCTGTTCCCCACCCACCTTCGCGCTCAGCCGTTGCTGATCGTGGTTCATGTAGTCCTGCATTGCCACGATGGTGCGGTAGTCTCTGGTTTTGTATGATCCTTCGCCGTGGAGATCAAAAAATAGTGGGGGCCTCCAACACCGAACCGGGTGTCTGACTGCCGACTGCCATTACGCCCGCAGCCTCGGCCTTGGCCACGGCCTCCTTGCCTTCCCCTTTGGGGGGTGCCCACCATTCACATGGTACACGTTCCGCCCTTTTTGGCAGTAGTCATTGGCCCGTGGGTTGGTAGCTACGGGTCCCTCCTTCCCTGACGGCCCATTTGGTTTTGCTGGGGCAGCTAGCGCCTAGACCTCTGCTCTTCAGGTGCTATCCACCTCAGCCCCGACCGTATTCTTCTATTTTGTCGAAAAGCTCTGCCACAGTGCAGATGGGTTATCAAGCTATTCTTTCCGACAGGGGGCCCTCTGAAGTCCGCATGTTGCCACGTTTATGACCGTTGTCTCATTGACCCCCTTCACCTGGCATTTTACCTCCGTAAATTTCTTGAAGAAGCTACAGAGGGACTCGCCCGGGGCTTGCTTTATTGCGAATAGGTGCCCTGTGTCCTTTGGCTCAACGTAATTTCCCTAAAAGTTGTTAAGCACAAGGTCACGCAGCTGCTCCCACATGTATATGGACTGGAGAAGGATGGTAAAGAACCAAGTCAGCGCCACACCACTAAGGGCGAGGGTGATGCTTTTCTCCTTGGTGGTGTCATCTCTCTCGACTGCCTTAATGGTGGTTTCATACACCCGAAGGAACTCCGCAGGGTTCGTGATCCTTCGAAGGGCCAGACGTCCGGCATTTTGAAGCCTAGAGGCCAGCGGGCCGTCTCCAAACCTGCGCTTAACCTAGAGTAGTAGTGCCGAGGGCGCGGCGGCACGCGCTGAATGGGTGGCTACACCGTCCCTGGGGGTTTGCCGTTGCGTAAGAACCACGAGCTGGGGTGGGGCTGCGAGGGTCACCCGCGCCGGATGCCAGAGACTCAGCATTTCCCGCCGAAGATCCACCAACTCATGCTGGAGGGCTTCGTAGGCTTCCCGTGTTACCCCCTGCCCCGGGCGAAGGTGGGCCCGCCTGGTGATCCTCAAGGAGAGACACCTCTAAGGGCTGGATGTCGCTTTCGATGATGTCTGTGTGAGTGGAGTTGTTGGCTTCACTAGTACAAAACAGGCTATCTTGGACGCTTCACCACGAACCGTCTATGATACATAAGTATCACAGATAGTCTGTAAATAGTACAAACCGTCTGTAATAATTCACAGATGGTTCTTAATTATAACCATCTGTGAAAATCGCATACGTCACAAACGGTTATTAAATAAAACTGTCTGTGCATTATCACATACAGTTCTCAATAATAAAAGTCTATGATAGTGGAAACTTCATAAATGTCTCTCAACAATAACCGTTTGTGATAGTGGAAATTTCACAGATGGTTCTTAATAAGATTCGTCTGTGATATACTACTTATCATAGACGGTTATTAACAAGAACCGTCTGTGATGTAGCCTCTTCATGCCCCCTCCTGGTAGCCATACTTCTTGAACTTGTAGGCTTGATCGATCAAGTTGGCGTGGCTGCTGTCTTATCCTCCTCATGCTACGTGGATGACCGACCAAAAAAAGCAGCCACATCAGAGACAAAGAAATACTAACCTTAGATCACCAAGAATAAATAGTAGATCTAGCACACTTGAAAATATAAGGTATTTCTTTCACCAACGAGCCCCAGAACCAGCTGTCTCCTTCAAAAAGCAGCCGCATATGTATCACATTTCTCATTACAGATAGAACTAGTTTTGAGGGGACGACCAGATTCCAAGACCATCGGTTCAAAATTGTTACCTGTAATACATATCACAAACGGTTCAAAATTGTAAACTAGTGTAGCCTACCCACATCCCGTCACTATCACAGGTGGTTTAGTATAACACACCGTTTGTGATATATGTAGCACAACGATTCCTAATTAAGGCGCCAAAAAATTTTACCTCCCGCGTTGAGCATCACAAACGGTTTCGTAATAGAACTGTCTGTGATACTTATCACACATGGTTCTTAAACATAATCATCTGGGATATGCTCGCTTGTCACAAACGATCCTGGACCAGAACCGTCTATGATAAGCTGGGGGTGGTCGTAGCTTGGCTATAGCTTATCACAGACAGTTCTATAATATAACCGCCTATGACAAGCTACTTAGCTTGCCTAGAGCTTATCACAGATAGTTCTATATAGAACCGTCTGTGATAAGCTACTTTACTACGACCACCCACCCCCTGGTCGTAAGCATATCACAAATGGTTCTTTAATATAACCGTATGTGGTATATGATATCACAGACGGTTCTTTTAGAGAACCGTCTATGAGCTTATCATAGACGGTTCTATAATAAAACCGTCTATGATAAGCTATTTACTATGACCACCCACCCCCTGGTCGTAAGCATATCACTGCATTTGTTCTTTAATATAAACGTATGTGATATATGATATCACAGACGGTTATTTTAGAGAACCGACTGTGATATACATTTATAAATAAGGGGCTCTGCTAGGGTTTTCGTCCTTACTCCTCAGAGCTACTCTCCGGGTTTGCGTCATTACTCCTCAGAGCTACTCTGCGACCTCCGATCGACCTCCTCCCTGCGTCGGCATCATCCCTCTACGACCCCCGACCTCCTCCCCTCACTAGTGTCATCCCTTTGCGACCTTGACAACGCCACCCTCGACTCGACAACGCCGCCCCGACTCGACTACCTCTTCATCCACGCCTCCCGTCAAGGTACGATCACCGCTTTGGATGGTTCTAGAAGAAGTTTTAAATTGTGCTATTTTGATTGACCCTAAGAAGATATTGCATTGTTAATCTTGCGAGATAGCGAGTAAACGAGATGGTGTCCACACCGTCTTCCACGTCGTCAATGACGTCGCCGAATGCGTCAGGATCTCCAAGGAAAGTAGTACCAAAGCAACATGCTAGGGGAATATCGAAAATGCATGTGGGCCGAATGACCATCACAAAATGCTATCCCTCTCGCTTCCCGTAGCAAGAATAAAGATTCCGCATCACCGCGTATACTTGCAAGGGAACGGGTCCCATCACCACACAAAAATGGAAGGATGTGATGGACGAAGAGAAAGCGCAGCTGTGGACTGAAATTACAATGTCGTTCGAGATCCCACCAGAATTCTCCGAACTCATGCGACGTCATGTGTTCCTCACAATGGCACATGTTTGGAAGACCTTCAAGAGTAAGCTTGTCACGGAGTACGTGAACAAGGATCAGACGCCATGTGCGAAGTATAGTTTTGTTTTGTCAGATACATAGGATGTCTTTGGGCGGATGAAGACAACAGAAAAATTTCAGCAGCAAAGTGCTGCATACAAGGCTATCCAGACACAAAACATTCACTGTCACAGACTCAACACCGCTGGGTACACGGGTAAAATCTCGAAATGGATGCTTGAGGAAGATCTAGCAATCCAGTCGGAGGTGCCCCCACCATTTGCCGAGATCATAGACAAGCGCGCCCGAAACTGGTTAAGAGCGAGGACCAAAGCCACGTCACCGGGTGCCATCGCTTTCACAAACCCGACATACGAGGAAGTGTGCCAATGCATGGTGAGATATGTCGAACTGCCTAGTTTTTAATAAGTCAATAACTTCATAGGGTCTAATATAACATGATGGTCTCTTGCGGCAAACATTGAGTACCGAATCATTTCAAGGCTCCTTAGAACTAGTTAGGAAGAAGGATATACTATCCATGGTCCTTGGAAAAAAGGAGCACCCGGGTTACACTCGGGGCCTTGGGGTTTATATACCTTGTAAGCATGTATTCCCACACAACTTCAAGGCGTATAGGAGTCGGAAGAAATCCAAGGCCGAGTGCGAAGAACAGTGGGAAGCAGAGTTTAAATAACAGATTACTGCACAATTTCAAGTACAGATAACAGCATTGCAGGAACAAATGAATCAAATTCTCAACCGACCACAAGACGCCCCTGTGATTTTGGTAGCCAGTCCCCCTCAACATCGGAGTAATGTCACGTCCACGCCGGCACTTCCTAAACTTGGTGACGCCTAATTACCTATCGACCTTATCCAGGTAATGTAAATCTCTAGGATACTCCAAAGATAGACCTATAGAACGCCTTAGCTAATTGTGTATCATTTTGTAGGTGCCCATGCATTGCAGACTACAAGTGCTGGTTGGGTCCATTCATGTTGAGGCTGGACTAGGGGGTGGTGTTTCCATGCCACGAAGAGATAATGGTGCACGGTGCCCAGCTGGCGTAGGGTTACGCCAAGGTCCAGGTGGACAAGGAACATGATAATTTGATGTCCATCCCACTAGAGAAGCGCTCGAACGAAGACATCATAACATTAGGAGATGTCGTGCACACTTTTGTCCAAAGGGCCCAAGAGGCCTCCGCAGTTGCCGCTCGTAAGGCCTCCATATCCCGTACCATGGAGATGGCGCCAAGAAGCAAGAAAAGTTTGTCGAGTCGTCTTTCAAGAAGACAAATAGCATGCAAGGTGTTAAGGCCAAATCAAGAAGATTAAGGCGCCTCACAAGCTTGGGACGTTCTCCCTCGGAATGTCGTTGGTCTTCCACACAACATTACACAACATTGGTTTGGCTTACCAGACTTTGCATGACTGGTATATGCGACAAACCGACGAGGTGAGGGAAGACCGCCCACCAATTCATCGTCTACTACAATCGTAACCATTTCCACCACATGCGGGCTACTTCGTCGCGGTGCTTTGAAGACTTATTTGATCTATTCAACCTCGACGTTCTCGACACCTCACTTCTATGATACTGGACACTATAAGTGTGTACAATCAAGTTCTACATTCACGCAATACCGATAAATATTATAACTCATTGCTTATGTATAGATACATGATGCAACAATACTGACAATGGCGACAACAGGTGGGTTTCCTTGACCCATAGTTGATCTCAGAGCAATGCATCTGTGAAGACGCAAACTACGTCGAGAAGTACATAACGAAGGGATTGCATACTCATAGCGACAAGGACTACATACTAGTGCCCTAGAATCAGGGGTAAATGCTTCACTACTTGCTATACAAATTTTATTTGTTCTTTATACGCAACACGAACTTAGGTTTAATGACTAAAGCGACATACATGAGTAGGTGGCACTGGGTCCTTTTAGTCATTGTACCAAAGTGGAACAAGGTAATATACCTTGATTCCCTAGTCAATAACAACCACGACTTCACCCTTGTGCAAAAAGTACATGACGGGTATGCTCATTTCCTCTATATGTAACTCCATTGTAGTCTTCATTAGTTTGAAAGTTTGAAATATTCAAGGATAAATTTTTGGAATCACGTAGGTCGTTTAGCGCCTATGTTGACGAGGGATGGACACACAATGAACCGGGAGCTACACTACAACACGGGACATGATTTCCAGTACCTGATAACACTTTGTAACCTGGCCTCTCGAACTGACTATACCTATATCCTATATCACAATTCTATTTTTGCAGTGCCTTCTATTTTTGCAGTGCCACCAGCAACTATGTCAAAGCAACTTATGTGCATTCTATGTTTGTCGTCATATGCTAGAAATCACGAGTGCTAACCCGAAGGATCCAGAGGTCAATCTCTTAATAATTGTTTCATAATTATGAATTTACATATATATGCTTACTACTTTACTCTTGCTAGCGGTAGGGTATAAAAATACCATAAAGTAGTTTCGATCTGGACTTACTCATGTAGTACGAGGACAACTAGCCACCTTCATAACGGGGGAGTTAACGAGAGTGGAGAGTTTCACCCCGGCGACTCTGATTTATTGTAATTCACTTTGAGATGTAATGAAATCACTTTGTAATTAGATCATTAAAGTGACTTTGTAATTGATATTGAGTTTGAAAATCACTTTGAGTTGTTCTATATCAAATCAATTGTGATATATCTATTTTCTACTTGCTTGTATTCAGAGGGCATGACTAGTATTACCTGATGCTAGACGAAAAATCAAAATATATTTAGGTGGAGAACGAACTATCACAGACAGTTTTGTGAAATAAACTGTATGTGAATTATACTCACAGATGGCTACTACTAACAATCATTTGTGATATATTTACAATCACAGACGGCTACTACTAACACCCGTTTGTGATATATACCCAATCACAGACGGCTACCACCACAAACAACCGTCTGTGATATGTCGAATATCACAGACGGCTACTGTAAAAAAACTGTCTATGAAAGTGTACTATCACAGACGATTTTTAGTGTAAACCGTCTATGATAGTAGACCTTTATAGACTATTTTCATACAAAACCGTCTGTGATATCCCAAATAGCACAGACGGTTTTTTGGTGGAAACTGTCTATGACAGTAAAACTTCACAGACGGTTTCTACAAAAAAATCATCTGTGCTATTTGGGATATCACAGACGGTTTTTTTGTTGAAATCGTATGTGAAGTCCTACCATTACATACAGTTTCTACAAAAAAAACCGTGTGTGATATGACTTTTCACAGACGGCTCATAAACCATCTGTGATAACCGCCTGTTATCATAGACACATAGATTCAGACGGTTCAAAAACCGTCTGTGATGATGGTTTGGAGTCGTCTATGATGACCCTCTCTATAGTAGTGCTTCCTCTTTCGCTGCTTCGGTGCTGACTGTCGCTGCCGTGGAGGTACTGCTTCGCTTGGCCCTCGGGGTGCTCGAGATCGCGGCCACCGCGGTCGCCGAGACCTTGAGTGTGACCTTCCGAGGGTCCATGCTGATGCTCCAGAGGTGTGCTTTGTGATTTTTCTGTCGATCCCTACGAACGGCGCCAACTGTCATAACAAGAAAAAGGTAGACAGTAGAAAAAGGGACCCCGGGTATCAGTGAGAGTGACCAAAGGATCCTTAGAGATGGGATCGGTTGTCAAGAGAAATAAATATGTATTAATTATCCATAAAAAAAGGTCTAGTTATTACACAGGGGCGGTAACTATTTATAGTTTTCCGATCGAGTACATAAGATTACAGTTTAACAAAAACAATGTACAAAGGTGCCATTCTATAAAACATGTCCTCCTATGATCCTCGTATCAGAGATGTCTCTCTCCAATCACGACCCTCCGCAAACACGTCGTTGTAGCCGCGCCATAGTTACGATTAGTCCGAATTGCGGTACAAATTCGGGTTCTTAGTTCACCGATAGCTACGAGCCATGCAACATCAGTCCCGCAACCCAATGGCCGCATCGTCAGGAAGCAACGGGAGGAGCAGAGCTGCAGAGGGGCGTTGCCAGGAGTTGCATAGGGCTGCACCACTGCACTGCCAGCTCCACCGAGAAACGCACTCGGCGATGATTGAGGACGCCTTCTGCTGACGAACACAACCGAGAGGTTGCATCAAGAAGAAGAGATCAGGCCCGAGGAAGGAGGTGCCGAAGAGGTGAAAATCCTCAATGCCGACACGCCGCGCTCGAAGATTGCATCGCTATGTGTAGTTGATGGCATCGCCACCACAAGTCAGAGCAGGAGAGGAATGGTGGAGGTTGTGGTTGTGTATGTGATTTGGAGAGTTGGAGGGATCAGGGGAGGAGTTGTACTTGTTTTGTACCCAGGGGATCGAGCTGAAACGCCAACTGCTTCGCCCACGTTGCGCTTGATTGTTACAACATACAACACAACACGGATACACGTATTCATCCATGATGACAGGTGGTCCCGACGAAATCTCTCCCTCCAGTTTTTGCATCCCACACGACACTCCACGCATGGGTCTAGATTAGTTGGGATTAATCAGATTTTACTTAAGCCCAATCGATTTGAAACAGAGATAGATGTCACGTATAATTCTAAAAATAGAAAATGGGTAGGTCTAGATATGTGGGGCCAGTAGGCAGCAACTTTCAGCAGTACTATTGTCACACAACATAATTATTTGCAACAAAAAGGAGAACGACATAATTTCCCATACTATATTAGTTATCACTGTTCGTGAAAGAAATAGTGCCCAGCTCAAAATTTGACACTACAACGGCGTCACTACAAATGTGTCACGCGACCAAATAATATGGGAAAAAATTTATATGCCATTGAAAAGTTACCGGATCCTTAATCTACCACTATAAAGTTCCCAGATCCTTGATCTGCTACTGCAAAACACACCTTTCCTTACATGCCACTGCAAAACACAGCCAACCGCGGGTTGGAGGAGGGCGGTGGGGGTGACGAGAATAGATGAGCATTAGTAGGAGGCGGTGATGGATCTAGCAACGCTAACTGCTAGCGACGAGGAAGACGGGCGGGGTGGAGGAGATTGAGGAGTGCGATGGTAGCTACAAGAAAGGAGGAGGCGGGCGGCCGCAACGGGAGGAGAGGAGGAGGTGGTCGTGGCTGGGAGGACTCGCCGGAGACGAAGATGAGGATGTCATGGGCATGGGGATGTTGTGGCTTGGGGGAAGCATAGGGGAAGGCGGAAGAGGAGGTGGCTTGGAGGCGGAACTCTGGTGAGCCTCAGCCGGCCGGTGAGGAGCCACGTGGGCCGCGGCGCAAGGCGAGATCAAATGGCGGCAGCCATGCGTTTCCTATAATAAGGTTTTTGGACTGTTGAAAATATGAGCATTTTTTGAATTACTTTAATCCAGAAATATACTAGATAAATCATGGACAATACTCTAGCCTTTTCATAAAGCAAGTAATCATGAACATCATAGTCATACGAATTTATAGAAAAACATAAACTAGTATTCATATCTCAGTGTTCAAGACAACAACAGATAATAAAGCTAAACCAACAACAAGTGTGAGATAGATATACCTAGTAGACGGAACAGCAACATCAGAAGTGTTGGTGAGGTCGTTGTTCGCCATGGCGTAGTGGACGTCGTGGTAGTAGTTGTGCAGTTGATATAGACGTAGCAAAGGATCGAATGAAAACAAAGCAGCGAGCAGTTGCACGAACGCTCCCCAAAAACCTTTTTCGTCCTCGCTCGTGCAAGCCTTCAAGGACGAGGATTCCGGAGGCCTGCTCTCCCGGTTCGACCGTACACGCGCCTCGTCGGGATGGAGATCACCAGATCCAGCAGCAACAAACTCGAGGATTTCTTTCTTAGTCTCTCATGGAGAGAATTGGAGAAGTCACCATTCACGAACAGTTCACTGTTCTTTTTATAGCCAAAAAACGAAGAGGCAGAAGCCAGAGGAAACAATTATTTGCTATCAATTAGTGCTAACCGCAACCATAACTCACTAGTAACTAAACCGTTACTGCCAGCCGTTCGTTAATACCATTATTTCGAGTCGGTGCGTTTCGATTTTGAAAAGATAAAGAAAAACGAGCCCGCACACGCACACGCGCACGCATTCGCACTCTCACTGGCACCGCACGGCTCGGTGAGGTGAGCGAGCGAGCGCGTGTGTTGGCTTTCTTCAATTCCACAAAGGGGGCTACTACGTTCCACCTTATAACGTGGTGTAACTCAAGCTCAAGACAACACACACGCGACGCGGCGAGGCGAGGCGAGCGCGAAAAGCGCGCGTGTGTTGGCTTTCTTCAATTTCACAAGGGGAGCTACCACGTTCCACCTTATAAAGTGGTGTAACTCCCATTCAACTCTCCAGGTGGGATTAAACAATTTTAGCACGTGCACATGGGTCTTTGAGATTTTTCAGAAATTAATTAGAATTAAAAACTGAGCCCAGTCCGTATTAATTCCTACAATATCTCGTAGTGTAATCTCAAATATCAGTGTCTCGATTATATATAGTATTACATAGGAACTAAAAAAGTTGGCAACAAAACTCTTAATCCAAATCATTAGTGACAGTACAAATCCCATGTGTAAATTAAATATGTTGAATGGAAAGCAAATGTGCATAAGATTAATATATGCATCACCTAACATCATTAAAAATTATCAAAAAATTAAAACTAAATTACTGATAAATATTAACCGATAAACAAGTGCAATGATTACAGTAATGTACCTTGTTGGGTGCTTTAGGAGTTAGGATCACATCATTATGGGGCTAAAGACCTAATAGTAGAGGCAGACGTTGCTACTGTGCTGCTGCCCTAGATTCTGACTTCACTAGTTCGTCGATTATTTAGGGCTTAAGAATGGAGATTAGTGACAGTATTATCAAGTTTTGCATTTATAGATTGCCGAAGAGCCTTGTTTAGTAGATCAGTTCGGGGGCAGTGCTTTGCAGTGTGGTTTTGGTCAGTTTAGGTGATTAATCTGAGAATTTGGTATACTGAAGAGTTGTAGATAGTTTTATTATCTTTCTAGGAAGTACTTAAACACTTAATTTAGTTTGATAGATTAAAAGTTACTATGTTTGTAAAGTTGTTGTCCAGTGAATCGTCGCGACAAGACAGTGTTATGGTAATTACCAGATTAAAAATACTAGATATCAATATTAGAGTTTTTCCATAAAATGAAAGATGTAGAGAATTGCCAAAGTTTTCCATAGAGGCTAGACCGCTGAATTTGGATCATTAGACTAAAAGACATGGTTCCCGGGATATCACTGTTCAGATTTTGAGTAGCATTGGTAGCAGCCATGTTATGTTATTATGCTAATTAAGATCAGATAATGGGCAAATTAAATTAAGGTGGCCACCGGAAAGATGTAGATAATTTTCTGTATTTTTTTTCAGAAGTGGTATTATTTTCTAAGTTTCATATCGTGGAAAAATAGTTGTGAAATTACGAAGCTTGCTTTGCCCCTAGGGTTCCTGCGCCGCCAGGATACCAAGGGTTGGAATTCCTTCTTGTGTACGCTAGATCCGTAGCGTATTCACATCTTTTATTCTTCTTGCTGATAGAGATATCGGCGAGTGGAGATCTTCCTTTTATCTTTCCTCACGATTGGAGTTCTACACAGTTCGGGGTGATGAAGGGCAATCTTGGTATTCCTGCCCACCCTGCTGATAGTTGTTCACGTCACTCTGTTAACAAGTAGGATCAGAGGACCTCATCGTTTTCACCCACCACGTAACTATCAAGGTGGTACGTAACGAGATCTGAATCTTAACCCGGATTCTCCCATTCGCTGCTCCCTTGAAAGTTTCGTCCGAATTCCCAACCCAGCACGTCACTGTGATTACGACGCGGCTATTATTAAGCGATTCAACCGAAAAGCATCCTCTCATGCTTTCATTATGTTATGTTACTACAGGTAATTAAACATCGACACGTACCATCGCACGGCAGTATTTACATACGAAACGTACACACACAGGGTTCCCTAGCTCGCTATTCGCTTGGCACTTAGCAGCCAGACCGAGCCGGGGGAACCGGACCGCGTAACAACTAGCAGTAGCAACTGGTAAAGCTAGGACAAAACAAGAACGTTTTAACATGTAGCCTCGGGACAGCAACGCGTATTAGATAACCACGAGGACCAGCAAACACGGCGTCACAACCATTGTTCACCACCCCCATCTTCTGCGCACTTCAACCAGACGGCTCCCCGATTTAGCGGTGGTTGCTCCTGGTTTCGTCGCTGTAAAGCCTGGCACGGAACAGTAAATTTGCTAATGTCATTCACGGGTTTATTAGTAGGCTGCAAACAAACTTTATCATTTCGCTGTAAATACGGTCATCCTTATCCGTTGCGAGTTTCACCAAATCCATATTAAAACTGACATGACATGACACGACACGAGACGACACGCGACCCAATCCCAGTGTCTCCCCTGTTACTTGGGGTAAGTGTTGTTGTACCAGTATAATCTTACATGCCAATCGCGAATTCCATCGAAAATTCACTATTGATCTGAAGTTAGTGTATGCAATACCATTTTCACTTGCCGACAGAAGCTTTTTCATAAGCAAGAGTAGTAACCAGGTTTTCAATGGTCTGTAATTTGCAGTGATATCCAGACTCTGTTTCGCCATTTTCAGCAGGGGAAAAGGTATGCTCCACCACGATTACCAGACACACGTGTTGCTCCGATTAAAAAAGAAGATAGAATGACATGGCTAATTTAGTTTTAAGAGCAGCTACTACATAACAATCCTAAGCCGGCGATGTGCAAGACGAGGTAGACGAGATATATATGTCATATGCGATGCGTACCAGTCGTAGACGGTGGGGGAGTTGGGCTGCGGGCGGTCGAAGAGATTGGCGCCGAGGCCCTTGGTGGCCAGGTTGCTCCCCGGGTGGAACACGCTCCGCCACACGTTGTTGCCGCGCGGCGTCACCGGCGTGGTCGGGGTCGTCGGCATCGACTGCGACCGCTTGTAGCTCCTGCTCGCCTCCTCAGCAACTCCGTCCGCACCTTAAAATCATTCAGGTTCCCAATCAGTCAATAAACCCACCCAACCCACCAACTTAAACACCAAGCAATTCCGATGCTCTTTTTCTTATACAACTGATACAGCCGTTAATTCAGATGCTCTTTTTCTTTTCAGGTCATTTCGCTACATCTGCTTCCGTAGTTTTGGTGAGTTTCTTCCGTCTCATACAGAAATAACCTTCTAGTTAAGGCTTAAGAGTTGTTGTGTGCTTGATCGACCTTTAGTTCATACAACTACCAGTAGTACGTAGTGCATGCTTTGCAAACAAAACATAAACTACCTTTGTTAATGACAAGAGGTCGGGTGGCGGCGGCCTTGCGGAGCTTCTCGAGGCCCGTCTCCGGGCGAGGTCCGGCCACCACGTCGTCCCACAGCTTCTCCAGCATCTTGTCGAGGGATCTGACACAAGCTCTTTCTTGTTGCCGCTACCACTGGATAATCTATTTTTAGCTTGCACTGTCCGAGCACAAGAGAAAGGAGCTGGGTACCTGTCTTAAATCATGGAGTGACGAGGGTATGGGTACCGCCGGTCCATTTACCGACTAAGGATCACAGCCTGCCACCTGGATATCAAGCGGAGAAGTGGAGTTTTGTTGTTCATCTATACAAGACAAAAAATAATAATTGGAGTGCACATTTTTAGAGAAAAATTATGAATAAACATTTCGCGCACTATTCCACTCATTTCGTCCAAAATAACCATCATCAAGGCTGAAATTATCTCTACATGTATCTCCAATAGCTAGAGATAATATTATCTTTAATATATACTACATCATATTTAGATATTATATCTCTAATATGTAGTTTCTAACACACTCTCCAACATTTATATTTTATAATCTTTCTTTGAAACGTGGCTACATATCAACTAGAGTATATTAATATATCATGTCTTGTTTCGCGGTATCCTGTCTTGTTTCGTATGCACAACAGTCTCTTCAAGAAAAGACGACATGTACTCTATCTCCTCCACGTAAAATTTTATCGATGTGGCATAGCTAAGAGATAACAATAAATACACTATTAGAGATGCCCTTAGCTCGGTTAGGTATTAAGGAGGCGGCAAAATTAGCAATATGACCATTAAGTTTTATGACATTTGCTCAAGGATACCAGTTTTTAATGTCTTGGCCTACACTTTTTTTTGCTCTTCGCTGAAACACAGCCCGGTCAATATAATATTTTTTCGACTGAAATGGAGAAAAAAATGGAAATGACATCCGATGCCATTACACATTAGCCATCCGACCCGTTTCGATCGCGTCTCGCCACCTTATACCCAAAAATTCTAGCCAGAATCCCCCATTCCTCCGATCGTGTTTGGGCCAACTAGCAACGGTCCGATCGAAAGGGTGAAATGGACTTTTGACTAACATTCTCTCTCCTCTTTCTGTCGAAAATGATATTTTATTGATCGAAGTGTATTTCAGCAAAGAACCACAAAAGTGTAGTGTTTTTCAACAAAGACGCGAACTACTAGTGTTCTAGAGCAAATACCACAAAACTTGAGTATCATGTAGCCAATTTTACCTAACAACAATTATTTTAGCATATTGTTGAATTTTAGATATTGCATACAAGCATACAAATAATATGAAACTTCTGAACCTATATAATATATTGTGTAATTGTATATTACGTTGTTACACACCAGAATGACCGAAGTTTCATCCCAGTGTAGATTACTCGTTACTTCTCTTTGGAGTGAATTTTGTAGAGCAACTTTTTAGCACGCTTCTAGCGTGCCTATTAATACTGTTATCATATTCTTGTATAGTGTACAACGAGCAACACATCACTATACAAAAATGAAGCTCTTTTCCATTACTTGTAGCAGAGCTTTTATGGTAGTGAAATAGTGGAACGGTGTATAGAATGAATTCTCAATCAACGTGTAATGTATCTAAAATTCACTGCTCTTGCTTTGTACACATTTTCTTCCACTATCAAAGGATGTTGGTATGTAATTAACTACTTGAAGGTTCACGGTTACACGGCTGCACCTACACCTGAAAGATTTCAGTATAGATTTCTTTGGTGATGTCCTCCTTCTTTGATGAATATAAAACTCAAAAACCTCCTTAGCTTGGTTAATTTTCTGGACGAAACTATGGTCAGAACATTTATTAAATAGACAACATACAAATGTAAAAAAATCTTTCATATTATATTAGGGGAAACCTCCACTACTAAAAAAAAAGTCTTCACAAACGGTTCAAAAACGTCATCACAGACGGTTTCGTGAGCCGTCTGAGTCTATGAGTCAATAATGACATAAGGTCATCACAGACAGTTTATGCAGACTATCACAGACGGTTATTAACTCAGAACCGTTTGTGATAGTTTACTATCACAGACGGTTCGTAGATGAAATCGTCTGTGATGACTCTTCTCTGTAAAGTCTCCAACCAGTGGCTGCTTGTGTCTTTAAAATCTGCTTCGTGTGTATGTGTGTGTACATATATACACACACACATATATACATATTTATATATTGTTTGTAATCCCCTAGCCACTTTCGGGGAGTCGTTCACGTAGCATGAGGAAGATGAGACAGCAGCTACGGGCAACTTCAAGAAGCATGACTGTCAGGAGAGCAAATGGACATCCAATTACCTGGATATCGTCGATAGGTAATTGGACGTCGCTATGTTCAGAAAATAGCGTGGACGCGCAGGTACTCCGATTGGGAAATGGCATCATGTATGGTTGGTTGCTAATACATGATGTCACTTCCCAGTCAGAGTACTTGCGCGTCCACGCTATTTTCTGAACACAACGACGTCCAATTATCTATCGACGACATCCAGGTAATTGGATGTCCACGTGCTCTCTTGATAGCCATACTTCTTGAAGTTGCTCATGACTGCTGTTTCATCCTCCTCATACTGCGTGGACAACCCCCGAAAGTGGTTTGGGGACTACGAACAATATATATATATATATAATATACGAAGCCGGTTTTAAAGACACAAACAACCACTACTTGGAAGACTTTATAGAGAACCCACACATATCATCCAACCATCACTGAACATCTACCATAGCCCACATCATTCATCACCCACATCACAGAGCAAGGGGAGGGAAAGGGAAATAGATTAAAGGGGATTAGTTACCCCAGTGCAACCGTCAAATCGACTACCGGCGGTAGCTCACCACATCCATCTCCTTCATGTATGCATAAGCAACAACAACCCACATCAGTAAACAAGTCAAAGTCAAACCCAAAAAAACTTAAGCAACAGAGAATGAAAAAATTTGTATGTATAAAGACGGATGTTTTGCCCATCCGAACCATATCTCATGAACCAACATCATACACGGAGAACCCACCCATATCATCCAATCATCACGGAACACCCACCATAGTTCACATCATTCATCACCCACATCACAGTGCAACGGGAGGGAAAGGGATAGAGAGTAAAGGGGAGTAGTTATCCCAGTGCAACCGGCAAATCGACCACCGGCAGTAGCTCACCGCATCCATCTCCTTCATGTATGCATAAGCAATAACAACCCACATAAGTAAACAAGTCAAACTCAAACCCCAAAAATTGAAGCAACAGAGAATTGAAAGGTAGCCGTGGGAGGTAAATGGAGAGGTAGCCGGGGGAGGTCAGTGGAGAGGTCGAAGAGGGGAAGGAAGATCTGGCGGTGGGGAGGTGGATTTGGCTAGGGGGAGGTCGATTGAACTGGAGGCGGCGGCGATATCACCATAGTTGTGTCACGATGGTGACACTGCACAAGACTCTTACGATAAGACTGTCTTGTGCAGTGAACCGTGGTGTCACAACCGACGGCGGCGGGAAGAAGGGTGGCGTCGGGCAGAAGGCGCGACTTGGGGGCGGCCGTTGGGGAGGAGGCTCCGGGCGACGGCGGCGAGGTCGGGGCACTCGAGTGGGGAGGGGAACGGGCGAGAGTAAGGGCGCTAGGGAGTGACGAGTTAGGGTGTAAACCCGCATAAATACAAATTCAGAAGTACATATGACACATTCACATATTAGTACCGAATTATATACGAATATTTGCTAAAACTATGCTAAAATCGATAATTTTATGGCAAGTAGTTCAACACCTCTGCAAAGAACTTGGCATACTCATGCCTAATCCTGTAGCCGTCGCTGCAGAAGACGACATAGTCGTCCCAACCTTCTATCACGCCGCTACCAGTGCTCGTGCACGGTTGGTCATCCTCCCACAGCGCCCAGACCCGGCCTGACCATCTTCTTCTACGCCGCCTCCTGGACCATATCCGCAGCGAGCCTCTGGCACCACCTGCACTCCCGGTTGGTCCTCTTGGCCGTCTCACGCCTGCGGCCGCTCGCTTGCCCTCGACCTGGCTAATGTAGTGCTTCCCAACGTCGTGCGTCTCGCCGGCCGTGTGAAGGAGGAGGGCGAGCACGTATGACGCGGCCTTATGGTCGGCGATCGCCGCCCATTAAAGGAACACGAGGTCGCGCTGCATGTCTTAGGGCGCGAAGACAAGCACGAGGCCGACGATGAAGCATGCCTCTGAGTTGCCGGCGCCGGTCAAGTGGTTGACGACGGTGAGGTAGCTCTTGTTGCCCTGCCACTTCATCGCCTCCCACTACTACAGAAAAGCTCATCATGGACGGTTCTAAACCATCACCACAGACGGTTTTTGAACCGTCGGAATTTTTGTGTCTGTGATGACACAAGGTCATCACAGACGGTTTTTAACCGCTCATGAAAATGCTATCACGCACGGTTCTATTCATGAATCTATCGTGATAGCGACTATCACGACGGTTCATGAATAGAACCGTCGTGAAAATACGACGGTTCTATTCACGAACCGCTTGTGAAAACAGATATCACGCAGCGGTTCTATTCTCAACCGCTCGTGATAGTCTATTTTCGCGCAGCGGTTCGTGAGTAGAACCGCTTGTGATAGTCAATTTTCACATACGGTTCTAAAAAGAACCGCTGTGATAGTTTTTCTATGGCAAAAAAATGAAAATGGATTTTCACTGCTCGAGCCTCCGAGCCTCGCGAATGAATCGATATTGATTTTGGATTTCGCTAGCTTTCCCACAATAGCCATAGCATCACAGTAGCATCAACTCAATCCATTCACAGAGCACTAAAAACAACACAGCATGCATCACCCACATCACAGTAGCATCAACTCAATCCATTCACAGAGCACTAATACATCACAGTAGTAATCCACATCACAGAGCAAAAGGGGGGAGTAAAGAGAGTGAGGTCATGGGAGGCTGGGGTGATGAGGTCATGGGAGGCCGGCGACGATGAGGCTGGGGCAAGGTGGAGGAGGCCGCAGGCGACGAACTCAGGGGAGGACGGGGCGACGAAGTAGAGGAGGCCGGGGGCGACGAGGTCATGGGAGGCCGGCGACGACGAGGCTGGGGCGACGTAGAGGAGGTGGAGGAGGCCGCGGGTGACGAGCTCAGGGGAGGCCAGAGGAGAAATGGCAGAGGGGGAGATGGAGATGGCAAATGAGGAGATGGAGATGGCAAAGGGGGAGATGAATGACTCTGTTAGTATAGAGAGATTTTCGGGAGCCCGCCATTAGGTGCAAATTTTCTTTTTCCCGCCTAACGAAACAAAAGTATCACAGATGGTTTTATACAAAAACCGTCTGTGATGACATATCACAGACGGTTCGTATCACGAACCGCTGCGTGATAGTGTTCATCACGACGGTTCTAACCACGAACCGTCTGTGATGAGTATCTCATCACTGCGGTTCGTGGTTAGAACTGCTCGTGATTTTAGGTTTTACCATGGTTTGAATTTTCCTTACCTAAACCATGGTAAAAATCCAAGCCATGGTAAAATCCATCGGTAGGGTTTGTGCACCAATGCTCGCTGCACACACAATCCTCCGCAAAGACACAATTGATGGGCAGAGTATTGGCTACCACGGCAGAGTATTGTGTGCCGCGGCAGTGGATTGGCTGCACAAACCCTACCGCGGCAGAGAATTGGCTACCACGGCAGAGGATTGTATGCCACGGCAGTGGATTGGCTACCCAAACCCTACCGCGGCAGAGTATTGGTTGCCATGGTAAAATCGAAGAGTAAAACCCTAAAATCACAGACGGTTCTAACCACGAACCGTCTGTGATGAGATACTCATCACAGACGGTTCGTGGTTAGAACCGTATGTGATGATACACTTATCACAGACGGTTCGTGATACGAACCGTCTGTGATATGTCATCACAGACGGTTTTTGTATAAAACCGTCTGTGATACTTTTGGTAAAACCATGAGTATCTCATCACAGACGGTTCGTGGTTATTCACAGACGGTTCTAACCACGAACCGTCTGTGATATCTACATATCACAGACGGTTCTCTAGAACCGTCTGTGATTATTTTATCACGCACGGTTTCAAGAACCGCTCGTGATGGGGCGCTTATGGCATGTTTTGTAGTAGTGTCCTCTGCCCCATCGCCACACGCCTTCCCACGGCACGCTCCTTGGATGCCTTGTACATGGCATTGCAACTATAAAATTCAATACATCAGAATCTTAATACAAGAATGACTCCATATGAGAAAATTAAAAGGCCAAATTAATGTAGTTGTTGTTAGTCAAATTTAGATTAGAACTGGATATTGGACACAAAACAAAATCAACACGAGATTATTTTGCGCCGTATCAACTGATATGACTTTTCGATTTTTCTCCTTTTATAGATTTTCAAAGGAATTACAATCAGGTTCTCTATTGGAATCTGAACCCGAAATGAACACTTGAAGCTTTCTGACAATTAAATACGATATGATACGCTACGGTCATCTTCAAAAACTGACTCTGAACAAAAACCGAACATAATACTGATTCCTTCAAACCTATCAAAAAGAAAAGAACAGAATATGTACATGGCTTGTAGGCTGCAGAGGTCAGCAATAGGTTGAGGAGAGCTCGCGGCCACAAGGCCGACGACATCATGAGGAAAAGCGATGGCGATCGCAGACCTCCTCGCCTTGGTCCTCGCCGTCATACTCCGCGTGCTTACCAATACCATGCATGCTCAGCATGGCGTGTGATGATCATTCTTCTAAAACGTAGAAGAGACACATCGTAACATCGCCGCGCGAGACGAAGAGACGCATCGTGCGGGAGCCGAAAGATTGAATTATCACAGACAATTATATTTAAAAATCGTTTGTGACGTATGTAATCACAGACTGTTCTTATTAAAAACCGTATATGATGAGCCCTCCAGCTTCAGTTGTAAACATAGGAAAAGGAGCGTCAACCGTATTTATGAAAAACAAATTCCGAAAATATGATGATGCTTTGGTTACCAACGACTTATTAGGAGCAGATTCTAGTAAATCCTATTTGTCAGACTTCCGTCTTTATTCGTTAATTTAATCTTGCCATAAGTTTTTAAGCCTATAAATAACCATCAGAAGGGCACGTAGAACTAAGAAAAAATCACTCACAAACTTCTCATCTTTTCTTACTGCCATTTCTTCTTAAAGTTCTCATCTCTCTACCCTTCTAGCTAGCTAGTAAGACAAAATTCACCAAACAAATTGACTTTTCGACCACCGTGCATGGAAAGAACAAAATCCGTGGATGATCGATCGACTGTACTTCAATTTAGGTGGTCAGAAAGTCAATTTAGTCTATAGATTTGAAGTTTTCAAGAAATTGGTAGAAGATCATATTCCTACGATCAGATGAGCACTTCATTGTCTATGATGTGTAACTTCCGATCGATCGATCACCTGAAGTACTTCTGCATTCTTTTGTTGATCGGAAGTTACACGTCAAGGCACTGAAGTTACACATGATACAGAACAAGGTGCCTACCGGATTACATGTCTCCTGCTTTCTTCTGTTGGAGAAATTAGCTTCAATTTGACCACGTTAAAAGATCAATCTGGCCCGATCAGGAGTGGTCGGAATCGGCTAATCAGTAGTTTCTAATTATAGACTGTTACAATAAATAATCGTATGTGAATTTAGTAGTATCACAGATGGTTCTTGTTCAGAACCGTCTGTGATACTTCATGCATCGTTTTCAAGATGAACCGCTCAGGATATTTAGTAATATCACAGACGGTTCTTGTTCAAAACTGTTTGTGATACTTCACATATGGTTTTTAACACGAACCGTCTGTTATATTACTTATTCACGGACAGTTTTTAGCGCAGTGAGTAACACAGACGGTTGCTAAACCAAAACTGTTTGTGATTGTATTTAATACTGATGATTTTGGTCAACTGTCTGTGATGAGGTGTCAGGTATTAGCGTTTTTGTAGTAGTTCTTTCATATTATGTGCAACTCATTTAAATATCTTTTGCATTTCTTTATGGGAAAATGTTTCACCTTATGTAGAACTAGTTTTGCAATTTTAATTAAGAATTCTGATATCTTGAATCTTAAAGAAGCCGCCACACTATATGCCCGGTTTGTTTAGGCTTAGGTTTTTTGGCTTATAGCTTAAAGCGAGCTTTTTGGCTTAATCAGTTTATAAGCGGCTTAGCTTTTAAGTCATGTTTTGATGTTCGGTAAGCTGACTTTTTATAGAATGTTGGCTTATTGAGTTGTGTGTGAAGGATAAAAAGTCTGAATTGCCTTTTAGGGTTTAAAGGACCTTTTTAAGTATGTATTTAAACTTTGTTTGCATGAGATTTATAAATATGAAGATACGTGCAAATGTACGTATGAAACAAAATAGATTTCGCTCGTGCGGTACCATACAAATGTAATGAGGGGAGTGCATTCCATATCAATAGTACACATATTGCATATTTTTATTCACATGGCCAATTAAACATGAATAAGTACCAATTGCAAGGGATGAACTACAGAAGTACAAGTACCACTAGCAATCAGTAACGTATATTCTCATCACTCGTATTCACGTACAAGGGATGAACAAATTTATTCATGAACCATCTAGCATGAATAAAAAAAGGACCGAGTCCTGATACATCATGAATTGCATTATACACTTGAAAATGACAATCGAGTAGAGCACCTGCGACAATTGCAAGGTAGTATCAATTTCTTGTTAATTTAATCGCAAATGTCTGAACATTAACACAACTTTGAAATGTATGCATTATGAGCATATTATAATTTCAGTTTTGCATCAAAGTGTTATACAGATACCTGAACTCGTTGCTACACAAATCAAAGAACTGGGCAGTGTTGCTACCATATCATTCAGCTACCTCAATCAGCACAAACATATCGATTTTTTTCTGAAATTACTATAACCAAATAGCATAATTATTGGTTGTACATAAGAACGAATCCAAACAAAAGAAATGACATGAACAAAGCTGTTACGGCTCGTATATGGAAATATGGAGCTAAAACTACACAATCCAATCCAAGAAAAACTATCACAAAAGGGAGACTCTAGATCTGAAATTTGGTTGGACGGTGTGGCCAGCCACGAGGATGAGGCGGGTGTACGGGGAGGGGCATCCGGCGAGCTCATGTTATGGCGACAACGGTAGTTAGCGGATTTCACAGGACGAGGGGAGGCAGCGGTGTTGGCGTAGGGGAGGAAAGGCGGAGTCGAGGGAGGGGAGGGGAGGGGAGGCGGCGGCTGCTGGAATCGAAGGGAAGAGAGGGGGGTGGAGAGGAGGGAGGAAGAGAGAAAAAAAAATAAAACGATTTGCACTTATATACAATGATATTTTGAGAATAATTCTAACAAAATTTAAACACACAGACTTTTTTCCTCTGGAAACTTCAGTTCCGGTACGGCTTGCTGCTTTGACCACACGGTGAGCAGAACCAACGCTCGGGACCCTCGGATGATTTGAGAGGTGACGAGCAATGAAGGTTGGCGGAGTCGTGGGTCCGGAGGGCGGGTGGATAAGGATGGAGGCGTGGAGCGGACTGGCGCCGGGCCCCACGGCTCGACAGGATGATGGATCCGAGCGAAAATATCCTAACTATAAAATCGGCTTCGCTCCGCTTGCTCGGTGGCCGCCACGGGTCCACGCCGCACCTCAGGATGCGTACGACCTGCCAGACCGAGCGGTAGCCTTCCTCTTTATTTTACACAAACAAATCACGGCCCAATTGTAACGTCGAAACGACCTGTCATTATTGAAATGTTTTGGGCCTTCCGTGGGTACAAGTTGTGGTGTAATTAACTCTTAACAATAATGGTTTTGAGAAATTAGCTCAGTAGCATTTCCATAATTGGTATTTAGATAAATAACATCTAAATCGACCTCGGCTACGAAATAACATCGCAAAATTCTTAAAAATAACACTACCATCAGTAAAAGACTCATTTGCCTTCATTCTCTTTCCTTTTTTATTTCTTTTTTCTTTGATTCATCCACCGGCGCCTCCCTCCTCCTCCTCTGCGTCGTCGCCTTCCCGTTCCCCGTGCCACCGCCTCCACTCCCCCCTAGTGCCACCCCTCTGCCTCCATCGCGCAACCCCTCTACCCTCATCGACGCGACTGAGCGCGTTGTATCGTTCACCTCGGGTTATGGCAGCGTGACAAGGATTGCCCCACCTTAATAACATACATACCCACACATCGAGATTCAAAAACTATCACAAAGTTAAAGCTAAACTTAATGTTAATAATTATACTTTGCTTGAAAGAATGCGACTACGACTTTGTTTGTGTGAGTGTAGGTATTATGGACATCGTAAAAATAGTATGGGTCAACGGGAGGAGGAGGCCGGCCCAAGAGAGAAGAAAGAAACCAGTAAGGAGCATGTGGCAAGGAGGATGCAAGCCCATGCGGCCACTTGGCGTCAAGCACATGTGGCCAAAAGTTGAGGATCACAAGCCCAAGACGAATGGAAGTCCACTTCCACACCCACTTGTGCCAAAAGGAGTCCAAGGCAAAGCCCATGTGGCTGGAGAAGCAACAGTTCAAGTCCAACTCATCAAAAGGGCTGAAAGGAGCAAAAGGAGCTGATTTCATATTTTGGCCGAATTGACAAGTTTCACATGAATTTGGAGGTGGAATCCACATGGGTCTACGTGCCTTAAGTATTGGGGGGCTTGATTAGGCCTTGTATCTCTTTTAGAATTCGTTTGCATGTTTTAAAATAATTTAGAGTCAGATTGGGCTTAGAAGCCAAATTGGCCACTTAGGCTAACTAGACTTTGTTTCGGCTTAGCCCATACATGTCTAAGACCTATAAGGCCAAGGAGGCGCACCATGCTACCTTTCCATGAATTTTGAAGAAATTACAAATTGCTTATTGCATCGTTCTAGGGTTTGTGCTAGCCGCTGACTGCCCCCTTCACTACACCACAACACACTATTGAGGCTGATGTCTACTGGCAAAAAGTCGAAGCAATGACAAACTCTATGCCGGCAAATATGGATATTATCAAGGACAAATGATCTGCTAGTGAAAACTAGCAAAAGGGCTTGAGTGTTTGTCGGTAATAGTATTTCCTTTTTACCTACAAACTGTGTGTTAAAAAAATATGCACTGACTGAATATCTGTTGGGCATTTGGTAAGACCAGGAGACCAAATTTCTAGCACAGAGATGAATACATTAGGGCCACCATGAAATTTTAGGGTAAAGAGTGAAAAAACTGAACCAGACCATTAACAAAATCCCTAGCCTCTCCCTCCGACATGTACCACAATCGCCACCGCCCTCCCCAAGCCCCTCTGCTGCCATCCTGCCCCTGCCATCGCCCTTCGGACCCAAGCCCCTTCGCCGCCCTCCCCAAGTCCTATCCCTGTCGTCCCCAAGGTAACTACTCTCCCGCAACCCTCACCGTCTTCCCTCATCTGTCTCCACTATCGCCGCACCTGCTCGTAAGCCCCGCCATTGCTTGATCTGAATAATCATATTAGTATTGCCACTTTACCATATGTGTGTGACTGTTCTTGTGCCAAACACGGTGTGCAAAACAATGGGAAAACTAAAACCATTGATTCATACATATACCATGCGTATACGTTGTTCTCGTTGTTTAGCACACTTCCAAGTTACCTAAAGCCGATGACAGTTTTCTTGAAGAAGGGGAAGATGATGAGGATTGCCCCAGCTTCATGAATTACATACCTACATGTCGATGATGTAGTATCAATCTTACGAATGAATATTTAGGAGTTTCCTAGAATTAGAACCACACAGAGAAAGACATTTGGATTTATACAGGTTCGGGCCTTCTCCTATGAGAATAACAACCCTACTCCAGTATTGTTGTATTGACTATGCTGTTTTATAATCGGGAAGAAGCTCACTAAAACTAATGTTTAATGTCTTCTTGCTGTAATCTCCAATTGCCCTCTTCTTTTTTTCTCTTTATGTCTATTGACTTTAGCCTGTATATAGCGCATGAAGGGGTGGCAGTTACTCGAGACCAAGAGGCACCTTAACAATTGATGAAATAAGCATGTTGATAGAGGTTACTGTCAAGGAGATAACACCCCACGTCGTCTGGCAGTTATCATCAGAGACAGAGGCGTAATACATACAATTATTTTGGAGAATAACAACGTATATTAACTACTCTGTGTCTCACACATAGCGCATAAGATTCTCTAGTTAACTGGGCGCACATGCCTGTAGATTCAGTTGACTGTAGGGTAATCATAATCGACCATATCGTAGAAAAGCTTACAACCATGAAATGGTCATAGAAAGGCTCTTACGATCATGAGGTAGTCGTAGAACATCTTACGACCATACAGGGTAGTCATAGGATGGTTTACAACCAATTATCTTAAGCTTTTTTCTTATTCATGATAAGGGGTATACTTAAGACTATCATGAGGATATTTCTATCTATAATAACAATTACAAATAAATTATTTAATTAATTGAGGATTATTAGATACACATCATCTAGCCCCCCAACTTCAAGTGAAAATAACTTACTTGGAAATGAGGTCATAGAATAGTAATCTGAAGCAAAGTTTTTCTGACTGGTGTTTTATTTGATTAGAAGTAGACTTGGTTAAGAAGGTAATTTTACTTGAGTTGTAAAGACAGAATCACTTTTTTCGAGCGGATAGAGCAAAGAATTCCAATAGACTCTCACAGACCTGTCCATTGGAACAGTTCCCGAAGAGGTGGCAACTAATGCATTCCCACGATCTACAACCTGCTGCGCATTATGAAAACTGCGTCGGCGCGAACCTAGGGTTTTTACCTACCGTGCTCGAGTCAGACTGTGAAAAAGCTCCAACACCCACATCAGGGGTTCCTCGAATCCTGGCAGTCGTTTCCACAGAGGAAAGGAAAGAACGCCTAAAGGTAATAAAAAAATTGATTTCATCTTTAGGGTTTTGTGGTCGTAGAATAAGACTATTGAGTAATGTTCCTTTTCTTACTTTTGCAGAAAGTAGGCATGGTAGACCGTCGAAATGACCAAGAGGTCGAATTAAGGGTTGTCGAAGCGGGGTCAGAGGACAATAAAGTTCCTCTGGCCAAAAGGCATCGTCTTGTAAATGCCGCCAACAAGAAGGGCGAAGGCTCAAGCTCCGCCCCCTCTGACCAACCCCTTTAGTAAATTCTTTGTAGACGTGATCACTACATAGAAAAGTGGAGTGGTCGAAGTGCTTCAGCACAAAGCCCCTATGGCCAAGGTACCATTCTACTATGACAACAATACTTTTTTCAGTTTCTGCTTCTCGTGGCTTTGTCAAGTAATTAGAAAAGGAGAACTGGAAAAGCTTTATGCCTTTTATGAAGGATACTTCTGCAACAGCAGAGCTTATGGTCGAGGCAAGTGCTATCCCTCAGGTGATCGAAACAAGTTTCGACCATCAAGATGGGTAGGAAGATTTGGGAGCTGTAGCTCTCGATCAAGACCTACAACTAGATTGTAATACCTCATAAATCCAGCTAGGTCGTATAGTTTGGAATTTATTCGAAAACGAGATTTAAAATTTTCCAGAATCGCATTCGGTAAAAAGAAAGAAGTCGAGGAGAAAAGAAATAGATTTAGTCGGAAATTCCAATCGCGAGGGGGTTATCGTTATTTTTGGCAACTTTGGGCGCGATCACGACCTGTGGCCCAAGAGGCCGGCCGCCCATGAAGTGGCCCGCCATAAAGGGGCGCCACTCCCCCAAACCCTAGCCTCCATCCCTCCCACCTAGCCGCCACCCCCTCCCCTTTCCACCCTCCATTGCCGGCGCCTCCTCCCCTGGTTGGGCGCCGCCTCCTTCCTTGGTCGCCGGCCATTGGTGCTCCCGAGGTTGCTCTCCAAGGTCCCCGGCCGCTCCTCCTCCGATCTGTCCTCCGGCGGGCCGTTTCCTCGCCGGTTGCTCGCTGTGGTGTGGCCGGCCAAAGAAGAAGAAGGGAGACCAGCGGGGAGTGGTTCTTCATCGTGCTACGGGTCTTCAAGGGTAACGAGCACCTCGGTTCATTGTTTGATTGGTTTTTGTTGCGGTAGAGATCATTTGAGTCGCGTCAGATTAGGGTTCCAGAAATTACAGTTTGGATCAGAACGTTGCGCGGCAAGTTACGGTACTTTAGAGGCCGAATCTGGGGTTTTTCACTTCTAGAGTTTTATTCCTGGGAACGTTAGCTTTCTTTTGGCACCAAGGTCAGGAAAATCCGATCTGTAGTTTGGGAGATATGAATTTTTGAATGCGATCTGTTCAGTCTGCCTGAAAACTGAGGTTAGTAGGTTTGTCCCTCGGTTTTGTTCAAATTAGGGGCCGAATCAGAACCTTCACCCAACTAAGTTATTGTATCTCTCGAAATTATCTTTCCAAGTTGATAAGGATCATTCTCATTGGATCAGTAGGCTAAAAGTTACACCATTTTCTTTATTACTGGTCTGTATTCTGGACAGACGTAGATGGATTGTGTTTAGCTGTTCATTAGCCCTCTGTTTTGGCCGAATCAGGGGATTTCACCAACTAATGTTTTGTAGCCTGATCAGTTAAGAATCAGTGAGCACTAGTTTCAGATCTTTTAGAGTTACACATAATTAATGGCAAATTTTCTCGTACAACTGCCCGTAGATCGATAATCTGGACTTTTTTTTGTGTAGAGGTCAAATTGAACCCTTGGGGTGTGTGGGTTGATTAGAGAGCATCGTAGAACACGTGTAGCTGTGCCATATTCTATTATCCATAATCCGTGGCAATGCTTGTGTAGGCGGTGAGACGGTGGGTGGAAGGACACCTTCGTTGCTTCCCAATACGTCACAACACGGAAGGCAAGTGCAATGTTTAATTTGTGTGAATTCGATGAATGCATGATAACTTGGTAAATTATGAATATTCCTGTGATTTGAGCTTGATGTGGTAGAGTTCAATACCGTATTCGATGATACATTGAGTTGAAGTTCAAGTTATGCTTTTCATTCCATGCATACATAATTCAGTTGCTGTCCACGGGAGTGGAAACTTGATTAAGTCCCATAATTCCAATATGGGCATGTAATACCTACCATTCCAATGTAGGTAGTTTCGGACATTCCGTATGAAACGTTCTTCATACGGACTTGGATCCCCGCTCTTGGTTAAGAGCGGGCTTAAGTGAACACCGACGGGTGTGTCACTAGTTATCTAGTATAAACATGTGGAAAGTCCATTCTCCTTCAATGCATTCATTCATACCATGCTTTCAGTAAATTCATGGAAGTAAATGAATTACTTGGTAGATTGTTCCGATTCAAGATTCTTTGTGAATGTATATGTTGTGCTTGCCGAGTTTCGACTCACTCTTGCTTTTATTTGTTTTAGGTGAATTCGGTGAAACTGTTGCTAGCGGGAGGGTGTAGTCCAAAGACGTTCCACGACTTGAATAAATCCTTCATTCGTTAAAATTCTATTTACGTTATTTGGTTTAATTATAATGGAATGGATTGTAATAATTGTCACTTGGAGGTTCATTATTCTCGCTTTGGTTAATTCTTGTTTTAATTTATTGATGAATTGTTATTAAGCTCTAGATTGTTACCTTGATTAATCGTTTCTTTAGCATTGAATGCGATGTTAATCTTAGGAATTTAATAGTAGGTTGGCCTGTTAGGTGACATCTTGTGTTCCGAATAGACAGGTGTTACGCTTGGTATCGGGCGGGCTTGTGTCCGTGGTGAGTAGATTGATAAAATTTACTAAAACTAGTTTAGGGATGTCAACATAAACTAAAATTTGTCAACCGTTTATTAACTTAAAACTTGACACACTGTGCACAGTAGGAAGGGTTGGGTATAACTTTTCTTCCGCATTTCTTTCAAGTCATTCCCTTATGTTCTGATAATTGAATTGTTTGATCTTTTGTGTGGTGGTGTTTAGATGGCGAGAGGTCGTGGCCGTGGTCGCCCACCGGTCCGTGGTCGGGCTCGGGACGCGCGGTCGCCGTGTCTTCTTCTCGCCCGAGGGAGTTGCCGAGGTCGCCACGGAGGAGATTGCCTCTGCCGCCTCCTGGCCGCAGAGCCTCCTATTGTATCTGCAGAACTTATCCGTAACCTTATGAGAGAGAACGGCTACTCCGCCAAAGAATTGCAGACGGCCATTCTCGCAGCGGTGCACCCGCAGTAGAACTCGTTGTCGCCATCGCTCCACCCGAGGTTAGGATGAATCTTCGGAGTAGATTTCGCCTGCTTGGACACTTTTGATGGAGCCGCACACCGTCCAGTGCGGATTGGTTGAGATATATGGAGCGCCGCTTAGCATTAGAGCCGACGTCGGTCGCAGAGCGGTTCGTGGCTTTTCGCTTGAAAGGTCAAGTCGACATCCGTGGGAAGGAGTTACGCCTTCCAGACTCGATTCAGTGGTCCTACCACTTGGGAAGTGTTCGTGGAGAAATTCAGACGCAGCGATTCTACGCACTCTTCGTTGAGAAGATGGAACAAACATCGTTGACTTTTGATCAAGGGAAGATGACGGTATCGAGTATGAGGTCGGGTTCAATAACCTGTGCGCTTTGTACCGGCCGGTGGCGAATGATGATAAAGAGAAGGCTAAGAGGTTCAGAGGGCCTCAACCAAGAGTATCGCCCGATTCGAGGGCGACAGATCTGCGTGACTTCATTTCGGTGGTCGAGCAAGCTAGAGGAATGGAGTTGGAGAAAGGTACGCTCCGCAAGGTCGCCGTATAGTTCGCTACCTTGGCAATTTCGGTAGTGGGCGTAAACGGAGTTTTGGTGGAGGGAATGGGTCTTTTCAAATGACCCGCTACCAAGAGGTTTCGAAGGGTCACAACACTCGCCCCGCCCGACAAATGGCGATCTTCCTCTTCGCGCCCGTCCTTTGTCTTCCATTCCATCGGCAAGGCCCAGTTCAAGACAGGCATGAAATGTTTCCGTGTGGTGAGGAGCATCGAGCTTGAGTGTTCCTTCAGGGGTCATGTCGTCATTGTGGTCGGATGGCCACAAAGCGCCGGCTTGCAAACGTAACCCGACGAGTATCATCGTGGGAGCCTGCTCAGCAGCCTTCATCTTCCAGCGTTCACGGTGGTTGGTTGAACTCTGGCAGCATCTCGCACCACGTTCACTCGAGGTGGATTCCTCCTTGATGGTTCCTCGTGCACCTCCAGCAGGTTCTATTGGAACCCTGCCCGCCGCACCTCCGCTGCTGCTGTTGCTCCCAGCGGTTTTGGGCACCCTCGCAGAGTGCCTGAGCTTCCTCCGCCCGACGCCCCAGAGTCTACGCCATGCCCACCTGCATACTATGAGGCGGCCGGACGTGGTGATGTGTACTTTACTAGTTGACTCGCATGATGCTTTCGTATTGTTTGATTCTCGTGCTACGATTCGTTTGTGTCCCCGAGTTTGTCGAAGAGCGAGTTTGAGTCTGCAGCTCATCTCGAGTCCGTGGTAGCCGGTTCTTCTGGGGTCTTATTTCGACTCTACGATTTGTCCGGCCGTTCTATTGATATCGATGGTGAGGTTTTCACCGCTAACCTTATAGTAATTCAATTGGCACCTTTTGATGTCATTCGGTATGGGTCGTTATTCCAATACCGCCAAGATCTGTTATACGGAAGACGGTGACTCGCAAGCTCCTTCCGATGAAGAATCGGTATTCCGTGGAGTGCACCGTCTCGATTCAATGCTCGCGGCTTGGCTAGTCTATTCCTAGCCGCCATGCATCAACCTATGGATTGCTTTGGTCCTCAATGAAAAGATTGGCTCTTCATTGCGACGAGGAGATATCGCCATTGTAATGAGTTTTCGATGTTTTCTCGCGAATCGCACTCGATGCCTCCCGACGGAGAGTGGAGTTCGGATTGATCTTATTCCGAACGCGACCCATATCGATGTCTCCTTATCGGTTGACACGACCATTTCAAGAAGAATTGAAGGAATAGTTGGACGACTGTTGTCCAAGGGTATGATTCGGTGAAGGCCTCACCCCGGGAGCACTTGTGCTTTTCACCAAGAAGAAGGATGGCGGTTGGCGATGTGTGTGGATTATCTGCTCTTAACCAAGCAACGGTGAAGAATAAATATCCATTACCCCGTGACGAGGATCTCTTCGACCAATTGAAGGGGGCCAAAATATTCTCAAGATTGATCTTGATCGTGGTACAATCGATTCGTGTCCGGAGCAGACATCGAGAAGACAGCTTTTTCCACGAGGTATGGCCATTATGAGTACAAAGTTATGTCTTTTGGACTGACGAATGCTCCTGCAGTTTTCATGGAGGCCATGAATAGTATGCTACACCAATACCTCGATCATTTTGTTGTCGTATTTATTGACGATATCTTGATCTATTCCAAAACTAAGAGGATCACGCCGACATTTGAAGTTGGTACTTGAAACATCGATAAAAGAACCAATTCTATGCCAAATTGAAGAAGTGCGAGTTCTGGATTTCTGAGGTGGGGTTTCTAGGCCATGTTATCAATCAAGATGGTATATCAGTTGATCCTAGCAAGATCTCTACGGTGGTAGAGTGGGCAAGACCAACCAATGTCAAGGAGGTGAGGAGTTTTCTGGGTTTAGCGGGTTATTACCGGCGTTTCGTGGAAGGTTTCTCCATTATTGCTAGACCAATGTCCCAGCTGACACAGAAAGGAGTTAAATTTCAGTGGTCGGAAGCATGTGAGCGCAGTTTTTGTGCATTAAAGGAAAGATTGGTGACTGCTCCGATTTTGACTCTTCCCGAGCTCGGGAAGCGGTTCACCATTTATTCAGATGCGTCGATAGTTGGTCTCGGTTGTGTACTTATGCAGGAGGGCAAAGTGATTGCTTATGCGTCGCGACAGTTGAAGAAGCATGAGCAGAATTATCCGACTCATGATCTCGAGTTGGCTGTAGTGGTTCTTGCTTTAAAAATCTGGCGCCATTATTTGTACGGCGAGTCTTGTGACATCTTCACTGATCACAAGAGTTTGAAATATATCTTTACCCAGAAGGATTTGAACCTGAGACAGAGGAGATGGTTAGAGCGACAGGACTATGATCTCAACACCAAGATCATCCGTGCAAGGCAAACGTGGTAGCAGATGCTTTGAGTCGCAAGGCGACACCATCTACCGCCGCTTGTCTTATCACCGATTTTGAGCGTATGGGTATTTCCTATTGTTTTATGGTACGCCAGCGGAGACTCTACCGCTTTTAGAGTTAGCACTTCCGGATCAAGTGCGAGAAGCACAGCAGCATGACCAGATGCTCCAGCGGGTGAGAAAACGTTGTATTGAGGGCAAGCAAGGCCATTTCAGTATAGATGATGTTGATACATTATGGTTTAAAGGCCGCCTCTGTGTTCCCCAGGAGGCTCAGATTAAGGATGAGATTCTGAAGGAGGCACATCGTACTCCGTATACAGTGCACCCTGGAGAGATCAAGATGTACAAAGATTTAAAGAAAAACTTCTGGTGGAAGAGGATGAAGGTTGATATTGCGCAATATGTAGCATCTTGTGGAGTCTGCCAGCGAGTCAAGGCTGAGCATAAATGTAACATCCCAATTTTCAGAGCTTTAAAAATCTTTTAAATAATGGTAGTAAGAAAATTTACCATTTGGATTTAATTGAAAATTCACCCTGGTAGTACTAAGATGTACCAGGATGTTAAGAATAAGTTTTGGTGGCCAAATCTGAAGCGAGAAGTCGCAGAGTTCGTTGCCTTGTGCGACGTGTGTCAAAAAGTTAAAGCAGAGCATCGAGGCCAGCAGTGCATGTAACCTTTGAAGATTCCAGAATGGAAGTGGGAAGAAATCGGAATGGATTTCATTATCGGGTTACCCAAGACTCAATCAAAGTTACGATTCGATTTGGGTAATAGTGGATCGTCTCGACTAAAGTTGCCCATTTCTTACGATCAAAACCACTTACTCAGAGATCGTCTCGCAGAGCCGCATATGTCAAGATCGCCATTTTGCATGGTGTGCCTAAGAAGATTGTGTCGATCGAGGATCTCGTTTACCTCCCGATTTTGGCGAGTTTACATGAAGCCTTAGGGACTCATCTCAATTTCAAGATCGCGTATCACCCCGCATGATGGACAGATCAAAGGGTTAATCGATATTGGAGGATATGTTGAGAGCTCGTGCGCCGCAAATGCCGCTCGTTGGGATAAGAGTTTACCATATGCGTAATTCTCATACAACAACAATTATCAAGTTACCTACAAATGTCACCATTTGAAGCCTTGTATGGTCGTGCTCAGAGAACCCCGTTGAACTGGTCAGAAACCGCTGAACGCACTGTCTTTGGTCCGGATATTATTCAAGAAGCAGAAGAGCAAGTGTCCATGATCAGAGAGAGATTAAAGATAGCTCAGCCGAGGCAGAAGAGTTATGCCGACAATCGCCGCCGTGATCTCGATTTTGAGTCGAAGATTTTGTGTATCTTCGAGTTACGCCTCGAGGTGTGAAAAGGTTCCACGCCAAAGGGAAACTTGCCCCTCGGTATGTTGGTCCGTTCAAGATTTTGGAACGTCGTGGAGAAGTGGCTTATCAGTTAGAGCTGCCACAATCGCTAGCAGGAGTACACGATGTCTTTCACGTCTCACAGCTGAAGAAGTGTCTTCGTGTGCCAGAAGAACAAGCACCGTTGGATTCGATTGAACTAAAAGAAGACCTCACCTACAAAGAGCAGCCGGTCAAGATTTTGGATGTCGCAGAACGCCGCACCAGAAGCAAGACCGTTCGTTTCTACAAAGTCCAGTGGAGTAACCACTCAGAAGGAGAAGCAACGTGGGAACGTGAAGAAGAGTTGAAAGCCGAGTTCCCTAGCCTTTTCTCTAGCTAGCCTGAATCTCGGGGTCGAGATTCCATTAAGGGGGGAAGGTTTGTAACATCCCAATTTTCAGAGCTTTAAAAATCTTTTAAATAATGGTAGTAAGAAAATTTACCATTTGGATTTAATTGAATATTATTTTAAAAAGCTTAATATGGACTTTAAGGACAAACCGATTTAATGTGCTTAATCCCAACATTAACAATTACCAAAATTATTTTATTTAGATTCCATATGCTTGGTTATATTTTACAGAATTTTCTAGAATTTTTCCAAGATCATTTGCTATTTTCCATTGCTTATTTGAATTTCTGCTATTTTCTTAAAAAGAAAAGCTATTTTAAATCTCCAATAGTGTTTGGGCGAATCCCTCGGCCCACCCTGTTCACCTCACCGATTCGTCGCGGCCGTCCGATCGATTTGGACGCTTGATCTCCGCTGCCTCTCTCCTCCACGCGCTCACGATCTCTCGGCCGTTGGATCGCGAGCGACGATCAGATCTTGGCCGCGCGCGCGCCGCCCTTTCTCCCCGACATGTGGGCCCGCTACGTCGCCGTCTTCGCCGCTTTCTCCAAGGCTCGTCGCGCGACGACCGCTATTGAAGCCGAGGGCGAGCTCGCCAACGGATCGCTCCAACCACCCACGACTCACGCGGGCGTCGCGCAGACTCGCGCCTCCTCCGCACGACTCCACGCCTTCTCCCCTCTCTCGCGACGCTGGCGCCCAAGCCGCAACCGCCGCCACGATCTCGCCCACGACCTCCACGCCGCCACGCCGCTTTGGACCTCCTGTGCCCTATAAAGGAGAGCCCCGGCGCCGCCACCCATCCCAAAGCCGCCACCCACTCTCTCTCTCGCCTGTGCTCGCGGAATCGAGATTTCGCCGCCGACACCGAGGGCTTGAGCTTCGATTGCGCCGCCTCCGCCGCCTGCGCTGTCGTAGCCGCCACCGCTGGATTCGCCGAACGCCGCTGGCCGGTGCCCACTCGCCGCGCGGAGGAGCCTCTAACGCCGCCGCCGCCGAGCCCGCACCACCTCCTCCGCCAAAGCCTCGCCGCCGCCGCCGCCGTCTGGAGCACCGGTGAGCACACCTCGAGACCCCGTGTTCTCTACCTCCTGTACCACTCATCGCCGTTAACTTCGCCGCTGTCACGGGACCTCGGGTCCAGGCGCCGCGCCGCGCCGCCGCCCATGTCACTGCCACTCGGCGCCGGCGCGCGTGTCATCCTCGGTGGCGCGCGTCGGCGCACGCGCGCGAGTGCGCCACCTCACCCCATCCTCGTCCGAGTGGCTCGGTGGACTTGGTCCACTGTGGTCGGGGTCACCGACATGTGGGTCCCACATGTCGCTTAATTCTTTAATTTTTTTAATTCCTGAAAATCCTTCACGACGCCATGCTTGCGCAATAATCCGATTTTTCTATGGAAAATAATTCGAATTCCAAGAATCCTATTTTTAGGTTTTCTTTTGATTCAAACTTTGAAACCTTATAACTTTTGCATCCTAACTCCAAATCCATCCATTCAAATTTCTAAATTTGTATAAAATCAAGATCTATTTATTGGAGATTTTTAATTATTTTTATCAGAGTTATTTACTTCTGTTATTTATTTTCTTGTTATTTGCTTCACATTGTAGACTTTGACGATACTTCGAAGGTTTGAGGAAGAAGGAGCTTTCAAGACCAAGACCAGCACTTGAACCTATTCCAAGGCAAGCTATACCCTTGACCATTTTGCTCCCCAGTTTTATAAAAGTATTTTAATTCAAATTACTGCATCTTAATTCAAGTATTTATTTAAAAGCTTTGGGTGCAGTAGTTAATCCTACATTGTTATACCATCCTTGTTAATTGCTATGTCCTGATTCCTTGTCACCTTAGTTGGTATTTAGTTGGTAATATGGTAGCACCAACGTGGGTTGGTTAGTTGCGATTAGATTGCTTAGCCATGCCACGAATCACTTGTCATGTATACTGCTGTTATAAATTGACTAAGTGAATATGAAACTGTGTGAACAAACTGTGTGTACTATGTGTCTTCGTGGCATATGTTGCACTTAAATCAACCAGGGTGGTAAAAGGATTTGACCGAGGCAAGGGTGGATACTGTGTGAAAGGGTGGATGTGTGGACTGTGGTGAATAATTTTAATCTGTGTGTCTATGTGGTTTGGTTAGTGGAAGTCTTGCCTTGGTCAATTAAGGACCTCACCATGTGCGCCATTGAACCGAGCTTCTGCACGACCACATGCCTGCTTTTAAGACGGGCTTAGCATAGTAAGATAAGGTATCCAATTGCTTTGTTATGCTTAGTGTTAGCTACACTAAGTGTATCTTGTGGGTAAAGTGTACAAACCTCTCGCAGAGTGTAACTTAATCTATTCGAATAGCTGCGTCATGGTCATGGACAATGCTCGGAATTTCACACTAGGGGTAGATGTTTTCATAAACTGTCAGGGAAGGAGCTATGTGATTAAATCATCTAGCTATGTGAATAACCCGTTAGGTTGTGTGTGTCTTTGTGAAATAACTTGTTGCTTATTATTGTCTATTGGTTTTAATTGCTGATCTATTAATTGTATTAAATTGCAAAGGTTGCATTTATGCAAACGAGCCACAAAATGCCTTCCTTGTAAAAAGCCAAAGATATATACATTTTGCATCTCGTGGTGTGGCTTATGTAGTACGGTGTGTACTCACGCTTGTTTTGACGAATCAAGCGAGGAGGAGTCTTCACCAAAGATTTGAGGACGAGTACATCAAGGTGCTTAATCGTGAGGTCTTGATCCCATCGGCTGCTCGTGGTGAATCGATGGGGTGCCACTACTGCTTGCTTTCGCCGCTTATTTTCTCTGTTAGCTCGCGTGGCTCAAGAATTGTAACTCGACCTTAAGGTCAAAACCATTATTTATTAATCAAAGTTATTCGCTTATGTTACTATTCGCTTGTATGGATCGATTTCCATCTTTGTTAACACTGTGTGCACTAGCGTGATCCTGGGCTAGTGCATTAAACACAGAGGGTCCTGAATCGTAATTTTGGGTCCCGACAATAAACGGCCAGCGGGATTGCTGCAACCTTTGGAGGTCCCGGTGTGGCCGTGGGATGATATATCTATGGATTTTGTAGTCGGTTTACCTCGCACGCAATGAGGTAAGGATGCTATTTGGGTCATTGTGGACCGCCAAGAAGTCCGCTTCATTTTATTCCTATCCGCACAACTAATTCGGCAAGTGATTTGGCTCCCTTTATGTGCGGGAAATAGTGCGGTTGCACGGAGTTCTGAAAACTATTATTTCTGATCGAGATGCTAAATTTGTCTCCAAGTTCTGGAAGAGTTTGCAGAGTGCTTTGGGTACACAGCTTCGTCTTAGCACAGCTTTTCACCCACAAACGGATGGTCAGTCTGAACGCACAATTCAGACATTGGAAGATATGCTCAGGTGTTGTGTTTTATCCTGGAAAGGAAATTGGGAAGATCATTTATCGCTGGCGAGTTTGCTTATAATACTTGCTTATCATGCCGATTCGAGCGGCACCATTCGAGGTTCTTTATGGACGTAAGTGCAGGTTCCCGTTGTGTTGGGATGAGGTTGGAGAGCGAGCAGTTTTGGGTCCCGATTGGGTTCAGCAAACAGTGGCTAGAGTGGCCGAAGTTAGGCAAAATCATTGGTACGCCAGAGCCGGCGTAAGAGCTACGCAGATGTGAGAAGGCGGATTTGGAATTCCAAGTGGGTGACGGTTCGTTGAGAGTGTCGCCATCCAAAGGTGTGGTGAGGTTTGGCACAAAAGGAAAGCTTAGTCAAAGGTATGTGGGACCTTTTCCAATCGTGGGTACGAATTGGAAAACTAGCTTACCGCTTGACCTTCCCGACCCCATGAAGGGGTCCACAATGTATTTCATGTGTCGATGTTATGAAATTTCGAGGATCCGCATCAAGTCATTCCTTTGGAGCCTTTGAATATTGAGCAAGATTCACCATTGAATCCCGACCAGTGAAGATATTAGAAGAATCGGAACGGGTTTTGAGGAACAAAACCTTGAAGTATGTTAAAATCCTTTGGTCTCATCAGTCCGAAAGAGAGGCCACTTGGGAGTTGGAGTCCCGCATGCGAGAACAATAGCCCGACTGCTCACTCTGTAATTATTTAAGTTGTTCATCTTTCTTTCTCGGTTGTGCGTAGATTCGAGGTCTAATCTTTCTAAGGGGATAGAGTGTAATACCTCATAAATCCAAATAGGTCGATAGTTTGGAATTTATTCAAAACGAGATTTAAAATTTTCCTAATCGCATTCGAAAAAGAAAGAAGTCGAGGAGAAAAGAAATAGATTTCACGGAAATTCCAATCGCCAGGGGTTATCGTTATTTTTCGCAACTCGGGCCGCATCACACCTGTGGCCCAAGAGGGGCCTACGCCCATGAAGTGGCTCGCCATAAAGGGGCGCCACTCCCCCAAACCCTAGCCGCCCATCCCTCCCACCTAGCCGCCACCCCTCCTCCCACCTAGCCGCCACCCCTCCCTCTCCACCTCCATTGTCGCGCGCCTCCCCTGGTTGGGCGCCGCCTCCCTTGGTCGCTGGCCATTGGTGCTCCCGAGGTTGCTCTCCAAGGTCCCCGGCCGCTCCTCCTCCGATCTGTCCTCCGGCGGGCCGTTTCCTCGCCGGTTGCTCGCTGTGGTGTGGCCGGCCAAAGAAGAAGAAGGGAGACCAGCGGGGAGTGGTTCTTCGTCGTGCTACGGGTCTTCAAGGGTAACGAGCACCTCGGTTCATTGTTTGATTGGTTTTTGTTGCGGTAGAGATCATTTGAGTCGCGTCAGATTAGGGTTCCAGAAATTACAGTTTGGATCAGAACGTTGCGCGGCAAGTTACGGTACTTTAGAGGCCGAATCTGGGGTTTTTCACTTCTAGAGTTTTATTCCTGGGAACGTTAGCTTTCTTTTGGCACCAAGGTCAGGAAAATCCGATCTGTAGTTTGGGAGATATGAATTTTTGAATGCGATCTGTTCAGTCTGCCTGAAAACTGAGGTTAGTAGGTTTGTCCCTCGGTTTTGTTCAAATTAGGGGCCGAATCAGAACCTTCACCCAACTAAGTTATTGTATCTCTCGAAATTATCTTTCCAAGTTGATAAGGATCATTCTCATTGGATCAGTAGGCTAAAAGTTACACCATTTTCTTTATTACTGGTCTGTATTCTGGACAGACGTAGATGGATTGTGTTAAGCTGTTCATTAGCCCTCTGTTTTGGCCGAATCAGGGGATTTCACCAACTAATGTTTTGTAGCCTGATCAGTTAAGAATCAGTGAGCACTAGTTTCAGATCTTTTAGAGTTACACATAATTAATGGCAAATTTTCTCGCATAACTGCCCGTAGATCGATAATCTGACTTTTTTTGTGTAGAGGTCAAATTGAACCCTTGGGGTGTGTGGGTTGATTAGAGAGCATCGTAGAACACGTGTAGCTGTGCCATATTCTATTATCCATAATCCGTGGCAATGCTTGTGTAGGCGGTGAGACGGTGGGTGGAAGGACACCTTCGTTGCTTCCCAATACGTCACAACACGGAAGGCAAGTGCAATGTTTAATTTGTGTGAATTCGATGAATGCATGATAACTTGGTAAATTATGAATATTCTTGTGATTTGAGCTTGATGTGGTAGAGTTCAATACCGTATTCGATGATACATTGAGTTGAAGTTCAAGTTATGCTTTTCATTCCATGCATACATAATTCAGTTGCTGTCCACGGGAGTGGAAACTTGATTAAGTCCCATTAATTCCAATATGGGCATGTAATACCTACCATTCCAATGTAGGTAGTTTCGGACATTCCGTATGAAACGTTCTTCATACGGACTTGGATCCCCGCCTTGGTTAAGAGCGGCTTAAGTGAACACCGACGGTGTGTCACTAGTTATACCGTATAAACATGTGGAAAGTCCATTCTCCTTCAATGCATTCATTCATACCATGCTTTCGTAAATTCATGGAAGTAAATGAATTACTTGGTAGATTGTTCCGATTCAGTATTCTTTGTGAATGTATATGTTGTGCTTGCTGAGTTTCGACTCACTCTTGCTTTTATTTGTTTTAGGTGAATTCCAGTGAAACTGTTGCTAGCGGGAGGGTGTAGTCCAGCACGTTCCACGCACTTGAATAAATCCTTCATTCGTTAAAATTCTATTTACGTTATTTCGGTTTAATTATAATGGAATGGATTGTAATAATTGTCACTTGGAGGTTCATTATTCTCGCTATGGTTAATTCTTGTTTTAATTTATTGATGAACTGTTATTAAGCTCTAGATTGTTACCTTGATTAATCGTTTCTTTAGCATTGAATGCGATGTTAATCTTAGGAATTTAATAGTAGGTTGGCCTGTTAGGTGACATCTTGTCTTCCGAATAGACAGGGTGTTACATAGATGTGGTTGTGGACATCCCAGTCCCTCAACAAGACTTTTGACAAGACATGGTTGAGGAAGCCTTGGCCTCTCAATCTTGTGGCATTGAAAGCCTTCTAGTGGCTAAAGGTGCCACAAAAATTGGGGTGGCCAAAGAGAAGAAAAAGTAATCCTCCTTGGGGTATGTTTCTTCTGGATTCAAGATTGTCTCCAGAAAACCAAGGTATGTAAAACTAAAGCGTAAAATAGCATTTACCTTTTATTTCTACAATTTGACATGCTTTCTTTTCTCTTTGAAATTTTAGTCCTGCTTCTACAGCACCCAGGGATGCTTCTGTCAAGAGGCCCACAGTTATTTCTCCTGCAGTCGTAGAGACAACAACTATTTCCCCTACAGTCGAAGGGATAACAGCAGAAGTGGTCGAGGAATCGACCCCTATCCCTGTGGTGGCAATGGAGGAAGTCATTGCTGTTGAAGCGGCCACGATCACTGAAGTGGTCGTAGAAGTAGAGGCGAAGACAGTGGATGATCCGGTTGTATGGTGATCGAGCTGGTTATTGAGGATATCAATAATTAGACAAGGGACTTGGTCCTACGATCTCCAGAAGCATTCGGTCAAGATGGAGGAGGAACCTCCGACCACTGTGCCGAAGATATTCCTCCAGGCCCTCGAGGAGGAGTCACTTCTACTTTCGATAATGAAGAAGACATAGAAGACTCGTTCGACCTCTTCCCAGCTTTCTTTGGACCACCTGTCGTGGGATCTTCTTCGTTCAAGTCCCATGACCGAGTTCCACACCATAAGGATATTACTAATAGGGTACATATCTTTTATGACGAGCGTTTTCAAATAATATGGTGGAATAGGGTCGATGAACTTCGTGAGCTTGAAGATTCCAAGACAACATATGCCCATTTTGCTCGAGCATCTATTAATGTAAGTGCTCGATACCAAATATCCACATATCTAGGTTTTTCTTTGTCTCACCATTTTTTCCTTTATCCAGAGAGCTATCAAACAAGTTATGACTATTGGTAAATACCATAGACAACTTATGCTATTAAGATGACAGAAAGCTGAACTCTGTGAGCAGGCAATGAGATGGTAAGTTACTGTTACAAATAGTCTTTTTTCCTTCAACTACTTATTCAGTTCTCATGTCTATTTTAACCTTTATAGGTTAAAAAGTAACGAAAAAACCTTGGCTGATGCACTCAACTACAAAAAAAGTCGAGACTCCGAAGCTAAGAGAGGAAAAAGAAGACCCGCTTAAGAACCTTTAGGAGGCAAATTCTGCAGCTTGCGAGTTGCAGAATGAAATAAACAATAAGTTTTGTACTTAAAACTATTTATTTCAATAACTTTCTTTTCTTTCTCTAACTCTTTTTATTTAGAGAAAAAAAGATTGATATGGGCAAATTCAAAAGCGAGGGCGATTCAAAGGCCTTGGTGATCAACGAGTTCACCCGTATTGATAAAGAAAAGGACAAGAGAATAAAGGTGTTGGAGGAGTAGCACGCAAAGGATGCTGCCTCCCACGATAATAAGGATAAGAAGCTTGATTCTTGTTTATTAGGTAAGAATACCTTTGCCTACGACCATTTTTGTTTACTAGTCTTGAAGAGATATTTTCTGACTACTCGTACTCTATTTTTAGAGCAAGCGGTCGAAATAAAATAACTCCAAGAAGCTTTGATTCATTGTCAGGAGGAAATGAAAGCAACGAAGATCAATCTTCAAGACAACATTTCATTCCTTAACAATGTGCTCGGTAGACTTGGTGCTATGGAGGTCAATCCTCTTGAAGACATCGTGGTCACCCAAACGAGTACTATTGGACAATAAGTTGGAATTCTGGAGGAGTTGATAACAACTCTGAAGACCAATCAAGCCAACCCGATAAGAGAGGTGGTCAAAAGTGCAGTAAGTTATATTTTGGCAAAGCTTAAAGCATATGACCATAATCTTAGCCTTCAACCAGTTGAAGCCGATTTCGACTGCCCTGAAGCAGAGACAGCATGACTGATTGAAGAAGTCCAACCGGTTAGCAAGAAGGTCACAGAGGAGATGCAAATCAGATGTCCTTCATTAGAGTAGTTTGTAATAGGGAATATTATTGTAAAGATAATATCTTGTTTATGAATATAAATCTTCATTTTCCTGCACATTGTCCCATTGAGTAGCTAGTAACTCATAAGACAATAAATAAAAAATAAAATTGAATTTAAGACTAAGAATTAAAGTTATATAGATAACTTTATCCTAGCCCTAGACTATTTGCTTAGTTTATCTATATAAACTAAGTAAATAGTGAGAAAAGTATGTACCTGAAAAAGTTGTTCGACCTTTGTAGTCGAGCTATATTTTCATGTACTGGTTGCAAAAGTTAGGAACATGTCAAAATTAGGAAGTTCCTTCTAGTGGGGAGGACCACGTATGGATAGGATATACTTTGACTAGTTGATGTTCCATTCTTCAACCAGGTTAATGAAATCGTAAAGATCAACAAACCAGACTCAATTGTCATGCACTGGTAGTAGGAAGTAGAGACTGCGCAACACTAGAAAGTTCATTCTAGTGGGCAAAACTACGTGCAGAGAGGAAACAATTCAACTAGGGGTGTATTTCCTCCGACCAGGTTAATCGAATCGAGCATTTTTCGAGTAGTTGAACAAACTATATGTAACACCCCGGCTATTCGGAAGCCAAGATGCCACCTAATGGGACGACATACTACTCAATTAATAAAAATAATATCACGATAAGAGACAATATCGAATAATTAAGATAACAATCTAGAATTTTCTAACAGATCCTCAATGTATTAAAACAAGGAATGACCATAGAGGAATGGAGGAACATCCAAAGTGACTTTTATTACAATTCAATACTTAATCAATTAAACCAAATAAACTAAAACTGTGTCATAATGAATGAATGATTTATTCAAGTGTGTGGAACGTGCTGGACTACACCCTCCCGCTAGCAACAGTTTCACCGGAATTCACCTAAAATAAATAAAAGCAAAAGTGAGTCGAAACTCAGCAAGCACAACATATAATTCACAAAGAATACTGAATCAGAACAATATACCAAGTAACAACATTTACTTCCATGAATTTGCGAAAGCATGGTATGAATGAATGCATTGAAGGAGAATGGACTTTTCACACGCTTATACCAGATAACTAGTGACACACCCGTCTTGTTCACTTAAGCCCGCCTTAACCAAGAGCAGGACCCAAGTCCGTATGAAGAACGCTTCATACGGAATGTCCGAAATCGCCTACATTGGAATGGTAGGTCTTACATGCCCATATTGGAATTAATAGGACTTAATCAAGTTTCACTCCCGTGGATAAGAAAGGAAATATGTGTGCATGGAATGAAATGCATAACTTGAACTTCATCTCAATTTATCACAGAAGAAGGTATTGAAATCTACCACATCATGCTCAAATCACAGGAATATTCATAAGTTACCAAATTATCATGCATTCATCGAATTCACACAAGTTAAACATTGCACTTGCCTTCCGTGCTGAGACGTACTAGGAAGCAACGAAGGTGTCCTTCCACTCACCGCATCACCGCCTATACAATCATTGTCACGGAATAAGGATAACAGGGTATAACATAGTTACACGAGTTCTACGATACCCTCTAATCAACCCACACGCCCAAATGTTCGTTTTGACCTCTACGCCAAAAGTTCAGATTATCGATCTACGGGCAGTTGTACGAGAAAATTCACCATTAATTATCTGTAAATCTAAAATACTTGAAACCAGTGCTCACTGAATCTTAACAGATCAGGCTACAAAATATTAGTTGGCGGAATCCCCTGATTCGGCCAAAACAAAGGGCTAATTATCAGCTAAACACAACCCATCTACGTCTGTCCAGAATACAGATCAGTAATAAAGAAAACGGAGTAACTTTTAGTCTACTGATCCAATGAGAATGATCCTTATCAAACTAGAAATATAATTGAAAGGGCTACAATAACTTAGTTGGGTGGAGGTTCTGAATCTGACCATAACTTGATCAAAACTGAGGGACAACACGACTGTCTTCAGTTTACAGACAGACCGAACAGTACGTGCTAAAACAGTCATAACTTTTAACATACTGGGTGAAAATTCGTGATCCAGGTGCCAAAAGAAAGCTAATGAAACCAGGAACGTATCTCCAGAAGACGAAGATAACCAATTCGGCCTCTAAGACACCCAAAACGGAGGTACAACGTACTGTATAGAATCAACCCACAGACAGAAATCAGCGACGGTAAAAATTGCATAACGTTTTATTGGAAACTATAAAAATTGTGCTCTTTATCAACTTGGAAATATTATTGAAATATCTACAACATTCGTTTTGGGTGGCATCTCTGATTCGGCATCTAAATAATTCAAAAACGCCAGACAATACAATCTGTCCAATCTCGTCAGTTCTCCTGGACAGTCGCGGTAAAATCACCATAACTCCTAAAACGTACGTCCAAATCACATGATCTCGGTGCCAAAAGAAAGATAAAAACAATACCTACAACTTTCTAAGAGATGGACAGGACAGAAAACGAACGCATCTTACCCAAAATCGACGTACAAGGCGGTGCACAGCAAGGGGGAAGGGGGGGCGGCGGCTCCAAAGGGGGGACGGGGAGAGAAATGTGGAGTTTAGGGTTTGGGGGGTGGGAACCCCCTTATGGCTGGCCACCACATGGGCCCCTCCTGGGCCGTGGCCCAGGCCCAGGTTGTCGAGAGTTTATGGAAAACCCCTTCTATTTTTCTGGAATTTCTACTCCTTTAATTGTCTTTTGTCCTCCCGGCTATTTTCTAATTACCCAATTCAATTCCAGGATATTACATCTTTCTCCCAAATATTCTTCTAATCGACCGAACTAATTTCGGGGTATTACATTCTACCCCCCTTAAACAGAATTCGACCCCGAATTCTTCCTGTCGTTCTACTCAAAGTACATTTACAATTAGCATGCGAGATCAGAACTCCCATGTCGCTTTCGCTCGGTCTCACCGCAACTTGATGGATTCCAACATCGTACACCACCACGCCAGATTGACCTTATCCGTATACTCAACGAACGGGACTCGGACGTAAGATTTTACTCGTGGTTCGTCGTCCCTGATGAATCTCACACTCCAGACTCTCAAATACTCCCTCGACATCGGGTCATACGAAACGTTGTATATCTCGCGCATGGACCCGAGATGGTCAAAGCGATACACCAACTTCCTAATCTCGCAACTTCCTAAACGAAGAAAATCCAACTTGAAGTGGAGAGTCCTCATTGCATCCACGCAATGTTAACTCTGCCCAAAATGTTAAATTCCAAATTTGACAACTCATCTCGAAAACAAATCTATTTTCTAAATAAGAAGTCTCCCAATGAACACCACGACAACCAAAGGAGAAATCACTCGAACGCTCAAACCAAATACTTGCGGTTTGTCTGAGTTGGAAAGAATCAACACATACCAACACCCCAACTCAAATTGCGGAAAACACCGGTGAACAACACAAATCTCAAACGAGAATTAAGAAAATGCCTCATTATCCGATGAAACATCTTTTTTTCCCGTTTCTTTCTTCGAGGAATAAAACTTCTCTCAAATATATGAATTCGAACTCATCGTATACCACATGAGCTTAAACCTTTTAATTGAACATGCTCAAATTATACTCAAACTAAAACACATCATCCACACCATTGTGGAGAGACTCAATTGAATTATTCGAATACTCTAGGCATCTCGTTCTACTATTCAACATTAATTTGATTAAAGACACCCAAAGCGCTACAGGATAGATACCACACAATCATATTACCTCAAATTTTCAAGAACAACTCGTAATCGTCAAGACACATGCTAATGTACTACTAAAAGGGTTCTAGCATAAACATGCTCGGAAACTCATTTACTCCACTCTCTACACACAATCGGTTGGGTGAACAAAGGTCTAGCATAAACAAATGCAAAGCCCAGATTTAACTTCCAAAACCTCTACAACGGATTGCTCTTATAACTGATAGTTAAATCATCGAATTAAATCTCTAACATTCCCACAATTCTAACATACTCACTCATTGACATCATCGTAAATCACCCACACCATCTCGCAATGCTATCCAATTGCGTTACTCTATAAATTCAATCAAGGTTTCCATACTCCGATAATCACCAACCTTTCAACTCGAATTGAAGTTCGAATTTCACTATACCTGTGTTAATCACCAGAACACGCTTCGCACTTACTTCAAAGTCAAACATCTCAGGTGAATCAATTTCCCTCCAAGGGATACAGATCCAAACCATTTCACATTCTACAACTCCTCCGATAACTTGTTAACAAAATATCACCACCACGATTACTCATCCACCACTAAACAGTGGTCAAACTTACACTTTGCAACCACTTTGCAACACGTAACGTGATCCTTTCTCAAAAGGAAGAAGCGAACAAAGATAAGTTTAATCACACGTAAAGACGTTGCTCAACACGGCGAAAGGTGAAACCATAAGAAATATTCTGGTAAAGGTGACTTTGGAAAAACAAAAATTGAGTTCATAGTTGAGGGAACACATCCCGAAAAGAGATTAGCAAATAACCGCCGATACGAATACTGCGATTGAAACTCGACATCTCTTGAGTGGGGAGATCAACAAGGTAGAAATGATTCAAATACCCACAAGTTACAAAACTTGACTCAAATTCTCAAATACTCCTACTGCACTCTTTCCTTTAACACTGAAGTTAATCTCTTGTCTAACAACATTTTGCCCCAACAGACAAGATAGGGTCTTTAGTCCAAACCTCAAGATTTAATTAAGAATCAATAAAATCCTTCAACAGTCAATTTGCTCAAATAGTTCATCTACTTGGAAAACACTAATCCAAATGATCGCAGACCACAAAACTTGAAACATCTCCTTTACAGATTTCACGGAAGCAAATGGGTTAACTTCGCCTCAAGAGATCGATTTAAAATTTTTCTTTGATTGCAACTTCACTTTGCGAACTCAAACCGAGGAGCCTTTCTGACTAAATCACACGGAATCTTTAAGAAGCAATAGGATAATCCAATTCCTCAAGTTATTCAAATGATTTTAGTTACCTGTTGATTCGCGATCTCCAAGGTACCGCGAAAGCTAAACTTGAAATATTCTCATTTGAACGATGTCACCAAAGGCGTTCTATTTACTACAAGTAATAACATCAAGCTCACAACCACATTAGAAAATATTTCGAAAGACCCACGCGAAAAGAATGGGTTGAATACTTCTCAAAAGAAGAGGCACGAGAAAACGCTTTTCACCAACTGGGAAATCACTTACCACTTGCAATGAACACAGAATCAAGGGAAAAACTATTAAAGTGATGAACTCATAGATTATCATTTAGATTGTTTACTCACAACCACTCATAAAACAACACAAAACCTGACAACGGGTTTTGACACTATAATTTTTTTTTTCAAATGGAGGTTCTAAACCCCAACACTCCAAATGCTCTAAAAGAAATGAATAGAGTCGAGATTTATTCAATGAACTTTGTGAAAGAAGATTCCCATTCTCCGAAATGACAAACGGTAACCAAGTTGTCTTTATCAACCATAAAGATAGGACTAACATAAAGAGAATGATCATGTCAATAATGACATTCACAAGTAGCGATGAGAGCTCAAGAAATATAAAGACAAGAAATTGCTTTGAAGAACAAATAGGGATCAATAGAAACCCACAGCCACAATTTGTTTAAGTACAACGTCCGACTTAATTTCAACACAGCACCACAAATGGGTTTTAATATTTTTCTTCGGGAAAGAGATATATCAAATTTCAACAAGCGGAGGGATCCAAAGGAAATACATGGAGCCAATGTTCTCTCGCGTTAACGAACTTGTAACAGGAACTCTCATTATGCAACTATCAAACGAGTAACTGAGTCGCTCTTTTCCAATGAGAAAGATGGAACAATCATGGAAATATCAATGTTGCCAATTTACAAAGATCACTCGTAGTAAAAGCAATTCAACAATCGAAAAACAATAATGCTTTCGGAGTACCATTAAAGGCCTATTTAAACTTGTCTACCAAGAATCACGAACCCAAGAGAAATTTATCATTCACCACCGGACAAGAATTTGTCAAATTCAAAAATCAAGGAAGATACATAGTTACACATGAAATTTGCGTAGCTGGTCGATATTCCATAAGTTGGAAATGATTCTACCATCTTCCATTGCTTATCGTACCGAGCCTAGTTGCGCAACTATGACCACTGTGCAAGGACCTTCCCACTTAGGGGAAAGTTTGTTCTGATTAGATTGGGATTGAATCTTTTTCAATACCAAGTCACCTAGAGCAAGACTGTGAGGTTGGACTTTACGACCATAGTATTTGCGCAGGGCTTATTGGTAGACTGCTGAACGGATTAAGGTTTGATTCCTCTTCTTTTCGAGTAGGTTGGTGTCATCTGCTCGAAGTTGTTCCTAGCTAGAGTCGTTATAATTTTCGGCCCTTGTTGACCGAATCTTTAGTTTTGGTGGAAGCATAGCTTCAGCCTTAAAAACTAAGAAAAAAGATGTTTCACCTGTAGCCCGACTAGCAGTCGTATGAATTGCCCATAATATTGAGGGTAATTCTTTTAACCAGCCCCCTAGCGCTTTATAGGCTGGTCGAAGACTCGAGTTTTAATTACCTGTTTACTTTGGTTATTCACTTTTTCGACTACCCCATTGCGTTGGGGGCGGGCGACAGAAGCATAACACAGTTTGGTACCCGAATTTTACGCTAAAAAATTATGTACTATTATCTGTAATTATTTGACTTGGAACGCAAAATCGAGTAATCACATGTTTTATCATAAACCTCTTGGCTGCTTCCATTGTTATCCCAATCACATGTTCGACATTAACCCATTTTGTGAACGTATCGATAGCCACAAAAAGGAACTCGAAGCCTCCTAGTGCTTTTGGGAACGGTCCTAGGATATCAAGACCCTAGGTTGCAAACGGCCAAGAGGGGGGATGGTTTGCAATGCCTGAGCCGGTTGGTATATTTACCTGCTTTGAAACAGGTATTGTACACACTTTTTAACTATTGGCCAGTAGAAACCTTATCAAAAGGCTTTTCTGACCAATGTTTTGTAAGAAGCATGAGTTCCACAGATGTCTCCATGTATTTTGTGAAGGAGATTTAGTCATTCTCTTTGCGATATGCATCACATCAGAACCCCTTGAGTACCTCGTTTGTGGAGGCCCCTTCGACCAAAGTATATATTTTGACCTTGTGGGATAAACAATCAGCTTCAAGATTGTTATTGGGTACTATACCTGTAATATCCTAGAATTGAATCGGGTAATTAGAAAATCAGCTGAAAGAAGAGAGGACAAAGAAAGGAGTAAAAATTATGAACTTAAAAGGGAGTTTTCCACATTATTTTAACAACCTGGGCCTTGGGCCACGGCCCATGTGGCCAAAGAGGGGGGCAGGCCAAAGGGGGGATGACCTCCCCCCTAAAACCTAGCCACCCTCCCCCTTTCCCCTCTCTTCCCCCCCATAGCCGCCACCCCTCTCTCCCTTGCGCATCCCTTGCACCTCCCCTGTGCCACGACCTCCCCATTAGCACCATCTCCCTTCCCGGTGAAGATCCTTGCTGCGGTCCATTGGAGGAAAGGCGAGGAGACCACCGTTGGAGTGCCGGCCAAGACGAGGTAGCAGATCGGTGTTGTTCAGCGCTGTTGCTCGTCCGTTTTGGGTAAGATCCGTACGTTTTATGATCTGATCGCCTCTTAGAAAGTTGTATCCCATGGTTTTAGCTTTCTTTGGGCACCGAGATCACCTGATTTATACTTACGGTTTAGGAGTTATGGTAGTTTTACCGTGACTGACCAGGAGAGCTGACGAGAATTGACAGATTGTTTTGTATGGCCATTATGAATTATTTAGAGGCCGAATTAGAAACGCTACCCAAAATGAATATTGTAGAGGATTCAGAATCTTTGTAAGTTGATAAAGAACACAATTTTTAGAGTTGGCAATCAAAAGTTATGAAATTTTTACCGCCGCTGTTTCGCTGACTATCAGATTGCAGAGACAGAAACTTTACCTGAATATAAGAATTAGTAGGAGGCCGAATCAGGAGACTTGTCCAACTAGACTATTGTAGCTGGTTTTGTCGTGATTCCAGAGAGTCCAAGATCACCTAGTTCCGAGTCGTGTAACAATAGTTATGGTGGTTTTAGTGCTCTGTCCAGAGAGACTGACGTGAAATTGTTGTTTTATTAACTGGCCTGGTAGGGGTATTATTTGGCCGATTCAGTAAGGCTCACCAACTAGACCTAGTTGGAGAATTTAATTACCTTTCCAGAAAGTCTAAGAACATTTTATTTGGACTCCTGTACCAATAGATATAGATTTTTAAAGTTGACTATCCACCGAGGGAACAGATCGACATTTAGGAATTTGGTGACGGGATCGAGTTAGTTGTTTTTGTGAGTTCATGGTTGTTGTTATAGTTTGTTTTGGTCTGCTTCTATGCCTTAGCGTGTGTTATAATTATTATTCAGGTGGTGGACTGGTACCGGGGGCAGCACCTTTTGTACATCCCTCGTTCTCTCGCGATTAAGGCAAGTATAATGATAAATATAATATATATTATTGAATGGCAATGTTTAACATATATTATGACTACTTGTGTGTTGATGTTTGTGAAGATGGCATAATTGGTATTGTTCATGGTTGCTAGAGATATGAATTACGTGTTATTCATGTTTGTTTGTCTATGGTTATGAGATTTTGGAGTATGAATAGGCTATTCATATGTAATGTTGTTGATGATGCATGTTTGCGTTACTTTGAGAATTCATACATATGCATCATGTTGGTTTATTGAAGTCTTGGTCATGTGATGACCAAGCAACTCTTGAGGTCCCCATGCTTGAAGAGCATGGGCTTAGGTCCCCACACATGTGGATTATGGACTGTGGTCCCTTTACCAGATGGTACAGGCATGGGTGTGCATGACGGATGCACACTTTGCATTACCGGTAAAATGCAAAAGGGAAAGAGGAGGAAAAAGATCTTGTTGAGCATATTGCGTAGCATGCATGTGTAAAGTGATTGATATAATATTTTGTGAAGTATAGTTGATGAGTTATATGCTTGTATGTTGTTGATGCTATTTATTATATTTGCTGAGTCTTTGGACTCACCTCTTGCTTTTGTTGTGCTTTTAGATACCACTTGCAAGAACGACATGCATGGGAGGGAGTAGGGTTGCTTTGGATGCACTCACTACCACACATTCTTTTAAAGATAATTATCATTTAGGTCATACCTTAATAATAAGCAAACTGTTTAAGAATTAATGTTGGCTAATCTTTCTCAAAACAAGAGGCACACAAAAACGATTTAACTAGAAAATCATTTACCACCCGCAAGGAATACATGACCAAGGGGAAAACCAATTAGGCAAAGAACTCGGTAAACATATGTGAAGTCCACAATGGAGGCCACATGACCCGCACGAGAAGAAGATCAAACTCCAAATGAGAAGAAGGTACTTATTTTGAAAGTTAGAAACCTCAATGTGGCAAAAGCATAAGTTTTCAATAATCTTAGCATGCTAAGAAAAATAGATAAATCTAGCACTTATGTAAAATCAGCAAGTAGATGTTTATGGGGAGAACACTCCAACTACTCTAAAAGGAATGAGCTGAGTCAAAAATTTCTTCAATGAACTTTGTGAAAGGAAATTCGCATTCTCCAAAATGCCAAACGGATAACCAAGTCACCTTTATCAACAAGAAAGATAGGACTATCATAAAGAGAACGATCTTGTCAATAATAACGTTTACAAGTAGTAAAGAGAGATCAACAGTCAGAAAGATAATAATTATTTTGAAAAAAACAAATAGGGACCATTAGAAATCCGTAGCCCACAATTTTGTTTGATTACAACCTCCGACTTAATCACAACAAAGCACCACAAAAGAGTTTTAACACTTTTCTTCAGAAAAGAGATGCATTAATCTTCAACAACCGAAATGATCCAAAAGAAATACATGGAGCCAATGCTTTCTCATGCTAACGAACTTGCAACAGAAAACTCTCATTATTCAAACTATCAAACGAGTAAAGGAGTCGCTCTTTTCCAATGAGAAAGAAGGAACAACCATGCAAATATCAATATTGCCAATTGACGAAGATGACTAGTAGTAAAAGCAACTCAATAGTCGAAAAACAATAATGGTTTCATAGAACCACTAAAGACCCATTGAACCTCATCAACTAACATGAACCATGAACCATGAACCCGAGAGAAATTCATCAACCACCACCGGACAAGAATTTGTCAAATTCAGAAATCAAGGAAGAGAACAACTTTCTAAAGCAACCCAAAAGAAATATGCAAGGTCAATGCACACTTAATAAAGAACTTACAAAAGAAATCTTCCAATACCCGAAATTCCAAGCGAACAAATGAGTTAAATTTTTCAACAGGGGTAAAACAGAACTTCCGTGAAAAGATAAATCTTGCAATTTAACTACGCTCACGTGGAGTAGAAATATCACAATAATCGAAAGAACAATAATTATTTCAAAGAACGATCAAAGACCCACTGGAGCTTGCCCACTTCATTATAACCCCCCATTTAAAAGAAATTCAAGAACGGCAAGAAACTACAACCAAGAAACGAGATACAAGCTCGAGAAAGACGACAAATTCATCAACGAGCTCATGCTCAACACAGAACTTGTAGAACAGGGGTAAGAACTTCTCTAATTTCATACCATGAACAGTGGTGTAGCCTGGCAAAACCCAGGACAACAACCACGAACTCAACTGCTCAACATCCGCTACAAATACGCATAACCAATGTATTCAATTATGAATATATATATAGGATCATCTCACGACAATCATAGAATAAATTCATAGATATAGGATATCACATCATATCATAGATTAACTCATCATAGAACAAAATAATACAACAACGACTCATTAATCGAGTCACAACAATTGAAATGCGGAAGCAACAGTTTACCCAACTCTTTCCTAGTGTGCACAGTGTGTCAATTTAATATGTTTGAATGAACCACGGACCTGAAGCCCACTCTGATACCAACTGTAACACCTAGGCTATTCGGAAGCCAAGATGCTACCTAAAGATACATCATACCATCAAATTGCGGAATAAAGTTCAATATGCCTCTAATCAGACAACAATACCATGGTAACAAGGTGAAAATAACCAAATCATCAATGGTGAATAATCAAGAAACTAGTCATGGAACGACATGACATGAAGTCTAAACATTACTTATTACAGTTCATCTCTCATCAAAGATTAACATAGTTGAATCCATTAATGAAAATATAATGTAATGAATCTGTGGAACGTCCGTCTACTCCTCCCATTAACATTATCATCAACAAGGTTCACCTAAATAAGCACAGAAAAATAAGGGTGAGTCGAAACTTAGCAAGTACAATAAACAATTGAACATACCAGGTTATGAACAATTTAGTCACATTACGAATTAAGAATTAATCTCTGAAAACTTATGTATATGAATGGAATGAATGGGTGCATTGAAAGGAATGGACTAACACATACTCATACCGGTATAGCGAGTGAGACACCCGTCGGTGTTCACTTAATCCCGTACTTAACAAAGTCCGAGGACCAAATTACCGTATGAAGAACGTTTCATACGGGTGTCCGAAACTACCCAGATTGGAATGGTGGGTCTTACATGCCCATACTGGAGTTGATGGGTCTTTACAAATCCACTCCCGTGGAATGCATATGAATAACACATGAATTGAATGAACATATGCAATGAATTTTATCACTTTCTTCCTCATGGATTATCAAATAGGAACGGAATGTACATCATGGAATATGAACATGGATCATCAACTCATCGGCACAACAACCAACAGCGAGCGTTCCACAGAAATCAATACATCTTAACATATTGGAATTGCATGTAATGTAATATGAATATTGATTAACATCTTTGATTGAAAACATGGATCATAGAAATATTAGCATGAACACAAACACACATCATTCATCAATGTAAAGAATTTCAATATACTTGCCTTTCGCGTTGCGACGGATTAGCAAGCAACGAAGGTGTTCCCACACACGATGCCTCGCCGCCTACACAAGTATGATCCCGAAATAAGAATAACGTGGCATGGCTTAGGTATGGGAGACCCACACTATCCCTCCCACTAACCAACACAAACCACGAATATAAACGGACAATTGAGGATGTGCCCTCTGACTTTCAGTAGCAGCACGGAGCCAATGGACGCAGATAATGTAACACCCCAGTTCATCAAGAACGTGGAATGCTACTAACTTAAGAGTTTTTCCTTCAAAATTTGATGGCAGCTATTTTGAAAATTTAAGAATTAAGGAGACTAACAAGCATGCAGGAGGTAAATATGTAAGATAAAGCGATAATAAATTTAAAGCATAAACTAAAAAGATAACAAGGAGTGACCGTCCGGCTCTTATTACAATAAATCAAAAACACCAAGAAGGGTGGAAAGAGTACTAAAAGACTACATTTTGATTCTCCAATTAAACTTAAGTTGCTAAATTAATAAGACTGGTGTTTATTTGAGTGAAGAGTGCTTCAGATGATTCTAGCCCTTCCCATGCATGACATCCTCATCAAGGGTACCTAAAAAGAAGCAAGAAACAAGTGTGAGTCCAAGACTCAACAAGTACAATAAAGTCAATATACCAAATTTCATAAACAACATTTACTTCTAAACCATTCTATCATCCACAATTATACCACCACAATACAACTAACATAGCCCTGCAATGCAAATGCGACAAATGCACATACTTTTCTCTTTACATATACCGGTAATGCGGAGTATGCATCCGTCGATGCATACCCATGCTTGTGCCTTCTAGAACAGGGACCTCAAGCCCATACTCCACGAATGTGGGGACCTCAAGCCCATCTAAAATATGACAGGGACCTCAAATATCATTCAATACTTGGCTACCATGGAGTCCAAGACTCAAGGATAATGTAATGATGCACATGAGTCACAAATCTTAATCAACATATGCATGTAACAACAACGGTAAGACTAGGAATAACAATTCACCTTCACAAAGCATTATCCTTTCGTGAATACTAAACCACAAGTGCATTTAACAACAACTGTATGTCTATGAATAAAAATTCACAATCACAAAACATTAACATTTCGTGAATACTAATCAACATGTTCTATCCACTATGGTACTTGCCTCAACCGTGTGGAGTAGGATCACAGAAAGAGGGTGTTATCCCCTGATTTACACTACTACCTGAACAATTCAATAACCGCACTAGAGATACATTCCAAATCATACAACAAAACAAAATAGATAAATAAATTGCATCACTCCTGTTTGCATCCTAAATGACCCCGTTTCCTTTTGAATGTCGTTCTGTCCCAAACAGGATAGTCAACTTACAAAAATCGTATATCCCATTCCGTTTATCGAAAAATTATGTTCTTGGGTTCTATGGAAACCTCAGGAAATTCTATACAAAAATCATGTAGACCGAACCCTCTAATTAGTTATTTAAATATTTTTAATTTATAAATCTCTATCTCTGCCTGAAACCTGATACAATCCTGGATTGCAAGACAAAAATAATCATAACTTCCTAATGGTTTATCCAAAAATTATGATCTTGAGTTCTCTTAAAACCTTATGAAATCACGTACAATATTCATGTTGGTGGGATCCTCTAATTATTTTGTAACTAATTTTTATTATCCAAATACTACAACCGGCAAGAATCCTGTTAGAATCTGTGGACAGCAGTGTTGTAAAATTCATAACTCAAGATCCGTTTATCCAAACGACGTGATCCAGGATTATATGGAAAGATAAAAACGTTACACACAAATCTGTAGTAGGTGATAAATCCAAAATTCATCATTTCAGACTTCGAACCTGCAGCGCACTATAAACTGCAAATGATCGATCTACTACCCGATGTCTCCAGATCGCAAAACCAATAAACAAAACAAGGAGATATGAGAATCAACCTCTAAGAATGCACTGAAAACACTGAAGGATCCGCGAGTTTTCCCTTCCCTCTTCCTCCTTCCACCTCCCCTTCCCTTCTTCCTTGGCCTGCAACAATCATAGGAGGTTTCTTCTCCTTTCTTCTTCTGGGCCGGCAGCAAGAAAGGGTGTCGAACTCGGGAATGAAGGATCCTGAATTCTCTGTGTTTCCCACACTAGTCTAGGAATTCTAGTGTACACAGTCCAACAAAAATGTCATCACAATTATATCACGTATTTATTTAATATGAATCAGAGTTTATTTCAAAATGAGGCCTGAGGCCAATTAAAGTAACACAGCGGAAAGCAAAAAAAAAAAACTAGACCACACGATGGGCCACAGGCAATCATCTGGGAGTGTAGGCCTAAACGTCTGGATCCACACTGTCTAGATAGAAGTCTTCTCCAGAATAAATATTATTCAGCAAGAGTGAGCACAATTTCCGTGCTCACAAGTTACACCTAATAGAGGAACATGATGTATACATAAGTAAACATATGAGGCTGATAGGGTTTATTTGTGATAAAGAGTATTTTTAGTTTTTAATAACCATACTAAGTTTCAAGGTACATTTTTAATCCATAGTTAGAATCATATATTAAATTGACAGTTTTATAGTGGATAACCTCTATATGAAACATGGTGATAGATATCCTCCTATCATATGGCTAACCGCCCAATTTTACCACAAGGATTCACCATCTTAAAATTATTTAATAAAATTATTTTTTTAAACCAAAAACAAAGTCTAACTTAGAGTGGCTTTGCTCAGCATGTCCATGACTGTGGACACGACTATTCGAATAGTTTTATACTCTGCAGAGGGGGTACAACTTTACGTGTAACACCCTGGCTATTCGGAAGCCAAGATGTCACGCAAAACTATCAAACTACTAAGAATAGCATTCAAGCTGGAATATACAGATTCAATCAACAATAATTTCTAAAGAATGACAATAAACGATCACCAGATTCATGGAAAAGAATGGATAAACAGTTATAATACCACGAACAGTCAAGCAATAACAAAGTTGGATTATTACAAATCTGGAATTTATTTAACAAGTTGGCTTGACTGAAAGGTAATAATAATTATTCGTTGGATAAAAGTGAAGTGCAGCAGTCGAACTACCCCACCAAATCATCTTGTCTTCTCCTCAATTACCTAATTAAAACATACAAAGCAAGGGTGAGTCAAGACTCAGCAAGTACATACAAGAATAATCAAACATAGAGTGGACAACACAATCCAGGTTGAATTACGAACAAATCTTGGAACACATATATGATTGAATGGAATGAATACATGAATGGATGGAATGAAAGAATGCATTGAAGGAATGGACTAATCACGCTTTATACTGCAGATAGCGAGTGTAACACCCGTCGGTGTTCACTTAAAGTTACCGTATGAAGAACGTTTCATACGGTGTCCAACGTGGCCCACATTGGAATGGTGGATCACACGCACCCATTCGGAATTGATGGGTTTTCAAATGCCCATACCGGAATTGATGGGTCTTTCAAATGCCCATACTGGAATTGATGGGACTTACTAAAAGAATCCACTCGTGGTCATAATGAATTTTATGAATGAACATGATGATTTCTCATGGTATGAATGAATATCCCACATTAGTGGAAAAGGCATATGGCATTCAACAACAGGTGTAAACAAGTATAAGTATGCATTCCCACACAACATAATATATCAAGAATGCCACACACGTTAGTTACATGTAATGGAATGCAACCACTGAAATGAATGCTAATTCTTTAATCACAAGAATCATCTTCTTGAAATGAAATAAACATCAGGATGGATAGAAAAAGGCATTCACAATTTATTCCGACATCAAGCAAACAATTGGAAATATCACCAAACAGCATAGGGTACTTGCCTTCCGCGATGTGACGTAATAGGAGGACACGAATATGCCCCTCCACTCACCGCCTCACCGCCTACACAAATGTATAATCGAAATAAGAATAACAAGGTATGACATTGCTACAAGAGCCTTTCCATCCCCTCTATCTCTCCCACACAAACAACGGGATCAATTTTATCAAGTTTACCCAACAGCCCGATTACCGCTAAACTCGCAGCGATACTAGAAAAATCACCATTAATTATCTGGAACTCCAAAAGACCTGAAACCAGTGCCCAACTACTCTTAACAGACCAGGCTACAAAACACTAGTTGGCGGAATCCCCTGATTCGGCCAAAACAGAGGGCTAATTATCAGCTAAACACAACTCATCTACGTCTGTCCAGAATACAGATCAGAGATAAAGAAAACGGCGTAACTTTCAACCTATTGATCCAATGAGAATGATTCTTATCAGCTTGGAAAGAAAATTTTAAGGGCTAAAATAACTTAGTTGGGTTAATGTTCTGATTCGGCCCCTAATTTGAACAAAACCGAGAGACAAACCTACTGACCTCAGTTTTCATACAGACCGGACAGTTCGTAACCAAAAATTCATATCTCCCAAACTACAGATCGGATTTTCCTGATCTCAGTGCCAAAAGAAAGCTAACGTTCCCAGAAATAAAACTCTAGAAGGGCAAAACCCCAGATTCGGCCTCTACAGTAGTCTAAACAATAGATGGAAACACTAACATTTATCTGCCTAGAAATCAGAACAGTGGTAAAGAAAATATCATAACTTTCATTATACAGATCCAATGGAGATGATCTTTATCAGCTTTGAAATATAATTTAAAGGGCTACAATAACTTATTTGGGTGGAGGTTCTGGAAATGCCTTTAACGAAATCAAAACCTAGGATCAAGCCGACAGATCCTTCTCGTCAGACAGACAGAACAGCGCGCACTAAAAAAATCATATCTCCTAAACCGTAAGGTGGAATCACGTGATCTCGGTGGCTATGGAAAGCTAAGAACAATAACTACAACTTTCTAAGAGATAGACATGACAGAAAACGAACGCATCTTACCCAAAATCGACGTACAAGGCGGCGCACAGCAAGGGGGAAGGGGGGGCGGCGGCTCCAAAGGGGGGAGGGGGAGAGAAATGTGGAGTTTTTAGGGTTTGGGGGGGGTGGGAACCCCCCCTTATGGCCGGCCACCACATGGGCCCCTCCTGGGCCGTGGTCCAGGCCCAGGTTGCCGTGAAATCACAGAAAACCCCCGGTGAAAAGATGATTCTGGTTTTTTTTCGATTAGCTCCCTTTTCCGAAACTTCTTCTAATAAGCCGAATCACCTTCGGGGTATTACATTACCCACACGAAATAATTTGTCTATTATGTCGGCCAATACACGCTTCCTTAGGTGTGTGACTAAGCAATTATCACAAGGTATTTCAAATGTTCTACCTTACTACTCATACGCCCGCTAAGGTTTTGCTTCCATTGGGTTAACCACCTGCCGAAAGCCCCCTCTTGGGCCAGGTGGGAATAATATTTAACCAACACCCACTCAACAAAATGGCACATAAAACAGTGTGGTATGACAACTTAATAAGCTTAGTTCTGCCCATACAGAATATGTGGTAGTACGGTGGAGCTTTACAAGATGCGGCTCAAAGGCTGGTCCTTAATAGACTTTGGTGACTTTTCAAAACAACCCCTGGGCCTTAATCCTACCCGGATCGAGCCCGTACATAAACCTGCACCCACCAGCTGTCCATTCCGCCCAAGTCTAAACCCATTTTTTATTTTTATTTTTCAAAGATATTTACAAAAATCCACAATGACAAATCAATACTTGCTATTTTGGCTAAAATTTACCAAAATCAAATATTTGTGATCTAATTTGGCTAAAATTTCCCGAAATCAAATATTTGTGATATAAGCAATATCTAAGCATATCTTTATTTTCAAATTTTTATTTGATTAAGGTGACAAGGAAATGATGATTCAACATACAATATTGGCTATACCAAGGAACTGGATTAACTGATAATTTAAAATAGAAATTTAAAATAACTGAATAAAATTATGCATGCAATAGTAATTTTAAAAATAGAATTAAACAACTTTAAAATACTGGGATCAATATGATCAATGGTATAACTTTCCTTGCTCAAAGTTTTGGTATTCTAACTCTTCAAATGGATTGATTCCCAGGTTGCTTCGGCCCTTGGCTCGAAGTCTTGGTATTCTAACTCTTCAAATGGATCGATTCCCAGGTTGCTTTGGCCCTTGGATAAGTAGTGACATCAAAATGTATTTCCGCTTCATACACAGGAAGAAGGTTGTAAATACATAGATTCACGGGCCAGGTGCTATGTCAGTTGCTCATGTTACCGAAAGGATTCATTCCATCTGTACTCAACCCTAACCTTATGTTCCTCGGTTCTGCACCGAACTCTTCGAAGCTCCGATCGAAGATTCTCCATTGGGCAGAATCAGTAGGGTGTCTTAGCTTTCCATCCTTCTTACGCTTCTCTGAGTGCCAACGCATCAATCTTACCTCCTTTCGATTCGCAAATAAACGCTTCAAACATGGGATCATAGGCAGATACCATAATATCTTAGCAGGAGGTCCTTACTTCACCTTAGCAGTATTCTTACGCTTGTATCGGGATGCTTTGCACACGGGACAATAATGCATGTCTTCATACTCTTTACGGTACATGATACAATCGTTCGAACATGCATGTATTCTTTCTACTTCCATTTCCAATGGACAAATAATCTTATTGGCTTGGTAGGTGGTGCTGGGCAATACGTTTCCCTCTGGAAGGATGTCCGCTAGGAGACCTAACAACGCCGTGAAACTATTATCGGACCAACCATTGCTTGCCTTCAATTTCAGCAGTTCAAGCACGGTTGATAACCTTTTGTATTCTGGCTTGCAGCCAGGGAGCAAAGGTTTCCCCGAGTCCTCCATTAAGCCCTCGAATTTACGAAACTCTCTCTCACTGTAGTTCCCTTCTGCATCGCGTAGCATCTGATCCAGATTATCATCATGTGGCCTATCCTCATCAAAAGCACAGTCCACATCCGGCATATCGTTGAATTCCTCGGTGATGTTGTCATTATTAATTTCATGTATGATCTACTCTTCACCGTGACTTGTCCAAAATGTATACCCTTTTTTGAAACCCCTTCGAATCAAGTGAGCTTCGATCTGCGCCGGGTTGTCAAACATTTTCAGATTACCGCAATCAATGCATGGACAATACATAAATTTTATCCCATTCTTCAACATATCCTGCTCGGCGGCTCTTCTAAAAGAAAACACGCCATTAATGTACTCTTCACTCACACGGTTCTCAACGTGCATCCAATTTTGGTCCATCTACACTACGCACGTAACAAATTAGTATTAAATTATATTAATAAACCGCAAGTACTCTAACTATTAACCAAACATACTAAAATTTATTAGTGATTAACTTAGAGCAAATATAAAGGGTTATGTACAGATCGTTATCCTCAGAGCTCACGACGAATATCCTGCGAGATCTCCTCCCTTTCTTCCTCCTCTCCTCCCTTCCTTTTCCTCTCTGCCTCCTTTCTTCCCTTCCTTCTCGCCAAGTTGGCACAGTGGAGGAGGCAGCAGGGGTGGAGCAATGGGGGAGGAGGCAGCAGGGTGGCAGCTCAAATGGGAATGGGCAGGGTTCTGTCGGGACTAGGTATTATATAATGTTAGCATATCACAGACGGTTCTTATTACAAACTGTCTGTGATAGGTACATATCACAGACGGTTGGTAATAAGAACCGTCTGTGATACTTCACGACGTTCTTGTTCGTAACCGCTCGTGGTACTCTAAGTCATCACAGCACGGTGCGTGAGTCGTAACTGCTCGTGATACCTCACAGACGATTCTGCACAAGAACCGTCTGTGATACTCCAAGCCATCACAGATGGTTCATGGTCAGAACCGTCTGTGATACTTCACAGACGGTTGTATTTACAAACCGTCTGTGATACTTTCATATCACAGACGGTTCGTTTTGGAACGGTTTGTGGTTATTTTGAAACCACATGTGATTAAGCGTCTTCTATGACCTATTTTGTAGTAGTACGTGTAAGTAAAAAACTCGGCATGTTTGCTGCTTTCCATCGTTGCGTGAGTTGTGCGCACGTGGCGGAAAGCTTGGTAGCTAGTTAGGTGAAGCCCCACAGAAAGTTCGTTTTGGAACCGTCTGTGATTATTTTGAAACCATTTATGATTAAGCGTCTTGTATAACTTGTTTTTGTAGTAGTAAGTGTAAGTAAAAAACTCAGCATGTTTGCTGCTTTTCATCGTTGCGTGAGTCGTGCGCACGTGGCGGAAAGCTTGGTAGCTAGTTAGGTGAAGCCCCAGAGTCTTATCTACTTATTTCAATCCTTTGGTAATGCATTGAGTTGAACGAAATAACAGAGACAAGAAAAAAAGACGTCTACGTTTTGCATGCGTTACCAATAGTGCTTCTTCTCTGCGTGTTCGTCTCCCTCTGTGTGTGACAACCATGAGTGTGTATGTGCGCGTCTCCGAGAGGGGTACAAGAAGAGAGTGAGAGGAGTTGAGGGAGTGACTCCCAACAAAAATAGCCTAAAAGTTTAAAAGAAGCGCATCCTAAGCATATTAGTTTACTTTTATTCCCCAAAACATAATTCCTGCAGTGCAATGCAACTTTCAAGTTTCCAGCCAACCACAAGTTAACAACCGAACACGGTAACTGACAGACATTCATGCATGGCCAAATGAAGTTAAATCCATGCACCCCAGGATTACGTCCACTCCATGTTCAGGAATCAGGACGCCTGACGCTGCCCGTGGCACCATGCGGTCCGGCGACGGCGGCAGCAGCACCTGGCACGGTAGCGTAGACGTCCAACTCCAGCACCATGTGGTCCCGCGACTCCAGCCTCGCCGTCCGCCACAGCACGTGCCCGGTGGCCTTCCGGAAAACACCGGTGCCGCCGGCAACAGCGAGCTCCCTTACTGCCGCCGATACGTCATCCCGGCCCATCACGGCGATGGTGCTGCCGTTGTAGGAGCCGCCCGTGAGCACCACGGTCATGCAGACCATCAACGCGGGCTCGTTGAGGGACGCCAGCATATACGACCCCTGCGCCCGCCCGACGGCCCGCGACGCCGCGCTGGGCCCCTCCGTCAGGGTGTCGTCGATCACTGTGGTGTCGCCGAAGTGGCTACCCGGCATGAGCGGGTGCGCCGGGCCAGGCCCCTTCACGAGCTGCACCGCCGTCTGGCCCGGACCACCGGTTATGTCGTGCATGTAGAAGTGCAGGTGGATCAGCTGGCCCCGTGCCGCCGCCGGCGTGGCCGCCATGGCGAGGGTCAGAGAGGCGAGGAAGAGTACGCGAGGCATGGATGCATTAATCATGGAGAAAGCCATTGTGGAATGATGGGCGATTAGGGCTCATGGTACGACCTTTATTTATAGACTATAGTTGCCATGGATCAACCATACATATTCCTGGAATCCTGGTACAGAACGAAGTATTAAATGGCGTTTTCACCTAGCACGGTACATTGATCGTCGATCGTCGAGGGCACTAGAAGAAATTAAAGCCGACAATTTTGTTCTTTCATTGCTTGCCTGCGCGCGCATGCATTCCTGCTGGTACGAGTTCACTAAGTTACGCTAGCGGCCAGCTGAACGAACGAGTATAATTGGAATTGGATATAATTCATGCATGGTTGGCGTATAAGATATGCATGGCTCAGGGACGCCGATCTCTTGAAAGGTTTGCTTCTAAGCCACTCAAAACCAGCAAACTAACTAACAAGCAATGATGTTATATATATTGTTGGAGAGTCCATATTAGAACTAGATGACATGTTGTATTAGAGTTGGACTCTCCTATTGTATTAGACACGAACTCTACTTTGAAACTATAAATAAAGGGTGTGTGATCCTACGGGATACACACAACAATAATTCCCCAAAAACAACATGGTATCAGAGCCGTTCCCCACCACCCAACCCTAACCCTAACCCTAGTCTCACCTCAGATCCAAGCCGCCGCTGCTCAGAGTTGTTCTCATGGCCGCCGCCGCCGCCCGTCACCATCAAGCATCAAGCATCCAAAGATCCAGATCCGCCACCGCCGCCCACCGCCAAAGTCGCGCCAGACTTGCGGGCAAAGGGCGGGCGGGCAGGCCTCGCGATGAGCGTAGAGGGCCGCCGAGCCACTGGCTACCGCCGCGGGGCGACCAGGGAGGAGGAGGCGCTGGTAGAAGGGGGCGCTGGGAGTAGGGGCGACCGGGGAGGAGTCGAGGCAGTGAGGGCTCGGGAGAGAAGAAGGCAAGCTCGGGAGAGAAGAAGCCGGTGCGCGCTCGGAAGGAAAATCGGGAAGAAAAGCCGAGCAGCGAGATTCCCTGCGGAGAAAGCTCGGGAAGAAACGCCGCAGGCGACGCGTGAAGAAAAGCCGAGCGGCGTCGGGCATCGGGAAGGAAAAAAGGAAAAAAAAGGGAGGCATCGGGAAGAAAAAAGGAAAAAAAAGGAGACTCGGAAGAAAAAAAAAAGGGGAAAATCCAAGGCTGTTTCTTTTATTACAGATCATAATGTGTTTGGTAACCGTGCGGGCTGTCATCAAGGATCGGCAAAATATTGATGCGTAAAGAGTTGCCGTGATCGTGAGAGATACGCGCGGCATATCTTGATATTGATTGGCATTGCTCTGTTCATTAGAGAAGATGACCCCTGAGGAAATTGAGGCTACGAGAAAGGCAGTTGTTGAGACTACTTCCCCGCTAGTAACTCAAGGTGACATAAGAAGTATATTACAGGACCTTTTTGCGACAGGTATGATAGGTCCGAGAGCTGGTGCAGGGTCATCTGACTTAAAGATAGAGCTGATGCCGAATGATGTAAAATTGGAAGGAAATAAGAATTACCTGAGTTGGTCTAGAAGGGCTCAGCTAATTCTGAGGACGAAGGGGGTGGAACACTACCTGCAGGAGACTTGTGTCGAGCCTGCAGACAAGATGAGCGTTGATTGGAGGATGTGGAACACCACCAACTCTGTGGTGGTAGCTTGGTTGCTAACTTCGATGTCTCCATCCATCGCTCGGATGGTGGAGATGATGCAGAGTGCACAGGCAATGTGGAAGACGCTAAGCAACATGTACTCTGGGGCAGGAAATGTGATGATGATGGTAGAAGTCCAAGGCAAGGTGGAGGCTCTGAAACAGGAGGAGAGGGTCGTCCAAGAGTATGCTAGTGAACTGCAGCAACTGTGGGCAGATTTAGATCATTATGATCCACTACAGTTGACATGCGCTGGTGATATTGAGGCTGGTAGGGTGTGGCTGCAACGCAGACGAATTACACACTTTCTAAAAGGGCTAAATCCAAAGTTTGAGAGTAGAAGGGCTGCCATGTTTCACTTGGCAAACTTGCCTACAATGGAGGAAGCTATTTCGGCTATGGTGCAGGAGGAAGTTCGACTACGAGTAATGGGGGACAACAAACCGGTCAGATCCGCATACGCCATACCTGATGATAGAGAGTGCTACAACTGTGGGATGAGAGGACATCTGATCCGTGCTTGTCCCTCTCCACAATATAGAGGTCGAGGTGGAGGACGTGGTGGTCGTGGAGGCCGAGGTGGAGATCGTGGTGGTCATGGAGGTCGAGGAAGGAGCCGAGTTGGCCCTAGAGCTAATATGGTCCAGACAGAGGAGAACACGTCTGTTACTCTAACAGGCGAGCAAGCTATGCAGTGGGAAAAGTGGCAGCAGGGAAAGACATTGGAGACTTCTCATGATTCTACCTCCTTTGGTAACTTTGCAAACTACGCCCACGTGGGTGAAGGTACTCAGGCACATGCACTTGCATCCACACATAAGCACTCTCATATTGATTGGATCATAGATTCAGGGGCATCCAAGCATGTCACAGGTTCACGTAGTGCTTTCGCATCTTACACCCCATATACTCATTCTGAAACTGTCCAAACAGCAGATGGAACCTCTCAGCTGATTCACGGTGTTGGATCTGTAGAGTGTACACCATCCATTGCTCGTCCACCGCTTTGCATGTTCCTCCTTTCCACCAACCTTCTTTCATCGGTTCTATCATTGACCAATTCAAATGCATCACACATTTGATGATGATTCATGTTTGTTACAAGAGAGAAGAACTGGGAAGAAGATTGGGACTGGAATAAGGCGTAATGGGTTGTGGTACATTGATCAGGTTGATGCAGCATTAGCTGTGGCTATAGGAGGAATCGAGGGAGAAGTCTTATTACATCATCGTCGCTTGGGACATCTATCATTTGAGAATTTAAGTCAGTTATATCCTGATTTGTTCAAAAGGGTAGACAAGAGCAAACTGGTGTGTGATGCTTGTGAGTTTGGAAAGCATACACGGTCTACATATAGTAGCATTGGTCTTCGGAGTTACGAACCTTTTGTATTAATACATTCGAATGTTTGGGGTCCGTGCTCAGTTACTTCTGTAAGTGGTTTTAAGTGGTTCGTTACATTCATTGATTTCTATACCCGTATGACTTGGATTTATATGATGAAACACAAGAGCGAGGTCCTTCGATGTTTTCAGGACTTCCATAGGATGGCCGCTACTCAGTTTGATGCAAAAGTTCGGATTCTTCGATCAGATAATGGAACTGAGTATGTTAATAAAGAGATTGCAGCATATCTCTCAGAAGAAGGGATACTTCATCAGACTACTTGTCCAGGAACTCCATCTCAGAATGGAGTAGCTGAAAGGAAGAATCGACATTTATTGGAGGTAGCACGTTCACTCATGTTTCAGATGAATGTACCAAAGGGATTATGGAGCGAGGCGGTAATGACGGCAGTATATCTCATCAATCGCATGCCATCTCGAATACTTGGGATGAAGTCTCCAGCGGAATTTCTTTTGGGTCAGTGGGAGTTCAAGGTGCCTCCCAAGGTGTTTGGTTGTGTGTGCTTTGTACGAGATCACCGACCAACGGTTGGCAAGCTGGATCCACAAGCATTGAAATGTATCTTCATAGGCTATTCATCAAGTCAGAAGGGCTATAGATGCTGGAACCCAGTTGAACGGAAATTATTTGTGAGTATGGATGTGACATTCCGGGAATTAGAGCCTTACTACACGAGTAGAGATAATCTTGATCAGTTTTTGGAGTTCTCTCCTATCATTGAGGATGAAAGTCGAGAGGGGGAGAACAAGGAGAGAGATAGTCAACGAGAAGAAGTCATCATAGGGACAATTCCGTGCCCAAATCTAACGAGAGATGTAATAGCCCAAAAAGACTTGAAGGTTTATCAGCGAAGACGCTTCGGGAAACAGGGGGAGAAGCAATCAGCACCTGAACCAACAACGGAGGAGCTTTCTAAACAGCCGACATTGCCACAAATGAGCAAATTTTCTCAAGCACCAACCTTGCCGGTTGATCCAGTCCCAAATCTTTCCTCAGGTCTCTCTCTATCAAGTTCCTTGCCTCCCCTTGGGGCGAGTGGTAATGTTGATTCTAATCACTTCCATTTAGGGTTACCACTTGCACAACATAGGGAAACTAGAACTAATGCAGGAAAGCCTCCAGTCCGGTATGGCTTTGAGCATGATATTACAAATTTCATCTCATATTCCCATATTTCACCTGCATACAAAGCATTCATTGCATCTCTTCAGACTGTGGATGTTCCGAAGAATTGGCGAACTGCTAAACAGGATCCTAAGTGGAAGGATGCTATGAAGGAGGAACTTAGTGCACTTCAGAAGAACAAAACATGGGATCTTGTTCCACTTCCAGCAGGAAAAAGGGCAGTAGGATGCAAATGGGTGTTTACAATTAAGCAAACTCCTGAAGGCAAGATAGAGAGATACAAGGCATGGTTGGTTGCAAAAGGTTATAGTCAAACATATGGGATAGACTATGATGAGACCTTTGCACCGGTGGCGAAAATGAGTACGGTAAGAACGTTGATCTCCTGTGCGACTAACTTCGGATGGCCTCTACATCAGTTGGATGTGAAAAATGCTTTTCTACATGGTGATTTACAAGAGGAGGTATATATGGAGATTCCTCCAGGGTTTGAAAACAGGCAGACTGAGAGGAAGGTATGTAAACTCAAGAAGTCTTTATATGGTCTGAAGCAGTCTCCAAGGGCGTGGTTTGATAGATTCAGGCATGTAGTCTGTAGTATGGGCTATTCTCAGTGCAATGGGGATCATACTGTGTTTTATAGGCATAGAGGATCGCATATCACTATATTAGCAGTCTATGTTGATGATATTGTGATTACTGGAGATGATGCCGAGGAAATCAAGTCCTTAAAGAAAAAATTGGGAGAAGCATTTGAGGTGAAAGATCTTGGACCTCTTCGATACTTTCTTGGGATTGAGATTGCTCGTTCTTCGAATGGTATAGTTCTTTCCCAGAGAAAGTATGTTCTTGATCCGCCGATGTAAATGTGTATGCTTGGGTGTTGCCCTACTGCCTCACCTATTGATAGGAATCACAAGTTATGTGCTGAGTCAGGTGATCCAGTTGACAAGGAAGTTTATCAGAGACTTGTAGGGCGTCTCATCTATTTGTGTCATACAAGACCTGATATTTCATATGCAGTGAGTGTGGTTAGTCGATATATGCATGATCCCAGAACAGGACATATGGATGTTGTCTATCGAATCCTGCGATATTTGAAGAGTAGCCCTGAAAAAGGCCTTTGGTTCAGAAAGAATCAACATCTGAATGTAGAAGGGTATTGCGATGCTGATTGGGCGAGCAGTGTAGATGACAGAAGGTCTACCTCTGGATATTGCATCTTTGTGGGAGGTAATCTTGTGTCATGGAGAAGCAAAAAGCAGGAGGTTGTGGCTCGATCTACTGCAGAGGCAGAGTACAGAGCAATGGCGTTGAGTGTGAGCGAAATGATATGGATGAAGGGTTTATTGTCCGAACTTCGAATATGGAGGAATAATCCTTTGGTACTGCATTGTGACAATAAATCTGCAATCAATATTGCTAAAAATCCAGTTCAGCATGATCGTACCAAGCACATTGAGATTGATAGGTTTTTTATCAAGGAAAAGCTCGATGACAAAATATTGGAGTTGAAATATGTCAAGTCTGGTGAACAATTGGCTGACGGTTTTACTAAAAGGTTAGGTCCTAGTGATGGTGCTACAATATGTAACAAGATGGGTATGACCGATATCTTCGGCCCATCTTGAGGGGGAGTGTTGGAGAGTCCATATTAGAACTAGATGACATGTTGTATTAGAGTTGGACTCTCCTATTGTATTAGACACGAACTCTACTTTGAAACTATAAATAAAGGGTGTGTGATCCTACGGGATACACACAACAATAATTCCCCAAAAACAACATATATGGATATGCATAACACGCTACGGACTTAAATTGATTCACGCGCGACAACATTGATACACGGGAAGTACCGCTTAGTTCTTTGAATTTCGCAATTATATATATATCTACAATTCCACATCCGTCTGGACATTCGCGTGGCCTCTAAGATTTAATTTTGACACTAGTTTTACTACAATTTGTTGGTAAACAGCAATAAGTACACGGTGTTCTTTACTACTTGTACTAGGGAGCCCTGTAGATACGTCCCTCTCCGTCCGCGGGTTGGGGCGGAGCTCGGCTGGATGCCGCACTAGAGGCGAGGGTGAGGCTCAAGTCTTAGCCCAACGAGACAGCTCGACATATTGGGCTATATACATGGTTTTTTTTTATGCGAAGCAACGCACGAGTATTTATCTCCTATCCAGCTGTTTCGATGACCTACTGATATTGTTTTGATATGAACAATCTTCATACTAGACTTTAATTTTGTTGTTGTTGGTGTTAGCACCTAAATTTGGCAGTATAATTCCCGGTATGGAAGTTGAGGTAGATGTGGAAAGGATGGGCCAAAGATGGAATGTCCGGCAAGAATATACTGGCCGGGGGATAGATCGATGGAAATGGAACCAATTATAGATTAAAAAAACGGTTTTGCTAAACAACATTTGACTATTTTTTTTATTATCAAAATAGTCAAATTTAAATACGTTCGATATGCTTTGAGATCTGCACTTCTTCTCATCATATGAATTGGGTCTGAATTTATTATATATTTTTTTCTTCATAACATAATGGGTTCACCACATTGACGTATTTTATTGGTATATAATTTTATTTTATTTTATTTTTTATTTTTACTCCATCTCTCAAAGTATATGTTAAATTTTGAATCAGGTGATGGAAATATGAGTTATTAGGACTTTCGAGAATAATTACAGTGACCAAGAACAAAAATAACATAAAAAAATTAATGTAATTTATGTATAATGAAGTTGTAAATGAACAAAAATTTGACTGTTTTGAGGCTGAGAAAATAGTTAAATCTTGTATAGATGGAACCATACAAAAAAATGATTATGCATAGAAAAGATTGATCATATGACACTCCTCAGTTCCCGCTGTAATTAATCATTTTTCCACTGTGTCCATCTATTTTCTCTTGATTTGCTAGTTTTGCAATTAAATTGTCCATTTTGCCCCCTCACTTTCTTCCGCCTCTTATCTACTTTGTAAGGGCAAGGGCCCACAGGGAAAATCCCCATGGGCCCGGGCCGGGTGGCAACAAGGATGGGGTCGTCCTGCTCCCATGGGGGCCCAGTAAAAATTATAAAGATATTATTTTATTTAAATATTATTGTTTTCTAATATGGGAGTTGCATTCTTTTCTTATCACGTACTACTACAAAACAGTGTTGTAGTTATCACAGACGGTTCTATATATACAAAATTATCACAGACGGTTCAGACGGCTGAACCGTCTGTGATAATTCACATACGGTTCTTAATACAAACCGTCTGTGGTGAGATACTTATCACAGACGGTAAGAATCGTCTGTGATAAGTATCTCACCACAGACGGTTTGTATTAAGAACCGTATGTAATTTTACCATGGCTTGGACTCTCCGATTTTACTGCGGCACACAATCCTCTGCCATGGTAGTCAATCCTCTGTCGTGGCACACAATCCTCTGCCGTGGTAGCCAATCCTCTGCCGTGGCACATAATCCTCTGCCGTGGTAGCCAATCCTCTGCCGTGGCACATAATCCTCTGTCGTGGTAGCCAATCCTCTGTTGTGGCACATAATCTTCTGCCGTGGTAGCCAATCCTCTGCCGTGGTAGCCAATCCACTGCCGTGGTAGCAAATGCTCTGTCGTGGCACATAATCCTCTACCGTTGCACACAATCCTCAGCCATGGCACACAATACTCTGCCGCGTAAATCCTACCATGGCAGTGGATTGACTACCACGGCAGAGGATTATGTGCCACGATAGAGGATTGGCTACCATGGCAGTGGATTGGCTGCCACGGCAGAGGATTGGCAACATTGGTACAGGATTGTGTGCCACGGCAAAGGATTGAGTACCATGGCAAAGAATTATGTGCCACGGCAAAGGATTGGCTATCATAGCAGAGGATTGTGTGCCGCGGTAAAACCAGACAGAAATTCCAAGCCATGGTAAAATCAGAGACAGTTCTTAATACAAACCATCAGGTGAGAACTCCACGCAAAATGGGAGAACATGAACTCATCAACGAAACCCTTTAATCAACTTATGAATGAACCGTGTTTATCGGATCTGTCATGGCCAAAGTGATGATAATCATTACTACACTAATTGAATGGCTTGGATTGTGAGTTCGCATGCTCCCATTATCGGTGGAGTTCTTACCTGATATCTCTCTATTATGACGCACCTTAGAAATGCATGCATTTCTTTAGTTGCAATTTTCTATTTCTGCAAGATTGTTTAATCACCGAAATAAGTATTGGGTACTTAACATGTGAAACTAAATATACTAGCTTTTTAATTGTAGAGTAGTTTTCCTGGGGTGATAAGCTAGCTTAACTAGATTATGCTCTTTTGTTCTTCGGTGAATTCATTTCTTATTATTTGATTTTGCTTTGTTGCAATTATTATGACTTTATTTTATAGCTAAGTTTGTTTTCCTCCTCACCGTCAAGTGAGACTACCTCTCCCAATTTCGGTAGGCTCAATTCTGCTATGAGTAGCGCGACATGAAGACAACGATGCAGGGCGGACGTGGTGGTAGGGTCGCAGGTGCAAAACGTAGACTGAACTCGGTGGTGGAGATGAGGTTATATTTTAGGGTAAGCACAACGACGATTGACGACTCGACATGTTAGGACTATGATTTTTTTTAATCTGTTGCAATATACGAGCATTGAACTAGTTCTTTTAAAAATATGAAATTGCATGCTAAATTGATTATGCAAATGTATGTTAAATGATTAAGGCAGTTAAATGCCAAATTATTATACTACCATCATTTGGAAATTGAATCCCTTAATATTTGTCACGCTAGATAATTATATGGTAACCTACTAGGTATAGTCATACTTAAGCGCTATGTTAGTCATGCTTAAGTACATGCGGCATAAATCGCCCCAATAATCATCTTTTAATCATGAAATTAGTTTTGGACAGTCATTGGGGCAAATGACTGAAAATGTTGGACATAATTTGATTTATACTTCTCAAAACCCTAATAACTGCTAGTACCATATTTGGGCAGATGGTATGATGGATGGTGTGTTGATGGGTGCTCATTCAGCCCGTGGAATGTTGGTATGTGGCTGGAATGGAGAATGAACCGCTCAGATAACCCTAAGGGCTTAATTTTGTCATGACCTTCTCCCATTGTAAAACAAGTACAACCAATAGTCTGTAAAGTGCAACCTGGCTAAATAATTTGTATCCATCAGTACGAGTTGTACTAGGTAGATGACCCACGACGCCGTAAGCTTTAGTGGCTATGGATTGGGGTGCACCGCTTACGCATCTGTGTGGGCGTAAGTCGTGAAAGCGTAAGAGGGGGTTTGGGTAAGGGTTGACGCAGATGTGGGAGCGTGACCCTTCTCATGTTAAACCTTAGCGGGTGTAACAAATACTTAGGGATGCCTTGTAAAGGCCTAGTGGCGATCTCCCCTTGATTCACATGTCTAAGGAAACATGTGTACGTATTAAGATGATTATCTCTTATGGGTAAAGTGTATAGTTTCTACAAAGTATAAACTGTTCGAACAACCGTGCCCACGGTCACGGGCGGACATAGCAACTTACTAGAGTTAGTTCTATTTATAAAACTTTGTGGGTGGGATGAAAAATGTATCGGACTCCAAAATTAAGAATAGGATAGAGGTAACCTTCGCCGTTATAAATATTGCACATTATCTCTTTAATAAAAATGAGATTTGGTTAAATTGTTAAGTCATAGGAATTTCTAAATATTGTAATTGAAAATATAGCTTTTAGCAAATAACAAAACCCGAGCCATCTTTATTAAAGTTTTGTATATATATTATTGCATTCTATGTGTTGGCTCGCGAGCATAGTTGTTTGTGCTCATCCTCGCTCTTTCCCCCTAACCTCAGAAGCAGGAAATCAATGACAATACGCGTATTTCAAGGATCCAGTTGTTGATAGCCAAGATCTAGGTCGCGAACCCCAGTTGGATGCTTGTGGGCGTGTTCGAGGGTCCCACCGTATGAAGTTTTCCATTTCACGCTGCTTTTATCGATTTTCACTGATCTTCCCATGAGTAAGTCCACTATTATATTTACGCTCGTTATATGTATTTGATGTTCAAGAATGTAAGCGTGAGCGATTTATCGATCCAGAGAATAGTAGGGTGGAATCACAGAGGATTCTTAATTGATAAAATCCGAGTCTGACAATATCACTGACGGTTAAGTACGGAGACGGTAGGATAGACAACTATATAAATTGAGGCAAGGTCATCGGGAGAAGACGCCCACACCAATATACGTGTTTATCTTTTTTACTTTTCTATACTCTACCTTTGGCCTCATTAGGAGTTGTTGCTAATTTTTAGATCCAATCCATCACCCTGTGCTATTCTTTGTTGACCAATATTGATTCGCATCACTGTGTTCATCAAATTCGTGTTACATTTGTCTAACCTTTGTCAATTTGCGTCAAAGTCATCATGCGCAATTTCATACATTGCCAAGGTGCACCCTTCATATGGTCGTGGTGCTATAAGTCTGGGAATATTCCAGCGGCAACCGTTGGTAACAAAATTGAAGATATGGTGGAGGCAAAATGCGAAATTTATAAATACAATGATGTGTACTCTGCAGATAAGTAATTTCTATCGTGAATTCGTGATGTTACCAGAATAGATGCCAGTTACGCTCGATTCAATAGGAAACAGCATAGCTTGGGATCGGGAGAGATATCGGCAAAATGATAATGTGTACTTCGGGATAGAAGCAAGAACAAACTTTAATATTTGTACCAAAATGAATCAAACTTGAAGCTTCCACTGGACCGGCAATATATTTCCTAATATGCTTCTCATGTTGTTGTTTTTAATTAACAATCTAGCCCACTATCTTAACAAAGTTAACTTCAAAACAATGTAGTAGATACTCTTTGGTCGTTGGTAGGCAGGTAGCAACTCGGTGGACAAATGCTGGAACGTGTAGAGCGCGCATATCAATTACATAAACCCGCGTGGTTAAAACACACCTAGGGACTAATGATGTTTGTAGTCTGAAAAAGATTTTGGCATTGAAGAACTCACCCTTTATAGATCGGACCCTCCCAGAAGTCTGAACAATACGACGAATGAAGCAGTTGCCCTTATTAGAGCTCATTCAATGTGATATGTTTGGTTTGTTTTTGTATATGTAATTTTCCACACTAAATATGCAGTTTCATGAAATTAAATCTCAAATGTGTTGTTTCTTGGTAGTTTTCACATCGAACGTGCAATTTTGCGAAATTTACCCATTTTGTTTTGCTAACTCAATATATTTTCTGCTGACCGGGTGACAAATAAGCACACAATTGCCTTATAGGATGCCACAATAGCGGAAAGATAGGGTGATCTTGCGAAGGGCCTTATTAGAGCTCACACAAGTGTAGATGGGTTATGTGAAGAGTCATCTCACAAAGCATATTAACTCTAAGTTCTTTTATGCTCATGAATTGCAAAAGATGGACGAAATTAAAACACTGCATACTAAGTCATATGAAAATCTTGCAGATTTATTCACTAAGTTACTTCCAGTATCAAACTTTGAAAGGTGCATACATTGAATTGAAATGATAAGACTTAGAGAAGTGCAGAATTCAAGGGGAGAATATTCACAAACTCATTATTGAAACTTGGTCACAAAGATCGGGTACCTAAAAAGAAAATCCTGAAAATTAAATGAAATTGGGTGGATTGTACTCTTTTTCCCTTGGTAAGTGCGGAAGTTCCGATTTCCGGAACGTCCGCACTTGTCAGGATTATCGGAAGTTCCGCGCTTACCATTGCGGAAGTTCCGATTATCGGAACGTCTGCACTCCCAGATTTTCAATTCCGATTTTCGTCACAGAGGAATACTCACGTCAGTATTATCGGACAAACCGCGACCCCAGGTGCGGAAGTTCCAATTACTTCAACCGAACACAATTCCCAGATTAATCGGAAGTTCCTCTTCCAAAGCCGGTAGTTCGATTATCGGAACTTCCGCTACATACATACGGTAGTTCCGATTATCCTGTTCAAAGACGTAAACAAGATACAAAAGAGAGACTCAACTCTCAACCTATTCAACAAGTCATCAAATACTCATCACTCACAATGGAGGACCTCTCACATGGTCTCTCAATCTCCCCCTTGATGAGTATATTGACAATCACCGAAAAAGCATAAGATGAGTTTGAGTTTAAAATCAACCAAGGTCTAAACAACTAGTTCAGAAGCTCAAGTCCATGTTGACAGAAGAGAAATACTTGAGATGAGATGAAAGAGCAATTTTCGCAAAACTCAAGGCTTTTCTCCAGAAGGCTTTTTCTCTCCAAAATTCTCCCCCTTTGGCAATAAAATCATCAAGATGTATTAAAGAGAGGAAATGACTATATGATATTTATTTTAAGCATTAGGAGCCATGTAGATTATCCAAAATGACTATTAGAGTATTACACCAAGCCATAACACATAAGAATGCTATCAAGATCATGACAATTGATGTAGCGAATAGCTAAGACAGAAAATCCATAATCTCATTAATGATCCAATTCTTTAGCAAGTCAAATAAACCAAGATTGCAGTCTAGCTAAAGGTATCCAAGGATGATACAAGCCATGTCAAATACTCTAAGTGGAACCGTGAAGCGTACTATTGAACAGTTTAGAGAGCTACCAGTTGAAAGATTGACTCAATTTTATCCAGTACTTGGTCTTTTTAAAGATAAGCAATTTTAGCACAAGTTTCTTTTTCTGGAAACATAATTATGGCTTTATCTTAGTGAAGCAAGTCCTGGACTAGGTGTCATCCACAACTGCCTCCTAAGCTTCAACCAAATTTCAAATCTTAACCATGTGCTAGATCCCAAGCCTTATGCGACCACTCCAAGCAACAGACTTAAGGAGGTGATCTTAGGTCATCCAAGGCTCCCCCTGAGTTCATGCCTAGTGCAATGGCAAGCCGTCTCATGAGAAAGATTTGGTGAGATCAGTTTTTTCGCACAAAAGAGATCATTTTTGCTTTTGAAATTTTTAGACCAATGATTAAAGATAAGTCAAGATTCTTAACAAACTGACATAGCTTACTCTGAAACTCAATAAAAATCAAGACTCAACTCAGCCTACTTGACATGGCGAGAATCATAAAAGGATAACTTCAGCAGACTAGTCTCAAGAGCTATCATGACAAGATTTTAATTCAAGTTTAGCATATTTTAATCACCTTAGCAAGGCAAAGACTAAACTACACATAAAAAGTCATGATAAATCAAGCAGTTTAGTATAAATCATGGCAAGATGTAAAACAGTGAAAACATATCATAAGGGATAATAGACAAGACTCCATATGATTATATTGCAATGCAGGATGAAATGCATGAAAATCCAGATCCCCTTCAGAATGATATGCATCTTTTAATTCAGGTTGAGTTATGACAAATTTAAGAACTGGAATAACCAAGATAAACTCCCCCTGAACCAAAGAAACAGAAACGAGAAAACTGGAACGAGAAAGAGAAAAGACAGTCCTTAGAGCATAGATAAGATATAGAGAATACCAAAACTCAGAATGATTCTTATCTACCCCATATGATTCCAGGACTATTAGCTGATTAACTAACTCACTAAGGAGCAAACACTGTCCCTGTCTACCCAAGGGTGGCCCGACCCTCGCTAGAACCTATAAGAAGTGAGTAAGCTCAACTTAGAGAGAGGAGAAACAGCTAATAAGCAGCATCCTAGAAACACAAGATAAGAATTCGCAGTCAAAGCACACTTGGCAAGTTAACCATTCTAATCTATGCTGGAAGGACTTAGACCCAAAGCACTTAAATAAAAATGCAACCAAAAAGGAGAAATAGCATAATTAAAATATAATACATTAGTAGCACATAAGCTCCCTCTCACAACAGTCCGTAAGGACAAACCACCCCAAGCTCTCCCCGCAGAGCTGAAAACCGAGAGCTGTCCAGAGGCTTGGTGAAGATATCAGCCAACTGGTGCTCACTCTCCACAAACTGGAGCACAATGTCACCCTTCTCTACATGGTCTCGAAGAAAGTGATATCTGATATCAATATGCTTGGTCCGAGAATGTTGCACTGGGTTCTTGGCAATGCAAATCGCAGACGTGTTATCACAAAAGAGTGGAACACAGTCGATCACTAACCCAAAGTCCTGCAGGGTCGAGACCATCCAAAGCACTTGGCTACAACAACTGGCTGCAGCAACGTACTCGGCCTCTGCGCAGGGATCAGGCAACACCGGACTGCTTCCTTGAAGACCAGGAGACAAGAGAAGTGCCAATGAATTGGCAAATGCCAGAGGTGCTCTTCCTATCTATCCTACAGCCATCGAAATCTGCATCGGAGAAGGCTCTAAGAGATAGACAAGAAGAGGAAGAGTACCAGATACCATAGTCAATGGTAGCTCGAAGGTACCGAAGATGCGCTTCACCGCCGACGGTGAGATACGCGAGGAGAAGCTCAAACCGAGCACAAAGACACACGAGAAATGTATGTCCGGTCTCGAGGTCGTGAGGTACAAGAGAGAGCCAATCATGCTCTGAACTCCTTTTGGTCAACAGTTCACCGTCTTCATCCGGATCAAGAGCACCAGAGATGCCATCGGAGTTGATCTGAGCTTTCCATCATTCATGTCAAGCGCTTCAGAGGTCCGAGTGTACTTGCCTTGGTGAACAAAAGTAGCTTCCCGAGTCTGCTTGATTTGGAAGCCAAGGAAGAAGCTCAACTCGCCCATCATGCTCATCTCAAATTCGAGCTCATAACATCGGAAAACCGGGAAAGCGAGTATGTGAGGAGCCGCTAAAGATGATGTCGCCCACATAGATCCGACGAGCAAAAGATCAGTGCCAAGACGGCGGATGAACAAGGTCTTGTCTATTTTACCCATTTCAAAACCATGACTCAACAGATAGGACTTAAGCCTTTCATACCAAGCTCAGCTCGCTTGAGTCCATACAAAGCTTTGGAAAGCTCAGACATGGTTAGGTATTTGGGGTTCTCGAAACTGGAGGTCAGTCTCGACATAGACTTCTTCCTCAATAAGGCCATTGAGGAAGGCACTCTTGACATCCATCTGGTAAAGCTTGAAACCCTTAGAAGCTGCAAAGGCAAGCAGGATTCTAATGGCTTCAAGTCTAGCTACAGGGGCAAAAGTCTCTTCAAAATCTAGACCCTCAACTTGGGTGTACCCCTGAGCTACCAGCCTAGCCTTGTTTTGAATGACTAACCCATCTTCACTTTGCTTGTTCTTGAACACCCATTTGGTCCCAATGATATTGTGACCTTGAGGGGGCTCAACAAGGGACCAGACCTTATTTCTTTCAAAGTTTTCCAACTCCTCATGCATGGCGTTTATCCAAGACTCGTCAGATAGAGCATGACTAACGTCTTTGGGCTCAAATGAGGCGACGAAAGCAGAATGGAGACACAAGAGAGACAAACCAGCTTTGGAACGTGTGACACGCTCAAAGAGGTCTCCAATGATCTGCTCTGAAGGATGGTCCTTTTGAATGTGTCTAGGAGGTCCAGGGTGAGATGAAGAAGTGGCCTCTATCTCATGAGCAGATGAGATAGGGACAGAGCCACTAGCTCCAGAAGAAGCAGAATGTAAGGGCTGATCTCCTCGAGGTGCAGTGGAAGAAGGCACCTCAAGAGGAGGAAGAACTGGATCGGGTAGACAACCCTCATCTCCGTCTTCCTCATCGTCCACAAATATAGACTCAGACTGCTCTAGAGAACCTGAGATATCAGGCCTAGTCCCTGACCGCCTCATCGAAGGTCACCTCACGAGTTTCTACCATTTTGCTAGACTCAGCCTGCACTCTATAGGCACGAGAAGAAGTCGAGTAACCCGTAAAGATCCCATCACAAGATCGTGACTCGAACTTATCTAGGTTCCTGACTTTAATAAAACACTTGCAACCAAACACACGAAAATGCGAGACGCTGGTTTTCGCCATATCTCAACTCATAAGAAGTGCGATGCAAGAGTGCCCAAGAAAGACTCATTAGAAACATGACAAGCGAGCAATAGCCTCACCCAAAACTTCCTAGGTGTAGAGTACTCATCAAGCATCGTCCTCGCCATCTCGACCAAGGTACGGTTCTTCCTCTCCACAACGCCGTTTTGTTGGGGGACGTATGGAGACGAGAACTGGTGCTCTACACCTGCCTCACCACGTAAACTCTCAAAATAGGAATTTTGAACTCGGTGCCATTATCACTCGCGAATTGCTCGTAATGCACACAGGAGCTCAATAGAAAGCCTACTAAAAGACCACGAAAAGAGTAAACGTCTCATCCTTCAAGGCTAAGAAAAACACCCAAGAGTACCTAGAGAAGTCATCGACCACAACAAGAATATACCACTTCCCTCCTGATCAGACTCGAGCCGACCAATCAGATCCATATGGAGCAGTTGTCTTGGTGCATCAGTCATTGTCATTGTGACTGGAGAGTGAGAAGCGGCAACCATCTTGCCGTGCCGACATGGAGAGCAAACTAGATACTTGACCATCTTGAGTTTTGGCAAACCACGAATGAGATCGTGGCTGCTAACTCGTGTCAAATGATCAAAGCCTATATGACCTAGTCTCCTATGCCGTAAGGTCAAATCACGGATTGAAGCAATTAAACACCGAGAGGATCACCGAAGACTCGGAAAAATCAGCACGAAAGATCCTCCCATATCGAGAAATCCGCAAACTAGGCTACCCAAGAATCAAGAATTTTGCAATTGTTTTTCTTAAAGCTCACCTCAGAACCGTCATCGGAAGTCGAGAGACCGAAAGCGATTATACCGCAGCCTTACTTACTAAGGCAACATCTTTCAAAATAAAAGAATCATTAATGCTCACAAGACCTTTAGCGATGACGCGCCCAAATGAAGCATCTCCGAAGGTGATCGCCTCATCACCTCGAGCACGGGCTAGAGAAGAAAACCAACGAGAGTCTCGGTCATATGACGAGAACACCCGAGTCTACAATCCGCACCTTTCCTTCCCGGCCGGTGAACCCGAGTCAAACAGAGTAAAGTCTTAGTAATCGGGTGAATCAAATGATTTTGGCACCTAATACCGAGTAACACGTCGAATGATGAAGTAGTCAAACAAGACCGACCTCTATCTACCCTACGCTCTCGTCACTCAACAAGTCGGAAGTTCGTGGTGCGGACTCAAGCATTCTTGAATCCGATCGCTATGGAAGAGCGAGTCAAATTCGCAACATGTCGATCACGACGAGTAGCCATCTCGAAGGGAAACCGAGATCTACCTCAAAACAACGGAAGTCACGACCAAAGGGAGCATGAGGACGAAAATCGTAAAACTCGAAAAACCAAGTCCTCGATGTCGCCTAAATCATCGGCCAGTATCAAACCTAGACCTCATGTTAGTCTTAGGTGCACTCATGGTATGGGTCGACCTCGAATGCGCCTAAAGGACTCAACATGATCTCTACGCGATCTTGGCGCGCTACCAAGCAATGATCAACCAAATGTCCATCCTTCTGACAGAAGGTGCAATGATACTTCGCCTTCTGAGAGGCCGAAGCTGCAGGTGGAATCACCTTGCTGTCAGAGATCCTTTGAACAAAACCCGCTGACTTAAAATTGACTTTCTCAGTCCTGGGCTTAGTTTTGATCACACCTGGTGCTATGGTTCTGAGCAAGACAGGTGGATGCTTCCTCATATCCTCATAAAAATCATATCCTAGACCCTGATTAAATTTACAAATCTTGGATTGGTCTAGAATGAGATTGAGCTTCTTCTTGCCTCCTACAAACCTCTCGAGAGTGTTCATAAGATACTGACACTCACGAAAGAGAGAGGTGCAAGAAGAGCAGGGGGAAGAAGGAACATGTAAGGTAAGGAAGCGTAAGAAGAACCAACAACGGAGGAAAGATTGGCTTGTGCATGCACACCGACTTTGGGGGACACCCCTCCGCTAGCGATTGGTTCACGTTGCTAGGCGTCTCTACCAAACCCTTAGAGTTCTTCCCAGCACACACAATACAAGCAGATGATTGTGTCTCTAGAAGGTCCTTAGTTAGCTTCACACATTTTTCATCCAAAGCAACCAAATCACATTTTAGTTTATTACACTGATTGCATGGTGAGCTAACAAGGTCCTTAGAAGCATCTTGAGCGCTTTGTCATTGTGATCAATCATTTCTTGAAACTGCTTTGATACGATTCTAGTTCAAATAGCTAACTTAGGACAGCTTTAAACAAGAAACAATGGGCTCTAATAAAGCAGCTTGGAATTCAGCAATTTTGTGATCTGCCCGTTTTAGGTTCATCTTGAGATTATTACAATTTTCACAAGTCTCGGGCAGATCAAGCAACTTGGTATATAGACCTCTAAACGAGTTGTCCTTAACCTCACATGAGGTGCAAGCAGTAGCCTCAACAGTAGTAGATGAAGGAGGCGCTACCCTACTCATCTCTAGTTCAGCAAGAAGGCTAATGTTCTCCACTTTAATCATGTCTAATTCAGAGGACACACTATCATGCAAGGTCCTTAGTTTTTCCATGTCATCAAGCAGAGCACAGCATGTGTCACAATCATCACGGGAGGGAGCAGATGTAAGTGAGGTAAGCTCCCGTGATAGTCTAGCTACTTCCTTCTCCAACTCAGAACACTTAGCCCTAGACTTACCATGAAATCTACCTAGCTTAAGAAAAGCATCATTAAGCTGGTTGTAATACCCCGGATTCGGATCGGGTAATTAGAAAAGCAGTCGGGGAGGGAAAATGCAAACAGAACTGAAATTTCCTGAATCGGCGGGGGGTTTTCAGCGATCTTCCGACAACCTGGGCCTGGGCCGCAGCCCAGGAGGGGCCCATGAGAGGGGCCAGCCAAGGGGGAATTTTTTCCTCATCCCCAAACCCTAGCCTATCCTCTCTCTCTCCCCACTCCCCTCCCCAAGCCGCCACCCCCTCTCCAACCGGCCGCCACCCTCCTCCCTGTCGTGCGCCAGATTTGTTCGTCAGATTTGGGTAAGTTCTGTACATTTTCTGATGTTCCCACCTCTTAGAAAGTTGTAGCCCTTGATCTTAGCTTTCTTTAGGCACCGAGATCATAAGATTTGGAGTTACAGTTTAGGAGATATGGTAGTTTTACCGCTACTGTCCAGGACAGCTGACGTGTTTTGGCAGATTTTCTTGTCGGGCCATTATGAATTACTTAGAGGCCGAATCTCGGGTTTTTGTCTGCTGTAGTTATGTTCCTGGATTCCTTAGCTTTCTTTTGGCACCGCGATCACGAGATTCAACCCTGTGGTTTAGGAGATATGAATTTTTAACCGCACACTACTCTGTCTGTCAGAGATTTTGGAGACTGTCGGTTGCTCCTCGGTTTTGATCTAGTTACGGTCAGATTCAGAACTACTACCCAAATAGGTTATTGTATCCCTTTAAATTATCTTTCCAAGTTGATAAAGATCACCTCCATTGGATCAGTATAATAAAAGTTACATCATTTTCTTTACTACTGTTCTGAAATCTGAGCAGATATCTGTTAGTATTTTCAACTGTTGTTTAGGCCAATGTTTTGGTCGAATCAAAGGATTCCACAAACTAGAGTTTTGTAGCCTGGTGCGTTAAGATTATTTGAGCACTGGTTTCAATTAATTATGAGTTACGGATATTTAATTATAATTTTTCTCGTACCGCTGATCAGAAGGGCTGAAATCTAGCTGAATAGTTTGTTTTCAAGTCGAGTATGTGCGGTATATTGGGTAGTTAGAAGATATTGTAGGACACCGGTAGCAATGTATTTCCACGTTGTTCTTATTTCGGGAACACTTGTGTAGGCGGTGAGGCATCGCGTGTGGGAACACCTTCATTGCTTGCTAGCGCGTCGCAACGCGAAAGGCAAGTACATTGAATCATTTACATTGATGAATGATGTGTTTGTGTTCATGCTAATATTTCTATGATTCATGTTTTCAATCAACGGTTACTCAACATTCATATTCCAAGATGCATAAGTATCGCATATTAACTTGTGGTGTTTTCAATTGAATGCATGATAATGTGATGTATACGTGTATGTTCTTGCACTTGTTCATGATGTTGATATGTTTCAAATTGATAATTGAGAAAAGATGATGACATTCATATTACTTGCTTCATTCCATTCATACATGCTTTAATTTCCGCTCACGGAGTGGAATTTTGAAAGACCCATCAATTCCAAAGATGGGCATTTGAAAGACCCATCAATTCCAAAGATGGGCATTTGAAAACCCATCAATTCCAGAATGGGTACGTGTGATCCACCATTCCAATGTGGGCCACGTTGGACACCGTATGAAACGTTCTTCGTATGGTAACTTTAAGTGAACACCGACGGGTGTTACACTCGCTATACCGGTATAAGCTGTGATTAGTCCATTCCTTCAGTGCATTCTTTCATTCCATCCATTCATGTATTCATTCCATTCAATCATGTATGTGGTGCAAGATTTGTTCATAATTCAATTGAATTGATTTGTCCACTATTTGATTGATTATTCTAATATGGTACTTGCTGAGTTTCGACTCACCCTTGCTTTCAATGTTATTTAGGTGATCCACCCTGATGTTGATGATTTTGGGAAGGGAGTAGACCAACACGTTGCACACAGAACATTACTCGATAATTTCATTAATGGTTTCAACTTTGATATTCCTTGATGAGAGATGGACTATATTAAGTAATGTTTAAACTTCATGTCATGTCGTTCCATGATTAGTTTCTTGATTATTCGCCATTGATGTATTGGCTGCTTTCACCTCGTTATCCTGTTATTGATATTTGGATAGATGCATATTGAATCTTATTCCGTAAATTGTTCATATGTTGTATCCTTAGGTGGCATCTTGGCTTCCGAATAGCCAGGGTGTTACACTGGTCGTAAGTGGGACTAACCTCATCGAGTCTGAGTACGCTCGTTGTCACTTAGATCGCCCGAGGCCATGAAGCACATCTTTGGAGAAGTTGCCGTCGTCCCTGGGATCTTGATCGCCCTTTCCATCATCGTCACTCCACCCCTCCACCTCGCCGGTGTCAAGCTCGCCGAGGGCGTGAGGACGCTGATGGAATGCCTTCTTTGCCTTCCCAAAGTTGCGGAACTTCTTCTTGCCTTGATCAAAGCCGAGGGCTTCGTGTTGCGGTTCTTGTCGATGTAGTCGTTCTTGCCCGAACCGCCGTAGTCACCTTTGCCCTTCCCGGCTTGGGGCGCTTGCTCGGATGTGGTTGGGGCCACCACACTCAAGCAAATCACAGACCTCCTCTTTTTCCATCCCTCCTCCTCTTGTAAGCATGGGAAAACTTCCGAGCTAGGAGGGCTAATCTGTTCATCCTCAAGTCGCTCTAAGCGATCATCGCTATGTCACGAGAGCAAGCAAGGAGAACCCGCGATCAACTCGTAAGAAGATCCAGAGGTGGGATCGGTGACTAAAGCCATCGATCGTGACTTCGACCTTCGAGAGACAATGTCAATCTCGTGAGTCTTGAGACGCGAGTAAAGCGCATCAAGAGTCGTGGTCGAGAGGTCCGTGCTATCCTTGATGGTAGTCACTTTCATCTCCCAAACACGAAGATCAAGTGCGAAGCATCTGTCGAGCGTTATCCGAGTCGGGTATGTAAGACCGACCGCTCGGAAGTTGCTCAAAATCTTATGGAAACGCGAAAAGCACTCGCCAAGAGATTCACCAAAGAAGCATCTCAAATTTGCTGCATTCTCGCTGAACCGGTCTTATCGAACCGTCTTAACAGGTGGTGCCTCATGGTATGCATCGAGGGTCACCCGGATGTCATATGCGTAAGACAAATGAGAAATGCGATCGAACTCATACGCTCAAACCCTGAATGATAATGTTCCTTGCCTTAGCATTGGCCTCAACATCGGGCATGTTTCCCACATTGATGTTTTCATCGACAGAACAAAGAAATCTAACCTTCACCTTTCTCCAGATGGCATACCCCTGAGCCTGGATGTAAGTTTCCATTCGGCTCTTCCAGAAAGGGTAATCCATGCCATCAAAGACTGGAGGCTTGGTGGAATACTTGTCCGTTGCCATGGCTCAACAGACCGGTTAAGATCTATAAAGAAGAGCTAACCGGCTCTGATACCAATTGAAAGACCGAAATGGCAACAGAAGGGGGGGGTGAATGGTGCCTTAATAATTAAGAACTCCCCTTTACTGTATTTAAACAAACCTACAAAGCCCTCTGGAAATCTCAAGTTTGAGTGAAGCAAAATCAGAGAACGAAAACAAGCTTCGGCCGTTACGCCGAAATCGAAGCTCGATTCTACCTAGCGGTAGTTCCGGGTTGGTCGCGGAAGTTCCGCCAACAGAAATTACTGTGGACAATCTAAGTTCCGATTGTCCCGACCAAGAACAAGGCGCTCGGTTTTTCCCAAAAATCCGAAATACTAAATCTTGAATGCTCTTCTCAGGTCAAGTTTCACAGGATATCATCCTAAACAACATCTTGACCTCATGGAGAATAATCACAAACAAAGATTCATTAATCAAAGCAAAATCGGATTTCTTGAAGAAAGGGCAAGAAAGACCAAAAACCACAATAGACAAGATTCTCATATTCTTAGCTCATGAAACTTTGAGGATATATTAGCAATAGCAATACGACTCTAGATATCAAGTTTCATGCCATCTTATAAGACGAATAAAAAGTTTCCTCAAAACCCTAGCTATTCAAGAGAAGAACAGAGAGAAGAAAGGAGGCATAAACAAGTAATCAAAACCTCTGAGTTTCATTGATAGAAATCAAACGATTACAGAGGGAAACACAGATGAATGATTACACAAGATTTCAGTTCATCCTCTCCAACTCAACAAACTCTCAAAAAGCATAACAACCTCTCCAAAGGCTCTTTTGCTAAAGCTAACCCTAATTTTCTCTCTCAAAAGGTCTAACCCTAACACCAGGGGTTCACCTCTATTTATAGCCCTTGGCTAATGGGCCTCCAACCCATTAAGCCCGCTACACCCGAACGGAACCGCCTCCACTTGTGCCGCTTGCGAAAAGGCCGTTCGCCCCTTGCGCGCACCTTCCGAAGCCTCGTGACGCCTTTGCTGTCCTTGACTCGCAATCACCTCAAGATTCACGCCGTCTTCGACACATCCCGACCGTTCTGACCTCAACGCCGCCTATGCCTAGTCCGATCACCTCGTGTCTCGCCACGACTTCGTCTCGATGTCCTGCAGTCAACACAGACAAAAACACATCACATAGCATTGCACAATATCATAGCATCAACATTTGTACAAGACTCAAACTCATACAAACTCAAAATCACAAACTATCCTTCTCTAACAGTTCTGGACATAATCGGAATTGGGTGCCTAAGGAAGAGTGTTGGGAAACTATGGCTCGGCACAGCAGCCGGCCCATGTATGGTTATCCCATCCAAAACACTAGCAGGGTCTGTATACTATAAATAAGGGGTGTTAGTCATTGTAAAATGTTCATCGTATGAAAAGCAATAAAGAGAAACAAGAAGCCCCCTACATCTCCACGTTCAATTTGTTATTCGATTCTTGTGTTCTTGTATTGTTTGATGTTATTCTATGTTTATTTACGAGGTTATCGTTCGAATTAGGACTCGCCGGCGACGATTCCTCGACAGTGTTTGGACTCAAAAACAAAAGGGAACTCTGATTCTGAACCTTGTAGATAAGGAATTACAATTCCGAATTAAAAATAGATGGCAACCGAACCAACCAAAATATATCTCTTTCTTTGTTATTCTCTAGGTCCAGGCTTCCGTCTGCGAATTCTGTACTGTTGTAGCCCCTTTGCGCAACCAAATTCTAAAAATAGCCCCCATAAATCAAAAATTCAAAAATAACCACGATTTATGCGTGATGCGTCGGGATCGCAGCACCTTGGTCCGCCGTCGAGGACTCTCGATGGAAAGCACCAAGGTGTTGTCGTCCCGACAGAAGATTTGTCGCAGCCCCACCCGGGCCGGTAGCCGCCGCCACGGGCGCGCCGACCTCGGCGCCGCGTCCACGAGCGTGGACGCGCAAGGCAAGTGCATGCCTTGCGCGTCCATAAAAGGAGCCAGTGAGCTACCTTGCGTTCGTGAAAAAAAATTCATGAGCGCAAGCGGAAAAAATTTCACGCGCGAAAGCGAAGGAAAATTTTCACGAGGGAGAGAGAAAAGTAGTTCTTGGAAGAGAGGAAGAGAAGTGAGAAGCAATAAGTTATGCGACTCGTCATGCGAGCACCTAGAAAAGGTAAGTGTCATTCGCATCTGGCTATTATTGTTGCTAGTTTTAGCAATGTGATTAGGTTGCAATTAGATGAATTGTAGCAACCGAGTAATTATAGTTGTTTAGTCAGTTTATTTTGACCTAGCGTTCGGATGTAAAATTGGAAGACTCAGTAGTTAGCAATGTCATTAGGCTGTAATTAGTTGACTTAACAGACCTTTTGTTGATAGTGTTGTAAATTTCATCTCGGTTATTTGCATAGTTTCATGAATTGGTCATAAAATAGAAAAATGTTTGGAGGTCGTTAAACGAAATAGAAATAGACCCACGAACGCTTTGTATATGTACTCTTGATCGGGCATGTTGCCTTCGTGCATGCACTAAGCAGTACACCGTGAGAATGAGAAACGGGCCCACTATCAGTAAGTTTTTATGTCCGAAATTTAATGAAAAAGAATACTATATCGTAGACCCCGCATGTCATTGGTATAAGCTAGGTCTAACTCGGGTATGGAAACATACAAATGCAATAAGAAATTCAAGTGATTTATTTTTGCATCAGAATTCGAACTAGTTAAAAATTCATAACTATTTGAAATTAACTCCAAATTTAGGGAAACCAGTTTTGTTGGTTTTCTTTTTTAATTGTATGTTAACTTGGAATAGGTTTGAACCTTTGTAGTACCATAGAAAATTTCTGAAGTGTAACATAGAATAAGCTACAGATTTTTTATACTTCAAATTATATTAGCTTGAACATTTCATAGATAGAAAAATCATACGAACTCCAATCGGGATTGAAAACATGTATGACAAAACGCTCGTGTAAAGTGGCCATAACCAAATTTGTAGAAGCATTCATTTGGAAAAAATCCCACAAATAATTCAATGGTTTCATACGCACATGTGTTAGGTACTTTATAGCGGAAATTCAAAATCTGTTCGTGTTCCACGGGGACGCTCTCGTACGCACCGTACGATGCGAACCTTTCAAATTGTCACCGCACCGTGATCCGGGTGCCTGCTCCGAAGGACATGAGCCTCTCGGAGCTAAGGCGGTGCGTGCGTTCCGCGTTCAATCATGCCACTGGAAGGAAGAAGCCGCGCATCGAGGCGTTGTATGCCTCGGTGGTGGGTGGTGCAGGCGAGACCGCTTGGCAACTTAGGAAGGTCACATGTGACGCTTCATGGGCCAATTACATGGGGGGTTGTTTGCAACCCCGCTGCTGCGATATATGCACGGCCGATGGTCTATGTTCAGTTCTTGGAGAGGACGGGGATATCCCGTGTGGGTGGTTCCGGTGAAGGTGAAGCTGCTGGTGAGGAGGAGCCTGCGTTGGTCTCTGGTGTTGGAGGAGACGTGGGCGATGGAGACCCGAGGAGGCGTGCTGTCAATTTCGAGCCCAACAAAGGAGCGGAGAGATGGTGGTCAGCCCATATTGATTGTCACGAGTACCTGGCCGACCAGGTGGATGAGGTGGAAAGTGAGGAGGACGTGGAAACAATTAGTTTGGAAGACGACGGTGACGTAGAAGCTGCTACGTGAGGAGGTATAGTTGGTGGTTTTGTGACCACTGACATTGATTACGTCCCCTCACGATTGAACAATGTTGCGACAATATCGCTGGTTCTGCCACGTCCGGAGGGGGCTGAGTGGGGGTTCAATGAGGATATACTGCTCCTAGGCCAGCGCTTCCCTAACAAGAGCACCGCACAGTATGCTATTGCTAGATACGCCGTTAACATCGGTCGGACGTATCAGGTGTAGAAGTCCAACCCCGACACCTACATCGTCAGGTGTGTTGATGAATCCTGTGCTGGCAAGGTCCGTGCGTAGAGGTTCACGGCCGCTGCCATGGGCTTCCGAATAACGGTGTTGAAGGACCACACATGCGAGTTAGCTGAGCCGCTTCACAGGCACCGCAACATGACGTCCTCGTATTTTGCCAGCCTGATAAGCCACCTTGTCGCTGCAGATGTGTCCATTTCGCTAAAGCTTCTGCTGGCGGATGTTTCCAATATGGTGGGGTTTCTGGTCAACTACAAGATGACATGGCGTGCGAAACGCAGGGTTCAGGAGCGAATGTTCGGCACATTCGAAGAGGCTTACAACCTAGTACCAAGATTGCTGCATCAAATCGCGGAATCTAATAATGGGACGTATGTAAACAAGCTTGAGCGGGTGCGTCTGACTGAGGGGCTCAATTGTTTTGTTCTTGAAAGGGTCTTCTGGGCCTTCCGTCAGGTGATCGAAGGGTTCAAGCATTGTCGTCCCGTGCTCACGATGGATGGCACCTTCCTATGTGGGAAGTACAGGGGTACCATCCTCACCGCCGTTGCGGCCGATGTGAATGACCAGTTAGTCCCCGTGGCGTTCGCAATTGTTGAGAGCGAGAACACCGATAGCTGGTTGTGGTTCCTGTGCAATGTGAAGCAAGCGGTGGTCCATGATCGGCCAGATGTGTGTGTCATCTCAAATCGCAATGCTGGGTTGATGTTCGCGTTGTGTATGATGCAAAATGGGTCGCAGCCGCCGTTCCAGTGGAACGATGTTAGATGCCGTTGGTGCATGAGGTATCTCGCAGCCAACTTCCACAGAAGGTTTCGGAGCAAGGACCTCATGAAGATGTTCAAGAAGCTCTGCATGCAGAACCAAAGGAGGGAGTTCGAAGCGGTGTGGAGACAGCTCGATAAGGAGACCGGGAAGCATGTAAGGGACTCAACGCATGCCGAGGTAGGGGCAGCGGCTAGAGGGTCCGCGAGAGTTGGGGAGTTCACACAGTGGGTTAACTCGCACGCACCTGACCTGGCGAAATGGTCCCGGCTGCATGACACCGACGGTGCAAGGTACGGGATCATGACGACCAACATGTCGGAGCTGTACAACGGTGTGCTCAAGGGTGTCCGCTCCCTGCCGATCACTGCGATCATGGAGGAGAGCTGGAACCATACCATGTGATACTTTGTTAACAGAGCCATGATAGCCAAGAAGCATCTGGAGGATGGGAAGCAATTATTCGAAGTAATGCATGCCTACTTGGAGAATAAGATCAGCAAGGCTCGATCGCACGCCGCTCGTACCATGGATGGCGTCAGGCAGAAGTTCGAGATTAGGCTCAGGGAGAAGTACGTGATGGGTCACGCTAGAGGGGATCCTATGCAGGTCTACACGATTGGTGAAGAAGCATCGTGCACCTGCAACAAGCCGCAGCTTCTGCACAAACCATGCTCCCATGTGTACGCGGCGTGCGCGGCGTGGCGGCAGGCCTTGGAGCGTTACATCTCTGAGTACTACGACAACCACCACCTCTATGGCACTTGGAGTGCCAAGTTCCATTTGTACGGGCTCGACACGCACTACAGGGACCTCTGGCTGGGGGAGGTGAAGTGGATGCCCAACAATGCACTAAAGCACCCCTAGTGGAAGATGCGACCACGACGATCCGAACGACATGGACGACAACCGGCAAGACAGCAATGTGTTCCCGCCCGTTGTAGATGTGGTAAGACATTGGGCACTCCATCAGCCGCTGCCCAAAACAGACCCGACAAGCAAAGGTAATCAGAAGCGAGCAAGATATCATTACCGAGTCGTGACGTCACATGCTTATTTTAATACCTTCAATTAGCCGTATTGTTGTTAATCCATGTCTTTGTGTACGGACGTAATGTTATGCTGTCCGGGTCATTTGTGAACTCACTATGGTCATATGTATGGTCGCTCGGCCCCGACCCGCCTCGGGCCACAGGTTTGTCATCTGTCAGCTAGTTTTTGTCGTGAGTACCTTTGCATGCACTCATTTCAGACGTATTTGATATTACCCTTTGTTCTTGCAGCACTTGCGAAGGGATAGCACTCTGTTGCAACCATCGTCATCACGGAGGGAGGCGCAGATGTGACTTCCTCGCCGGTGCGATGTTTTTGCAAAGGCAGGACGAAGGTTCGGCTCAATGACGCACGGCGCTCAATCACACTTTCGGGCGCGCGACGGTGGTTGGCGACACGCATGAGGGTACACCGCGGCAAAGACTACGGCTCAGACTAGCCAGGAGGATCCTCCTCCACACAACAGCCTACTCAGGTACGCGTGAATGTAGTTACACCAATTTTCCCGTCGCACAAAATCAATGACTAACTCACCCTGTACCGTTCCCGCAGGAAGAGCACCAGTGGGTTGACAATATGCTCAGGCCTCAGCTGGACCCCCATGATGAGATCACCCTATTTTCGCCTCCCAAGCAGGGCCCCTACTACAGCCTTCGAGACGTACGCCGCTCCCCGGACAGGTTCACATTCCCTGAGGATCAACTACGCCGTCCCGGCAAGCGACACGACAATGCGCCCTAACTAATGTCATGGCCGTGTAAAACTTGTTATGTAATGTCATTGTGCATCCCGCCTTTGTGATTTATGTAATGTCCCTGTGCATTACGACACTGTGATTTATGTATACAAAATGTTCTCCGAAATATTTAGTACTAACGACAACTGTACCTCCCGATTTTAACTTACTAAACCTTAAGGACATAACGCAATGCTGCCCTACGATACCTCTTTGGCCCCGCTACCTCGCGGACGCGAATTTTCTTCAACCAAATTACAATTTACCTGCAGGCTATATATATGCATGATTTGGCTGCCATCCTCCTCACTATTCAGTTCCTCTTCTCCTTCCTTCCTTCCAGCCTTAAACGGGATGTCTACGGCCTCATCAAACTTCTGAGTGAACAGGCAACTAGAAACACTATAGCAGCACTTGGATTGCCCTTGTTGCAGGGATCCGGTAAATGTGTTCACCTCCCATACGCCAACAAATCCATCTCGAGTGTTCATGAAGTGTTCAAATCTTACGGTAACTTGTGCTTGATCATCCCCAATAAACTACTTTCCAAACAGTATGTTTTTTCACTTGTAGTTCCAATTATTTTTACAGAACACAACATGTCGGTTCTAGCTGTGGGCTGATGTTGTGCCAGAGGTTCGAGACATTGCAATGCAAATTGCTGCCTTGCAAGAGGACACCCGTCGTGTGGCTGCATTTTGTCAAGTGCCTCGACCATCGGATCAACCAATGGAAAATAAAGATAATGTTCTTAAAAGACTGGATGAAATGATGGAAAGGGTTGAGAAATTACTTCAGAAATTAGTTAACATAGCTAGTTTGGCAATTTTTCTTCTATTATTTCTTGTTCTGGCCAACTAGAAGTTCAGTGTTAATAAGATTGTAATATCCACTCTTGTACTTGTTTGTATCATGTATGCCTCTATTTAATTCTGTTATGAATACATTGCGTGTGAATTAATCAAACCCTAATTTTTAAATCCTACATTCCAAATTTTTGAGACATAAATCTGTAATGTCGCAGACAATTTTAGAATACTTAGTTTTCGCAATGGCAAGACCGCACGACTTATCTTGCAAAGCAGGACGTGACCACCATCTGAAAAGTAAGACGTGACAACACACTGCCTCGCCAGTATTTTAGACCAAAAGGACATCACTCTGCAAAATAGGACACGACTTCTCCATACAAAGCAGGACGAGACATGACTCCACACAGTAACACGTGACAACACTCTGCCTCGCTGGCTTTTCAGAACGAAATGACAGCACTCTTCAAAGTAGGACATGACCTCTCTCTGTAAAGAAGGACGAGATAGGACTCTGCAAAGTAAGACATGACAACACACTACCTCGCTAGCTTTTTAGACCGAAATGACAACACTCTACAAAGTAAGATGCGACAACATACTGCCTCGTCAGCTTTTCAGACTGAAATGACAGCACTTTGCAAAGTAAGATGTGACAACACACTGCCTCGCTAACTTTTCAGACCGTAATGACAGCACTTTGCAGTGTAAGACTTGACAACACTCTGTCTCGCCAGCTTTTCAGACCGACAAGACAACACTCTGCAAAGTAAGACGTGACAAAACACTGTCTCGCCAGCTTTTCAGACCGAAAAGATAGCACTCTGCAAAGTAAGACGTGACTTCTCTCTGCAAAGCAGAAAGAGACAGGACTCTGCAAAGTAAGACGTGATAACACTCTGCCTCGCCAGCTTTTCAGACCGAAAGGATAACACTCTGAAAAATGGAACATGACTTCTCTCTCCAAAAAGATTAGACAACACTCTTCTAGCCACACCATGCCAACCCTCTGGCTTATTAAAGGAGGTGGAAGAAATCTACGATAGAAAACCACATAACCAAACCCAACGCTACACCAGAGCTTGCTTCACCACGCTGGGATGGACAACCTCAAGAAGCAATGAGACGAGATCCGTAATCTAGCAAGGACTTTTACGGCACGGGCCGAACAAGCTAGGGCTGCTGAGGCCCGGGTCCTGCAAGAGCAGCTTGCCAGGATGGCAGCTCTCCGCAATGAAGCCTCCCATAGCATCAACTCCTGCCCGAATGTTCCAACCGAGCCTTCGCCGCAACACCCGCCAGAGGGGGAGACGCTGGCCCTCTGTTGGTGCAGGGACACATGCAAGTTCTTCAAATCCAAGCACCGGCTCAGCCTCAGCATGTGTTACTGGGGTTGTTCTAACTACTCCTCTTACTATCCCGATCGTCGTTGGGATACGAGCAGCTATCGAAGAACCGTAAGGACTATTCTGAGAAGTTCCTCTACCAATTCTCTTTTAGCACGCACTAACAATCTCTCCCGCTCATCAGAGTCCCCGAGCCACTATGTGGCTACCGCAAGTGGATTGACCTAGAGATCCACCCACACGACCAGTGGTGAATCGACTTCGAGGAGTGGAATGCCGAAAGGGCACGCGAGATCTGGAAGGAGGAGCGTCGAACTAAAGAGCATAACCAACATATCCAGTGGGAGACGCAAGCCCAACTTGAGGCGTGCAGGCGTAGGGAGCGCGAGGCACACGAGAGGGAGCACGAGAAAAAGCGAAAAATGGCGGCCGGCGAGGAGTAGAACGCTGAGCTCGCAAGGAAGGGCAAATGGTCCCGGTCCAGGCAGTAGGTCGGGCCATTCCGTAGTAGTCCCCCCTCCTACTCGCCATGTTTTTACTATCCCCTAAAGGCATGCATACTTAAATGGTCCGGAAGCTCGTGTCGCAAGTTACTGTAGTAGTAGTGTCCCTGACTAAAGTAATTAGCCGAACCATCATGCCATGTGACCACATGTAACGTGCTTCTGTCCTCGCGCGGACTGCAATGTAGTTCTGGTTTTGTGCCTCCGCTGAGCCATCAAAGTATGCCTCTTCTGGTGGAATCCCAGAGATAACCATTTACATCGACATCGATTCTTCTATGTTTTAGGGTTTCTCCGTAATCGCAACGTTCTTAACCCATTCGGCTAAGTTAATTTACAGATTTTGCTTTAACTCCACCGCATGTAAGAAATGTGATCAAGAACTAGAACAACCAAGAGTAGTCATGTCGTACCAAACTTCGCACATTTCAAGTCACATGAAATCATGAAACCCTATTTTTCGAAACATCTCGTCCTAATTTTTGAGATCTAAACCCCGAATTTGTCAAGACAAATTCAGAGTATATAAAATTATGTAAAATTTACACAATCAAGTCCACTGTATGTAGTCCGGCAAAATCATAATGTTTGAACCTCATTTGCTATATTAGAAAATTCGTACAAACATTAGACTTTAAAGAATTTTGGAGTAAAAATAAGAATGCATAAAATTTTAATTTTTTTTACACAAGGACACACTATGCCAGAGGCTCCACATAAAATTTTATAACTGCTTGAGCTCAAGTTATATATTTAAAAATCGTTCTACAAATATTATTAAATATATTTTTTAGATTTTTTTTGATAGCACCTTGGTGCTGCCGTTAAGACGTTAGCAACTCGGTTGCTACCGTCCAGGACAGCAGCATATATACTCATGGGGCTATTTTTAAAATTTTTGATTTATAAAACTATGATCCGGACTTCTCAAATGCGCTGCGAACGTTCCCCGATCTGTACGCGCGCAATGCTCCTGGGTCATTCGGCACCCGGCGTTCTCGCTGGCTCCTTGATCGAGACCGACCGGCCCCATTGATCCAACGTCGTGCCTTCTATAATCGCACACGCCGACTCCACCCACGGACGCATGCACGCAATACACGGCTGCAAGCTTTCTCGCTCCTCTCGGCGCTCACCCGGCCCATGCCCTCCTCGGCCACATGCCATACTGACGTACCACCCCATGCTGCTACATCTTGAGGCCGAACTGATCCCCACTCCCTGCTATGCGCAACAACAGATGGCCTACAAACCACACAAACCACCCCTTGCTCCGAGTGTTTTTTTTAACTTTACTTTTACAGCAGGCTCGCGGGGCTTAACTGGCCTTAACGGATCGAGCCGACTCAGCTCGTTATCCACCCTTATCCAGAACCAATTCCACTTACACCGCTTCTGGACTGTCGGTCGCGCTGCGCCTTCTTCTGGGGCGCCTTCTCCTTGAACCATGCTCTCTTCTCCTCTCGCTATGCCTTACTCACTGCCTTACACTCCTCACCTCCCACACGGTGTAACATCTAAATTCTAAGTCTTTGCTTCAAATGTAAGAAAATGAGTGGAAATTAAAACTTTTCTTGCATCTTGAAGTCCTTGAACATTTCTGTAATTCTTGTAAAGGAATTGTGGAAATCAAAAATCAAAATCCTCAATTGACTCCAATCAAAAATCTCCTTGGCAAAGATCTTGTGCCAAACCTCTGTAAATATTTTTCTTGAGTTCTAGGGAGGCTTGGTAACACCTCTGCATTATTTCATGACTTTTAGTAATTATTTGATAATTCTTGGGAGGCAAGTCAAAGCTTGGTCAAACCATAACCCAAACCTTCTGGAATTTCTTGAGAAGAAGGCAGTGCATGAAAATCTCTGAAAATTCTATGTAAGGTTAATCCTAAGGTTGGCAACCTCCAGTTAAAATTTTATGATTTTTGGAGCTGTTTTGCTACCTCTAAAAATTCCCCAAGGTTCTAGCCCAAAAATCAAAACCAAATCAGTCAGCACTGTTCCTCGGGTTCGAGTCAGACTCGGGCTCGAGCCACTTGACTCGGCCCAGTCAACTAGCTGCACCGTTGCGGTCGATCGGGCGTGAGCGCTGTGGGCCATCGGATCGACATCGCGTGGCCCATGTTGGAGCGGAGCAACGCCGATGCGATCGCAGGAGAGCCGTCCGATTTGGAGATCAACGGCCTGGATTGAGTGGCCGATCGGACCGGCCGATCGCCCCATTCACTTGAACCGTCCGGTTGGAGATCAACGGCCTGGATGGTGTGGCCGATCGGACCGGCCGATCGCCCCATTCACTTGAACCGTCCGATTTTGATCCGACGGTGGCCGCGTCATCTCCTTCCTCGCGCTCCCTCGCTGGAGTGCGCGCTGCGCCATGGGCAGAGGAAGACGTGAGCAGCGCAGCGCCCTGTCCACTCCGTTTCATGGCCAACGACTCTTTGCATTTAATGCTGGTCAGTGCACCGCCCTCGTGCGTCCTCTTCTCAACTGCTCCCATCACTCTCAGAGCTCCCATGGCAGGTTTGACCCGAGGAGGCTCCTTGCCGTTGCTCTCTGCCATCTCAACTACTTAAGCTCCTTTGCTTCCCTCATGGCTTCTTTTAGCACTTGCGCAACTCTAGCTAGCACCCACGGGTATGTTTGACCTGCATTCACCCGACACCCTTTCGGCCGCCATTGCCGAGCTTTAAGCTCACGGTGAAGGCGGTACCACAGTGGCTCTCCCTCTCCATTTCTTGCTCCCTCTACTCCCTTTTTATTCACTAGAGCTTAACCCTCGCTTAATTTCACTTATCTTCCCTAGGGCTTGGCTGAAGTTGGAATTCCCCACTGCATGGCCGCAAAGCTCTCTTTTCGTCTCTAGCACCGGTGAGTCCATCTCCCTCTAATTACTCTCTCTGGGAGCACCAGTGGGGTGCATGGACTCCATTTTCATGATCCGACCTCACTCTTTGCAACTGTGTCGCCGTCTCAGCGTCATCGTCTCGGCGCTGATCGCAAAGACTTCGTCGCCGGAGCAGCTCCGACCTCCTCTGTGCCTCTCCAGTGCTCAGGTCCCTCTGCATTCGTCTCTAGATGCTTGGCACTCGCTTACTTGGACCGCAGCGGAGCTCCTTTGTGCTTTTCGGTTTCGGCCGTTTGTGTCACCACCGTCAACTCCGACTTGCCGGCGTTCTAGACCGCCGCAGCCGCAGTAAATGGCCTCGGTGTGTGCGCAAGGCTATTGCGGGCCTGTTTTGGGCCTTAGCTCACGCCGCCGTGGGCAGGGTCGCCGGCGGTGAGCCTCCCTTCGCCGTCGGGTCTTGCCGGATGAATTGTACGCAGGCGTTTAATGTCGTTCTCTGTGGACCGTCGATCTCTAGATCAACGACCGAGGTTCGCGTGAATGTTCGGACCGTTCGGAAGTTCTTTCTTGGTGAGCCGTCCATCTTTAGATCAACAACCCACATTCGTTCAAACGTTCGTCCGTCCGAACGTTTCGATCCACGTGGACCGTTGGATCTAAATCCAACAGGTGGGTTCGTGAGCCGCGAGCGCGCGTGCATTGTGCCATGGACTTGGGCCATGCGATTCGAGATCAACGGCCCAAGTTCGTCCACGTCGATTTAATTTCGGATTTTCCCGAGAAGGATTGTTTGTTAACTAGAAAATTCAATTAACTTCATAAATGCATAACTATTTCTCTATAAACTATTTTTGAGTAAATCCAATTTCGTTGGATTCCTCTATTAATGAGCTTACCATGAAAATTAGTTTTGAACATGTTACTTTTCCCAAAAAGTTTACTTATGCATTTTACTTTTGCTTATTTCATGGCTTTGAAAAGTTATAGAAAGTGCATCATAGCTCCAAATGAGATGAATCCAATTGGGTGTTTCATCTTGCGAGGTTCTTGACCTACTGTAAAAATCTCAAGTGCACCACATTTCTAGAAAATGTTGCCAAGCAATTTAATTGCCATAAATAGTAGTATTTGTGATTTATAAGGCTAAAAAGATTTGTTTTGCTCATATCTTTTGTATTAAGAATCCAAAGCAATTGGTTCTTATTGGTAAATTCCTTATAAATCATGCTCTTCCTGCTGTAAATGTAACACCCCAGCCCAACACTGAGCCTAGAATGCCACCACACTACACTTTAAACTAATAATTATCGACACACTATAAAATTACAGCAAGGAAACAATGATAATCATATCAATGGACCACAAAAAGAACATACATAATTATGGATCAAACGATAATCAATAAGCAAGGGGAATAAAACCAGGTAAATAAACCAAAATAGCACCAACCAATGAATCCAAACTAATAAAGCAAATAGTCTAGTCCAAATGATGTCCTAAACTTTAATCAACCTCTAACATGTCCAAGTGTAAACCAATATTGAATGAAAAGATTATTATGGCGAATGATCATGTGTTGTCCATGTGCTCTACTCGCTCGCCATTCGGATCCTCGAAGATCACCTAAAGACAACAATAGAGCAAGGGTGAGTCCACGACTCAGCAAACACATCCATAAACAACGAACAATAATAAATCAACAGCATTCAATAACTTCATTATCATCACAGGTACTTCTATTTGATTCTCATCAATTAATCTCATATATCAATGCAAATCTAATCTACATGTCCACATGCACTTCTTTCACAGATATCACCGGATAGCATGAGTGAATGCTCGCGACAACATTCACTCTCAAGCCCGTTCCTCCTTAAGGATCGGGGACCTCCTCCACTCCCGTGGAGTTGTGATCAATCATGATCACCTTCTCTTATGCAAAGATGCTTATGAATGCAAACATGCAAACTCCATCATAAACATCATATCCAACTTTTCACATGCAAACTCCATCATAAACATCATATCCAACTTTTCATCATGCTTGTCAACAAAGATATAAACATACCAATTCATTGTTTGCAATTAAACCAAATAAAAGCACAACAATAATGGTAATAGAAGATAAAGAAAACAGTGATCGATCATTGATCGCTGTCTACCATGCACTTGCCTTTACTAGTTGCGACGCACAATTTGACTAGCAGATGGCAACAAGTACGACGCCTCTCCTACATTAAATACACAAATTTCAATACAAGCTACAGCATCATAAGAACAACAATCAATCGACATCGCTCCTACACGTCCCCAAATATACCACGTTACGCGGTGCGAATAGTTACCCATAGCTGTCTTAGTACTAAAACGAACGTAACTTTTGACTCGAAAGTCCGATCGCCACAAACCACCCCATTCTGGATTCTTTATAAAATTATCCACATTTTCTTAGATTACACGGTCTTCTAATTAAATCATCTAACCCTCCGTATTTAGCCCCGAAAGCCGGTCTGTCCGCTTCGGAACAGCAGTCTTACTGAATTCATAACTTTTGTTTTATCCAACCAAAATTCGCGTTCTCAGATTCTACAGAACCATTGGACAATTAGCTACAACTTTCATGTAGATCAAAAACTCTAATTAGGCTATTTACTATTTTTAATCTACAGTCTACCAAAACAGCGCGAAAGCGACAACCGTAAAACAGCAGCCTTCCGAAAATCATATCTCGAAATCTACTTGTCCGATTGACATAATAAAATATGCTATAGAAAGATATCGAAATTATGTACAACTAACTAGTAGATGAGATTTCCAAAATTCGCCATTAAGGTACCCGAATAAATCGTACAACAAAATAACAGACTAAACCAATCTAACTTTTCAATTTTACCCGACTAGAAACATGCTAAATAGTGCTACGGCCAACTAGCTAATCAAATCTTGATTCGCTTAAAGCCAATAACTACTACTAATCACTTTATTAGTCAAAGCAGTAACTCACCTAATCAGCCGGCCAATTAGCTCGGCTTCACGCGGCAACGCAGTTAAATGCACTCGGCGATTAGCGACAAAAACGCAGAATAACGGCCAAGCAACCTCGGCAGAAAAACCGCAAAGACAAAGAGACAATCACGCGCAGAAGAAGACATGCGCTAAAGAAACGGCATCGGCAGCGGTCAAGAAGTACAGAAGAAAAACAACCCAAGAAGACAGCCAGAAAGAAGCGCCAGCAGCAGCAGAAATGCAGAAGAAATTCGCGGCGGCTTCCAGCGAGCCGCAGCGGCCGGCAGCAAATAGAGAAAATGCTGGCGCGGCAAAGAAAGACGAGAAAAACAATCTACTGGGAAAAACTGGCGGCTTGGAAAAAGGAATAAAAGCTATTAGGGTTTTCTAGAGAACCCACAACTATTTATATAGCTCATAAAAATATTCCGAAATTTCTATTTTTCACAAATTCTTTTTTTATTTAATTACGCACAAGGCCTTAAATTCTTTAACTAATTAATTTAATTACACTCCGACCCTTAAGACGCTTTTATTAATATTAATATTATTTTTTTCAGAGTATTACATTCTACCCCCCTTAACGGAATTCGACCCCGAATTCTACTCGCCGTTCTACTCAAATAAAAACTACACTGCTGAAATTAAACAACAAAACAACACGTACCCGACGTGAACAACTCCGGGTAATGCTCGCGCATGCGAGACTCCAACTCCCAAGTCGCTTCTCTCTCGGACTAATGCGTCCACAGCACCTTGACGTATACCAACGTCTTGTGCCTCAGCACTCGCTCCGACCTCTCCAGAATGCGCGCTGGACGCGACTCAACTGTGAGGTCTTACTCAATAGTCAGCGGCTCTAATGAAATCTTATGTTCTGGATCTCTCAAAAACTTTCTCAGCATCGAGACGTGAAACACATTATGAACTCCACGCATGGACTCAGGCAGGTCCAGGCGATAGACTAACTTCCCAATTCTTGCAATAATCGAGAACGGTCCAACGTACCTCGGGCTAAGCTTCCCTTTGGTACCGAATCGGACAATACCTTTGGTGGGAGACACTCAAGAGCACTGGTCACCCACCGCAAACCCAAGTCACGCCTCCTCAAATCAAGATAACTTTTACGTCTACTCGAGCCGCTAATGATTCGCCTCACCATGGCCACACGCTCAACGGTCTTCAATCCGGTCGGACCCAAAATTGCCTTCTCTCCAAGCGCATCCCAACAAAGTGGCGATCTGCACTTCCGCCCATAGAGAACCTCGAATGGCGCGGCTCTAATACTGGAATGGTAACTATTATTATAAGCAAACTCGCAAGTGGCAATCTGGTCCTCCCAACTACCCTTCCAAGATAGAACACAAGATCGCAACATGTCCTCCAAAGTCCGAATAGTCCGCTCGACCGCCCATCATGCTCTGGGTGAAACGTCAGATTAAGGCGGTTGTGCCCAATGCACTCTGCAGACTCTCCCGAACTTGGAGACAAACTTGGCGTCGCTGTCGAAATGATGGTCTTGGGCACACCATGCGTCTCACTATTTCACGCACATAAATAGGAGCTAGATCACTCATTTGAATTTGTCGTGCGAATAGGAATGAAGTCTGTGCAGACTTGTTGAATCGATCCACCACTACCCAAATGCATCCTTCCTCGCGCGAACGAGGTAACGCCACCACAAAGTCCATAGAGATATCATCCCAAGGCCACTGGGAACCTCCAAAGGCTGCAACAACCTGCGGGACGCTTGTGCTCACTTTCACTTGGCGACAAACACCACAAGAAGCCACATAATTAGCAATATCCACCTTCATTCTTTTCCACCAAAATTTGCATTTCAGATCTCGATACATCTTAGTCTCACCAGATGAATAGTGTACGGAGTGCGATGTGCCTCCCTCAAGATATCATCTTTGACCTCCGCCTTTTGTGGCACACAAAGACGGCCTTTAAACCTCAAAGTACCAGAATCGTCCATGCTAAAATCACACTCTTTACCCTCATCCAGACGCTTCCTAACCTCCTGTAATAACCGGTCACTCTGTTGTGCTTCCAGACACGATGCCGAATAGCCGACTCAAGAATCAAGCGTGTCTCAACATGTGATGTGCCCGCATAACAATAAGATATTCCCATGCGATCAAAATCAGCAATAAGGCAATCTAGAGTAGCAGGAGTCGCCTTGCGACTAAGAGCATCAACAACTACATTGGCCTTGCCTGGATGATACTGAATAGTAAGATCGTAATCCTTGATCAACTCCAACCACCTCCTTTGCCTCAAATTCAGATCCTTCTGAGTGAAGATATATTTGAGACTCTTGTGATCTGTGAAAATATCACAAGGCTCACCGTATAAATAATGCCTCCAAATCTTGAGAGCAAAGACAACCGCAGCCAACTCCAAATCATGAGTGGGATAATTCTGCTCGTGCTTCTTTAGCTGCCTCGACGCATAAGCAATCACCTTACCGTCTTGCATGAGAACACAGCCAAGACCCACTCGAGACGATCTCGAAAAGATCGTGGAACCGCTTTCCCGGCTCGGGAAGAGTGAGAATAGGAGAGGTCACCAACCTGTCCTTCAAAATGCAGAAACTGCGCTCACACTCATCAGTCCACTGGAATCTCACACCTTTCTGAGTAAGCTGAGACATCGGCTTGGCAATGATAGAGAAATCCTGCACAAAACGCCGATAATAACCAGCCAAACCCAAGAAACTCCTCACCTCCTTCACACTAGTCGGCCTCTTCCAATCCACCACTGTGGAGACCTTACTAGGATCAACAGCAATACCCTGAGGGTTAATCACATGACCCAGAAAACCCACTTCTGAAATCCAGAACTCACACTTCTTCAACTTAGCATAGAACTTGTGCTCTCTCAAGGTATCTAAAACCAACCTCAAATGCCGCTCATGGTCCTCATTGGTCTTGGAATAGATAAGAATGTCATCAATAAACACCACCACGAAATCATCTAAATACTCGTGTAACATGTTGTTCATGGTCTCCATAAAAATGGCAGGTGCATTAGTCAATCCAAAAGACATAACTTTATACTCATAATACCCATACCTGGTGGAGAAAGCTGTCTTCTCTACATCCTGCTCACGCACACGGATTTGATTATACCCTGACTGGAGATCGATCTTGGAGAATACTTGAGCTCCATTCAACCGATCAAACAAGTCCTCAATGCTGGGCAATGGATATTTATTCTTGATTGTGACCGCATTAAGTGCACGATAATCAATACACATGCGCCAACTCCCATCCTTCTTCTCTCGTGAGCAGACAGAGCTCCCACGGCGATACACTACGCTGATCAAACCTTTAGCCAACAAATCATCCAATCGCTTCTTCACTCGTCACGAAACGGACGTGCTAATCGATATGGAGACATCGAGATGGGACGAGTACCCGGAACAAGATCAATGCGAAACTCCACGTCTCGCACAGGTGGCAAACCCGGAAGCTCAGCCGGGAACACATCTGGATAATCACTAACCACTGGAATCTCCTCAATCTGCGAAGCCACGCTCGGTTTTCAAAGAAGAGCTAAAAGAAGCCCCATTTTCACGACGACCCGGAACAGTCCGCCAATCATCGAAAGAGAGCGCGGAGGCGCACTCCCCTGAAAAGTCAAAGTCTCCCCAGACGAGGTCTGCACAGAGACTGTTCTACAGAAACAAGATATCACGGCTCGATAAGAGTGCAACCAATCCATACCCAAGATAACATCGAACGGCTCCATTTGAATAACTATCAAATTCGCCGTGAACTTCTCTCCATCAATAACAATAGAACACCGGGACAAACAAGAGAGCTAGCAATAATACCCCGTGAGAACTAACTAACACCGATCGAGAAATCCACTTTGATACTCAAGTTCGCTCTCCTAGCAAACGCCGACGACACAAACGAAAAGGTAGCCCCGAATCAAAAGGACTAAAGCATCAAACGAATCCACAAGCAAAGTACCGCTACCACGTCGGGACGACCCGCGGACTCTGCGAGAGGCATGGCGTACACTCTGTGGCGCCATGGCGAAGAAGACGATCCGGGCGGCGAGAGCCCCAACAATCTGCGTGGCGGTGCGAGTAGAGCGGTCGTGCAACCGATGCGGTGCGAAGGTGGCGGCCGCCGATAGTACCCACCGGAGGCGCCCAAGTCAAGGAAATGGCATCGCGGAGGAGCGATCATCATCCGGAAAGATCCTCGAGCAGACCCATCAAGAAGAAGATGGCACGAGCTCCCACTTGATCACGCTTAGCGGGTTCGGCGACACACCCGCTCCTTGTGACCCGGTCGGCCACACTGACGGCAATCACCCGTCCAAGAGCACTCAGCAGCGCGGTGTCCATCACCGCACTTAAAGCAAAGCATGCCCCGCCTCGAACAGACGAAGAGCCGGAGTACTCGCAAAGGACGAGGCGTCAAGAAGGAACGGCCTCGAGTGCTTAGACTTGAAAGATGCGGTCCTCCTTGAATTTCTTGGAAAGCGGTCGAATGCAGACCCACTTCCTCACTAGAGCTCCTCTTGGTCACCACCGAAGCTACCATCCACCGAGGCTTGTGCGCCTTTGTGAGTTGCATCTCCAACTCCATGCCCCCGCTTGCTCCACCACAGAGTGTAGTCACAGAGTGGAGTAGCTCCCAACACATGTCGGTACTCAGAATTGAGACCCCGACGGAACCTCTTGGCTTTCTGAAGATCATCGTTCTCATCAAGGGACAAAGCGAACCAAGTTGTTGAACTCAGCCTCATACTTAGCAATAGACCTCTTCCCCTGAGCAAAGGTCGTCAAGGCAACTTCCATCTTCTCAACAAAGAATAGGGTAGAACTTCCCTTGAACCGATCAACGAAGTCCTCCCAAGTGATCGCCCTTGAGTGGCGGTCCTCAAGACAACACGCCCTCCCACCAAATATCGCTGTTCTTTCTTTGGTGAAAGGCTACAAACGGACCCTCGATGTGAAGACATCTCCAAAGCTCCAAACCGCCTCTCCATGTAGCGCAACTAGTCCGCTGCCTGGACCGGTGTGCCCGACCCGTCAAACGGATCCAACCTCAACCCCATCCACTCTCGAGGTGACATCCGCGCCTCAGAACCGGTGGATGTGCGACAGAGCAACAACAGATGCCGCAGCTAGGTGGGTGCGGCGCTGTTGACGAAGAGCACGGATCTCTCCCACTAACTCTCTCAAAGAAAGCGGGGTCTCATCTTGGGCCCCAACCGAGGCGGGTCAACAAGAACCCCTCGCCATCGACTCATCTCACATGGAGGTGGCTCCACGGAACCTCGCCGCGACCACGACCTCCACGACCGCGGCCATCACGACCACGTCCTCTACCCCTCGGCATAGCTATCAACCACAATCAACAATACACAATGAGTTCAAAGCTCAAAATAAACTCATGCATCAATAAACAACATAACGGAAGCGTAAAACTATATTCGTACCTCTCTCTAACCTACTGTGCACTAGTGTGTCAAATTTTAGGTTAGTTAACCATTAGCAAATTTTAGTTGATTTACTAATACTAAAATAAATTTTAACAATTTTAGTTTGCCTAAGTTGTTAATCTATTCACCACGGACCTAAAGCCCGCTCTGATACCAACTGTAACACCCCAGCCCAACACTGAGCCTAGAATGCCACCACACTACACTTTAAACTAATAATTATCGACACACTATAAAATTACAGCAAGGAAACAATGATAATCATATCAATGGACCACAAAAAGAACATACATAATTATGGATCAAACGATAATCAATAAGCAAGGGGAATAAAACCAGGTAAATAAACCAAAATAGCACCAACCAATGAATCCAAACTAATAAAGCAAATAGTCTAGTCCAAATGATGTCCTAAACTTTAATCAACCTCTAACATGTCCAAGTGTAAACCAATATTGAATGAAAAGATTATTATGGCGAATGATCATGTGTTGTCCATGTGCTCTACTCGCTCTCAGTTACGGCATCCTCGAAGATCACCTAAAGACAACAATAGAGCAAGGGTGAGTCCACGACTCAAAGAAACACATCCATAAACAACGAACAATAATAAATCAACAAAGATTCAATAACTTCATTATCATCACAGTACTTCTATTTGATTCTCATCAATTAATCTCATATATCAATGCAAATCTAATCTACATGTCCACATGCACTTCTTTCACAGATACAAGATAGCATGAGTGAATGCTCGCGACAACATTCACTCTCAAGCCCGTTCCTCCTTAAGGATCGGGGACCTCCTCCACTCCCGTGGAGTTGTGATCAATCATGATCACCTTCTCTTATGCAAAGATGCTTATGAATGCAAACATGCAAACTCCATCATAAACATCATATCCAACTTTTCACATGCAAACTCCATCATAAACATCATATCCAACTTTTCATCATGCTTGTCAACAAAGATATAAACATACCAATTCATTGTTTGCAATTAAACCAAATAAAAGCACAACAATAATGGTAATAGAAGATAAAGAAAACAGTGATCGATCATTGATCGCTGTCTACCATGCACTTGCCTTTACTAGTTGCGACGCACAATTTGACTAGCAGATGGCAACAAGTACGACGCCTCTCCTACATTAAATACACAAATTTCAATACAAGCTACAGCATCATAAGAACAACAATCAATCGACATCGCTCCTACACGTCCCCAAATATACCACGTTACGCCGGTACCGAATAGTTACCCATAGCTGTCTTAGTACTAAAACGAACGTAACTTTTGACTCGAAAGTCCGATCGCCACAAACCACCCCATTCTGGATTCTTTATAAAATTATCCACATTTTCTTAGATTACACGGTCTTCTAATTAAATCATCTAACCCTCCGTATTTAGCCCCGAAAGCCGGTCTGTCCGCTTCGGAACAGCAGTCTTACTGAATTCATAACTTTTGTTTTATCCAACCAAAATTCGCGTTCTCAGATTCTACAGAACCATTGGACAATTAGCTACAACTTTCATGTAGATCAAAAACTCTAATTAGGCTATTTACTATTTTTAATCTACAGTCTACCAAAACAGCGCCGAAAGACGACAACCGTAAAAACAGCAGCCTTCCGAAAATCATATCTCGAAATCTACTTGTCCGATTGACATAATAAAATATGCTATAGAAAGATATCGAAATTATGTACAACTAACTAGTAGATGAGATTTCCAAAATTCGCCATTAAGGTACCCGAATAAATCGTACAACAAAATAACAGACTAAACCAATCTAACTTTTCAATTTTCCCCGACTAGAAACATGCTAAATAGTGCTACGGCCAACTAGCTAATCAAGTACTGATTCGGCTTAAAGCCAATAACTACTACTAATCACTTTATTAGTCAAAGCAGTAACTCACCTAATCAGCCGGCCAATTAGCTCGGCTTCACGCGGCAACGCAGAAGGCACTCGGCGATTGGCAAACAAAGAACGCGAGAATGACCAAAGAAGAACCTCGGCGAGAAAAACCGCAAAGACAAATGAGACAATCACGCGCAAAGAAGACATGCAACAACAACAATGGCATCGGCGGTCGCGGCAAAGAAGCAGAAGAAAAACAACCGTAAAGACAGTATGGCGCAAGAAGCGGCTTGAATACAGCAGCAGAAGAAATTGGCAATGGCCCAGTAGCCACGCGCGCACGGCAATAAAGAGAGAAAATGCTCAGCGGCAAGCGGCAAAGAAAGATGAAAAAACAATCTACTGGGAAAAAGCGACGGCGGCTTGGAAAAAGGAATAAAAGCTATTAGGGTTTTCTAGAGAACCCACAACTATTTATATAGCTATTAGGGCATATTGGTTGGATGGTGTGGTTGTTTGGATTGTGGTGGTATGCCTAAGTTAACAAGGACCGAATTACTTGCGCCACCGTACTAAGCAATTTGCGTGCTAACCACACGAGAGCGATATGTGACCTCTCTTGACTGAGTACTTTGGCGTGTGTTAGCTCCGAGTCGTAGGAGGTGGGTTGTGTGTGTTGTGTGAAAAAGAAATTGTGTTATTGTTGTTGGGTGTGCGGTGGTGGAGTTCCGGGTAGGTTCTCCACCTCGAGGTGCATCGTAGTTGTCCAAGGCTTTACCCGCGATGGGTAGTTGACCGAGGCTTTACGATGACTCCGACACAACGTATGGGTTTGTATCCATACGGGCGACTCGTGGTTAATACATACTATTAGAAATGTCTCGTAGGACTTAGCCGTGCCGGCATACCAAAGGTAGTGTGCTTCATCTAGTGGCAAACAGGCAGTCTGACGTGTGGATACATTGGTACACCCCTACAGGGTTAAAACTATTCGAATATCCTCGTCCTAGGTTATGGACACGCTTAGATACGCCCCGTGAGAATTAGACTACAACCTTTTAAATTAAAATTTGACATGGTTAGTATGAATGGGTAATTCATGCTATTGTCGTGGTGACTATGGGTTTAGTCACTTCCAGGATTGTTGTTGTAATCTATTTATTGTTATTATTGTTGTCAAATTTTTATTTGAACATTAAAAACAGATTTACCAATTTGCTTTTAAATGTGCTACATTATTGCAAATAATGATCGCTTTGTGCTGAAAATGAAACATACAGGCTCCACTTAAATAAGCTTGTATGTAGCTATGTATAGGTTTGTTACTCTACACGTAAGTCCTGCGGAGTACAATTTTTGTACTCATTTGCTTTGCTTAACTATTTGTTGCAGAGGAGGAAGGTGAACCCCAAGGGCCCCACTTTTGTGATATGTGCTGCGGGTTTGACGACTAGCTTGGTGGTCCGGTTGGTTGCCTTGTGGGTTAAAGGCACACTAATTGGCTTTTGTTATTGCCATCTTATAGCACTTTTGCTTCCGCTGTTTAATTAGAATTTATGGATGTTATCTGGTCGGTCGGTCTCTCTTTTGTAATAACTATCCTTTATTTATATTAACTTCTGGTTTGTTGCTTTTGCTTGTTCTATGTGTTTGAATGGAATTGATACATATTTGTTGTAATGAGGTGTATGTACTGCATCTTGGGAAGTGCATATATTTCGAGTCTTGGTTTATTTGATTTGTGATGTTAGGACCAAATGAATAGTTAAACATTACAAACCTGATAAACCAGGGTCTCACACACGGCCTCATCTTTCTTTTATTCTTTTTCTTTGTGAGAAATCAGACTTCAGATTGTGAGTCAGAAACACAAACCGAAGTGTTAGGACCAGGTGGCGCCGTATCATTAGAAGTGTAAAATTTTGGGGGCTAGGATGTGGTTCCAATAGCTCTCGGTTCGGTCCGTGACATGAGAGGGTGAAAAATTACTAAACAACCTTGTTAAAAATTGGGTCGTCCTCGCCAAAAAAAAAGAAGAGAAAGAACGAGACATGGATTTTGTACATTCAGATTAGCCATAAATTAGTTTGGGGGTTATATATGGGTTGACATGATAAATCTAATGCTCCATCTCTTTAGAAATGTATGATATTTTAGAAGATGTACAGTAAAACTTCTCTAATTTTAACTAATAATATATGAAATACTATTTTGATTAGTTATGAGAGAATAATATCATTAGATTTGTCATGATAAATATTTTTATAATATAATAATTTTATATTTTTTTACTAACATAATTATATAAAAAGTAATGGTTAAAGTTGGATATTGGAGACTATGTCATTGTATACAACGCTATCCATTCTTGAAGAGAGGGAGTACTAACTATTGATACAAATTCTTTAGAAAATGATTGCGAGTTCATTCTGTAATAACAATTTAAACAAATTCAATTAGTAAAATATTATTTAATTAGTAATTACACAATTATTATAAGATTTGGATTGCGATAAATGTCGTGTTTATGATAAGTCTAACACTAGATTACAAGTTACTGCAAGATTCTTGCTCTTTCCTTGGTTTTATATATTTGAGAATATGGGCGAAGCTTCATATCGAATTGTGCAATTAAATGGAGGAAAGTAATTGTGTTTGGGCTATTATTTTACTTACTGGGCCACGAAATGGCCACCTGGATTGCATAATTCATTGTTAGCTCCATCTGACTTTGTGCCCACGCTGTCACTATTCCAGAACATCATTTTTAGCACAGGTTTTGTGTGTGTGTATATATTTATTTCCATATTTGCATAAAACTTTTTTGGACTACCTTCTAGGACTCTGCAGTTGCTACTTTACGAGTGCATTCAGTAATAACACATTAGTATTACACTTATTACATGTTCCATTGATCGATACACCGTATAATATATCATCACAATTGCTACTTTGCATGTCCAAGACATGGCCAGCATGATTTTAGGCCCACACCGAACGTACATTTATCTAAACACCAAAGAGCACAAATTACTCACATCTCTTAGGATGTTTTTCTTTTCCTATATAACTATACTATATATCCATTTGGGATATTGCTTCATTAGTAATTACGGGATTAAACCATGCTATATACCTATTGATTACTAGTTGGTAAGATAGATAACATCCATCAACCTTGGCCACCACCACTACCGGAACCACCACCTACAACTCCGCCGGCCGACCCGACTCCGCTACCTCCTCCACTTCCTCTACTGCCGTTTGCACTACCAAACCCTCCGCCACCACCTACCGCATTGCCATCATGGCCAACACCACTGCCACCACCAGAGCCGCTGCCACCGTTAGTTCCCCCACTTTCACCACCGACACCGACACCGCCACCCCCACCGCCACCCGTGCTTATAGTCACACCACCACGGCCTATGTGAACACCAACACTACCTCCACCTCCACCGCCACCTCCTGCATGCACACCACCGGCGCTAACCGCACCACCTCCACCGCCACCAACCCCAACACTCACCCCACCACGCCCCACATCGATACCAACACCCGCACCTGCTCCACTGCCTACGCTTGCGCCACCACCACGGGTAGTACCAGCTCCACCGCCGAACCCACCGCCAATACCGATGGACGTGTCGTGCCCGCCATGGCTAATACTCACACCAAAACCACGGCCACCCCCTTCGCCACTGCCTCCTCCGATGGAGAACGACTTGCTGTCATTGAGGGTGTTTTTGTTGGCAAGAAGGAGTCTTGCATGGGCAAGCGGGAGAAGTGAGAAGCAGACCAGTAGAATTGAGATAGCCAGACGGCAAGTAGTAGAAGTAGCCATGGGGAACTGCATGGATGGATGCTGCAGTGGCTGTGTAGTGATGATGCTACCGCATTGCGTAGCTTTATATAGAATCAAGGTTGGAGTAGATAAATCTGGTGGCTCAGTACTGGACTAAGTAACCTCAAGTAAAGCTGATCGTGTTGAGCTGTGTAGCACACTAGCCATGGTGCGAAGTGAAGTGGACCAGATGGCCAAGAAAATTGTTAGGTGCACTTGGGTTTAGACTACCTAAAAAAAATCAAGTTTAAGCCGCATGAGCATGACCAAAATAATACACCACCAGCCTGTTTCTGGGATTATAAGTTCAATCTCCAACTTCGAAGAAGAGCTGAAGTCCCTGACTGTATATATATTTGAGATAAGGTACGTTAACACTTGCAGTTCAAAAATACATACTTTCAATTTTTCCTGGCAGTTTAAAAGGAAAATTTAATAACTGAATTTTGTGATCAGTTCAGTGGCATGCGCCATTAGCAATCAAAATCCAAGTTCGGCGTGCACCGAACAATTTCATTGCCTGTCATGTTCGGGTAAGGAATATGTTGCTTTGATCTTTAGAAAACACGGAACCAAACGTTCACACGTACTTTGATCATTTCTATGCAAAGTTTGACATGACCATTGCAGCCGATCCATTTCCTGCTTCCAGATTTGCTTTCCGTTTCGGTTGCTTTGCAGGCGTGAGAGCTAGCGAATATGTTCTGCTCGAAGGCCGGCGCTAAGCTTTGAGAACCTCTGGACGTCCAGCAGGGTTGACCTATTTTAAAGTGGTTGTCATAATTCAGAAGTTATGTGGAAAACTCTGTCTACATAATTAGTGCGCCAAGCCGCCAACCATTATGTTAAAGTGATTCCAAGATATGTTATGAGACCAGCTTTTTAATTACTTACTTGGATACTTAACCAGAAAACCTGTTCTGACTTATAGCCATGTGTATATGGTAATCCCTCGGATGATTTTTACAAGGCAAGGTACTAGTCCATCAATGTCTAAACTACTCCATCATTTGTATGGAAGAATATGGAATAAACAATGCAATACTTGTAAGTTAGAAACAGGTTTGAAATATAACATACCAAATATGATGAACTTTCACTTGACTTAAGGTGCAATCCACTGGTACTTTAATCAAATTAAGTTGAAGATTAAGGTTATAGAACTAGAGCTTTCCTCTGTGTTATGTTTGAAGGTTACGGTTGTAGTACTAGCTAGAGATTTCATTTGTGTGTTGAAATCAATGCATATTGAAATTGATACAACACATGCCACACCTACACAACATTGTCATTTCCTCTGTAGATTAAGTATAGACGATGTCAGTACATGGAATAAAGTGAAGAGTACCACATGGGATCAAGGACAAGCGACCTACAACTAACAATATAATAATAAGTGTCGGTTACTAACAGTTAGATAATGTAGCGGTGGTGCCTGGTGTAGTGGCATCAAGTCGAGTTTGAAGTGCTGCATATTTATTTGTTTGAGTCATATGGGGTGAGAATCTACTAGTAATGTTAGCTAATGGTAACTAAAAGGGATAGTCTTTGTACTAACATCTTATATGAATTGAAAACAAAAATATCAAGGTAAGCTTGTGGAAATAAATGAATTGCAATTTGCATCGCATATGGGGTTCGAAGTCAAACACGGATCATTTGCTCAATCATTGCCTAGCCTCGATTTCATCTTGTAGCTTTGGCCTCGGTTTGAAACCACAATCGGTTGATGGTAGTGCTCGTCTTCGGGGTGTACATCATCCGTTGATCCGTACTTGTTGTTTGGACCTCAGAGGGTGGTCGTGATGTGCTAATGTGAGCGGCACCGATCAAGAAGCGACATGTTTCTTTCCCTTTCATACCAGTACAGCAGCGATCGCATCCGATGGTGAATTCATTACGTCGAAGTCGCCATGAATCTCCTTAGCGACCTCGATATATGCTTCTGTTGGACAAAATCATAAGTGGCGAATATCATTACGGACAAAATCATAGTGTAGAAATGGTACCAAGTTACGTATTCTTGTGGTGCATAGGGTGCCCTCTGATCACCCCTCCTAGCTTCTACATATGCCTCTACATCGGAGCAGGCCTGCTTCTTCTTTTCACCGCACCCAAACACTCTGGAGGTATATAAATATGTATGTGCAACATTCAATCAATATGAACATGTTGACCTACCAAGTGCTTCTTATGTAACGAGCCATGGAGGCGCCTTGGCGATGTGCTACCCGCCCATCAACAATCTCCGCTCCTAGCAAAGCCGGGAGGCCTCTAACCACTCTTCGTTACACCACCTCTTACAGGCAATCTGCGCCATGCATCTTCACACCTCTGGGACCACCAAGGTATTGCCTAATTTAACAAAGTGTTAAATATGAATAAACTAGAATTGATTGCAAACTAGAACCCACGAGGAAGCAATGGCACGAGCAATTATGATTACTGCATGTACTCCTCCAAAGTGATATGTGTTTGGCAAGCCTCGGCCTATGAATTTCCTTTCCAAGGACTTGGGTGTGGTAATAGATCACGCTTGGATCGTGCTTCATAGATCATCTGTGGGATCGACTTTTTAACAACATTACGCACCACTCTCCTAGAATCGACTTCACATCCATCACCCCATCTAAACCACCACTAGATAATAACAACATAAAGTGTAAGATTAGCAAATAACAAGATAATCTGTGTGTATCTTTGAGAAAAGCAACTAGGATCCTTGTCACTTACCCAAAACTTTCCTCCACCGCGCAAACAATTGTCAAATTGTATTCTCCTTCTCAGAGCGGTATCTTCATGACCTTGTAGTGGCGCCATGTCCATCTGAGCTCCCGCCCTCTCATAGATGACCAAGCCAGGAAGTGCCATCGAATCAAGACGCCAATTATGCCGTTGGAAGTCTACATTTCTGACCCTCCTTCTTCTCGCCATTGCTCGCACATTAGTTTTTTGAAGTCCGCCAAGCAAGTGGGCTAAATTAGTGAAAGTGATAACAATTTCTTACGTGTCGCCAACATGAGCGATGATGCAGGTCTTCTCCTCCTCCTCGGGTTGGTTGTGGTGGCAAGTTCGCAGTCCTCGCAACCAAAAATCTTGTGTTGTCTTGTCTTCCGCCTCGGTGTACTCATCCTCCTCACCCTCCTCCTCACTAGGATCTTGATCATTATCCACATGATCAAGGCGCGAGGACTATGGGTAGAGGTGCTCGATCTAGATGTAGACCCCACGCTGCCTCCTCGAGGCCGCGGCGCCTCTGCCTCCCGAGGGCATGCGTGCCCTCTGCCTCCTCGAGGGCGCTGCTGCCCCTCCGCCTCCTGGGTGGCGCCACTTTGGAAGACAGACGTCTACCTCGACTTGAGTATGCCGCCTTTGATGCCACTCATTTTTGGTGTCCGAAATGAAATGAAATGAAATTAAATACATCAATTAATAAAGCGCAATCAAGTAAGCTCATACAAAAATTAAAAATATGCGCAAGTACATGCAAGACGCACAAGAAGATCATGCTTAGAAGTAGTCGTCTACAATAGGATCCTCCGCAGATGGGCCTCTAAAAGTCATCGTCACTCTCATGAGGTGTTGACTGACCAAACCCCTTCAAGGCCATGAATGTCTAAACGATTAAGTACTTCCAAATCGTCTTCGTTGACAACCTCCTCAAAGATCGATTAGAATGTCTTCTATGTGATCGCCCCTTCGCCAATTATTATTTCAAAAGTCCCAGGAGCCCATCTTCTTGGAAGAATAGGTCAACACCATTGTTGGTCTCGATGTTGTAGTCTGCTCACTGGGGTAGGTAGTTTCCCATATGGTTGCACCTTATGTACTACCCACCAATCCACTAGACTACGCACTGATTTTGCATGGAGTGCGGATGTAGTATACTTGAGTGGCTTTGTCGAGCCACAATAAATGGATCATTGCTCGGTAGGACTGATTGATGTGCAACTTCAACCACCCCAAGTGATGTGTTCCGTCGACTCCCTAAGCGGATGGAACCAATGACATTTGAATAACACAATTTTGAGAGGTTTGCTACCATGGAAATATAGTTCAATTATTTCTTCAATTACTCCATAGTATTCAACAGGTTGTATTGCTCCCATCCCACCTATAGTCACCAATCCACTATTAATTGTTGTTGCATTAGGCCGTTCACGCTCATGTGTCGATGTTCTAAGCGGTACCCATTCACATCGTAGGTACTATCTGACGACACCAGTGTGGCATCCTTGAGCAACTTGTCTCAATTCATTGCTCATAGACTTGTCCTTCAAGCTCTACAGATAAATAGAAACGGTTTTATGTGTCAGTTCATCTCAGACTTAGCAAATGTTATGTGCAAGGGGGACTAGCTAATAAGGAAGTTACTTTTTGATAGAACCAGGATGGGAAATTCGGTTTGCAATTCCCAGACCCTTCCTAAGAAGGGTCTCAATTTGTTTTTCGGATGGATCTCGACGTTGCTTCCACTCGTTCCTAACAAATTCCCTACAGGCATCAAGACAAGTACATAAAAACACTCATGCATCAATTGTACGGAAAATATAATTGTTGCATACCTAATGTAATCATCCACTTTGAGAGGTTGGTCAAGACATACAACATCGCAGTCAACCACTCATCCCGCGATAAAACTTTGGGAGTACCACTGCTTGAAGTGTCACCTCTTCCAGCGAAGAGGCTAAGTTGGCAATCATTTTGAGGGATGCCAATGTTGTATCGTGATGTTCGATTGTGCATGTCGTAACATTGTCAAGAAAGTATATTGATGTGAAATGGGAAATTTCTCAAGTATGTACGCCTCGCTATGGATGCTTCAACACGCGATCGATTTTTTGCTTTGCCTCGTAGTTCCTTTTGTTCCTCTCAATTGGATACATCCATCGGTTTTGCAATCGTCCCCATCCTAGCTTCATAGGGAGATGAAGAATCAAATGTTGCATTGGATTGAAGAAGGCAGGAGGAAAGATCTTTTCCAACTTGCAAAGCAACACGGTACTTCACGCCCATAGTTGACATCACCATGGGATCTACCTCTTTCGCACATATTAGTCACGATAAAAGAAGCTCAACTCCGCCATCACTTGCCAAACACACTCGGGACGAGCCACGAATCATCACAGTAAAAGGCGCTCCATGAATATGTGGTAGTCATGGCTCTTTAGGCCATTGATGCGCATGGTAGCTAAATTCACCTCTCCTTAGATTTGTCGCATACCCATCAGAAACTTTAGGTCTCAAACCATTCCAAAATCTCCTTCCTCTCAACCCTAGTTAGGCAAGAACTAGCTCTTGGCTTCTCCCACTTGCCAAGAGTCGGCTTGTGGATCATATTCACCAAGGCCTATTGCAAAGCTCCTCTTGGTCAAGTCGAGCCTTGATATTGTCCTTCGCTTTGTCGGAATGTCAAAGAATGTGCTAAATATGGCCTCTGCAACATTCTTCTCATTGTGCATTACATCTATGTTATGCGGAAGAATGAGCTTATGGAAGTATGGTAGCCGCCACAAGCTTGGAATGTGAGTCCAATTGTGCTCCTCGCCATATTTCTAACCCATCTCCATCGTCAAGGGCTTCAAAGCATCTAGCTGCACTAACCTCCACACTGCCACGGTGACGGGGTGGTCCATCGCTGACAGCAATATTAGCCCTAAATCCATTTCTGTCACTTCTAAATTCGTGGTCAATTGGAAGGAATTGACGATGACAATCGAAGAAGGAATGCTTGCGACCATGCTTTAGCCAACAGCCACGCAACGCCTCCCTGCAGATTGGGCATGGCATCTTCCCATGTACACACCACCCACAGAATATCCCGTACGCCGGGAAGTCATGCATTGATGTGTGGTACGCGACCCGCATGGTAAAGTTTCGTTTATTGACCGATCATATGTTACTATGCCTTGTTCCCAAGCATGTAACAATTCATCCACCACCGGCTCCATGAATACACTCATATTCTTCCCTGGGTATTCAGGACCAGGGATTATCAAGGAAAGGAATATGTTTTGCTTCTGCATGCAAACGCCGGGTGGGAGGTTAAGGGGAATGACAAACACGGGCCAACAGCTGTACGGCGCAGCCCCCATACCAAATGGGTTAAACCCATCAGTTGCGATTGCAATTCGAACATTCCGAGGCTCCGCGGCGAACTCTACATAGTCTCGATCAAATTGCTTCCATGCTTCACCATCAGATGGGTGGACCATCTTGTCAGCATGGTACCGACGACCATACTTGTGCCATATCATTTGTTTGGCAGAAACCTCAGACATGTACAACCGTTGGATTCGTGGCACAAATGGTAGATAGCGAAGTATTTTTCTGCCAATAGGAAGCTGCCTCTTCTGACCATCACCGGAGTCAACCTCAACAAACCTAGACTCACCACACTTATCACAGTGATCTTTGTGCACATTCTCATTCCTAAATAGCATGCAATGATTTGGACAAACATCTATCTTCTCATATGGCATATTTAGTGCGCTTATCAATTTCTTGGCCTCATACAAGTTAGCGGGCAGTTTGTGACCATCAGGGAGAAGGGTGCTAAACACGCTTAAGAATGCATCAAAGCAAGCAATGCTTGTGCTGAACTGGGACTTGACAGCAAGTAGTCGTGTGACGACATCTAGTTGGGACACCTGTGTTTGCCCATGAAGTGGTTGACTCGCCAGGACAACATATCAAAGAAAGCCCTTGTTGCGTGCTCCGGTTCTTCCTCTACAGTGGCACATACGCATCACGCACATCATCTAGCATGTCTTCGTCCTACTCTCATTGTGGCCGCCATCGTCCGCTTTCTTCCCTTAGCACATATGATGTACTACGTTGCCAGACTCACTGTGATAGACCCACACCGGTATACCCTAGCCGAAATCCGTACTTGCACAAGTGTGCGATCATTGTTGCCCTCATTTGTGGTCGTGTGTTCGAACAACGAGAACAAGGGCACAACACACCCCGTCCATTACGCCTAGCAAATGCTCGATCCACAAAATTGGACGTCTTTTCCATCCATTCTTCGCTACCACCCATCTCTCGCGCAAAGGTACATCCAACTACGGTCCTCAGTCATCCTAGTGTACAAAACATAATGCATATATTAATCCGACTTGTTATACAGAGCTAGCTAGAAGCTACTATAGGATACATGCCCTATACATGTACACAAAAACATATTGACATGAAGACAATATAAATGATCAATGATTCTACATAAGCAAGAAACATCAAGAACACAATCACCGAGAAAAAGATGTTCAATCGAGGCCAAGATATCGCCCCAAAGATCTCAAACTGCTCGTGATGACCAAATCTAAGTACTTTAAACACTGCACATACATGTACGGAAAAGAAGAGGTCAAAAACAGTAATGATATGGCACTTCAAGTTCAATAAAAGTAAGAACCAACAATATAAATCAAATTTACAACTCCTAATTACATCCCCATACATTTCCAAGATAACATCAAAAGGAAACATTTGTACTTAAGTACAAAGATTGCTCAAATGACACTTTTGACATTATTCTTAATTTCGTATACAAACAATCGTAATTTGTTCATTATCTAATTAAAATAAACATAATAGTGTTAGTAAGAAAACTAAGAAAGATAGTAAGAAAATTAGCAACAAAGAAATGTATTATTTCATTAATAAACTTAATTAGTTGTATATGCAGAGAACTTTTATCTTTGTTTTGGCACGTAAGATCCATATATATTCTATAAGTTTGAACTGCACTCATGCCATTGTGCCGATCAATTTTACTAAATAACTCCGCATAACAAAAATACATCTATGTACCCCAAAACTTTCAAGAACATTTTATTAAAATAAAAACAAGATGTCAATAATGGGAAAAGAGCTCTGATAAGTGACCTCCAAATTAAACGATATATGTTTATTCATACCGACAAGTGGCAACAATATTTGGACATATACATGCATTGCATGTGCTTGCTGTGATCACCGCAAAATAAATATATATCTTAAAAAATTGTACACGCCCATGATCTTCCCAAGAAAACAAGTAGTAGTAGTTGATGCGGACATCCTTAGCTATGTTGTTTCATATAATATTTTCAATTCATTAAATACCTCGTAACAACATGAGCTTGCTAAGAGAGTTGAAAACAAGAGAAGCTTATCCAACAGTGAATCTGTTCACTGAATTTCCTTTTAAATTAGTTGAGAATTTCATACTACCTAAAACTAGTATTTTGCTTATGCTCGATTGGAAGATTCAATAATGAACGAAGATAAAGGATATGAGGTCGTTTCTTGAAGAAAGGCCGTCACAATGGAGGAGAAGCTCGTGGGAGACAAGCAAGGGGAGAAGCCCAAGAATCCAAGTCAAATTCGAAACTTCCACAAGCCCAACCAAATTCAAATTCGGAATCAACTCAGAATTCAATTCGGATTCGGAATCAGCCTCAAATTCGGATTCGGAATCAGCAGGACAGTCCGAGTAAAAGGCCATAACTTTCTCATACGAAGTCGGATTTGAGTGTTTTGGGCTTGTTGGAAAGCTAACTTCAAGCCCGATCCAACGGATCCTTCCTCACTCCGAAATTCGTCTTGTATGAAAAGATATGACCGAAACAATATGACGGTTGTAAAATCAGAGTTTCCTTTTCGTTTTGGAATGTATCGGAATTGCGGAGGACTCAAACCGAATTAGAATAGGAGTAGGGCCTCTTGGCCAGCCATGAGGAGGAGTAGGAGCACTATATATAGAGGGTAGACCCCATTGTAACCTCGCACCATGTTTGATATATTTTCAAAGCTTTTGCTTGATTCTCCCTGTTGTGCTTATAGCCAAAACAGAGGGATTGGGCGTTGAGAACAAGGGTCGTTTTGCTTTTCCATTTGGGAATTGAGGATTCGACGATCTTCGCTGTGGTCGGCGAGGATCCAATCAAGTGTGTGTTTGGGCTAATTTTCTATAGAGTTGCAAGTCCGTGCATTGGCGCGGGATCACGGTGGTGGTTCGTCAGATACACAAGTTATCGAGAGGTCCTACGTCGAGAAGATCGGCCCCCGCATCGTGGTATCGAGCTCAGCTGACTCGGTAGGATCTTTATCCAGTTATCTAAATTTTTTTCCCTATACACGAAAAAGCCATACAAAAAAATTCTTTCAGCCGTAGTATTTAATTTGTTATTCTAGTGAGTTTTGTTAAGTTTTTGTCCATTAGAATCAAGTTTAGTTTGTTGATCTTGAATTCTTTTATGTTGCTTTTATTTGAGTTTATTTTGATTTTTTGTCGTGTTTATTAAAAAAACACCAAAAAAAGTGAGTAACCAATTTATCCTTTGTGAACCTTTCAATCCTTTGCGAATACTTTGAACCTATTGAAGACTAGCTAAATCGTTGCTTAGGCTGCATATTAATATTTGTGTTCTTACAATTGTTCAAAGATCAAAAGGTGGGAAAGAATTTTGCTCATTTTTTATTGAACAAGAATTTTGGCAATAGTTCAAAAAAGGAAGGAAAAAGAAAAAAGAAAGAAAGAAGAGAAAAGAAAAGAGAAAGAGAAAAGGAAAAGAAAGCGCATAGCAGAGCCATAAACTTGAGCGAAATCCCCACTCATTCTTGATTCAATTGTTAGAATATCAATATTTTGTGCAATCTTGTGCCCTAGTTTCATTGTTTGCAACTAGCTAGCGTCTTTCTATAACTTGTGCAATACGAGCTATTTTGTTCTTCACTTATATCTTACATAGCTCATTCCTTGATTGCACTAAGTTCCAATATCTTTGCGTGTGAGTTGCTTTGATTTTCACTTATATCTTTGTGATCGGCAACTAGGCATTGAATTCTAGTTTGGATATTTACTTAGCCTTACAATACCTTGAATTTTCAAATTAAGTAGGTATCCATACCAAGCTCCACAAAACACCCGTTGTCATGCTTTGACTTGCTCTAGAAATTCGCTCACACATCACCTTGTGGTTCCTGCTGCCCTATAGTGTAAGTATTGTTGATCTTAATTCCTATCGGAACGGTAAAGAAACTTCACCTTGTTAGGATTGTGAGTTGTGTGACCTCTACATATACACATACACCTACATACATATTCTTTGCTTTGCTGCTAACAATGGCAGATCGCGAGTATACATATCTTCCATTCTATGGTAGTAATGATCCAGAGGAGTATCTTGAGTGGGTACAAAACATGGAGTTCGAGCTTGAATCCCAAAAGTTCGAATCAGAAGCCAAGGAAGTGAGAGTGGCCACTTTGTTTTTTACGGACTATGCCTCTAATTGGTGGAAACAACTAGGTGGAAAACGATTCATTACATCTTGGGTCTGTTTAAAAAGCATCATGAGAAGAGAATTTGTTCCATACTATTATGAGCGGGAACTACTACGACACGTGGAGAGCATTAAACAAGGATGCAAAGTTGTCAAAGATTACTATATTGAGTTGAACCATGCAATGCGTCGTGCCAATATCACTAGTGCATATCAAGAAAAGGCATATTTCAAAGCAGGCTTGAATTATCAGATCGTTGCTGCACTTCAAGATGAATATTTTCGTAGTCTGCAAGATCTTGTGAAATTTGCTATGAAGGCAGAAAAGAGACTTAAACACATTCAAGCACATCAATTAAATCTGCGCCGGCTCTTTAGTTCTAATTTATCCACTGGTGTGTCACTTGAGAAGAAGATCGAGCATCGAAATTTTTCTTCGACCGAGGTGATGAGTAGTGCTGCCCCGTCACAACCCGCAACACGTGAGGAGGTCGTGGTTGGTGGTAGTTGTGCCATTGTTGGCCCACAGCCTTACAAGGATGAGATGTATCAAACCCATGTGAGAATGAGAGCCACATAGCCAAATTGAGGAGAGTGATAAAAGAGTGAGTGTGTGATTCCACCATACGCGAGATTGAGAGCATCCCAATTGAGAGTGTGAGAGATACACCAAAAGAAAGAGAGAGATAGATGATAGGACAAGTAAGATTATTTTTGAACCTAACAACTTACCCTCTATTTCTAGTGTTGTATCCCACATTCGCAGTGGACCAAGCAAATAAGGAGTTGAGATTCAAGAGCCCTCACCATTGAAAGAGAAAGATAAAGAGCTAACCATAGATGGAGAGGGAATACCAAGATCAAGGTAACACTATTTGTCTTGAATTGGTCGCTTATGAAAACAAGGTGCGAAACTCGAGAACTCCATTATTCATTTGATGATTCCACGCTCTAAATTTGATATGCTTAATTTGCATAATGTGAAATTGATTACTCAAAGAGAAGTTCTTAGTAGAATACACATTAATAATTCTTTGTGTTATATCATATTCGATAGTCCTAAACATGTATCTAGTGTGATTAAGAAGGTTCTTGAAATTTCACACTTAAGATCACTAGTAAATAGCTACATACACACATATAAATTCAATTTGATTGGTGATGTTGGTGTAGACAACATATTTCAAGTTTATCAAATATACATTACCTATGATAATCTTATTGATTTACAATCACATGTTTTATGAAACCATCTATTGAGCAATGTCATGATATCTTTAAGATGGGTTTAAATACAAGTGTCTATTGTTTAGAATGCAACATGATGCCTACTTGTTTATCTCTTAAATGTATAACTAATCAGAGTAGCGCAGTTGAATTATGGAATGATATCAATTGGTTTTCACCCACTTCACTTGACTTTGGTATTGGGAAGGTGAAATTTTATCATATGTGTCGGTTGTGCAATTTGAAATGTAATTCCGAGCTATCGATTATACAAAACAACGCGAATAACACAACAATTGATTCATACATATATCACGTATATCGTTGTTCTCTTTGTTTAATACATGTTCGCAAATCATCATGCGCTACATGGAACTTGTTTGGATGATAAATACATATACCATGCATATACATTGTTTTCGTCTAGCACATTTTCAGCTATCAAAAGCCGAGGACGGCTTTTTTGAAGAAAGGAGGATGATGCGGACATCCTTAGCTATGTTGTTTCATATAATATTTTCAATTCATTAAATACCTCGTAACAACATGAGCTTGCTAAGAGAGTTGAAAACAAGAGAAGCTTATCCAACAGTGAATCTGCTCACTGAATTTCCTTTTAAATTAGTTGAGAATTTCATACTACCTAAAACTAGTATTTTGCTTATGCTCGATTGGAAGATTCAATAATGAACGGAGATAAAGGATATGAGGTCGTTCTTGAAGAAAGGCCGTCACAATGGAGGAGAAGCTCGTGGGAGACAAGCAAGGAGAGAAGCCCAAGAATCCAAGTCAAATTCGAAACTTCCACAAGCCCAACCAAATTCAAATTCGAATCAACTCAGAATTCAATTCGGATTCGAATCAGCCTCAAATTCGGATTCGGAATCAGCAGGACAGTCCGAGTAAAAGGCCATAACTTTCTCATACGAAGTCGGATTTGAGTGTTTTTGGGCTTGTTGGAAAGCTAACTTCAAGCCCGATCCAACGGATCCTTCCTCACTCCGAAATTCGTCTTGTAGCAAAAGATATGACCGAAACAATATGACGGTTGTAAAATCAGAGTTTCCTTTTCTGTTTTGAATGTATCGAATTGGAGTAGGACTCAAATCCGAATTAGAATAGGAGTAGGGCCTCTTGGCCAGCCATGAGGAGGAGTAGGAGCACTATATATAGAGGGGTAGACCCCCATTGTAACCTCAGACCATGTTTGATATATTTTCAAAGCTTTTGCTTGATTCTCCTGTTGTGCTTATAGCCAAAACAGAGGGAATTGGGCGTTGAGAACAAGGGGTCGTTCTTGCTTTTCCGCTGGGAATTGAGGGTTCGACGATCTTCGCTTGTGGTCAGCGAGGATCCAATCAAGTGTGTGTTTGGGCGAATTTTCCATAGAGTTGCAAGTCCATGCATTGGCGCGGGGGATCAGCTGGTGGTTCGTCAGGATACACAAGTTATCGAGAGGTCCTACGTCGAGAAGATCGGGCCCCCCCGCATCAGTAGTTGTGTCCATGCAACGCAATGCAACGCAGTTCATGAATTAATACTGCCAACTCCCACACTAGGGCCCTGAATTGCTTGGCCTCCATATGGAAAAAAGGAGGAAGGCGGTATGGTACTTCAATTCTGTCACCTTCCCTTCTAGCTAGCTAGCCATCCATTCATTCCCACACATACAGCAAGCAAGCAAGAGTAAAATTTGACTTTGCTTCAGCGGCATTCTAATGCTCAGTGGTAACTGAACAAACCAAATCCGGCATGTAGAGTCGCTTTAGCCTCGAATCACCGTGTTAGATAAACAGTTCAAATGCACTTAGTGAGGATTGCTAAGCTAAAGAACAATGAAATGGTGCAGAGGACACACCATTAGCAAACCAATATCCTGCAGACATAAGATGCATCTGAAGTTCTAAAGCTGCCTTCTGAAAACTGAAAACAACAAGAATAGCAAAGGACAGAAAATGTTATACCATCTAGAGTTTCAGTTTCTGCGACGCATCACTCTGAGTTTCAGACTTCAGGAAGCAAGCTATTAGCTATGCAAATGTTTCGATTTCAACTTCGATGCCACATTCATCTAGCAAAACAATATGTAAACAGACAAGCCAATAAAATTACTACTAGAAGCGCCCACAAGTATAACATGAATTCATAACTTCCATAATGTGCCTTTGTTGGGATTATCGTAATTTGAACAAATGCGCTTTGAATTGCTAAACCATATTACGGCAATTATTGTCACAACTCATATGCCATGGTAAAATCAAAAGACCAAACCGATGGCCGTAAGGAGATGCCAATCTCTAGATAACAATAACTAACCAAACAACGGATGTACTCGAGACTTCAAGGTCGGAGGAGGGGGCGGCGAGGTCGGGTGGAGGAGGGACGGGCGGGTCTGCAGAAGGATTCAGGGGCGACGAGGTCGAGTGTGGCGGCAGCCGCATAAGGGGTGGCGTCTGGTGCGACAAGAATGGGCGGAGGCGGTGGAGCCGAGGAGGCGGGGGCGAGGCGAGTGGAGCGCCGAGGAGGTGGGGAGGCGACGGCGGAGGCAAGTGGAGCGCCGAGGAGCAGAGGAGGCGGGTCGGGTGAGGATTGGGAGGATTGGGGGAGCCGGAGGCGCAAGTGAGGAGGGAGGCGGGAGGAGGGAGCCGGGAGGAGGGAGGCGGGCGGAGGAGGGCGCGGGAGGAGGGGCAGGAGTGGAGGCGCGGGAAGGGAAGGGAAGGGTTAGGCGCTGGGGAAAACAGGCTAGGGCGCGGGAACGCGGCGCGGGGAAAAACGGGGACGGTCTTTTCGCCCCGAGTGTTTTAATTTTAAAACACTCGGGAAAAATTGTTATTTCCCGAGTGTTTAGTAGAACACTCGGTAAAATTATTTGTACCGAGTGCTTATAGCGCTTACCGAGTGTCTTATGAAACACTCAGGACCTGCCCGAGTGTTTCCATATAGACACTCGGTAGAAAATATAGACACTGGAAACAAGCGCTTCGGTAGTGGTATCACTTGGCACCGTCTCCAACACCGAGCTTTCACCGTTAATTTCTTTTACAATAATATTCTTAATAACTACCGAATCACCACAATATCAAACTACTTTCAAATACAAATATAATGCTACCACTTCTATGACACTAAATCTGCATATTGCAGGGCTAACTGTGGGTAAGAAAATTACGAAGTTTGAATCTCAAAATACATGAACGCATATCTATTGTAACTAACATCTAGATTTTTCTCAATTTTCAGAATCGGAATGTTAATATTTAATTTGGCGATCTATTAAATATTTTACCGAGTTTTAAATTTTTTTTCTGTGATTAATTACAAGGTTGCATTCAAAATCAAATAGAGATGTTTAAAAGTTGCATATATATATATATATAGGAAGATGGTATGGTACACTTCTCATATACCACTTAAATATTATGGTGTTATTTTTTTTTATCAATTTGAGCCTACTCTAACAATGATTATAAGATACTTCAAAGTGAGTTCCATGAAAAATTTCATTAAAATCCAATTTTTGTTGCAAAATTTGTGTATATACTTCTTTTATACATGAAAAAGGGTATATTGAAAAAAAATAAAGGGTTTCAATGAAATTTTTTCAATTAGGTTACATTATAGTATCTTATAATTGGTATTTAAGTATACTGAAAGTGATAAAAATTATAATACGTTCGGTTAAGTGATATATTTGAAGTGAGAGTCCATACTTCTAAGAGTACGAAATATGTGTGTGTGTGTATATATATATATATATATATATATATATATATATAGAGAGAGAGAGAGAGAGAGAGAGAGAGAGCTCGCTGGGGCCGGCTTGGCTCGGCCAGAGAGGGATGAGACGGACTAGAGAGAAGAGCCAAAGGAAGAAATCTGGAGGAATGAAAAAAAGGAAGAATGAGAGAGGAAAGAAGACGGAAGGGGAAAAGAAAGAAAGCTGAGGCCCAGCCGGCTCAGCCGAGAGAAAAAGGAAGAAAACGAAAACGAAAAAAAGAAAAGAGAAAAGAAAAGAGTAAAAGAAAAGATAAAAAGAAAAGAGAAAAAATGGAGAATAGAAGAAAAGGCGCACGCAAGTTCGCACCAAAATCGACCGACGCTAAACCAGCGACAACAACGATGGACGCGGATGAGAGGCTGAGCGGGACTATGTGAACCAGCATCAACCGGCTGATCGAGCTGGGTATCCTCAGGGCCCATAAGATGGGTGTCAAAGTGGTGAGCCTTGCAGAACTTAATAAGGTTTGTACACTTCGCTTTTAGATCATCGCAGGTTTCCTTTCTTTTTGGGACTAAAGGGAGAAGGCGGCAAGGTACACAGCATATTCTATACATGAAACATGGCTTCATCTCATCAGAAAAGCAATATTGTTGGTTGGTACTGCCTGCCAAGAACGTGACCATATGGAAATTAATGAGGCTAATTTTGTTCCAACAAAACTAGAACGCTAACCCAAGATTTCTAAAGTTGTTGTTAGTTTGCTTTGTACCAAAGAAGGAGTCTCGGCAAAGTTAGGTCTAATTTGGCAATAAAATTGTGTGTCCTGCCTTCCTTCAGCTCAATTTAGATGTCGTTTTGGCTGATCTGCTTGGCTGATGTGGAGAATGAAGCACTGAATAGTGGGCCACACTGTTCGTCAAGGTGCGCGTTGTCCACGGCAACACTCACCGCAGCGGTGATCTTGAATCAGCTCCCGGAGGGCACGAAGGAGGTGTTCCTGACAGGCTCGACGACGAAGCTGGGCCGTGCCATTGCGCTCTACCTCTGCAGGAAGGAAGTCCCTGTCCTGGTAAACAAAATCCTTCAGAGCCAACCATGCATCGGGCCGTATATATATTGCCAATTGATTGGCATATCACCAACGGAGCAATTTCTGTAGATGATAACACTCTCGACTGAGAGGTAGCGGAGGATAAGTGTTGGAATTGGCATATATCACTACTGCAGAACGAATATTTCCTCACGGTTGAAAACCGTCCAAGAAATATGACAAACCTCCAGATTTAATTTTTTTTTCACGGTTAACCGTCCGGTAAATTCCTTCAAGTCTAGGTGGTCGGGAATGTCCAATTTGTCTGACGGTTAACCGTCAAGAAAATATTTGCTGACGGTTTTACCTATATTGCTGACGGTTTTGTGAACCGTCCATAAAACACATTTGTTTGATGGGTAATCACCGTCAACAAAACTTGCTGATGGGTATTCACCGTCCACTAAAATTAACTTAACGGTTTTTGACCGTGCATAAAATGAATTTTGCTGACAGGTAAGAACCGTCAACAAAAATAAACTTGACGGTTTTTGCCTGTCAGTTATATAGTTTAGCTCACGGGCAACCATTACCATCAAGAAAAAGAAACATGACGGTTTTTTCCATTACCATCAATCAAATTAAACCCAACAGTTGTTTTGCCCGTCAGGAAAATGTGCCATGCCTGTTGGCGAAATTATAATTCTGGCAGCCCACTAGCAGAAATTCTCAATTGATCACATTTTCATACAGATCCATGCATCATATAATCCACAATTCACATCAATACATCATATAATCCACAATACACATCCATGCCTCCATACACAAATAAGAAGTTTAAGCTTATCATTTCAAGCCCAATACCATCCATAAGGTTCACTTGCAGAAAGCAACATCGTAATCCACACAAAAGATATCTAAAAGTCCAGTACTACCACAATACACCTAAAGACTAATGTCACATACAAGTAATGTAAGTCCATTTAAAAGTGCACTAATACCATGTTCAACTATTCAAAAGAGCTAGTAAGTCATCAAAGTTCATGTAGACAAATTAGTTGTATCTGTCGCGGTCGATGTTGTTGGTATCATGGTTGTTGCCTCCAATAATGTCGGCCATTGTAGTTGTCGCCATCATTGTTAGCATCATTACCATCAATGGCATTCTCATCCGGTGCTGAGCCCACATGGGAGAATCCATCCCAAGATCGACCCTTCCGTAAGGTGAATAGAGTAGGCCAACATTATGAGTCTGCCTTAGTACAATTAAAACCATTAGAAGTGCTAACAGAAGAGCTAAAACAACACACTGAACACTAGCATTATGAGTCTGCCTAAGCATAATTAAAACCATTATAATTGCTAAAAGAAGAGGTGGAGCCGTCGAAGTCGAAATCTATGACAAGCCTGTTTTTTAAAAAATAGTTGCACGCGTGGACAAAAATTCTAGACAAGGCCATTGCCACCTTACCATGAACATATAACTAAATGGGATTGAGGTTAAGCCCATGTGATAGAACACTCAAAGATGAGTCCACTCGCCTTCGCCAGACCGCTTGTTGTCACTCTGACACACCGAAAAGTATTAGTGTCTAGTCCAAATTAGTCCTCCAAATGATAGAGGTTTGGACAACCTTGTAACTTTCATGAGATATTATTTGTAGAATTGGCAATAATTTTAGTTGCTAAGTATTCTTACATGTGATTGTGCAGATGTTTCACGGTGTAGCATCTCTCGTGGTGGTTCTTCACCGATCTTCCGAAAAGCATCTACATTTGGAAACTTTACAATGTTAGATTTTGGGCTTTCTAGCTATTTTGATCAACTTCAAGATGTCTCTGTCAATTCAATTAATTGCAAATATATACATTAAGATAAATCATGATACACATCCGCATTATTTCACTATTATTGATTGGTCATACATCTAGTGACAATTCGACCACATGATTGAAATGCACAAAAATAGATGGTAAATAATCAAGCTAACACTAATGGAGAGCTCAAACCCATCCATGCACAGTTCCAGTAATTCATAAAAGTTGTACACATATACTCCAATAAACAGGTAACACATATACATGCCCTCAGAAAGTTAGAATCCCCATAATTTAGAAGAGTTTCTTGCATCAGTAGATGTAGAAAAGCACACAGTAAGACATGCGAATGGAACAATGTTTCATAATATGGGTGTTTTGAACCTCATCGACAAGTTTAGGCAATTCCATCATGAGCTATATGTAATTTCACCCAAATGCATTCTCACTAAATAATCAAGCTAACACTTGAAGTATGCAACAATAACATTGGATGTAAATTAATGTGTGTATTAACAATGTTACCACAATCATTTGGCGGTGAACTTCTTTTGTCCTGAGTAGTTCTTGATTATGTCGAACCACATTACGATATGAGGTGGAATTGATGGCCTAATATTTCTTGATTTAGCTACTAGTAGAACTTCACCTTCTTGATAGCACCATTCCCTATTGGTACACGGCCATGGGGTAAGCCACCATTGGTGTTGTAAAGTATTGCTCCATCAAGTGGTTGTCGCCCTACTCACCATTTGGGTGTTGAGCACTTTGGCACCGCAGAGTAATCATCCTAGAACAAAAGCAACATTTCATATTATTTGCTTTTGTAGAAGTTGAGTTCACTTGTGTTGAGAACAAATATGGTAGAACTTACAATGCGCTTATGTGCTTTTTAGTCGCAAATTGGACCATCACGCCAAGATTATCCACATTTTCATGCCAGACTTCATTATGGCATATGTCTTCAAGCATGTAGCATTTTCTGGTCCAAACTTGTGTTCCTACAACACGGTGAAGAACATTATTAACCCAGTCAAATATGTGAGGAATACATAGTATATGTGAATTGAAGGTAAGCAAAGTGCACCAGTTATGAGTATAATATACCAGGTATTTGTTGAGTTTCCGAGTATGATCGTGAGCCTGATCGGTTTTGAGCAACATCTTCAGATTTAAAGCGTGCCTCCTGACCTCTCCTTCGTTTTGTCAAGAACTGGTCACTGCACCAATTACAACAAAGATGTGGCCATACTTGCTCATTGCATCACCAAATCCTACCAATCAAGTATTGCTTGTACTCTAATTCTCTTGGACGTGCCAACGTGTCATCAATCTCCTCTCCTTGTTTTTTGTAGTACTCCTTGATAGAATTAACACGAGCATTATACATCATTTGCTTCACACGGTCCAGAGCATAATTTTCAAGCACTCGATCTGCTTCTGCCTCGTCGTCTTCACTCACTTTGAATAAATGCTGCATATAGGGACAAAAAAATTGCATTTATGATTCATGGGCTAGTGTGACATACGTAAATTCAGTATTAAATATGTTATTTAATCAGCTTTTAAAGTTCATCTACCAGAACTAAAGAGGCCAGGGTTGTGATAATGTTTCCTCCTAAATCACATACCTGACGTGATTGTAGCTATTCTCCCCAAAACTATTGCGTTGTTTGCTTTATATTATAATTCTGAATGTAATTTTTTTAGAGGGTCAACCTTCCTAGATTTACTCTATTTTTAGTTAAAAGGATTCTGATTTAAATGTTAATGGGACCCAAACTCAGTAAATTTTGGCTCACACATGTAAATGATAGTAAATGTTGTGCATCATAAGGTGATCATGTTGAGGTTTTCAAATGAGACATCCAGCATCGTCCAACAACCAAGAGATGCAGACGTTGACCAATGTAAAAGAACAAAATAAATGCAGGTATTGCTTATAGTTAAAGGGGAACTGTAATAGGCGAAAGGACCAAAAGAAATGTAACGTAGTTAATGAATCAGTATAAGTAAGCAAGCAAACAAGCTTTCGTTGTGTTTATACATAAGAAAATGCCCAGGAAAAGATTAATCGGTAGTCATCATTTGCACTGTCCAACAACAGTATGGGCAAAAATTTTGCTATACATGACAAAGATCCAGCAGTACTGATAAGAGGAAAAAATTGAATCATGCATATCAAATTGAAAATTAGCAGCCATAATAGGTAAACACAAAAGCTTCTCTTCAAAGAACTTGATTCAAATATGCTGGAACACATCAATGCATATTTGTTATATGCTTGAATTAGAAAAGCCACAAGCTGGTGATAAGAAACTTTTATTTTACGAGATGTTCACTTTGGGATGTTAGACTATCTGGACGCAAAGGAATAAGTGTATTTTTTTGAAAAGCTCCCCCTAACCAAAAAAAAACATAAGGAAAAGATGCTTACTAGTTGATTTGGGATGGTTAATGATGAGGACATCGACCCTAAGGATACAACCATCGCTTCAACCTCGTCAGACCGCATCCTCTACTTCCTTTACTTCACCAACATCTTCTCCAATTGGACTTTCGGCTAATGCAATGCCATATTACCCAATTAGATCGAGCTACGTATACATACCATGGTGCTACGTCTACATACCATGGTACTATGTGTACATGCCATGGTGCTACTACATGTGCCAAGCGGGAGTTCAATTTGGATACATTTTGGTCGATCAGTTCGGAATCAGCCTCGACAAAGACCAACTTAAAACAGATATAACTTTTGCAAACGGAGTCCGATTCGGTGTTCTTGAGCTTGTTGGAAAGCTAACGACGATATCTTTCCAACCGATCCAGCCTCACCTCCAAATTCCTTCTGTAGACTTTGGAATTGTCAAAATAAGGTACTATGTCACTAATTTGGGCCGATTTGGGCCTTGTAATCGTACCGGAATTGGCCCATATGCCGCCGGCCCACCTGGGGGCGTGATTACTGTTCATGTGAACAGTAATTCATGCCTTTAGTCCCACCCTCTATTTCTTTTAGATTTGTGGCTCCTCATCCCTATTTAAGGAGGATGCACCCTCTAGTTTCCTTGGATTTTGTTTAGTTAAAAATTAGCCTTGTTGCAACTTCGTGTATTGGCTTGTGTCGATTAGACCAACCATAATACCGCTTTTCGAAATCCCAATTTTAATATTTCAATCTTTATTTGCAATTTCAGATTGCTTTATCTTGTTCTTGCGTGCTTCTTGGTGTATGCGAGGAATCGACCTTCGTGGTCGTCAACCGGTATTCGCATGGTTGATAACGACTTGTCGATCGATTCGGCGATTGCGTGGTTTCGAGCCTTGCGTGTTCATAGCCAGGATCGCCGAGTTGAGCGACGCCACGGACTTATCGCTCTCATCGAAAGATCGGGCCAAGAAATCAAACCTTAGGGTTCATCAAGTGGTATCGAGCTGAGCTTCTTGGTGAGAGTTTCGCTTTCTAGTAGTAGATTCGTTTTTCATACCTAGAGTCCAAAATTGCCAAAAGAAAAAATTTGCATCTATCATCCATACCAAGCCCTTTAAGCCTTTGCAATTTTTTCTTTTCGCTTGCTTGTTGAATATTTAGTTACATTGTCGTGTCTAGTTGCTGATCTTTAGTTCTAGTTATTGTCTAGTTGGTCGTTGTCTAGATTGCTTCGTGTTTTTCCTTTGCGTTGCTTAATCGTTCTTTTAGGGTTCTTAGTTTTGCATCTAAAGCAGAAAAATTCGTGGGTTAGAACTCCTCTAATCTGCACCAAAAAAAAGAGAACACTTTGCTGTATTCGCGACTTGTTGAAAACCCTAGAGCCGCAAAAAAATAGACGGAGAAAGAAGCCACACAAAACAAAAGCCGTGGTAGAAAAAAGAAAAAACAATCTTACACCAAAACCAGTGAAAATTGGTGGAGCCCTTCTACATATAGCCACAAACTGGCACAAAAATTTCAGCAAGATTATCCCACGGAATCAAAAGATATAGCATTTAAAGATTGAAACCGAGTCGGTTTCATCCGAGTACGATTCCGCTTCCGAGAGACCTTCAGTAAAACGGGCATAACTTTTGCATATGGTATCCGATTTGGACGTTTTTGGACTCGTTGGAAAGCTAACAACGAGGCACATACTTTCCACTTAATGCACTAGTCTCCTCCAGGGAACCCAAAATCGGTCATTTTCGGCCCGAATTCGCGTCACAAGTTTTCGGTTTCGGTTTTTGCCGTTTCTTTTAGTCTTCCCATCAGAATTTGGGGATCGTCTCAACTGCAAAGTTGTAGATCTCATCGAAACCTTTCAAACAAGTATATATAAGCCATATAAAACTTTGCTTTTTCATCTCTTGAGACTAACTATTGTTTTCTGCTTAAACTAAAGGGCTGTTTACGCCGCACGTTATTCTCGCTTTTGTGCTCTACATCGTGAACCATCTTGTGCCCTACAAAGAAGTTTGAGTAGTTGGTTAGCGTCTCTCCTAGCACTTGTTGTAAGGTTTTTAATTGCTTACATCAAGTCACATTTATCTTTGCGCAGCGTATATACACATCTCTTAGTGGGGCTTTGATTAGCTAAACTTTGATTAGACTAGGATCAAGACTTGTGACTAGTACTTTGAACCTTTTCAACTTTGCATGCTGAATTGAATAATTGCTATTCCTTTGCTACATACTAGCCTTCCGAGCTCCACTTCCTACTAACTCAAGCAGTGCCGTTCCTCGCAATCGCTAATGATCACAAGTGAGAGTATCACGAACCGACCACCGGTTGTACCACTTCCTTGCCGCATTGGTAAGAACTGTAAGAACTGGGTATAAGCATGAGTGTGAGCGACTTGTGAAACTCCGTAATCTAGTAGTTCATAGGGACATATACACCGTGATTGGTTCTTTGCTTTCTACTAACAATGACAGATCACATGGATCTACACATGGTGTAGACAATAACGACCACTCTTTGGGGCATCTTGGTGAGGATCTTTCACATCTCGCACGAGAGAGCTCGTCGCGCACATTGAGCACTCGCTCGGTGAGAGTGTTCGCGATGCCTTGGATAAGATCAATGACAATCTCGTGGCGCCCACACACGTGTTGCGCCTCGAGGCCACCACTTGTCGACAACAGACCCATGATCATGAGCCAAGAGTGGAGGACCCTCCGCCGCCGCAAGACCACCTCCCCTCACGCACACCACCTCCTACGTGCCGCACACCACCTGCGGTCCGCTCTTGGGCGATGAGGTGGAAGAAGATGTGAACAATTACATCACCGACACGGAAGCAGATGGAGCCAATATGCACAATGATCGTAATTATCGCCGGCTTCGTCATAATCGTCAAGGTATGGGACAAAATCAACGTGAGGTACGTGACCATAATAATGCATTTGGTAAAATTAAATTCACTATGCCTTCTTTTCTTTGGAAAATATGATCCCGATGCTTATCTCACATGGGAGCTTACCGTAGAACAAAAATTTGCTTGTCATGAATTCCCGACTAGTGAGTTTTCCGATTTTGCATCTATTTGGTGGAGTGAATATGGTCGCACTCATCGTGACATACCTAGAACATGGAATGCTTTGAAAAGAGCAATGAGACATAGATTTGTACCTTCATATTATTCTCGTGATTTCTTTGTCAATAAATTACAACGCTTAAGACAAGGTAGTAGTTCTCAGAGGATTATTATCAAGAATTGCAAACCGATTTATTGCGCTGTGGTTTAGATGAAACCAAGATGCTAAGATGGCTAGATTTTTAGGAGGTTTAAACCGAGAAATTCGGGACATACTTGATTATAAAGAATACAATTTATCACTCGCTTGTTCCATCTTGCTTGCAAAGTCGAAGAGAAGTGCAGGTCGACGGTCTAAGCCTAGGGCAAATTTTGGAGGATCTTTTCAGGTCGGCCAAGTCGGCAACAACACATGGCACCCTTCTCAAGTCGGCGATCTAGAGATGTGCAATGTCACCGATTGTAATGGATTTGGGCACTTGATGCGCGATTGCCCAAGTCGTGAGCTTTGCTTATCAAGGACAATGGTGAGTACACTTCACTAGCGATATTGAGGAAGAACATGTGTTGGTTGCAACTAACAATGCCGGTGATGAAACCGAGGAAGAACATATAAACCATGAGGCGCCCGACATGTACCAAAGCCTAGTTGTTCAAATGTGCTAAGTGCTCAAATGGAACTTGTCAACAAAATCAACGCCACATTTTGTTTAAATCCAAGTTCGCCATCAAGGAACGCTCATGTAGAGTCATCATTGATGGCGGGAGTTGCAACAACCTTGCTAGCATAGACATGGTCGAGAAGCTTGGCTTGACCACAACACAACACCCTCATCCTTATTACATCCAATGGTGAATTCTTGTGGTAAGTTGAAGGTAACTAAGCTTGTGCGTACACTTTTCTATTGGATCATATCATGATTATGTTGATTGTGATGTCGCATCTATGCAAGTATGCTCATTATTATTAGGTAGACCTTGGCAATATGATAGATATCTTGAACATCATGGTAGATCTAATCATTATACTTTCACATATAAAGAAAAGAAAATCACTCTGCTTCCAATGTCTCCTGCTGCTATATTAAAGGATGAATTAGAAAGAATTGCGAGAACAAGTAAGGAGAAGACACAAGTTGATCAAAAGATTATAGCTCCAAGTGAAATTAAATTGAAAGCTCCTGTTATGTTAGCTACAAAAATTGATTCCATTGATATGGAAAAACATGAATCTAAATGTCATACTATGATTTGTAAAGAAACTCCGTGTCCATTAGAAGAAGTGCATTTTTCTTTGCCTCCTGTTGCTACTAACCTTTTGCAGGAGAGTGATGACTTCGAGAAAACAAATGAGTCGAGGAAGACTCAAATTCAAGAAAGGGAGGATGATGAGGACATCGACCCTAAGGATACAACCACTGCTTCAACCTGCTGCACTGCATCCTCTACTTCCTTTACTTCACCAACATCTTCTTCAATTGGACTTTCGGCTAATGCAATGCCATATTACCCAATTAGATCGAGCTACGTATACATGCCATGGTGCTACGTCTACATACCATGGTACTATGTGTACATGCCATGGTGCTACTACATGTGCCAAGGTGAGTTCAAGTTGGATACATTTTGGTCAGATCAGTTCGGAATCAGCCTGACAGCACCAACTTAAAACAGATATAACTTTTGCAAACGGAGTCCGATTCGGGTGTTCTTGGGCTTGTTGGAAAGCTAACGACGATATCTTTCCAACGGATCCAGCCTCACCTCCAAATTCCTTCTGTAGACTTCGGAATTGTCAAAAGAAGGTTCTATGTCACTAATTTGGGCCGATTTGGGCCTTGTAATCGTACCGGAATTGGCCCATATGCCGCCGGCCCACCTGGGGGTGTGATTACTGTTCATGTGAACAGTAATTCGTGCCTTTAGTCCCACCCCTCTATTTCTTTTAGATTTGTGGCTCATCATCCCCTATTTAAGGAGGACGCACCCCCTCTAGTTTCCTTGGATTTTGTTTAGTTAAAAGTTAGCCTTGTTGCAACTTCGTGTATTGGCTTGTGTCGATTAGACCAACCATAATACCGCTTTTCGAAATCCCAATTTTAATATTTCAATCTTTATTTGCAATTTCAGATTGCTTTATCTTGTTCTTGCGTGCTTCTTGGTGTATGCGTGAATCGACCGTGGTCGTCAACCGTATTCGTGCATGGTTGATAACGACTTGTCGATCGATTCAATGATTGCGTGGTTTCGAGCCTTGCGTGTTCATAGCCAGGATCGTCAGAGTTGAGCGACACCTACCGGACTTATCGTTCTCATCGAAAGATCGGACCAACAAATCAAACCTTAGGGTTCATCAGTTAAGGTTAGATTTCGCCAACACATGGCTAAAGCTTTGACTAGCTGGATTAGTTGATTAAGAAAGGAAAAAGGATTTGGTTGCTATTCTCTATCTGCTTGATGACTTTCAGCTGTTGTTGGTTGGTTATTTTCAGTTTTGTTAGGCTGCATAGGTTTTTGGCTGTGCCCTAGTTCCTGTGGATCTTTGTGTATTACTATGTAAACTATTATATATATATATATATATATATATATATATATATAATTCAGCAAGGCTCTCCCTACTGTTTTCCAAAAAAAATTGCAAGGGTCTAGTAAGTCTAGTTGCCTGTCTAATTTAGAATGTTGAAGTAAACATGGCTTAAATAGTCTAGCACTACCGAATCTTGACAGAGAGCAGCGCTCTACACAATCCTACATCAATACTAAATTAGCCAAGAGCCCAAGGCATCATTTAACATCACCAGATTGGAAATGGTATAACCAGAAGTGTAGAACAATATTTCATATGCATTCCTTAGTTCGGCGTTGTCCCATATGGCCATATATGGTGGTAACCTATGCCTTAGGGATATTGCACAATATGAGTATTACCTATTATAGTGACACAAGTTTCTTTTTGGACTTTCAGTCACCATGATAATATACAAAGAAAACTATGAATGAAAATGGCCAATACATCATTAGTCAATCAATCAGTTGGAGATATGAATGAAAATCAATTTTTCCAAACAAATCAGTAGAGATATCATGCAATACATTAATACTTGTCATGCTGTATATCATTAAGCCAAAAATTATGACACATAAACACGAACCACACAGATGTAATGGATTTACCATATTTCACTTACCCAAAACTCATTTTTCACTCGACCGCAGCAATCATTCCAAAGATCATCTTCGTCGACAAAGTAATCATCCCATGTTAACGCAGGGCAAGTATTAAATGTTCTACCCTGCTCATCCTTGTCCTCTACAACACCTGGGTACTCATCTCTAAGAATAACTCCAAGTTGTGCTTGATATGTGTAGTCCTTTTGGGGTATGTAATTGACATACTTGAATTGCCTACAGTACATGAATTAAGCATGAGAATGTATGTATTGCTGGCCATGTTAATATAATCAAGAAAAAAACATAACAACATTTATTTATGCTGAAGTGCACATGTCTATACTTACTTGTCACCATTAGGTCTCAAGGCAATCTTCCCAGCACGCGAAGGCATCTTCAATTGAGTTCGTGACTTCCTCTTCCTGCCCCTTTTTGTACCAGCTCCATTGACTTCACTAGTGGAATGATCATTGCTCCTTTGAGAGCCATTGCCATTGCAGCTAGGGCCACCAACAATAATCCTTTGTGAGGCACTTACATTACTGTTGGCACCAACGATACTACTCCTTTGGGAGGCATTTCCTCCATGTTGCTGACCTCCACATCGTTTGGGTGGAATATGATTCATATCCTGCATAGTTACAATATGATATTCGGGATACGCAAATGAACCATGTATGCTCCAACCAGCAAACATACCATATGCAGGAAAATCATGGACTGACCATAGATATGTTGCCTGCATTGTAAAGTTTTGATTGAGTGATGCATTCCATGTTTCTACCCCCTCCCACAATTTGATAAGTTCATCAACTAAATGTTGCATTAGTATATTTAATTTCTTTCTTGGATTATGAGTACCAGGGATAACAAGGGCAAGGAATATGTATTCTGGCTTCAAGAGCTTGCCTGGGGGAAGATTATATTCAATGGAGCTACAAGCACTGGCCAACACGAGTAAGAAGCAGCACCCAAACTAAATGGTGTGAAACCATCTGTTGCTATAGCAAGTCGCACATTTCTACGATCACTTGCGAAGTATGGGAAGTCCTCGTCAAATTGTTGCCAAGCTTCCCCATCACATGGATGCGCCATCTTACCAGATGTGGAGCGATTATGTGATCGCATTAACTTTGTTGCCTCCTCATGTGCGTACAACCTTTGTAGTCTATTTGTAATAGGAAGATACCGTAGTACTTTACGTGGGACTTTATTCTTGCCTACCTCATATCGAGAGGTATTACAAAAGTTACACTTGTCTTCATGCTCATTATCTTTCTAATAAAGCATGCAATTATTATAGCATACATCAATTTTCACATATGGCATACCGAGGCCCTCTAATAGCTTCTTCGAACGGTAGAAGTCTTCAGGCAACTTAGACTCTAGGGGCAAAAGCTCATGAATTATTTGCAATACATCATCATAGTGTGTAATTGCCATATTGTACTGTGACTTCATAGCTAGCAAACGAGCAACAGCGCATAGACAAGAATATGTTGTGTTCTCATGGACTAGTTCGTCAGCACTAGCAACCATCCTATAGAAAGCCTGGGCAGAGGCATTTGGCTCCTCATCAATTGCTGGTGGATGATCACCGGCTAGGTCACCCAATATATTATCCATCTGACCAGATTCATTGAATTCATTATTCCTAATGATAAGGCTCTCACCATGTGTTGTCCATGTTTGATAATTTGCCCTAAACCCATATTTACTCAAGTGCAACTCGACAGTGCACCTGTTGTGCCTAAAATATTTCCGACACATTGCACACGGACACTTAATGGTGTCACCTTCAACTAAACATGGATTAGAGAATATACGACCCAAGAATTGTGTGGTGTGATCAATCCATTCATTAAAGGGAGCTCTACCACGCTGCCAGCCAATATACATCCATTCATGGTCTGCCATTAAATAGTTTTGTGTTCAACAATGTTTATTGCGTTGTGGTTTAGATGAAACTGAAGATGCTAATATGGGTAGATTTTTAGGAGGTTTAAACCGAGAAATTCAGGACATACTTGATTATAAAGAATACAATTCTATCACTCGTTTGTTCCATCTTGCTTGCAAAGCTGAAAGAGAATTGCAGGGTCGACAGTCTCGCCCTAGGGGCAATTTTGGAGGATCTTTTGCAGGTCGGCCAAGTCAGCAACAACACGTGGCACCCTCCTCAAGCCGTATACCCCCTTCTGCCCCTTCCACTCCTGTGCATGTCCCTAATGCAAGCAAATCAACAGAGTTACAAGTCCCTACAAAAAGTGCTTCATCTGTTGCTTCGACAGGGCGATCTAGAGATGTACAATATCACCGTTGCAAAGGATTTGGGCACTTGATGCGTGATTACCCAAGTCAGCGAGGTTTACTTATTAAGGACAATGGTGAGTACACTTCAGCTAGCGATATTGAGGAAGAATAAGTTTTGGTTGCAACTAACAATGCAGGTGATGAAACTGAGGAAGAACATATAAGTCATGAGGCCTCTGACATGTACCAAAGCTTAGTTGTCCAGCATGTGCTAAGTGCCCAAATAGAGCTTGCTGAATAAAATCAACATCATATTTTGTTTCAATCCAAGTTCGTCATCAAGGAACGTTCATGTAGAGTCATCATTGATGGCGGAAGTTGCAACAACCTTGCTAGCATAGACATGGTCGAGAAGCTTGGCTTGACCACAACACAACACCCTCATCCTTACTACATTCAATGGCTGAATTCTTATGGTAAGTTGAAGGTGACTAAACTTGTGCGCGTACATTTTTCTATTGGATCATATCACGACTATGTTGATTGCGATGTCGTACCTATTCAAGCATGCTCATTATTATTAGGTAGACCTTGGCAATATTATAGATATACTGAACACCATGGTAGATCTAATCATTATACTTCACATATAAAGAAAGAAAAATCACTTTACTTCCAATGTCTCCTGCTGCCATACTACAGGATGAATTAGAAAGATATGAGAGAACAAGTACGGAGAACACAAAAGATGATCATAAGATTATAGCTCCAAGTGAAATTAAATTGAAAGCTCCTGTTATGTTAGCTACAAAATCTAATTGCATTGATATGGAAAAACATGAATCTGAATGTCATACTATGATTTGCAAAGAATCTCAGTGTCCATTAGAAGTGTAACACCCTGACCCATAATCGGCTCAATGCCCAGCCCACCGTGGGGCGGACCCGCCCACATATAGCACCCCACTTTCACTTTTCGTCCTCGCTTCATGTAAAAGGGTTAACCCGGAGGTGCTACGTTTGGATCCAACAGGCATTATATACTACTACAACTCACTTGAGGCAAGCAATGTGGAACTAATCCCACCACACAACTCCCCATGGGCCACATGGGCCACGCTATGAGCAGGCCGGGGTATTACACTCACCCCTTAAGGGTCGACGCTCAAGAAGATATCGACACGCTGCAAATGCCTGTAACCACCCCTCGGTACACGCCCGTAAGGCCCGTCGGTCTGACATATGCCATGCCATGTGTCTACTCCGCCCACATATGCCATGCGCCATATGCCGCGCCCCATCCCCGACGCGCTGCGGCAATGGCAAGGTTGATGCTCGATACCATCTCGTAACACCCGACCCATAATCGGCTCAATGCCCAAATTTCATGTGAGGCGGACTCACCACATATAGCACCCCCCCCCACTTACACTTTTCGTCCTCGCTTCATGTAAAAGGGTTAACCCAGAGGTGCTACATTTGGATCCAACATACATTATATACTACTACAACTCACTTGAGGCAAGCAATGTGGGACTAATCCCACCACACAACTCTTCATGGGCCACATGGGCCACGCTATGAGCAGGCCGGGGTATTACAGGTCATCCAATGCCAACGTGGTCACTAAGAAGTGGATTTTTCAGCGTAAGCTCAATTCGAATAACACTCTTGCCCGCTATAAGACTCCATGGGTTCTTCGTGGTTTCACACATCATCCTAGTGTTGATTTTGATGAGACTTTCAGTCCAGTCATCAACCCGACCACTATTCACACAGTTCTCTCTCTGGCCCTATCCCAGAATTGGGCTATCCACCAGCTGGATGTCAAGAATGCGTTTCTTCATGGTACACTCTTGGAGACTGTCTTCTATTTGCAACCGGCTAGATTTGTGGATTTGTCTCGCCCATATTACGTTTACTGCCTCAACAAATCTCTCTACGGTCTCAAATAGGCACTCCGGGTCTGGTATAGCTGTTTTGCGGCTTTCTTGTTGTCCCTCAGATTCCTACAAACAACGTCCGACACCTCCCTCTTTGTGTTTCATCGAGGCGGTGACACTGTCTATCTGCTGCTCTATGTGGACGACATTGTGTTGACTACTTCTTCGGACCGTGTGCTCCGCCAGGTGGTTGCCTCCCTCTAGTAGGCTTTTCCTATGAAGGATCTCGGTGTACTTCATCATTTTCTCGGTGTTTCTGTTAGTCGTCGTGATGGCAGCATGTTCCTCTCTCAGTGGCAGTATACTCTAGACATCCTGGATCGTGCCAGCATGACCGCTTGCAAGCCTTGCAGCACCCCTGTTGACACTCACTCCAAGGTCTCCTCACTTGTTGGCACTTCTGTTGCTAATCCAACGTTCTACCGAAGTCTTGCGGGTGCTTTCCAGTTTCTCACTCTCACTCGCCAGATATTGCCTACGCCGACAACAAGTTTGCCTCCATATACATGATCCTCGCGAGCCGTGAATCGCCGTGAAGCGCATTCTTCAGATCTTCGCGGCACTATCGACCACGACCTTCTTCTTCACCGAGCCACCTCTACGATCTAATTGTTTACTAAGACGCCGATCGGTTGTTTGTCCGGCACCCGCAAGTCCACTTCAGCTATCTTTGTGCTCTCGGTGACAATCTGTCTCCTAGCCCTCGGCTTAATACCGCCTCTTGTTCGAGCGCGGAGGTCGAGTACCGGCCGTGACCAATGCCGTTCTTCGAGGCGTCCGGCCGCGCCAACTTCTTCAAGAGCTTCGCAGCACTCCACGCTGAACTACCCTCATCTACTGCAATAATACCAGCGCAGTCTATCTCTTAACAAATCCGGTGCAACATCAACACACTAAACATGTTAAGATTGACCTTCACTTCGTCCGGGAACGAGTTGCTCTTGACGATGTCCGCGTTCTTCACGTTCCGTCGACATCTCAGTAACGTGACATCTTCACCAAAAGGCTACCTACTTCTATTTTCACCGAGTTTTGGTCCAGTTTGAACGTCAGATTCTCGCCGACGCCCAAGCGCCGGGGTGGGGTTAGATTCTTCGCCTCGTTATACTCTTCTGGTTCGCATCCACATTTAGTGTTAGACTCTTTGATTTCTGGTTCATACTGTAACCTTTGATTTATATATGTAACTTTTGACTTATCGATATATACAATACGTGTAATGACTCCAAATATTCCACTCAATCATAATTGAGGACTTAAAAAAAATGCTCATAAAACGCATGTTTGACCTGAGACCGAGGGTAGTGTGTACGCATCAGCTAGCGACGACGGCGGGCGCATGCTTAATTTGTCGCGAGTTGAATTGCCCAAATTGTAAGCACGCCGGAGTCGTAAGCCGCCCCCTTATCTCTTCCTCTCCCTGCCCGAGCGCAGTACAGTGGGGTATTGTGACATTGAGGACTTCACTCAATAAAATCTCACCAGATCCCATTCTGTACTGCAAGCGGCAAGCCAAATAACCCATTCTGAGTTGTTCGCTTTCCCCGGCTCTCTACGCACCCGGCCGTGCCTTCACGCGCCATGGCAGCTGCGGCCGCCGTGGGCGCTGGAGACGCCAAGGAGTACCCCGGCAAGCTCACCCTCTACGTCTTCCTCACCTGCGCCGTCGCCGCCACCGGCGGGCTCATCGTCGGCTACGATATCGGCATCTCCGGTAACTTCTAAAAACACCGCATGACGCGCGTGGTTTGCTAGCTGGTTGTTAATTGGAGCCAGAGTGTAGTACAGTAGTACGTGTGTAGCGTTTGGTTCAATAGTAACCGCTGAAACTAAAGCACGCCGCTGTAGTGATCATGGTGCCCCAAAGGTGTAAAGGAAGGAGAACTTGCAGGAAGTCTTACTAATTAAAGTCTTAGATGAGAGGATATTGAATCTCCAATTTCTATTTCTACCTACCGTCCTTTAACAGTTTCCTTTTTATAGGCAATACAGTAGTTTACTTTTCGAGTCACATCGGCTGCATACATACAGACTGCTGCCCTGCTGGGCTTTGGAATTTTTTGGTAGTAAACTATATTTTAGTTTACAGTTGATTATATCCTTGAAACAAATTATTCCACTTTTAAATCATAAACTGCCAATTTAGTGTAAGCCTGTGCTAGCAGGTTCAGGTGTCACATGAAAAATCCCGAAAATAATACAGAAGTTGCTTCCACAATTTCGGTCACTCAACCTTAAATAACATGTTGCTTTCACAATTTCACAAAAAAATTATTTCCTTCAACTTTACCTAGACCAAGCAGATTCAAACGCATTTTGTAAGCTCAGATAGTTGACATAAACTTCTCTTCTTCTTTTTTGTTCAATCCAAGGTAGTTACTCCTTAATAAAGCTATTAGACGTACCTCTGTTTGCACGAATACAAAGCTGCATACAACAAATATAACTCTCCATCAACTAAAATCACTTTGCCACGAGAAAAGAAAGAAAGGTGAAATCACTTTGTGCGTACACATAATACAGGTGGCGTGACATCGATGGACACGTTCCTTGAGAAATTCTTCCCGTCGGTGTACCACAAAGAGCAAATGGCACAGGGCAGCAACCAGTACTGCAAATTCGACAGCCAGTTGCTGACCGCTTTCACGTCGTCGCTGTACCTGGCCGCGCTCGTGGCCTCCTTCTTCGTCGCGTCCGTCGCGCGCTCGGTCGGTCGGAAATGGTCCATGTTCGGCGCCGGGGTCTCGTTCCTCGCCGGTGCCGCCCTCAACGGCGCCGCGCAGAACGTCGTAATGCTCATCGTTGGCCGCATTCTTTTGGGGATCGGTGTTGGCTTCGCTGGTCTGGTAAGTTGAGAATTCTCCCCGAAACTTCATTTTCAAATGAAATGAACACCCTCTGTTCCATTCCCAATGCAGTCCATTCCAATTTACCTGTCGGAGATGGCGCCTCCTCGCCTCCGCGGCACTCTGAACATCGGCTTCCAGCTAATGATCACCGTTGGCATCTTCTCCGCCAATCTCATCAACTACGGCGCAGCCAAGATCAGAGGCGGCTGGGGCTGGCGTGTCAGCCTTGGCCTCGCCGCCGTCCCGGCCGGCATCATCACCGTAGGCTCACTCTTCCTCCCCGACACGCCAAACTCTCTCGTCAACCGTGGCCACCACGAGCAGGCGCGACGGGTCCTCCGCCGCATCCGCGGCACAGATGACATCGCCGATGAGTACAGCGACCTTGCAGCTGCCAGCGAGGTATCCAGCACCGTTAAACGGCCGTGGCGCGACATCCTCGAGCGCAGGTACCGCCCGCAGCTCATCATGGCCGTCCTCATCCCCTTCTTCCAGCAGCTCACCGGCATCAACGTCATCATGTTCTACGCGCCCGTACTGTTCAAGACGATCGGGCTCGGAGGGGATGCCTCGCTCATGTCGGCAGTGATCACGGGGCTGGTGAACATCGTCGCGACGTTCGTGTCCATCGCCACGGTGGATAGGCTCGGCCGACGCAAGCTCTTCTTCCAGGGAGGTGCCCAAATGCTTGTTTGCCAGGTACTCACATGATGTTACACCTACTAAAATACCTCATGTACTGTCTTATGTATTCATGCCCAAAGGATTTTGTGACACAGGTTATCATTGGAACACTGATTGGTATGCAGTTTGGGACGAGCAGAGACGCTACCATTCCGAGGACATTTGCGGCCTCCATCATTGTGTTCATCTGCGTCTACGTTGCCGGCTTCGCGTGGTCGTGGGGGCCGCTCGGCATCCTCGTGCCGAGCGAGATCTTCCCGCTGGAGATCCGGCCGGCAGGGCAGAGCATCAACGTGGCCGTCAACATGCTATGCACCTTCGCCGTCGCGCAGGCCTTTCTCCCCATGCTCTGTCACATGACGTTCGGGCTCTTCTATTTCTTCGGAGGATGGGTGCTCGTGATGACGTTGTTCGTCGCTGTGTTCCTACCGGAGACCAAAAATGTACCGATTGAGAAGATTGGCCTGGTGTGGAGAACGCATTGGTTTTGGGGCAGGTTTGTCACTGACCAGGATGCCCATGCTGAACCATGTAAAGTTGAGATGATCAATGGGAAGGCCAGTATCATTGGTGTGTGATATATAGCTGTAGCCAGGATAAAAATTACGTTGGGACACCGACAGGCTGTATTAGCGAACAATTAAAAATATACCACGAAAAACAGGAAATCACGCGAGTAAGAAGAGCTCATAGATCATTACCACTAAACACGCAGTACAACGGAAGAAGAGTTGGAGTGGTCTGATCCAACATCGGGCGCGTTGATGTAGTAGAAGTACTCAATCGTCCAATGTCCTTGGTCAGCGATCGTTTCCTCCAGCAACCTCTCGTGTACACTACGTACGACGTAGATCGTCCTCGATCAGCGCAGCAGCGATCGTAGTAGCACTTCTACGGTATCCACATGTCCAGGAGTGAAACATTGTGTGCCGGTGTACTATCACCAGACGCACGTGTCGACGATCGAGTCGTCAATCTTACGAAATAAAACAGAGAAAAATGACAAACAGTTCTTGAGAGAGAATGAGATTGCTCTTTATTGCTATGAACTGGATCATTTACAAGGGGTGACTTCGACAAGGCGGTGGACTAATCCTAATTGCACTAACCGTAGTGCTGCCATGCTATTAAATGAGACCTGAAACATGAATCTAATGTCGATTGTGATGTTTGAACCTGATGCCCTTGTTCCTCCATCGAAATTATGACAGTTACTCTAGGAGAAAACGCTTGTTGGAAGTGACGCGTCCGGTCGGAGGATCAGTTATAGTTAATGAAACAATAACTGATCACATTAACAATAACTGATCGTTAGTTGGCGTCTGTGAGACACTTAACCGTATAGTGGTTGTTGTTAGTATTTTAGGATCATGAAACATCGCGTGGTATAGAGCAAATATGACATGTGTTCCATTCGTCACACAGTAAGAAATATACTTTGAATCAGATTCAAGTGCTAATTCAAAGCTCCTCCGAGCTGACTACAGTGGGATTAAGGCACAGGACCTCGTCCAACCAGGGTGCCCATAATGTACCCTCCGGAATCCTTACGACCAATGGGTCATTAGCCTTATGGAATTAGGACTCATCTTTGAGTGACGATCCGATATGCTTTCCCAAGCCTCATCGAGTTCATTATTATCGAAAATTCAAAAGTGACAAGGGAAACTAACAAGAAGAGAAGACTTCCCAGCAGAGGTCGGAACCTGCTGGGATTCCTCAGACACCACCACCTCTATAGGTGGGATTGGAACCGCCACAGGTTCATGAATAGGCATTGGCTTTGTCGCCTACTTGGGGGCTGGCTCGACCTCTTTCTCCTCGGGAGCCTTCTCTTGAGGGATGCTCTGGTCGGAAATGACCGGAACACCAGAGGATCTATAAAGAATAAAAGAAGCTCAAGACTCTACAAACACTAGAGGTAAGTATTTACATAGGGTTCCTTTCCATGTATACATTTCCTGTTCTCTTGGTCTTTATCTTGAAGCGCGCTGAAACAAAGTCTAACGCACTCACTTTCCTTTCCTTTTCAACCGACTTCACTAATCTCAAATCGGTAGGGTTGGTTAGACCCCTCGCATCCACCAACTGGAGGTCGAAAGAAATATTCCTGACCAGTTGGTCGAGAATAAGATCCCTGGCCACAAGGCCGGATGGTGTGGTCTCGTCGCCTCACGAACGGTTGCTTCAATAGCAACTGACTGGTCGTAAGCGACCACTATCGAGACTACAACAACAGCCTAATTAACAACCAAAGTTAGTTAGGTAATGAAAATTCTTCATCTAGAATATACATTTCTGTTTGGTTACCTACCTTTGTAAGACCACCATCTCGGGTGGTCGTAGGAGTAGTCGGAGTGTCAATTGACTCACAATTCTCGGTAGCCTCATTGATCCTCAATCCGACCGACCACACATCAAGGAGGATTTACGGTAAACTAATCGGAAAACACATAAATAGTGAAAGATGGTTGATATCCTTACCTTAAGCCTCTCGACTCATTCTTTTGCAGAAACAACCACAAAAATCTGGGGGAAATCAGTCTTCTCATCAGGCTCCCTAACACAAATCATTTTGATCCGATTTCTAATCTCATTAGGAGAAGGGTTTGTAAGAATGAACGAGAGACTTTAGGATTACAAAAGTAATCAGCCAAGATAAACAAAACCAGTCGAAATCTTTTAAGACTTATCCTCCTAGGAATCTTTGGTCGCGTCGCCACGACCAATATATCATTGCATCGAATGTGCTCAGGCCTTTAGGGGGCTAATCCAGCACATAGAGAAATCCATTACTACGTGTCAGGAGGTTAAACCCCTGATACTAAGGTGTTGGATGGTTTCCACCCATCTCCCCACCTTTCCCTCTTTCTTCACGGTGGAGCGCCATTCCAAATTCTCGACCGCCCTTTTACCCGTATAGTAAAGGCTATCTTTTTGAGTGACCGTCATGTAGAATCATCTTTTCTTCCATGACGACCATAAAGACTTTGAGTACATACAGATGTACTCATTAGCTTTTCCTTCGTGGAGGCGCAAGGTTCACTCTCCAGGCGCCCCCATCATCTTCGCCAATTTTGTGATCCTATAAAAGTACTTGAAGAGCTCCAGATCCGCGGAATACCTAAGTACGCTTCACATTTGTAGACGAAGACGCTGAGGTTGGCAATAGTATTGGGGGCAAGGTTCACCAATTCGACTCCATAGTGCTCCAAGATCATGGGGAGTAATGAGTGAACCAGGAACCTGAATTCGCATTCGACATATGCGAGGAAAAAGGGATTTCCCCATCTCCACACCTCAGAGAATGCTCTCCGGCTGCTGATCTCCAAGAAATCATATTCCTGTCTGGAAGCATCCCAATCTTCTCCAAGGCTTCAGGCTTCCTCTCACCCAGAATAGAAACCGACCAATTGGTGATCAAGTCCGGAATAGTTGAGTATTGGATGAAAGAAAGAAAGGAGGTCATACAAGGTTGTAGACAAATAGAGGTCGGAAGTGCTTCTTCTCTTAGAAGATGAAAATGAAAAGCAGGAGGCGTAAAAACCCTAGAGCCCTGCACCGATGGAATTTTATAGCCGCAGTTTCATAACTGCACTTAGGAAATTACCAAAAAGTCCAATGAACAAAAAAAAACTCTTCAGTTCCCAAGGCAGTTTCTCAACTTTAAAATGAGTACAGACCACCTCGAATGTCACGGCATTAAATGAAGGTCGGCCCGATACGACTTCATCGGGGAAAAAAATTCACATACCCAATTCATTTAAAGTTTGGGGCTAGCTGATGAGGATTCAAATCTCTATATATTACTTTAATACATAACTAAAAGATCATATATCTTTGTGGTCGTAAACCCTAAGCCTACGACCTCTATGGTCATAAGAGTCGTAACACCTAAGGCTAACAATCTCCGTGGTCGTAAGGATTTCAGAGGTTACTTATAGGTACCCTGGTCAGATAAGGTCCTATACCTAGTCCCTGACCAGATAACTGCTCATACAAGCAATGAACTAGCATCGGAGTTTTGCTCTAGGCATATTCCTTACCGTGTGATGAAAGGAGCATATGTAATATTGGCTCCATACCACGCGACGTTTCATGGTCCTAAGACACTAACAACAAACAGTCATACGATTTAGTGTCTCACAGATATCAATTGCTGGACGGTTGATACCTTCTCAACTATTATCTCGCTCTGACCAGTCGCGACACTTCCAACAGGTGCCTCTTCTAGGATTAACTGCCGGCACTTCATCAACTACTTAAGGAAGAATGCGAACGACAGAAGGGAGAAGGAAGGAGAAGCGGAATCCAATTCGGAAGATCAAGAGACAATTTGATTTCATCTGAAGCATTAGCATAGCAATCACTATGCTTAATGTAATTAGGATTAGCCCATTGCCTTGTCAAGGGCACCCCCTGTAAAGGATCCAATTCATAGCAATAAAGAGCAGTTCCATCATCTCCCAAGAACTCTTTGCCATTTTACTCTATTTTATTTCGTAAGATCGACGACTCGATCGTCGACATGAAGGTTTCAAGCTAATGCTAGATTTCAACTGGCTCCCCTTCTGGTTCTAGGGGACTTCGGTGATCGGCTATGTCATGTCCTTTCTATCCATTTTCACCAGACGTCCCCGGTTACTTTGGATTCGACGGGCCAGAGTTGTCATCTTTTCTGAGGACTTAGGACGGGATTTGGGATACCTTTTTCTTTCTTCAGCATTTTAATCCTCTCTGGACTTCTCTATTTGCTTCAAGAGTGCGCGGGTCATGTGCATGGATTTCAATTACCTTCTGGACTTCAATTATCTTCTAGACTTCAATTGTTTTTAGGACTTCAATTGTCTTCTGGACTTCTCTATTTCTCAATATTTTTCATCAATGTGTTTATTTCCTCCCCCTAATGATGGGAAACTATCCTCATCAATTATACTATCAGCGAATCGGATAGTATGCAAATCTCCGATCATAGGGTCCAAATACATGGTTATGTATGATGTCTCATAACCAACATATATCCCGGACTTTAGGAGAGGGCCCATTTTAATACGCTGTGGTGGGGGTATAGATACATAAACATTGCACCTAAATCTGCGAAGATGAGAAATTTTCATTGTTGACCCTTGCGCTAGTTGTATAGGGGAATGAATGTTATTTGCTGATAGTCTAAAAATTGATGGGAGTTGCTGCGTGCAGGACTGCGTGTCCCCAATATGTAATTGGTAAATTACAATCACTACACCATGACATAGTATTAAGGGCAATAATCTGTCGGGAAAGAATTAAGTGCGAGGCAAATTATATGTCGGCAATGTTGAAGGTATTATAGGTCCTATTATCTGCCGGCAATAACTATTATATAGAACAACTTATCTACCGGGTATATTTTTATTTTAGCTACAACATATCTGCCGTAGAAAAAATAAACTAGGTCAACATAACTACCGGGAAAAATATTGGGCGGGAGATGAAAAAAATAGCGTGAAATGTATCTGCCGGGAAAAAGGAGCGCCAATGAATTAAGCAAACACGATCTCTCTCTCTCTCCACCTTATCTCGTTCCCGGCCCTCCAAACTGCATCCTCTAACCCTCTGCATCCTTGTGACGCGCGGCTCCCGTGCTCCCCGGCCGCCACCCTCCCGTCCTCCCCGGCCACCACCCTCCCCAGCCACCACCCTCCGCAGTGTCGCCCTTCCTCCCCGCTCCGTCCCCTTCCTCCCCGTGCTCCTCCCCGGCTGCCACCCTCCCCGCGCCTCCCCTCCTCCCAGTCTTTGGCCTTCCTCCTCGCGCCCCTTCCTCCCAGCTTCCCAGCCGCCCCTCCTTCGTCCAGTGGGCCCCTTCTCTCGCCGTTCCTCCTGTGTGCCCCTCCTTTGTCCCAGCCGCCTTCCGCCACCCTCCCCGAGCCTCCCCTCCTCCCGGCCGCCACCCTCCCAATGCCGCCCATCCTCCCCGCCGCCCCTTCCTCCCAGTTCCCAGCCCCCTCCTTCATCCCAGCCGCCCCCTACGCCACCCTCCCAGTGCCGCCCCTCCTTCGTCCCCAGCGCCCCTTCGCCCTTCCTCCCCAGCGCCGCCCCTCCTTCGTCCCAGCGTCGCCCCCTTCTGCCACCCTCCCCAGCGCCGCCCCTCCTTCGTCCTAGCGCCCCTTTTCTGCCACCCTCCCCAGCGCTGCTCCTCCTTCGTCCTAGCGCCGCCCTCTTCTGCCACCCTCCCAGCGCCGCCCCTCCTTCGTCCCAACGCCACCCCCTTCTGCCACCCTCCCCAGTGCCGCCCCTCCTCCCCGGCCGCCACCCTCTCTGCGCCTCCCCTCCTCCCCGGCCGCCACCAATATTCATCAGGTATCATGTATCTATGACTCATTACTACTGATACGCTAATAGAAATTCCCAATGGCAACTAGTTTGGATAAAACTATCTCTGTGTTTCCATTACTATTTAATTAATTGAACCGATCCAGCTCTGTGATTGCGAGGCTGCAAGTTAACGGGGTTTAGTTTTGATGACTATTATTCGTTAAGTTGTGTAGTCCCCTCATAGCCCATAAATTACGAAACCATTTCATTTGTTTAACTTGTTGTGTTTCTACTTTCTACTATGCTAGGCAGTGCATTAGCTGGGCATGTTCTCATAAGACAATTTGCATCTTTAAAACATTGTGCTGCATTGATAATGGTTTCTCAAGATTTTTAATTGAATGATGTTTTTTTTTGCGTTTGCCAGGTTCGCTTATATAGAGATAAGATTACATTTTGTGGACCATTTTAGATATGGACATGTAAACAAAGGTGTTTCGTGGTCCTTGCATGACCTTGAATTTGATTAAGTTTTCTGCATACTGTTTGGATCGCAGGAGTTTCAAAGCAAAACATTCAAACCAAGTGTAATCGAAAAAAATCTGGTGTTCTAGATAGGCCGATAATATATGCACCATAGTTCCGAGCGGATGCTGTCACCACTAATCATGATTGCATTCTTGTTTTGGTCTAATAATATCTGCCATTGGAAATGAAATGAAAGGAAATAACATATGCATATGGTGTGTTTGTTTCTGTTTCGGAAACTGGACATTTTAACAAAGAGGGAGAGACAAATCTAGATAGAGGGAGATGGGGTACGTGGTGGTGCGGTGTGGTATTAATAGAAGAAAGAACGATTCATTCAGAACTCATAACATCAACCAGAGAGGCTTGTTTTTACATTTTGGTTCATGTAGAATCCTTATCCGTTAATGTTTAACTTTCTACTTACATGATCCCTAGAGCTGAGATATATGTCTAAATGAGTAGAATGAGCTATATTCTGTTGCATAAGTTGTGAATTTACAAACTCTCAGGTCAATATACTTCTTTGGGGTGTTATTCATGTCCTTCTCTAATTATGAGCCTTCCTTGAAGCGTGGATCATCTCCAATTGATGTAGTATTAGGTTTTGAGTGCCATTGTGTCTACCATTTCATTTGTTTAACTTGTTGTGTTTCTACTTTCTACTATGCTAGGCAGTGCATTAGCTGGGCATGTTCTCGTAAGACCGTTTGCATCTTTAAAACATTGTACTGCATTGATGATGGTTTCTCAGGATTATTAATTGAATGATGTTTTTTTGTGTTTGCCAGGTTCGCTTATACGATCTCGCTTCCCAAAGACGACCTGTCATTTCAGTTGATTTTAGGGAGTCACCAATCAAGGCAGTTGCTGAGGATCCAAATGGGCATATTGTCTACATTGGGATAGGAACAGGGGACCTCGCTTCCTTTGACATGAGAACAGGTATGATAAGCAGTTGGTGTTAGTACTTTTTGCTGACTGAGAATTTGAAAACATATTGAATGCTCTTTAGAATGTTACACTAGCTTACTCAACTTTTGTAACTAGGCTTTGATGGCTCATGTAGCCATGTTGAAGGTTCTTATAGAAATTCATATGTTGTTATTCCTTATTTGTTTCTTCAAAGTTCAATTCATGTGTCATTGGTCTATTCCATTATAATTACACATGTGCTTCATGCTCTCATGCCTTGTATAGGTAACAATGGTGTAAGTTGTTGGTCCATTTCTTTTTTAATCTGATCCACAGTTAGCCCATGATGTGCATCTAAGGGATCGGTTAGAACTGTAACATCCCAAATATGGATTTGTGTTTCAAATGTATAAAAATGAGGAGAAATTAAACTTTTCTCACATCTGGATGTTTTTGATCAGTTCCATAATTCTTGTACAGGGATTGTGGAAAAATCAAACTCAAAATCCCCAATTCCCTTAGGTCCTAAACCTCCTTGGTAAAAATCTTGTGTCCAACCCCCTGGAAATAATTTTCCCTGGATCTAGGACTGGTGTGTGACACCTCTGAATTATTTCATAATTTTTAGAAATTATTTGATAATTTTAGAGGCAAGTCAAACCTTGTACAAACCTTAACTCAAACCTTCTGGAATTTCTGGAGAAGAATGCAGTACATGAAAATCTCTAGAAATTTTATGCAAGGTTAATCCTTAAGTCAGCAACATCCAGTTAAAATTTCATGATTTTTGGAGCTAGTTTTCTACCTTAAGTAAATCCTCCAAAAATCAGCTGTTTAATTCAAACCCTAGCTGGTTTTCACTGTTCCTTGGGCGCGAGTCAGACTCAGGCTCGAGCCAAGTGACTTGGTTCAATCAACTAACTGCACCCGGCGCGGTCGCTCGGGCGCGAGTGTTGTGGATCGTCGGATCGGTATCGTGCGACCCATGCGTGCTTGAACTTTCGGACCATCCGAATGTCTCACGCAGTGTGAGCCGTAGGATCCAAATCAACGGCCTGGATCGAGTGAACGTTCGGACCGGCTGATCGTCCCTTTCATTTGAACAGTTCGATTTAGATCCAACGGTGGCCGCGTTGTCTCCTTCCTCGCGTCTGAGCGAACGTTGTGGTTGAGTCAAAGCTAGGGCGTGCGCAGGACTGGGAGTAGCGTAGGGTCACCTTGGTGACCACCTTTAAACGGCTCCTTCTGCTCGCATTAATTTCCCGTCGTGCACCGCCCTCAAACGTCCATTGCTCAACTACTCCCATCACTCTCAGAGCTCCCATGGCAGGGCTGACCCGAGGAAAAATGTTGTCGTTGCTCTCTGTCATCTCAGCTATTTAAGCTCCCTTGTTTCCTCTATTGGCTTCCTTTAGCATTTCCACTACAACTCCAACTAGCCACCTCGGTGCTTGTTTGAGCTTGATTCACCCGAAGCACTTCTGCCCCCATTGCCGCACCTCGGGTACTTTGGTGAAGGCGGTACCACAGTGGCTCTCCCTCTCCATTTCTTGTTCCCACTGCTCCCTCTTTAATCACTTGAGCTTAACCCTCGCTCAATTTCACTTATTTTCCCCAGGGTTAGGCTGAATTGGAGATTCCCCAATTTTCGACCGCAAGCACCACATTCGTCGCCGGAGCAGCTCCGACCTCCTCTGTGTCTCTTCCGTGCTCAGGTAGCTCTACTTTAGTCCTTAGATGCTTGGCACTTGATTTCTTGGACCGCAGTGGAGCTTCTGTGCATTTTTCATTTTTCGACCGTTTTTTGTCACCTCAGTCAACTCCGGCTTACCGGCGTTCTAGACCACCTCAGCCTCAGTTTATGGTCCCGTTGTGTGTGCAAGGCCATTGCGAACCCGTTTTGGGCCTTAGCTCGCGCCGCCGTGGCCAGAGTCGCCGGCGGTGAGCCTCCTTTCGCCGTCGGTTTTGTCGGACAAACTATGCGCGAGCGTTTAAACGTAGTTCTCTGGGGACCGTCGATCTTTAGATCAACGGCCCTGGATCGCGTGAACGTTCAGACCATCCGAACGCGTCGATCCATGTGTACCGTAGGATTCTAGATCGATGGCTCAGGTTCGAGTGAACGTTCGGACCGCCCGAACGTTTAGATCAACGTGGATCGTTGGATCCAAGATCAACGACCCATGTGCGTGCGAACGTTCGGACCATCCGAACGTCTCGATCCACATGGACGGTTGGATCTAAATCCAACGGTGAACGTATGAGCCGCGAGAGCCGCGTGCGCGCGCACTGTGCTCTGTGCGCGTGGGCCATCAGATTTCAGATCTCCAGCCCATACCCGTCCACGTCGATTTTGGATTTTGGATTTTTCCGAGGAGGATTATTTGTTAACTGAAAAATGCAATTAACTTGTAAAATGCATAACTATTTTATTTTAATTCCTTTTCAGTTGATTCAAATTTTGTTAGTTATGTTTTTAACTAAACTTTAATCTAAAAATGGTTATAACCTCATTATAGCTCTAGAAATTTTTGCAAAGATTTTAGTTGCAATGAATAGTAGCATTTATGATTTATAAGGCTGAGCAGAATTGTTTCACTCATATCTTCTGCATTAAGAATCCAAATCAATTGGTTCTTATTGCTAAATTCCTTATAAATCATGCTCTTGCTGCTATAAAATTTTCTAGGCCTTCGGAGAAGGTTTGCTGTTGAGTCTTTTTGTTTTCTCTGTTCTTATCGATTCTTTTTCGCTTTCTCGTTAGGTTCTGAAGAGCACATTGATCACCTAATTGATCCCCCGCAACATCTTGAACAGCAGCAACAAGGCAAGCAGTTTGATCATAAATTTCCCATTACATTCAAGTCTAATATCTTGTTTACAAATCATATGTATGCATGCTTTTGTGTCAAATTAATTTTCCCGATTAGAAGTAGTTACTCCTATTGCATTGTTGCCCTCAAATCGTTATCCCCTGCTACAAACATAAGTTACTAATATCGCTGGTGAATTAGAGCCCGGTGACTTAATTATGCTCCTTTATTGTCTTTTTGTTGGACCGTAAAGGCGACTAGAGGGGGGGGCGGTGAATAGGAGCACGCTCACTTTTTCACAAATTATAAACTCAATACAATTTCACTCCAGTAGCTATTCGAAAGCTATGAAGATCAATATACCAGTACAGCGGAAGACTAGTATTGAATCCAATTAAACCCCTAAGCAATAAAACAAAATCAACTAAGATTACTAAGACTCACAGCACGGGCGGTCTGACCGTTGTACTCAACCGGTCGGACCGATTGCCGGGCGGTCGACCGGCGTTGTCTTGGCGGTCGGACCGCTCAAAATCGGTCGACCGGTGATGACGGGCGATCGACCGGCCGACTCGTAACCGATCCGCAGCGAAGAAATCGCCCGATGACGGTTGCAATTAGGTGAAACTTTTGATTCTCAACTCCAATCTTTATGAAACTTTGCACACACCTTCTATATGCTATTGAGGACCTATTCCAATCGAATATTATGATAATTCTTGGAACGATCTTGAGCAATTGTCAATTGATTAACGAAGGTCTAAAACCGCAAGAACGAAAACTTGATCCTAAAGCTTGTTCGTGAGAGATTGATGATCAAGATGATGCTAGATAGATTCACACATATCACAGCAAGCTAATTTACGTGAAAGAATCAATCACAAACTCGCGGATCAAAGAAAGCCCTAAAATCACCAAATTGAAAGCAAGAACGAAAAGAGACTTATCTCAAGCAAACCTTGCATAGATTGATTTCGTGATTGAAGCTGGATTACATCCACACCATCATGGATCAGTAGACAATCAAGGATCACGAAATTCACCACAAACCATCAAGAGCCCTAGCCTCCACCTCAACTCCCCTAAAGACAATTAGGGTTTGAAAACATAAAAAAGGCGAGAGAGAGAGAGAGGTGCAGCCACCATCTCCTCCTTTTTATAGTGGAGGCCTAAAACTCTTAGGGTTTGACTTAATTGGGCTCCCGTTAAGGCCCACTAACAAACGGGTCACACACGCACGCTTCGCGAAGCGCCGTCTTTAACTTTTGACCTAAACCGCTTCACCATGTGCCATGGATTCGCCAATAGGTCACCCTTGTCCATCTTGTGTCACGCTTGAGTCGTTGACCTCACCCGGCATCGTCGATCGTTCTGGACCTCAACTCTTCAAGTCTAGTCCCGATTCTCTTCGCCGTTGACCGTCGTTGACCACCAAGCTACCTGCACAACCACAGACAAGAAAACACGAATTCGGGAACAAGTTCTTCACAACTTGACCCATGTTAGTCAAAACATGCATCATGCAAATCATATGCCATGAAACCAATGACTTTGACCTAACAAATCAACATCGCCACGGTTGGCGACGTTCAGTAGAAAGCGGTCGACCGCTCCAGTGAGCCGGTCGGACCGCCCATGGCGGTCGGACCGCTCCTCGTGAGCGGTCGGACCGCCTTAGACTTAGCCAAATTCAAGCTCCCAAATTCAAACCTTCGAAACTTTAAACCAATAGAACTTTTCACCGAGACTCCAAAATCATGAGACCAAGTGCATTAGGATCCCTTACTTGTCTACAACACCTATTTTTGGCCCACTCGATTTGAACATTTTGGTCATCGCGGTCCGACCGCCCCATGGGCGGTCCGACCGATATGGGACCGATCGGACCGCCGTGCAAGGACCGGTCGGACCGCCCCGAGCGAGAAGCTCAGAACTTTGTCGAAAACGCGTGAAACGACAAACCGTAAACGCCATTGCCAATTGTCACATCATCCTAAGATCTGGAGCATATCCCCATGAAATCCACAATCTCCCCCTTGATGAACACATTGGCAATTATCCAGAAAATGTAAGTAAGAGGTTTGAAAACGAGTTTACTCGCAGTTTTCGCACAAAGGCACAACTTGGTCCATAAGCAAGAAAAAGCAATGAAAATGACCAAGCTGGCATCAGAATAGTATAGGCATGTGAGACAAAGCAAAAGTAAGCATAAAAACTTTAATTTCCAGAAAAGGGTCAAAATTCTCACATAAGGTCCATATGAAAGAACAATTGTTCAATTGACCTATGATCATTGTGAAGATAAAAGAATGCAATTCAAGTTCAGAATTTTCAATACGACAATAAGAATGCAACTCAAGAACTCCCCCTCACTATGATCATCAAATTTCAAATTTTCAGTTTCTCCCCTTTGTATAAACTTCTCCCCCAATTTTCTCATTAACACATCTTCTCCAAATAAGAGTAGCAAAGAAATATTACACATCTTCTCCAAATAAGAGTAGCAAAGAAATATTACACATCTTCTCCCAAAGAAGTATCTTTTCATTTAATTAGCACATCTTCTCCCCCTTTGACAATGGATTCATCAAGGAATCACGCCTTCCTCTCATCCAGGGATACCAAATAGAGAATAAAAGACGAAGCAGAAACAAAAGAAGTATAAAGAGGAGTATGCATGAAGTGCAATGGAGTGGCTTCATTTTTTTTTTGTATTTTTCAATTTTTGATAAGAAGCTTTGGAGATTACCCAAAAGAACAATGTAGTATCTCTAATATTGCACAAACAGCATATCAAGCCTGACAGCGCTAGCAAGATCATGGTAAGACATATATATCAAAGCTAAGCACAAAGGCTCAAAAGTAAAGCGAGAGATTTGATCAATTTAAGCAACGCTTCAAATTCAAACAAGTTCATCAACGAGGATCCTAAAGTGAAATTGGCCATGTCAAAATGTCAAAGTGAGATCAAAATCTAACAAAGACCACAAGAAGAGTCAATCAAGTCCCGTATTGAATCATTTTGCTCAATATTTTGTAAACGCCCATTTGTCAACATTTTTCTCATTTGCATTGAATATTGAAGTTGACTAATGATCTAACTTAGTGACAAGATCCTGGACTAGGAGCCATCCACAAACTCATCCTAAGCTTCGACCAAAAGTTGTTTAAATGTATATCTTAGTAAAGAAGATCCTCGACTAGGAGCCATCCACAAACTCTTTCTAAGCTTCTACCGGGGCGACAAATCTTGAGGTTCATGTCATTTCTGACAAGCAGTCCCCATGAGATCGTCTGGATCATCAAACTATCTCCAAGTTCATGTCATTTGACAAGCAGTCTCGTAAGAATAGTTTGGCACAATTTAAGCATAAGACAATCTTGAATTTCATTTTTCACATGAGTACTTTTAGAATCTCAAGAACACAAAAGCTCAAGTAATGGTCAATTCTAGATCAAAGAGCTAACAATGCAATTCTGACAGGGCCAATGTCACAAGAGGAGCACTAATTACGCAACTCGCTAAAACATCCACAAATTGCAATTTCTTAGTTTGAGTTGTTTAAAAGGTTCTAGCTCATATAGCAAAGACTTAGCTACACATGTAAAAGCATGATAATTCTAGCAAGTCAAAGAACTAGACATGACATTGAGCAAGAATTGAAATACACAAGCTCTAAAGGGTAATAGGCAAAGCTTCATCAAATTTAAAAGATAAGCTGAAAATTTTATATTACAATGCATCTTTTTGGATTTTTCATACCACTTGTTGTAACCACTTGTTGTATTTTTCGTATGAATGCAATATGATACAATGAGATGCAATTAAAAAGCCTAAAAACCTAAAAAGTTCGAAAAGATCACTAAGTTCAGAAAAAGAACAATAAAAAATCAAAAGAACAAGGAAAGATAAGAAAAAGATCAAACTCCCCCTCAAACCAACCCATAAGGATAAATTACCCTAACTCGCTTCTTAAGGAGGAAAATCGGTTTGATCTAAAGGCTTGGTAAGAATATCCGCCAATTGAGCTTGGATTCTCTGAAGTGCATCACAATATCACCTTTTTCAACATGATCTTTAAGGTAGTGAAAGCGAATGTCTATGTGCTTAGTCCTAGAATGTTGCAATGGGTTTTTAGCAATATTAATAGCGTAGTGTTATCACTAAAAGAGGAACACTAGCAAAGTTTAACCCATAATCTTTCAAAGTGGACGTCATCCACAAAATCAGCTCAAAGAACTAGCGCTAGCTACATACTCGCCTCAAAGAGTGGATTGTGCAATGTAAGACCGCTTCCTAGAAGGCCAAGATACAAGAGAAGTGCCTAGGAAGTGACAGTGCACGAGGTACTCTTCCTATCTAACCGACTGACCGCAAAATCGAATCGAAAAACCTCTAATGGACAAAGTCAAGAGCAGAATACCAAATGCCATATAAGAGGGTAGAGTGTAAATACCGAATATGCGCTTAACGGCTTGGCGATGGGAAGTTCTGAGACGCTGAAATCTTGCACAAAGGCATACCGTGAAGTGAATGTCCGGTCTCGAGGCCGTCAAATACGTAAGGAGCCGATCATGTTGCGGTACTCGCGTTGATCCACGACTTCTCCTTCCTCATCCGGATCCAAAATCGAAGTTGCCATGGGAGTGGAAATTGGCTTGCATCACCCATGTTGAAGCGCTTGAGTAGAACTTTAGTGTACTTCGTCGTCGATGGATGAAAGTTCCTTCCTTGCATTGCTTGATTTGAAGTCCCAAAAGTAATTAAGCTCTCCCATCATACTCATCTCAAATTCCACGGACATAGTGTCGTAAAAGTTGAAACAAGAGCATTAGAGGAACCACCAAAGATAATATCATCCATGTAAATTTGAGCAAGCAGAAGTCATTACCACGCCTAAGAATAAAAAGAGTTTTATCCACTTTACCCATCTCAAAGTTATTTTTAAGCAAGAAGGTCTTAAGTCTATCATACTGTGCTCTAGGGGCTTGTTTAAGACCATACAATGCTTTAGATAGCTTGAAAACACGATTTGGATATTTGGGATCCTCAAAGCCAGGGGGTTGCTTAACATACACTTCCTCATCTATGAAACCATTTAAAAAGGCACTTTTAACATCCATCTGATATAATTTAAAACCTTTTGATGCAAGCAAATGCAAGCGAGAATGCGAATGGCTTCTAGTCTAGCAACAGAGCAAATGTCTCATCAAAATCTAACCCCTCAACTTGGTCAAACCACGAGCTACTAATCTGCTTTATTTCTAACCACGTAACCATCCTCACCTTGTTTATTCTTAAACACCCAACGGGTTCCTATAACATTATGACCACTAGGAGGTTCTACTAGGTTCCAAACTTTGTTTCTTTCAAAATTTTCTAACTCCTCATGCATGGCATTTACCCAGCTAGAATCAGATAAAGCATGTGATATATCGCGGGGTTCAAAAGAAGCAACAAAAGCCGAATGAGAGTAGAGATTTGGATCAATATACCGAGCGAGTGACTCGCTCATGTAGGTTACCTATTATCTGCTCGGAGGATCTTTGTCTCTGAATGCGAAGGAGCGCCCGGGTGAGATGTCGTTTCTTCGACCTCCGCAGTATCTGCGATGATGATGATGCAGCAGAGCCTCAAGCTCAAGGTGAAGTAGACGAAAGGTGTTCTTGTATCAATATGGGCGCCTCAGCAGCAGATGAGGGAATGACATTTGCTTCGTCCTCATCTTCCTCCACAAAAATGCTCTCACACTGTAAATCATCTCAGAAATTGATCTAGCTCTGTGGCTAGTCTCATCAAAAGTGACATTACAAGTCTCTGAATAATGTTAGTCTCGAGATTAAAACTCGAAAACCCCTCGAATGAGCGGGATAACCCGTAAATACCCCATCAAAAGTTCTTGATTCAAATTTATCTAAATTGCCTGTCTTAAGGATAAAACATTTTGATCCAAAACTCGAAAGTGCGAAACAGAGGGTTTTCTACCAAAACGAAGCTCATAAGGAGTCTTGCCTAAAGAAGGTCTCAAAAGACACGATTGGCAATATGGCAAGCAAGAGCAATAGCTTCGCCCAAAATCTCCCGGTGTGCTATACTCATCTAGCATCGTCCTAGCCATTTCGACCAAGGTCCTATTCTTCCTTTCCACCACGCCATTTTGTTGAGGGACGTGTGGAGAGGAGAAGCGATGCTCAATACCACGCCAAGACAAAAAGAAGCAAAAGAAGCATTTTTGAACTCCGTGCCATTATCATCGCGAATCGCTCTCAAAGCACCAGAAGCTCGAAGCCAAACGAAGAACAAGGTCATGAAAATAACCAAAAGCTTCATCTTTTGAAGTAAGAAAGAACACCCAAGTATATCTAGAAAGATCATCGACTATGACAAGAATATACCATTTTCCACCGATCGATCGGACTCTAGCAGACCAACAAGATCCATATGAAGTAACCGTCCGGTCCGTCACCATAACCATAGTCACGTAGGATGTGAGGCGGCAACTTGTTTGCCATGCCTACAAGGTGCACATCAAAGATCTTTGACAACTTTGAGCTTAGGCAAACCTCTCATGAGATCAAGGTTGCTAACTCGCGTCAAATGATCAAAACCAATGTGCCCCAAACGTCGATGCCAAAGCCAAAAATCGAAGAAGATGTAAGCAAACATTTAAGAGATCCAAAGAAGAGATTCTCAAAAGTCGGCCCAAAAATTCTACCAACTCTAGAGATTCCAAACACAAGCTCACCAAGAGAATCAAGCACACGACAAGCATTTTTCTTAAAAGCAGTCTCATAACCATCATCAAGAAGTCGAGAAGCGTAAAGAAGATTATACCTAAGCTTGTCCACAAGAGCGACATCCTTTAGAATGAATTTGTTGTTTACCCTAATTGATCCTGTTCCTTCAATTCGCCTTGTGTATCATCTCCAAAAGTGATGAAGTCATCACCGTTGCTCGCGTGAAAGAGGTGAACCATTTTGAGTTTCGGTCATGTGGCGTGAACATCCGAGTCAACGAACCACGTGTTCTTCCCCTTTCGCGGTAATCCTAAAAATCAAGGAGCAAAGAACGATGTGTCTCAATCATGGGATTAGATAAACAAGATTTAGGAATCGAGATTGAGACACACGTCCGCAAGGAGTATACAAACCGAAGTACTATCCTTGATTTCATTTAACATTTGGTTATGAGCAATGTTCAAATTAAAATGAGACTTGAATCTGTCCATGGGCGGTCTCGACTTGGCTTTGTCTTTGGCGGTCGACCGGTGACCAAAACGGTCGACCGGTGACACACAGTGGTCGACCGCTTGATCGATACACATTAGAATTAGGATGTCTAGAAACATAATGATTTGCATGAGATAAAAATCCTAATCCGAGTTTATTCTTTTCGGTGTTACCATGTCTCATAGAAGCTCTAGGTTGCATGAATGAAATTCTATCAAAATTTTTCCTATCATTTTTCAACCAACGCCAACAAAGATTCAATCAAATGTCCACTTTTTTGCAATAAGTGCAATGGTACTTGGTACCACTAGAAGACGCACCATTTGAATTAATACAAGGTTGGGCAAAACCGCAGATTTAAAAGATGTTTTTGCAGTTGGGTTTTGAATTCAATTAAACCTTTTCCAAGACTTGAATGACTTTTGGGTTTGAATTGTCTTGAAAAGAATTGAATCCTAAACCTTGCTTCTTATAAGGAGTTTTAGACTTGTCAAGAATCATGTTTAATTGTTTCTTACCTTTAGAAAATTTTTCTAATGTATCATGAAGGTAAGCATTTTCTTTTCTCAAGTTAACACAAGAATCACAAGTTTTATCCATAGATTTTTCCTTATACAAAGCAATTTCAAGCTTAAGAGTGGAACATGAAGCACAAGTAGTATTTTCAATATTGTCCTTAAGCTTAGCATATTTGACTCTAGCAGCTTCTAAGATATCTTTGATTTCACGTTCTTTTTCTAAGCATGAAGTGCAAGGGCTAGAATCAAAAACATCAAAAGCAATCAATTTACTAGATTCTAAACATTTTTCACAAGGAGCACTTTTAATTTCATTTAGTTCAGATTTAGCATTCTCAAGTTGTTGTACACAAATATTATGAGCAGATTGTAACTTGGTAATTTCTGAATGCATAGCATGACAAGATAAACATTCATCAGGTTCAAGAGTCTTAGTAGTTTTAAGCTCTACTTTCAATTTGTTAATCTTTGACTCTAATTTCTTATTTTTTGTCATAACAAATTCTAGCGCTTCATCTTGACTAAGCAATTGCTCAACTATAGAATCATATTTAGCAGAAAGCTCATCATAAGAAAAAGATACCTCATTATCATCAATGTCGTCCGTGTCAGCCATGAAGCACATGCCGCTGAAGTCTTTGGCCTTCCCTTTCTTTTACCTTGAGGGATCTCCTCCTCCTTGTCCTCCTCACTCCCGGATCCACATCGCTCAAGGATTGATCCTCAAAGCGGCAAGGACCCGGTGAGCACCTTCACAAGCTTATTTGCCTCATACCTTGATTTGTTGAAAGGAGGCTTCTTCCAAGTGACTTTCCTTCCTTATGATTGCTCTTACCTTTGACTTGGGGCAATTTGTCTTGATATGATTGAGCTCACCACATTCATAGCATGTTACCGACCACCTCTCTTTTGTTTCTCACATTATTGTAGGCCGTGTGAATTTTTTAGCTAGAAGAGCTAACTCTGCTTGAGTATACTTTCAAGCTCCTCTTCATGAATAGCAGATAAACAAGCAAATGAAAATCCGAAGAAGATTCACAAGAGTCATCAAAAGCCTTTTGAGAGGATCGCTACCAAAGCTAAATTATCTTTCTTAGGATGATCAACTCTTTTAATTTCATGAGTCTTGAGTTTACTATAAAGCAATTCTAAAGTAAGACTTGAAAGATCAACATTTTCTTCTATAGCAAGAGCTTTCATCTCCCACTCCTTGGTGTTGATTGCAGCCAAGAGATGGGTGGCATTTTCAGATTGAGAATATTCAATATCAACAAACTTTCATTTGATTAATTACTTTATTAAAGCGATGAAAATGTCATCGATGCTCTCTCCAGACGATCTCGAATTTATTGTACTCACGCTTGTAAACAGTTTGGCGCACCTTTTTGATTTGGGACGAACCCTCATGATATGTTTCGAGATTGTTCCAAATTTCATGCGCAGTTGAAAGATTGCAAATTCTATCATATTCTTGTCTACCAAGTGCACCATATAAAAGATTCTTAGCCTTATTGTTGTTAGCCAAAAGAATTGCGTAAGCGGTGTAGCAATTTCGGGAATAACCAATGGGCTCTAACAACATCCCAAATAGCTTGTCCCTCGCTCTCAAGAAATACGCGCATACGATTCTTCCAATAGGCATAGTCGTGCCCATCGAAGATATGCGGTTTAGTAGAAAACTTATCCATCGGCAAAGTTCAGTGACCGGTTAAGATCAAGAGTGAACTAACCAGGCTCTGATACCACTTGTTGGACCGTAAAGGCGACTAGAGGGGGGGGGGTGAATAGGAGCACGCTCACTTTTTCACAAATTATAAACTCGATACAATTTCACTCCAGTAGCTATTCGAAAGCTATGAAGATCAATATACCAGTACAGCGGAAGACTAGTATTGAATCCAATTAAACCCCTAAGCAATAAAACAAAATCAACTAAGATTACTAAGACTCACAGCACGGGCGGTCTGACCGTTGTACTCAACCGGTCGGACCGATTGCCGGGCGGTCTGACCGGCGTTGTGCTGGCGGTCGGACCGCTCGAAAATCGGTTTGACCGTTGATGACGGGCGGTCTGACCGGCCGACTCGTAACCGATCCGCAACAAGAAAATCACCGATGACGGTTGCAATTAGGTGAAACTTTTGATTCTCAACTCCAATCTTTATGAAACTTTGCACACACCTTCTATATGCTATTGAGGACCTATTCCAATCGAATATTATGATAATTCTTGGAACGATCTTGAGCAATTGTCAATTGATTAACAGAAGGTCTAAAACCGGGCAAGAACGAAAACTTGATCCTAAAGCTTGTTCGTGAGAGATTGATGATCAAGATGATGCTAGATAGATTCACACATATCACAGCAAGCTAATTTACGTGAAAGAATCAATCACAAACTCGCGGATCAAAGAAAGCCCTAAAATCACCAAATTGAAAGAAAGAACGAAAAGAGACTTATCTCAAGCAAACCTTGCATAGATTGATTTCGTGATTGAAGCTGGATTACATCCACACCATCATGGATCAGTAGACAATCAAGGATCACGAAATTCACCACAAACCATCAAGAGCCCTAGCCTCCACCTCAACTCCCCTAAAGACAATTAGGGTTTGAAAACATAAAAAGGCGAGAGAGAGAGAGGTGCAGCCACCATCTCCTCCTATTTATAGTGGAGGCCTAAAACTCTTAGGGTTTGACTTAATTGGGCTCCCGTTAAGGCCCACTAACAAACGGGTCACACACGCACGCTTCGCGAAGCGCCGTCTTTAACTTTTGACCTAAACCGCTTCACCATGTGCCATGGATTCGCCAATAGGTCACCCTTGTCCATCTTGTGTCACGCTTGAGTCGTTGACTCACCCGCATCGCCGATCGCTCGACCTCAACTCTTCAAGTCTAGTCCCGATTCTCCTCGCCGCTGACCGTCGTTGACCACCAAGCTACCGCACAACCACGCACAAGAAAACACGAATTCGGGAACAAGTTCTTCACAACTTGACCCATGTTAGTCAAAACATGCATCATGCAAATCATATGCCATGAAACCAATGACTTTGACCTAACAAATCAACATCGCCACGGTTGGCGGACGCTCAAGTAGAAACCGGTCCGACCGCTCCAGTGAGCGGTCGGATCGCCCATGGCGGTCGGACCGCTCCTCGTGAGCGGTCGGACCGCCCTTAGACTTAGCGAAATTCAAGCTCCCAAATTCAAATATTCGAAACTTTAAACCAATAGAACTTTTCACCGAGACTCCAAAATCATGAGACCAAGTGCATTAGGATCCCTTACTTGTCTACAACACCTATTTTTGGCCCACTCGATTTGAACATTTTGGTCATCGCCGTCCGATCCGCCCCACTGGCCGGTCCGACCGATATGGGACCGGTCGGATCGCGTGCAAGGACCGGTCGGACCGCCTCGAGCAAGAAGCTCGTAACTTTGTCGAAAACGCGTGAAACGACAAACCGTAAACGCCATTGCCAATTGTCACATCATCCTAAGATCTGGAGCATATCCCCATGAAATCCACACTTTTCGATGTCATGCTTAGCAATGCTTAGCTACCGGTAGAATTGGACGGTTATCGACTTAGTCGATAACCTTGATCACACAAATCATTTTATTACTCTTTGTTCAGCACCTTGTGCTAAATTATTTTGAAAACAAAAAGTGCAAATGAAATGATTTAGACTTGGGCAAGTGGTTGGATGGTGGGTTATTGGTTTTGCGGATGTCATGCCCGGGTCAACAAGGACCGAACATCTTGTTACACTAAACCAAGCATTTTGCGTGCTAACCACGCGAGAGGGATATGAGACCTCTCTTGACTAAGTACTTTGGCATGTGTTAACTTCGAGTCGCAGGAGGTGGGTTGTGTGTGTTGTGTGAAAAAGGATCAGTGTTATTGTGTTGGGTGTGCAGTGGTGGAGTTCAGGGTAGGTTCTCCATGTGAGGACCCCCGGGTTATTTCCGTAAGACCGAGATTTACTTGGTCTTAAGGAAATAACTCTGGGCCTCAAGTAAATGAATTCCACCTTTACTCCATCCAAGTGAGGAGCTCGACCGAAACTAGAGCCCTGGTAATCATGCGCGCTGCTCCTCTGCAAGCACTAAATGATTATCGGTTCTCCAAACGGTCAAAGCCAATGCTTGGACAAGTTTAAGTGGGATTCATAACAGCGAGTATGAGGTCGTGTTGACTCCCAGGATCAGCGACCAACACGCTCATACTCTCATTCAACGTTGATCACATCCATACAACAATGTACATTAACAATCCAAAGGACATACAACATAATAGTTAAGTCTACAATTATTACATAACGGCCGACTGGCCAAATTTAAATAAGAGTGATAAATGACAGCGGAAGAAAGATAAATAAACCAAAAGGTCCAGCATGGTATGCCCCATAACCCAAGGCAACCGACTGGGGGTTAGATAATAACACTACTCGTCAGTGTCGCCTAAATCGGCACTGACGAGCTCAACGGTCTCGAAGTCGTCCTCACCTGAAAAGGCCAGTAAACATCTGGCTGAGTACAAGTGTACTCACATGTCTCACACAAAGTAAAATTAGTTATGCTAGAGGTTGTTCCAAAGGATGGCTCATATTGGCTTAGTTTTGCAAAAGAGACGCAACAATTTACAACCTACACATACTAGTTTTTCAAGTGCCATTTCGAAATCAGATTTGAAGTAGAAGTAAAGCATGTGAATAAGTAGTAAATTGAATAACAAACAAATCATAGAAATAACAAAGTGGCTGTCCACTTTGATAAAAAAAAATACATGAACATCCCATTCATGACGGATACCAAGTTATAACCATAAATTTTTAATTCCAAGACTAACAATAGCAACCATGTAACTCAAGTGGTCGTCCATAACCGTGGACACGGCTATTCGAATATATTTATACCCTGCAGGGGTGTACTACTTTACCCACATGACTTGATTAGCCCGTATGCCTCCAGATGCCTCTGAAAATAGCATACTTTCTAAGGTATGCCAGACGGGTAAACCAAGACTCAGTATTTTTCACCAAGTTGACATTATTGAGTTGAATCGCCCATGCGCGACATGATCCCACTTAGGGTAGGCTACACCACCTTCCAACCAAATGGGCACACAAGTTGTGCCGGGAACACCGACCCAATTGATAAAGCTTAAATAGTGTTACCCACACAATAAAAGATTGCAATCGGCACCCTACGAAACTGTGGATATCGTGAGGATATGTGCACGATCTCAGGATGATGAGTCAATTGGCAATGGCTTTGTTGGTTTGCAAAATCTCGCGTTTTCGGGGTTTGCTTCATGCTGTCAGACCACAGGCGGTCTGACCGGTGGTGTGGGGCGGTCAGACCGCCCGTGGGACGGTCGGACCGGCAGTGGTGGCCGGTCGGACCGGCCTGACCTAAAGTTGGATTTTGGGGCTAATCCAAAAATAGGTTGTGTAGGCAGGTGAGGGGAGTCTCCTGGATGTGGTTGCATCATTTTTGGAGCTCCCAGTCAAAAGTTCTATTGAGTTGAAAATTCCAGAAGGTTTCGGATTTTCAAGCTAGAATTTTGGCTAAGTCCTTTTGACCGGTCTGACCGCCGTTGTGGAAGCGGTCCGACCGGCCTTGTGGGGCGGTCAGACCGGCAACGACTTGGAGGTTAGCCAAGTTTGCATTGATGTGGTTTCATTGTGGTTTATGTTTGGTTATCAATGCTTTATTGATGTATATTGCATTGCGGAACTAACGTGGGTCAAGTTGTGAAGAACTTGTTCCCGTAAACGGTTTGTTTGTCTATTGTCGCGGTGGCTTGCAGGTCAACGACGTCAACGGTGAGTGGATCGGGACTACGCTTGGAGAGCCGAGGTCCAGAACGATCGTGGATACCGGGTGAGGTCGTGTGACTCAAGCATGGTGCAGGATGGGCAAGATGGATCGAACGGGTGGTTCGGTGCAGCTGGTTGGATCAGGCGGTGCGGATATCGGTGCAAGTCTCTGAGAGGTTCCGATGGGATTCGGACAAGAGAGGCTTGGCGACGCGATGAGAACCGCTGATCAACCTACGCGTGGTGAAGCAGGCGATTGCTTCAACAGTTGAGAGTGTGGGTCTCATGTGTGAGTGGGTCCCAAAAAGTGGATCCCTAGTCCTCTCCTATAAATAGAAGGGGGGAGATGTAAAACCCCCTTGAAGCTTCCACTTGGTTTGCCCCTTCTTTTCTAGGGTTAGGTTTGGAGAGGAAGAGAGGAGAGATTGTGATTGCTCCTTGGTGAGCTCTTGTCCTCCTTGTTGGAGTGGCTTTGTAAGCATCTTGTGAGATCAATCAATCTTGTGATGCTTGCTTGAGAGATCATTTGTCTCCTCTTTGTGTTCTTCTCTCATTTGGATGAATTTGGTGCTTCCTTGATTCAAGTGTTTAAACTTGGTCTTTTGACCCTTTGTGTCTTGCTTTGATGTGTGGGAGTACTCCTAGAATCATCTAGACCATCAACCCCCACAAGCAAGTCTTGAATCAAAGTTTTCATATTTCTAGGGTTTGTGCACTTCTTTGTTAAATCCTTGAGAGATCGATTCTCAAGTGGATCCAAGGATCGCCGCTAGAAATAGGTCTCCAATATCATTAGGAGGTGTGCTCGAAATTTGGTCAAGTTTCATTGGTTGAATCAAAAGTTGGATCAAATTTCGTTTTGGATTTGGGGTGATTTTTCAAGATTGGATCGAACCGTCCGACCAGTATTTCAACGGCGGTCCGACCGCCAGATATTCGATCACTGCTCGCGGGTCGAACCGTTGCCCACCGGTCCGACCGCCGATTAGTTGCGGTCCGATCATTGGTTGAACGTCGGTCCGACCGCTGTGGTAGCCGGTCGACCGCCAAGGGCCTGATCAACCCTTTGAGTTTAAGTCTCCACTTTTGTGTCGTGTGGTTGTCGGGGTTATCGAATTCAGCACAAGGCGTCCATTGTGGTGCTTATTGATCTTCTTAGCTTTCATAGCTAAAGGAGTAAAGTTCGTGTTGAATTTGACTTAGGCGAGAAAAGTTTTGAAAGCGCCTATTCACCCCCTCGATCGCCTTCCGGTCCTACAAGTGGTATCGAGCCTGTTAGCTCTTTTCTATAGATCTTAACCGGTCTTTGGAGCCATGGCGATCGAGCGATATTCAATCAGCCACATGTTTTGATGGAGTTGATTTTGCATATTGAAGGCCGAATGGAGGCCTACATCGAGGCTCAAGGGCACGCGATTTGGCTTAAGGTGAAAAACCCTTATGTCGTGCCAGCCGATGACAATTTGATCACTCCAGATGTGGAGAACAACAGCAGGGCTCGGAATTTCTTGATTCAAGGCCTTAGTCGATCGGAGTTTGAGCGTGTTGCTCACTTGTCGTCGCTCATGAGATCCGCGGACTCTTTGTGATTATCACGAGGGTCCATCGCGATCAAGGAAGTGAGACAGAACCAGCTAAAGAAAGCATACTCCAAGATCGAGCAAAGACCTGGTGAATCTTTAGATGAGCTGTGGGGGAGATTTTCTAAAATTCTTCATGATCTCCGCGCTGTTGATCTTATCTTTTCAGAGTCTGAAAATGCACGCCAGCTCTTGGGTGCTTTGGATGTGAAGGTCTGGGGGATGAAGATCACTGCCATCAATGACAACACTGTCATGAGTGAGCTTACCATGGATAAGCTTTACTCGAGGTTGAAGACGCATGAGATTGATTTTATCTCGCGTCTCCCCACGACAGAGCCGATGGCTTTAGTGGTTGACAACTCTAAGGGTAGATATGCTGATTCTTTTAATGTTAGCTCATCTGGATTTTCTTTGTCTGCTTTGCATTCTTTGAGCGATGAGCAACTTGAGAGACTACCCGAGGATGACTTAGCCCTCCTATCCACAAAATTCACGAGAGCCTACAATAATGTGAGGAGTAGGAGGAGAGGTGGACCTATCACATGCTTTGAATGTGGTGAGCCAAACCACATTCGCTCTAGATGCCCCAAGCTGAAGGGCAAGGAGGAGAAGGAGTCACAAAGGCATCCTCAAGCGAGGGATGCTAAGTCCAAGAAGACAAACTATCGCAAGTTTATCAGCCGAGTCCTTGAAGATCTAGAGGATGTGAGCATGGAAGATGTGGACTCGGAGTCGGAGGACGACAAGAGTGACTCCCGTGGCAAGAAGAAGGCACGTGATTTCACAGGCATGTGCTTTATGGCTAAGAACAACACACGGCTACTCCTCCAACAAATGAGGATCCTTTCAAGTGATCCCGATGAGGTATGCCCTTCACTTCGACATGAAAAGGGCTTTAGTGCTTCTGAACAAAAATTGCATAAGCAAGCTAAAGTGATCAAGAAACAGGATACAATGATTGATAATTTGAACCTAGAAGTGGTTAGGCTCAAATCCATTAATCCTGATGATTTCTGTGATTCATGCTCTAGCTTGCTTAATGAATTGTCAAGCTTGAATAATGCTCATTCCTCTGTTGAAGAACAATTGAAAATGCTCTTTCCGAACTAGAATCTCTCAAGTCTAGTTCATTTGCATGAATGCCATTCCGCTTGATGTGATCGCTTAGAAGCTATTCCATTAAATTGCTCAAACTATGCTTTGCTAGAATTGAAACTGGATAGCTCTTTAAAAGAATTGCAAAATTTGATGCTAGTCACACTTGTTCTCATTGTAAGAATAATCGAATTAAAATGCAAGAGATGGTGAAATGGTTGCTTATTCTAGAATTGCCTCTTGTGAAAATTGCCCTAAGCTTACAATTGAGATTGAAGCTTTAAACAAGACTCTCAAGAGAAAGCTAAAATTGAAAGATCCTTGTCTCTTCTCGCTTCCAAGAAAGTCATTGATTCTTCCTCTTGTATGTTGCATGTGAAATTGATATTGCTATTGGTAAGATACAAGAGGCTTTTAGAGTCAAATTTAAGGAGCAGATTGAATAGGATTGAGAGTCCTATTGTGTGTCTTGTGAGGCTCTTAAAGTGGAAGTGGATCTTCTTAAGAGCAAACATGTTGAGGCAATCGATTCTAAAAAGTGCTCCAATTGTGGAGTTTTGGCAAAAGAGAACGATTACCTCAAAATGACTCTTGAGAAGTTTTCTAGTGGGAAAAAGAAGCTCAACTTGATTCTAGATCAATCCAAGGTGAGTGTGAAAAACAGTGGCTTAGGCTTTAAGTCCCTAGAGCTCTCCAAGAATGTCTCACCAAAGATTGCTAGAGTTGTGAAAAGTGGTTTGGTTGAGCAAGAACCTTCTTTGACTCCAAAGGTTGTTCCTAAAGCTGTAGGTTCTGCTCAATCTCTTTCTAGCAAGAAAGGTGCTTCTGTCTCACCAGTACGGACTCCTCAAAAGGTCAAGTACAATTGCACCTTCTGCAAGAAAGAGGGCCACACCGTTGAGTTTTGCTTCCGGAGAGCAAAGATTGAGAGGAAAGAGAGGATGAGCGCTTTGAGATCCATTAGAGGAGTCTCTTCTTCAGCTGTAGTCTCTAGAGCCGGGCAGCCTATTCAGAGTACCACATATAGGCCTAGGTTTGTAGAGAATTTTGTTGACTCTTTTGGTGGATCCAGGCAGCAGGTTGGTCTTGGATATCGTGAGGATAGACCACGGGTAGCACCTAGACAGGGGGAGTATCGGTCTTTTGGTAGATCGTTTTGGAGAGGTCCAGGTGGTGCTCATGGGCATTCTTATGATTTTGTGCCTAATCATTTTTCTGCTGCTTCTTTTGCTTTTCCCAGGCCTCGTCCATCTCAGTACTGGACACCCAGATCCCTTATCTCAAATCCCAGTACTGAGGCATGGATGTTTTGAGGGAATTTGCTCTTTTTTTGTTTTCATTGTATCATAATGCATTTTTATTTCAAATATCGTGCATTGCATAATAAAACTTGTGGAGCTTTGAGTATTATCCTTGTATGGCTTGATTTCATACTCTATACCTTGTCATATCAAGTGATAGTATGCTAGACTTCTTTTATGGCTCTTCTTGTTTAGCTCAGCTTTTGTCTTGCTAGCTTTATATCTGTGAGCAACTTGAATCGAATCATGTCTTGTTGGATCTTGTGACTAGTTTTGCTCTAGTGATCCTTTTATGATTCTTGCCATGTCAAATAGGTTGAATAGAGTCTTGAACTTATTTTGAGATGAAAAATGAGCTTTTTATCTTCTTAAGTCAAGCAAATGAAAAATGAGATTTTCTGTGCGAAAAAACTGATCTCACCAATCCTTTCTCATGAGACGGCTTGCCATTGCACTAGGCATGAACTCAGGGGGAGTTTTGGATGACCTAGACCACTCTTTTAAGCTTATCGCTTGAGATGGTCGCGGCAAGGCTTGAGATCTAGCACAGTGAAAAAGTTTTTTTTAAATGCTCAAAATGCTAAGTGCTTGAGTTTTGCTTCAAAAGAATACTCTTGATGCTCAAAATGCCTCAGTTCTTGTTTTGAGTCTCTTTTTGCTTATAGACATGGCTTGACTCATTATTGGTTGCTTTTAGTGGAACTTTGACATTGAGCAACCTTTCATGATTTTAATTTGTTAATCTCGATTGTCGCTATCTGGTTTTAGCTTTGCAAAGACATGTTTTGCCATGATTGAATATAGCGTCTTCTCTTTATATGGCTTGGTATATGTCTTGTCTTGTCTACATAGATAATGGTCATGGCTCCTTTTGTTAAATTTCAAAAATAAAGTCATTTCTTCATGCTCGTTCTTGTCCCATGCATCTTGATGAATTCATTGTCAAAGGGGAGAAGGATTGAAGAAAATGTCGCTTGGAGCTTTTGGTTTCTGAAGGTTTCATACATAAAAGAACACACACACACACAAAAATTTGTGAACCTTTTGAAAATTTGTGATCATAGTGAGTTGAGTCTCTGGGTTTTATTGCCTTTTCTCGATTTGAATTGCAATTCAAGAAGACTCACAATGATCAAAGGTCAAATAGAACATATTGTCTTTCATATGGACCTTAGTGAGATTTTTGGCCATCTTCCGAATTTGAATCCTTTTGTGCGCTCATTGCCATATCTCACTTGCCTATACTATTCAAGCCGCCTTGGTGGTTCCTAAGCTTTTTCTTGCTTTTGGACCAAGTTGTGCCTTTATGCTAAAACGGCGATTTTTTACTTTTCAATTTGAAAAATCACATTTTCTTGGAAATTGCCAATGTGTTCATCAAGGGGGAGATTGTGGATATCGTGAGGATATGTGCACGATCTCAGGATGATGAGTCAATTGGCAATGGCTTTGTTGGTTTGCAAAATCTCGCGTTTTCGGGGTTTGCTTATCGCCGTCATCACCAAGCGGTCCGACCGGTGGTGTGGGCGGTCGACCGCCGTGGGACTGATCGGACCGGCGGTGGTGGCCGGTCGGACCGGCCTGACCTAAAGTTGGATTTTGGGGCTAATCGAAAAATAGGTTGTGTAGGCAGGTGAGGGGAGTCTCCTGGATGTGGTTGCATCATTTTTGGAGCTCCCAGTCAAAAGTTCTATTGAGTTGAAAATTCCAGAAGGTTTCGGATTTTCAAGCTAGAATTTTGGCTAAGTCCTTTTGACCGGTCTGACCGCCGTTGTGGAAGCGGTCCGACCGGCCCGAAATCGGTCGGACCGGCCTTGTGGGGCGGTCAGACCGGCAACGACTTGGAGGTTAGCCAAGTTTGCATTGATGTGGTTTCATTGTGGTTTATGTTTGGTTATCAATGCTTTATTGATGTATATTGCATTGCGGAACTAACGTGGGTCAAGTTGTGAAGAACTTGTTCCCGGAAACGGTTTGTTTGTCTATTGCTGTGCAGGTGGCTTGCAGGTCAACGACGTCAACGGTGAGTGGATCAGGACTACGCTTGGAGAGCCGAGGTCCAGAACGATCGTGGATACCGGGTGAGGTCGTGTGACTCAAGCATGGTGCAGGATGGGCAAGATGGATCGAACGGGTGGTTCGGTGCAGCTGGTTGGATCAGGCGGTGCGGATATCGGTGCAAGTCTCTGAGAGGTTCCGATGGGATTCGGACAAGAGAGGCTTGGCGACGCGATGAGAACCGCTGATCAACCTACGCGTGGTGAAGCAGGCGATTGCTTCAACAGTTGAGAGTGTGGGTCTCATGTGTGAGTGGGTCCCAAAAAGTGGATCCCTAGTCCTCTCCTATAAATAGAAAGGGGGGAGATGTAAAACCCCCTTGAAGCTTCCACTTGGTTTGCCCCTTCTTTTCTAGGGTTAGGGTTTGGAGAGGAAGAGAGGGAGAGATTGTGATTGCTCCTTGGTGAGCTCTTGTCCTCCTTGTTGGAGTGGCTTTGTAAGCATCTTGTGAGATCAATCAATCTTGTGATGCTTGCTTGAGAGATCATTTGTCTCCTCTTTGTGTTCTTCTCTCATTTGGATGAATTTGGTGCTTCCTTGATTCAAGTGTTTAAACTTGGTCTTTTGACCCTTTGTGTCTTGCTTTGATGTGTGGGAGTACTCCTAGAATCATCTAGACCATCAACCCCCACAAGCAAGTCTTGAATCAAAGTTTTTCATATTTCTAGGGTTTGTGCACTTCTTTGTTAAATCCTTGAGAGATCGATTCTGCGAAGTGGATCTCAAGGATCGTCGCTAGAAATAGGTCTCCAATATCATTAGGGAGGTGTGCTCGAAATTTGGTCAAGTTTCATTGGTTGAATCAAAAGTTGGATCAAATTTCGTTTTGGATTTGGGGTGATTTTTCAGTACTGGACTGAACCGGTCCGACCGGTATTTCAACGGCGGTCCGACCGCCCGTATATTCAGACCGCTGTTCTGCCGGGTCGAACCGCTGTCCACCGGTCCGACCGCCAGTTAGTTGCCGGTCAGACCGCTGGTTGAACGTCGGTCCGACCGCCTGTGGTAGCCGGTCTGACCGCCAGTGCCCAGATCAACCCTTTGAGTTTAAGTCTCCACTTTTGTGTCGTGTGGTTGTCGGGGGTTATCGAATTCAGCACAAGGCGTCCGCTGTGTGCTTATTGATCTTCTTAGCTTTCATAGCTAAAGGAGTAAAGTTCGTGTTGAATTTGACTTAGGCGAGAAAAGTTTTGAAAGCGCCTATTCACCCCCCCCTCAGTCGCCTTTCCGGTCCTACAGAAACATATATGCGATGGAACACATATACATCCTCACACCACCAGTCATCAACTCAACAACACCAACCCCTTACTTAACCAAGCAGTGCCCATACACTGCGTGTGGTAGCACGAGTTTTGCTTGAAACGCAGGTACCCAAAGTTTGGTCCTTAATTGTCCAGACAAGTCCAACACTTACCCAAACTCGTGCGCAATTGCACCTTCACTAGCATCCACTTGTGCAGACCAAAGCTCATTTCAAATGACAAAATTTTAACTCATAAAACAGATACAAAGATCTGAAATTAACCAAAAAGTTATAAAGTTTGTGTTTCCCACAATTGTCGGGTTAGTCCCGACAATCAAAATACCGTTCTAGACTTGCATGGCTAAGCAAACACATACCACGTAAGTCACACAACTTATCTTAAGCATCTCAGTACTGGAATAATTCATGGATAACCACAATGACGAGATAATAGGAGGTGTCTAACTATTCATCATAAAAATAGCGACATTTAACAAAATAACATGCAAGCAATTAACATTGCACTAACTTAACGAAATCATGGATCAAATATGATGCAAAAGAAATTTCAAATGATGCTTGCCTTTCTGGGAGTTTACTTGCTCACTTGCGGTTACGTAGTCGTTCATTTGCAACAAATTGGACTATATAGAAATACCGACATCGAATGAACATCGAGAAAGGCCAAAAATTTAAATTTCTCAAAAATGAATGACATTTTTACAGTAGCTATATTATGATTTTAGATGAATTTAGGTGAAATAATTATTTCATTTGGATTTTGCATGTGAAATTTATGGTAGTTCGAAAATCAGTTTTTGGTAAAATGCTGAAAAATGGGTTTTAGTTACTATTCATCCAAAATCCAATTTTTAGCAAAAATTTGTAGAACTGTGGTGAATAAAATGATTACATATCTAATTAGATAATATAATTATAAGACCAAAATAACTTGGTTCAACTCATTTGTAGTTCATATGAATTAGTTATAAATTTTCAAAGTTAAAATCATTTTATAGTGTAAAAGTAATTCTTTTTTGAAATTTCAACCACATAAAAATACTTTTTAACTCAATGTAACTTAGCCTCTGTCATAATCAAAATACTCCATCCAACCACTCAATGTCTGGATTAACGATCTTCCAACTATACAACATATTCGACAATTGTACGAAATCCACCAACTTGTGGGTTTAAAACCATGGCTATATCCATCAATCATTCTCCGATATATTATTTAAGCTAATACTAACTATCTAGCTCTACTAGTCTCAACTCGGTAATTCATATTTGCATCCATCCAAAATTTCCACAGACCGAGGTTTATTTTACCAACCGACTCTTAATGGACTTAACAATCTAATAACACACCCATCATCCAATCGCTCACTTACCGATCAACTCATATTCATACCACCGAACTTAGTCGTGCACCATCTCTATCAATTCAATCATATATGTGCTACTACGGTCAACTAATAATCCTTTATCTAGTAATCCAATTAAGGGTAAAAATATATCAACTCGACACATAGGACTTAACTACTACATACACGGTAATCCAAATATTTATCCGCAATCAAATAATCCAATCATACCTTCTCCCAATTGCAGCATGTATAACTTACATAGATATTAATTAAGCCATCCAACCAACTTGCTCACGATAAAATAAATTGTCCGATTCAACATTCATATTTCCTTAATCATCATCACAAGAGCTATCCCTCAAGTAATAATTCATAAAATCCTTATGCATCCTATCTCCTAAAACTATTAATCCAATGTGAGAAGAAACCTCCAATTAATTTATCCCAATATCACCACTAGCTTTCATACGACCTTACAATAATATCGGCCAATCAAAATAATCAACTCATAAATTTAATCTAGCATCCATCGATCAATAATACTCATATTTTGCCACAATAACTCTATTTATTCGCATCCACCAATATATCGATATATAATCATGCCTACTCATAAATACAACCTAACCGGAGAATTATACCGGTCATAAGCTATCAAATCATTTTTATAAATAAATATGCATAAAAAATATGTAATGCTCATGACTAATATGCAACATGCACAACTAATATCGTAAACATAATTTGACACTAAAGATTTTTACTGCGGCACCAAGCGTGCAAAATATCACCGGACTTCTTTTCGGCTACACGTCCACGTCCACCGTAGTCGTCGCCGTCCCCGCATCCGTTTGGCCTCTCGTCCGCGTTCACATCCGACTCCTCGTCCATGTCGGTCGTCCTAGTGCCGCGCCCGCCACTCGTCGCGTTGACCCGCCTCGCCGCCGCCATCGCGCGCTACATGCATGGCCGCCGCATGCATGCGCCGTCCTTGCCGACGCCTGCCGAGGCCGGCCGCGACGCATACACCCGCCGAGCCGCCACCCACGCATGCATGCGCGCGCCGCCGCCACTCGCATGTGCCGCCACCTCGGTGTGCGTCTCGCCACTCGGCGGCTCGCCTCGGCCTCGCTTAGGCAAGACGCCGCCCGCCGAGCTACTCGACGCCGAGTGCCGCTGCTCCACCGCCTTGCCTCCTCGCCCGGCCGCCGGGCTCGCCACCTTAGCCTCGGCGTCGCGCCACAGATCGTCCGCCAGCTTGTCGTGACCGCCACTAGCCGAACAAATGCGCAGAAGCCCATTACCGAGCCGGTGCACTGCCAAGAAGCCTCCGCCGCCTTAGTCAGACCGCCGGCCGGTAAGTTGCCGCTAGTCACGCCATCGAGCTGCGCTGCATGAAGCCACCGAGTGAGCATTCTTTGCATGGGTAGCTAGCACTAGCCGCAATTCTTCGCCGCCGCACTGTAATTTGTGCTTGCTCTCGAGTCGCCAAGGTGCATGGCCGGCCATCGTGGTGGCATGGTGCCATGAAGCATAGCTCATGCTACAATGCATTTCTCCCTTCTCTTCTTGCATGATGCCCAAAAGACTATGCATGTAAAATCTAGTGTAATGAATTGAAAGATTGCCAGTTTTGTGGGAGAATGGAAGGAGAGAAGTATGGGAGATGAATATGCACTAATGTTGTTGCTTTCTTGGTGACTAGAAGTGGTCGCCTTGGTGGGCAAAGAACATGGCGTGGAGGGTATTCGTGGGGAAGTGATACGGTGGCGGTGGGGTGTTGCTTCTACTGTGTGCTTTGGTAGTTGGGAATAAAGAAATGGGGATGGCAAGTGGTGGCAAGTGGCGGATAAACAAAGATGGCGGTGGGTGTTAGGAGGTGGCGATGGGTTGCTTTAGTGTGTGAAGAAATGGTAGGGAGGAAAGATTTGGCTAGGAGGGTAGGATGCTTTGGTGGACAAGACTTGGCAGGGAAAAGATGTAGTAGTGGGTGCAAGAATGCTCTCTGGGTGTTCGGTTAGAAAAATAATTTTCGAATGAACAATGTTTTCAGACTTTACCGAAATGGCTGACCGTGTTATGTAATTTTTAGACATAGTTTCTTAACTCCAAAAATTACGAAAATTTTAGGGGAGGTTCTTGACATAATGTAGATGCTTAGGTAAAAATTTAAGGAATTTATACACAGTGTGCTGCTCTCTAAAAATCTTTAAATTTTTAAATGAAAAGCAGTATAGCTTTTCCTCTCTCTTTCTTTTAAGTCGCCCAAACGACCTTGTATGTGTAAACCGATTATAGAAACGGAATGTCCTCGAGACAACGATCACGATGACATAACATGTGTTGCATGATTTATAGTTTTTTGTTGTGATTGCGAGGAGAGAAGTTGGAAAAATAAAGAATGGATACGCATGTATTTTATCTGCGAGTTCTTCATCCTTTTTGCGAATTCGCTCAAACTGCTATGCATGCGAAAACAAATTATAGAAATGGGTTTCTCGTGCAATGACAATCGCGGTGGTATGACATGCATAGCTTGGTTTTGAAGTTTCGGCTGAGATTTGAAGGGGAGAAACGACAGGAGTTAGCAGGGTCGGGAAATAGAAGAGATGACCGGAAAAGAAGGAACACGCGGTCGTTTCACCCGCGATCGGTCGAATTGGAAAATGAGAACGACGATACTAATGTACGCATCATGATTTTTGAAATGCAAGCGAAACAGGAAACAAAATAATTTAATTTAATTGCAGTCTCCCAAACAATTTGATTTAACTTTAAATGCAACCCTTTTAAATAATTCAATTTGATTTTGATTTTTTTTGAAGCAACATTTTAATTAAACCCTAGAAAAATTTTAAAACACAGTCATAAATTTAATAGATCGCCAGATTAAATATTAACATCCTGATTCTGAAAATCAGGATGTTACACTCCACCTCGAGGGGCGTCGTAGTTGTCCAAGGCTTTACCCGTGAGGGGTAGTTGATCGAAGCTTTACGATGACTCTGACACAACGTATGGGTTTCTATCCATACGGGCGACTCGCAGTTAATGCATAATATTGTAAATGTCTCGTAGGACTTAGCCGTGCCGCAATACCTAAGGAAGTGTGCTTATAGCTTGGCAAAAAGGCGGTCTGGCGTGTGGGTACATTGGTACACCCCTGCAGGGTTCAAACTATTCGAATAGCCTCGTCCTAGGTTATGGACACGCTTGGGGAGGTCTTCCAAGAGTTAGACTACAACCTTTTAATTAAAATTTGACATGATTGGTACGAATGGGTAATTCATGCTATTGTTGTGGTGACTATGGGTTCAGTCACTTTCATGATGGTTGTTGTCATCTATCTATCATTATTATTGTCACTACTACAAAAGAGTCTATAGCAGACGGTCCATCACAGACGGTTCCTAAGGAACCGTCTGTGTTGGGTCTGTCTGGCCTTGTTTTGGCGGCGGGCCTATCACGCAGCGGTTCTATTTAAGAACCGTCAGGATATCACTGACGTTCTTAAAAGAACCGTCATGGAAACATCACGCACGGTTCTATATCGTAATCGCTCGGATAATCACCATCACGCACGGCTCGAAATAGAACCGTGCAGTGATTTCTGCGCTTCATATAAATTGAGCCGAGACATCCTCACCGCATTGCGCCGTGTCTTCCGCTCCAAGCGCCACTTCCCGCCCTAGCTCCTCACTGCGGCTGTGTCTACCGCTCCAGCGCCACTTCCTCGCCCTAGCTCCTCCAACTCGCGCCACTTCCTCGCCTCTAGCTCCTCATCACACTGTTCACCGCTCACAGCGCCACTTCCCGCCTCTAGCTCCTCCAACTGCGGCTCCTCCTCTATCTTGGTATGAGCACATGATCGATCTTGCAATGTCAATGTTGGAATAAATAATATTAGCCCCGCAAATCTTAGTTTTGAATAATGGTTTCCTTATAACTAATGAACTAAAATTTGACTTAGGAGTGGTAACTTAATAAAATTGAATTAGGTCTAATAATCACTAAAATTTGAGTTAGGATAATTAATTGGCTTAAAAATAAAATTTACATACCGGTTCACAAGACGGTGGGGTTTGGGTCAAGCAATATTGCATTTGCGGTTCCGTATTTCGTGTTAATAAGTGTTGTATGAGATGATGCCTATATTTGGGTTGCATGATTGTTCAATTGAGATAGATATCGGTGTCGAGAGGTAGGGATCATGGTTGTGGCCGTAGGCATGGCTACGCTATGCCACCGCTGTGGTACTTAACTAGTGAAGACTTTTCTTTCAATAACCTTAGATGCAAATGTTGGAGAATGAGTTTATATTGCACATTTTTTTGCTATAAATTAATCGCTAATCAATTTGACACTAATTTGTTACATGCGTAGTGTAGATGGATCGAATCGATGTACGGTGTGAACCGTGTGAGTCAAGATTACATTAATGGCGTGGTTGCTTTTAGAAGAGCCACGAGCGGTGATATGTTGAAGAAGGGGATAAATTTTATGTCTTCGTCTGGTGCATTGATTGCGTAATCAAGATGTTTAACAACGCGCGCAGATCGAGCGCACTTGATTCAAGGGTTTCAAAAAGGGTATACATGTTGGACCAGTCACGGTGAAGAGCAGATTATACCAGAAGTTAATAATGACGACATCGCCGAGGAAGTCAACGATTTGCCGGATGTGGAAAACCGTCTGTGATAACCGCCTGTTATCACAGACATAAAAATTCAGACGGTTCAAAAACCGTCTGTGATGACGGTTCCGAACCGTCTGTGATAATGTTTTCTGTAGTAGTGTGTTGTCTAGCTGTTATTTGAACAATAAAAACAGATTGTAAATTTGCTTTCAAATGTACCATCTTATTGCAAATAACGATTGCTTTATGCCAAAAATGAAACATACAGCCTCCACTCAAATAAGCTTGCATGTAGCATATGTATAGGTCTGTTATTCTACACGTAAGTCCTCCGGAGTACAATTTTTGTACTCATTTGCTTTGCTTAACTATTTGTTGCAGAGGAGGAAGGTGAGCCCCAATGGCCTCACTTTTGTGAGATGTGCTGCGGGTTTGACGGCTAGCTTGGCGGTCTGGTCGGTTGCCTTGTGGGTAAAGGCACACTGATTGACTCTATTGTTTATGGCCATCTTATGGCACTTTTGCTTCCACTGTTTAAATTATTTGTATGACTTTGGGCCGGTCGGCCTCTCTTTTGTAATAGCTTTACTATGTATGTCTTTGGATCTGTTAAGCTCTGCTTCGGTTCTATGTGAATGAATGGAATTTTTGCATGACTTTTTGTAAAGAGGTGTGTATACTGCATTTCTGGGAAGTATACATGTGTTGAGTCTCGGTTTATTTGATTTGTGATGCTAGAACCGAGTGGATGGTTAAGCATTACAAGGCTGATAAACCGGGGTCTCACAAGAACCTGTTATTCTGACATATTTAGCTATGCCATGGTGTAGTGTTTATACAAGCGGATACTTACATACGCGATGTTCGCCAGCAGGATCGATCTCCATGATGTATGCTTGTTGCTTGCTGATATGTACAGTGCGCATGAGAAGTAGAATTAGCAAATGTAGCCTTCACCTTTCCGTACATATGCATGCATGGTATATGTGTATTGTTTGTTGGATGGATCTCCATAATGGATCGAGTTTTCTCCTTTCATTCTGTTTGGTCATATATTTGCTTCTGTAATAGAGAACAGAACCCCTTTTTACTTGTATGCTTATGTTTGGTCATATATTTGATGTGGTTTTGCATCCTCTGTTGTTTTCTTTTGTTCTGATTCCTTAAGAAATGCAGGAGGAGCTCTTCCCAGAAGACAAGTCCCCTGTGTTTCTGGTGAGTACTATTTTGCTCTGCATCTTTGATTGCAGCTGGTTACTTAGCCATTTTTTTTTCTTTCCGTGGATGATAATATGATGTGATTTGATGGCTACTTAGGTCTCAGATAAAGCTGTGCTGCCTACATGCAGTGGTACATCAGGACAATTAAGGACTGCTAATAGGCTCTGGTAGGCCCCATTCCCTCTGCTTAAGACATTATCATCTGTAAAGATTCCATTAAGCAAGTTGTTTCTTTAGGCACTTCACTAGTAATTGTATTGGGGGAAATCTTTTGCGTAGATGTTTTGTACATTTGATAGTACATAGCAGCTATGGATAAGAGATGGATGGATCTGCCTAGGTACAACATAAGCTTACAATATAAATTTATTTTCTAGTACTTTCTCACGTCCATTCTTATAACAAGTAATTAATTGTAGGCACACGTCTGAATATGTACAAGGGGTCAAAGAATTTGTATAGTATACTTTTGCCCGATCGTCAAAAGCAAACACAATATTATGCCCTTGTAGGAAATGTGTGAATAGTTGCTGGAAAGAAGCTAGCGTTGTTCGTGTGCATTTAATATGTCATAGGTTTTTAAAAGGGTACAATAGATGGATTTTTCATGGAGAGACGTCATCATGTTCTGCACAGCAAAATGTGTATGCTGAGGTTCAAGTAGAGGACAATTTTGAGGAAGGTGATGAGATGTTTGATATGCTTCGCGATGTAGCGCATGGGTTAGATGGAATGGCGGATTTGGGTGAAAATAAGGATAGTTTTGAGGAGGATCCATATGAAGGTATTGAAGATTTTTACCATTTAGTAGGTGATGCTAATCAAGAGCTCTATCCAGGGTGCAAAAGCTTCTCGAAGCTACACTTTGTTGTCAGATTACTCCACACTAAATTTCTTGGAGGTTGGAGTGATAGAAGTTTTGACATGCTACTACAACTTCTTAAACAAGCTTTTCCGGAGGGCTCAACGCTACCTAAGAACTTTAATGAAGCTAAGAAAATGGTTAGATGCTTTGGACTCTGATATGTTAGTATTCATGCATGCAAGAATGATTGCGTACTATTTTGGAAGCAGTATGAAATGGCAGATTTCTATCCAAAATGTCAGACTTCCCGTTGGAAAACAGAGAAGATGAATCTTGATGGGAAACGTGTGCACAAAGTTCCCAAAAAGGTGCTTCGCTATTTTCCAATAAAGAAGAGACTTAAAAAATTGTACATGTCTCCAAAGGCAGCAAGTGATGCATGGTGGCACGTTGAAGGGCGTATAAAGGATGGATTATTGAGGCATCCTGCGGATTCTCTAGTTTGGAAGGATTTTGATTGCAAACATCCAAAATTTGGTGTAGAGAGCCGCAATATCAGGCTCGCTTTAGCTACCGATGGCTTTAATCCATTTAGATCAATGAACTGTAGCTATAGCATTTAGCCTGTTATTCTTATTCCATTGAATCTACCTCCTTGGATGTGTATGAAGCAACCAAATTTCATACTTTCCTTGTTAATTCCTGGCCGAAATTCACCTGGGAAGGATATGGATGTTTATTTACAACCACTAGTGGATGATTTGATATCAATGTTTGAGGAGGGTATTAGAGCATACGATGCTTCCAGGGATGAGAACTTCCAATTGTGTGCTGCCATCTTGTCAACCATTACTGATTTCCGAGGCTTAGGATGTGTCTGGATGTGTTACTTCACGCAAGCTAGATTGTCCTCACTGCAACTCACATACTTGTTCTCTGCATTTGAAGAATGGCAGCAAGTCTTCTTACATGGGTCATCGTAGGTTCTTAGATGCAAATCACAAATTTAGGCTAGATGTGACATTATTTGATGGTACTACAGAGTTAAGGTCAGCACGAAAACCGCTAACTGGAGAAGAGGTTTTGGAACAAACACAAGATCTTCCTATAGATTTTGGGAAAGACCCAAACAAGAAAAAACCAAAGAGAATCGTTAAGGTATGAGCAAAGTGAAAGAAATAATTTGGAATAGGAGATCTATTTGGTTTAAATTGCCATATTGGAAAGACTTGTTGCTTCCACATAATTTTGATGTGATGCACATTGAGAAGAATGTGTGTGACAACATAATTAATATACTTTTGGGTATCGATGGGAAATCTAAAGATAATTTGAATGCTCGATTGGATCTCCAACTTCTAGATATACAAAGAGATCTTCATCCTATTGAAGTAGGAGATTCCTTTTATTTGCCTCTCGCAGCTTACTCAATGAATTCTGAAGAGAAGATATTGTTTTGTGAAATTTTGAAACAAGTTAGATTTCCAGATGGTTATGCATCTGATATACGTCACCACATACATGTTAAGGATAAAAGGATAATTGGACTAAAGAGCCATGACAACCACATCCTCTTGCAGCACTTACTTCCACTATCTGTACGAAAGACATTGCCGGATAGAGTAAGTGCAGCGTTGATTCGTGTGAGTAACTTCTTCAAGCAAATTTATTCTCTTGTTATTCGTGTTAGTGATATGGAAAAGTTAGAGGCGGAAATTGCTGAGATATTAAGCATTCTTTAGACTATATTTCTACCATCCTTCTTTGATAGTATGGTTCATCTAATGGTACATCTTCCTACCCAAGCGAGGCTTGCTGGCCCAGTACATTACCGCAACATGTATCCAATTGAAAGGTGACCTTCAAAATCTAAATACTACTATCATATGATATTTAATGTATTTACAATCTAATTTAACTATTGTGAATTATATGTAGGTTTTTAATGAGGTTAAAGGGGTATGTATGCACCAAAAGTCATCCTGAGGGGTCAATCGCAGAGAGCCATGTGTTTGATGAGAGTCTTACATTTTTCTCTCGTTATTTAGAAGGTTGTGAAAGTAGGTTCAATCGAAAAGGCCGAAATGATGAAGCTGATCCTCAAGCTATATCTAGCACCATGCCATTCTTTCGCAACTAAGGTCGAGATTTGGCTGGCAAGTGTAGATAGATATATCTTATTTAATTATGACCATATAGAGCCGTACCTGAGGTAAGTTATGCTAAATGTTTTATTACTGTAGGTTTTTTTTTGTCAATTCACAGACTGAAAATTAAAGGTTAACCATTGCAGAAAACATGTGGACTACCTGTCCTCAGTTGGTCACAAAAATAGAAGAGAAATCAGTTGTATTCATCATGAGAAGTTCCATGAATGGTTTAGGTTGCATGTGGCAGAGTTACTACTAAATGGTGATAATAAAGTTTATGAAGAGATTCAAACATTATGTAATGAGCCTTTGATGGTTGCAACAAAGTACAATAGTTACACCATAAATGGACACAATTTCCACACAAAGTCCTATGATGAGGGTAGGTCTGCCCAATGCAGTGGAGTGGCTCTAGTTGCACAAACCTCATCCTTCTCAAGCGGAAATAATAATCCAATGGTAGGAAATAAGAATTATTATGGTGTTATTACCGAAATCCTTGAATTGGACTATAAGCATAAAAGAAGTATTGTGCTCTTCAAATGTGACTGGGTAGACAATCGTGCACAAGATAAGTGGGTTAAGGTTGATAAATTTGCATCACAGATGATGAGGGCATGACCCCTATGGATACAACCACATTTGCTATGCTTGCTATTCCAATTACAAGAGCCCGTACACGTCACTTAATTTATCAGGTAAATTCGTTTCTAGGGCTGAGTGTATTATTTGAGAACTCTATGATGCTGCCTAATAGAGATGATTTACTTGTACTTAGGAATCTAGGACTACGACCGGTTCAAGAAGGTCAACGACCAGCTCCGCAGGGTCGACCACTTCAAGAAAGCCTACGGTCAGTTGGAGTCGTTGGACACAATCTACGACCAGAGATAGCATGGACTCCTCAAGACCACCCCAAGACCAGTCCTACGACCAGGTCTTCGACCAGAGATACGCGACATAAGGTGTTGCGTCACCGTTTTGGATCTAATAGGACTTTGTAAGCGTGACGAGGTCAGAGTCTAGGTTGTGTACTGTAATACCCTGGAAATCGGATCGGTAAATTACAGAATTAGCCGGGAGGAGAAAAGGGAATAAGAGGAATAATAAAACATAAAATGACAGGGGGTTATTTGATCTTATTCGACAACTCGAGCTCGGGCGCGCCCAGAGGGGCCTTCTTGTGGCGGCCAAGGGTGCCCACCCCCCCCCAAAAACCCTTTTTCCTCCCCATTGTGAGCCGCCGCCTCCACCTTCCCCCCGCTGTGTGCCGCCCCTCCCCACCTCTCCCCTGCGCCACCACCTTCTCCACAGCCCCTTCACCCTCCCCGGCGAAGCCCGTTGTGGTGGTCCATTGGAAGGAAGGCGAGGAGGCGACTTTTGGAGGGCCAACCAAGGAGAGGTAGCATATCATATTTGTGCACCGTGGTTGCTCATCCGTTTTGGGTAATACACGTACGTTTTGTGATCTGATCACCTCTTAGAAAGTTGTATCTCTCGGTTTTAGCTTTCTTTTGGCACCAAGATCACCTGGTTTGGAGTCACAGTTTAGGAGTTATGCTAGTTTTACCGTGACTGTCCAGGAGGGTTGACGTGAATTGGCAGATTGTCTTGTCTGGCCAATGTATATTTTTTAGAGGCCGAATCAGAAATTACACCCAAAATTAATGTTGTAGATAATTCTGTAAGCTTTCCAAGTTGATAAAGATCATAATTTTTAGAGTTTCCAATCGAAAGTTATGCAATTTTTACCGTCACTATTTTCTGTCTGTCAGATTGTTAGGACAGAGAACTTCACCTGAATATTAGGTCTAGTAGGAGGCCGAACCAGGGGACTAGCCCAACTAGGTTTTTGTAGACAGTTTTTCCATGATTACAGAGAGACCAAGATCACCTTGATCCGAGTTTCGCAGTGAAAGTTATGATATTTTTAGTACAGCTGTCCCGGGAAGCTTTCTGCCAGTCTGCCGTGGGATTTGGGTAGAACTTCTATTCGAACCTTAGGGCTTGAGGAATTGGATTAAGGGGTGTAATCAGAGTCCATCTTTCAGCGTATTTGTTATTACCACTATGCTTGTGTAGGAGGCGGAGTTCCGAAGTAAAGACACCCATTTTGCTTATTCGTGTGCCGTAGGGGGGAAAAGAAAGAAACAAGCAAGTACAGTAGTGGTAAATTGTACGTGATCGTTTGTTCATGTTTACTATGTTATGAGTATATTGTGTTAATCATGGATGCTCGAATGTTATGGATATCAATGCTCGCAAATGCTAGAAGTATGCGTAAGTTTTATTTATGCATGATGATTTAAAGTATTGACCATGTGCATCATGATATCATATTGGAGGCATGGTCACGTGGTGACTAAGCATTAATTGAGGTCCCCGTCATGAATATGATGGGCTTTTGGGTCCCCATACTTGTGGAGTATGGGCTAAGGTCCCTGTGCTAGAAGGCACAGGCATGGGTGTGCATCGACGGATGCACACTCCGCAATACCGGTATATGCAAAAGATAGAAAGAAAAGTGCATTTGAATAGTTTGCATCGCATAAGGATGAGACATATTTTTTATTGGGTTTTGTGGATGGATGTTGTTAATTACAGTTGCGTTGGCTATTGTCTTACTATTTGTACTTTGCTGAGTCTTGGACTCACTCTTGCTGATGTTGTGTTTTTAGGTACCTCGCTTATGACGGCATGCATGGGAGGGAGTAGGGTTGCTTTGGTTGCACTCACTACCACACATTCTTTAAAAGATAATTATCATTTAGACCGTACCTTAATAACAAGCAAACAGCTTAAGGATTAACTTTGGCTATACTTGAATGCATTGGTTTATTTGTAATAATGAGAGTGGTAAATTTTAATTATGCTTGCTTATGCTTTAGCTGAGTAGATTATTTATGAATGCTTCGATGAACTTTGGATGTTGAAATAGTGATAATTATATATGCATCTGTTGGAATCTCCGGTAAACTTAGTTATACAAAGGAGGTTCTGCCGAAATTTATTGTAGTGTCTTAGATTTGTATTTGTTATATTGTTATTTTAGTAGCATTCCAGTCTCATGTTGGGCTGGGGTGTTACATGTACACCTCGTACCACGGCCGCACAACCCTAGGTTGACCTCCTCACATCCCTCTATATATATACAGTAGCCGTCATAGTTTAGAGATGGGTTTTTCTTAGATTATTCTGCCACTTTGCAGTTTCGCCGTTTGATCGGTTTGAGGAACCCCACCTTGTGAACTTCATCCATATTCGCAATACAATTCAGATTGCATCTACCTTGTTCTTGTGAGTTGCTTCGATTGCTTACAGGAACCATAACCCTCGTGGTAAGGTCGATCGCGTGCAAGCGTGGTCGATAACGACAGTCGTGCAGGTGTAGCGAATTGCGAGGTGACGGTCTGCGGGACGGAAACCTCAAAGCGTCAATGTCCTCACGACGAAACCAATCGAACCTATCGGAAGATCGGTCCGCCGTATCCTATCAACAGATGTGAACTTCAAGCATTTATTCAATACAGGTGCAAAGCTAAATGATGAACCTTTCATTTTGGCATCTCAAGCAACCCAAGTATACTATGTTGAAGATCCTATTGACAATGATTGGTGTGCTGTTATTCAGTCAAAGCCACGAGACTTCTATGATATGGCTGAAGTACAAAATGGAAATTTAGAATGTGAAAATGAACATGTAGTGACATACCCTGACATAGATGGTAAATAACTATTACTGTTGATGCTAGCGATGTGCCTCGCATTCGACCAGACATAGATGGAATAATTGTTGATGCAAAGGATCAGCAGTAAGTATGTCATCTTACCCTTTCATAAGCTACTATATTGTCCTTTGAATTTGCATAATTGCATTGCTTCCTTTATGAATAGTGCTAGTACTTTGCAATATAGAATAAATTTACTAATGGAAATATCTTTTTTCAGCAGGGTGAAAAATGCACAACATTTGGTCTAGGGGAGATAAACCTCCAATCCAATTGGAGCTCAATGAGTATGGACAACCTGTTGGGGAAATGCTAAAGAATTAGCTAACTTCATAGCTAGAATTGTGAAATCTAAGAATATATCACTTGCACATAAAGATTGGAGGTTGGTTGAACCAGCACAGAAGTTGAAGTTATGGAAAGACTTACAGGTAATATCTACAATCCATCATCAGTGTGTACTGCCAATTAACATGCTTCATTTCTACAATTTTGGTTTGGGTTTAACTATGCATCTCTTTTGCAACTAGTTATTCTACGAGTTAGATGAAAGTGTCCAGTATTGGGTTATGGGGACAGCAGCGAAGATATGGAAAGATTTCAAGGCGGATTTGAAGGCGAAACATTTTGATGAGACATGGACTGATAAGGAACTTCTTGCTGCCTCTGATAAAAGAGTTAATCAAAATGACTGGAATTGGCTTATCAAACATTGGAGAAGTCCCTTGGCCAAAGTAAGCAAAACATAAAAAATAATACTTATTATATTGGTATTTCTTTTTTATTTACTGCTTCCATTGTTATAGGCTTGTAGTGACGTAGGAAAAGCTAATCGTGCAAAGATGTCCGGGCTGCATACAAGTGGCAACAAGAGTCATGCTCGTGTTGGATATGAAATGGTATATAAATACCTTTCTTCTATAATATCTCAAATATAACCTATGTTGTACGCTATTTTTTGATTGATGATGTATTTTCTATCGGTTTCCATGCAGCACAAGGATAATGGTGTGGTGCCTCGTAGAGATGAGTTGTTTATTAAAACACACACTCATAAAAATGGCCTTCCTTCATAAGCAGCAGCACCTAAAATTGTAGGTACCTAAAACCATTAGTTTCCTGTGCACATATTTTAATTTTTCTAAGGATACTCCTGAGAGCAGATTGAAATCTTTTTTATTGTGTCGTATTGTATAGTCCATGTGTATTTGGTTTTAGCCATCTGGTAGTTGGGTTTTACATATGGAGGAGCTATGGAAGGTGCATGGGGAATCATGTTTGAAGTTTGACTACCATTATACTAATGTAGTGCTCTTGAATGTGTTACAATCTGCCTCTTCATTTTGTTACCGAAGCCAAGCCATAGGCATAGCCAGCACCACAATTTATTCCCCATCAGAAGAGTGAGTTGTTCCGATGATTTGTTGGATTAATTCAAAAGTCTGGAATGAATTGGTGATGTACAATCATGTTTTGTGTCGATAACACTAGTGATAGTACCATGTTCTAGTGATCTTGTATCTTCATCTGGATTATCTGATATGGCATTGTGCTTATAATTTATTTCACCTTGGTCTCTTGTGGTCCATTTACTTGATCCATATTTGCAGAAAGCACTTGAGGACGCAGCCACAGATCATCTAGAGTGGGCAAAGAAAACCATAAAACAAGGTGACCTCTTGTCATGCGTCTTTGGTACTGATAGGAATGGGTATGTTTGTTCTGTAGGTAAGGGACCAACTCCAGCAGATTTGGAGATGCCTGAAAAACTTAAGTATAGATCAACCAAGCTCCAAATGGCTGTTGAAGGGCATCGACAAGCTGAATTAGACAAAGAATTCCTACTAGAGTGCATTGAAACAATGCAAGCAGATAGTGGTAGAAAAATTGACGCCCTTAGTCAACAAGTGGCGGAGATGAAGGAATTGTTACTTACTAATTCTTATGTGGGATGACATGCACATATCAGTCCACGATATGCATCAAATTCACCTATACGTGAGGTATAGTATAGTACAAGTTTTTGTAATTAATTACTTAGTATAGAAGAATGATGTCTGTTTCCACTTTTATTTTTATTGGCCTATAGGATCAGCATGTCGAAAGTGACAATGTTGAGGTGGAGTCTAATGCTGCAAAAAACATGTTGTATGAGGAGGTACCTACTGCTCACAACAAAATAGATTCTTCACCAATGTCATACCGCAGTTCATATATAATGTAATGTTTTCTCCTTTTGCACTTGTAGACATTGAATAGGCGTGGAGTTCCTTCACAAAAAGGAAATGGAGGAGTAAGATTTCACATATATGACTATTTGTTGGTTTGCTCCTTACCATTTTGTAATTTATTTGACTAGACTTGAATTGACACATTCAAGGATGACATGTTTCAGAGTGGAAAAGAAGTTGTCTTGTACTCTCTTATTGGATCACATTCAATGATGACATGTTTCAGAGTGGAAAAAATTGTCTTGTACTCTGTTATTGGATCACATGATATCCCTGTTGCAAAGGCTACTGTTATATCAACGGATCAGAGGACAACAGTGGGTGGTACTCTGTTGGATGTTGAATGTTGGGAAGTTGTCGTTAATCATGTGCTAAAAAGGGCTGCTCAATTGCCTCGTCCTTATGGGGATATGAGTGTCATGGCTGATGCTTATGGGAGATCTATTGTGTGGCCACATCAGCATGTAAGCATCCATCTATTGTATCCACCTTCAATTTGTTTCCTCAAGTAATGTACTTGCATTTATTTAAATCTGCAGGTAAAAGAAGATCGAAAGTCAATGGGGCCATCACAACAAGCTGGACGAACATGAGGTAATTCTAGCACTTAAACACCTAAGCAATTTAAACATCGTAACTGTTAGACCTCCATCCAGAAAACGGAGGATCCCAATCTTACAAAGACCCTGCATGCACCATCCTTACTAAACTAAGTATATTTTCTTTTGCATCGAAGTGGTATTTTTACAACAAAAAAAAGTCTACTTATTCTCCAGAAGTAACTAGCGTCTCTTCACTAGTATTTAAGGATGGGTGACGAACAGGACAAGGATGAGAAGAATAAGAGAACAACAGAAGCACAACAAGCAAGACGAAGGAAATGCCAAGTGATTAAGATCACTGTAGATATCTTTCTTCCTCCAAGCAATTTACTTAGTGTAATTAGGACTAGTCTATTACCTTGCCAAAGGCATCCTTGTAAAAACCAGTTCATTGCAATAAAGAACAATCATATTCTTCTCCAAGAATTCCCAGCCATTTTCCTCATTTCATTTCGTAAGATCGACGACTTGATCATCAACACACAGGTACACCAGGAAGGGGGTAGCAGGTACGACTTCCACAACCAAGAAGATGGCCCATTGGGTTGAGCAGTGGCTCCACGCCTTGGCTGATGTGCACCTGGAGACTACTCCCTAAGACCCCGGGACGTACAAGGAGTACATCGAGTAGTACTCCATTCGGACGAGGGTTCGTTTCATTAGTGTCGTAGACGACCTACCACACCATGAGGTCGCGATGACCGACACGTACCCCACCCAGTCGGACTCCGCATTCCATCGCGTGATACATATTGAACAGTCAATACTTCTTATTTCCTACGCATATTTTTGGTTTCTAACTTGCTATTTCTGTATACATAATGATCTCTTATGGGAGATGAACGAGATGATGACCTCTGTGTGTACTCATATGCTCAGGGAGTGCTTTAGCATGACAATGGAGGAGATCAGAGAGTGCATGGACCGGTTCCTGGAAAGGACGAGGCGAGGCATCCAACTTACGTTGTGCTGTAGGCCGAGGGACATGGTGGACCCACCTGTGCATGGACGAGGGGTGAGCCACGGTTCGTCATGCCCCACGGCTCCTTACTCGGACGTCGTGGGCGAGTCCTCGTGGCACCACGCTGGGAGTGCCCAGTGCCAGCTCAGTTAGCAGGTACACCTGAAACACTTTCGTCTGGTAATTAATTTTGAGTTCCACCAGTTACTAACATTATTTTCTTCTGGCAGGTCCTCGGTACCGTCCATGCCAGGGGTATGACTATGCTGAGCCATTAACTACGATGCAGCAATTAGGTATGTCTATGTTGTTTAGATGCATAACGTACTATTTTAGCATTATCTTCTTGTTTACATGCATAACGTGTTGCTCCACAAGTCATAGACCCCTACCGAATGAGGAGTTGGGGTCGCAGGAGGGAACATACTCCGGGGACTACGAGTTCGCCCAGGAGTTGGAGCTACGGCGAGCGCACAGTTGACCTTCACATGGCGAGAGCAACCAGGTCTCCGTTGGGGCTTCACAGCTGCACGGTGCACCAGGAGCGAGCCAGCAAATGCAGCACCCCCTTGGAGCACACCCTCTCAGGACTCCCCCTCCCGTGACACCCCCTCAAGCTGTTCACATCAGTAGGGTACCTCGGCTACCGGAGCCTTTGAGGTACTCCCACCAGCGTCCGCAGTTGCCCTCGGGTGAGGCCAGGGGTCACATGTGGGGTACATCCCAGGAGGGCCCACGAGTAGATGTATCAATCTTGTTATTGTAAGATCGAGGTGGCCGACTAGAGGGGGGTGAATAGGCGGTTTTAAAAATTCTTTCGCGCTAAAACCAATATATAATGCGGAAGCTAATAACAAATTGGCTTTGCACAATTAAAACCTAAATCAACTAGGCTCAACTAAGTGCACCAACAATATGAACAATACAATGAGAGCAATCACACAATGATATATGAGCAATTAAAGCATGTAATGTAAATTGCTCAAAGTAAAGTACAGGTAAAAACAAGATAATACGATTATGTTTTACCGTGGTGTTCGGAGACTTGCCGGTCTCCCCTAATGCACGTTGAGGTAAGCTCAACCACATTGGACAGGCTCCACTAATTAAGCCAACACCTCCGAGGTAAGTCCAACCACTTGGACCGGTTCCAACACGAACCAACACCTCGCTTCACTATGGTTGCTCTTCCTCCACTCCGGAGATGGCGAGCACCAAACCACTCACAACCACGCCCGGCCTTCTCACAAGCTTCTTGAGAAGATTACCGGGCACGACGCCTCCACGCCGTCTAGGTGTCGGCAAACACCAAGAGTAACAAGACTCGACGTTCACTTGAACTAATCAAGTGTCAACGCTCAAGTGGATACACAATCCACTACCTAAGGCAACACATGCACTTAGGGTTTACTCTCCAAGCTCACCAAGTGCAATACATGCACATAAGAGAGGAGAGGCTTGCTCTTAGCTTAAGAGAGTGTCTAACAACACTAGAACACTTTACAATGGCAGCAACAACCTTCTCCAACCAGCCAAGGTGGGTATTTATAGCCCACACCCAAAAACTAGCCGTTGGAGGAAAGATTTTCTCAAAACAGTGTAGGGCCGGTCTGACCGCCAACTAATGGCCGGTCGGACCGCCCCATGCGCCAACGGCTAGAAAACTAGCCGGTCAGACCGCCAACTAATGGCCGGTCTGACCGCCATCAAATCGGTCAGACCGCCAATGCTAGCCGGTCCGACCGCCTGATGGAAATTCGGCTAAGTCCCACAAAGGGAGCTCTCTGGAATAAACGTTTCGCACAAACCCCGGAACTTCCTCACATCGGAAGTTCCGTTTTCATAACGGCTGAACTTCTGGACAGAGAATCAACTCAAAGGAAAATCGGTCTGACCGCCAACAGATGAACGGTTCGACCGATTGGCCACCGGTCAGACCGGTGACCCCTAGCGGTCAGACCGCCAGGCTACAGAGCCAAACACATTGGCTTCACTTCAAATGGCGAAACACATTCGCCCATTTGCGTGCAATTCTAACAAGGTTTCAAAGATGATATTCTCAGTAGGTTACAAAACACATTTGCTAACCTTTAGAATGCTCATCACAAGGAATAGGGTACATGGACTTACACCATTTGCAAAACACATTTGCAAACTTAAGTCACATGCTACAAGGGTTACGCATGAGCCTCAACTATTTGCAAAACACATTCGTAAATAAATATCATCATGCCTAGATGAGTTAGAGCAAGCACAATGAGCTATCAACACATGACTAACTCAAACTACTAGTGAAGACCCCTCTTAATAGTACGACAACCTATACTAGCAATCCGGTCTTCTAACCAAACACCAAGACCGGTAAAAGACTAGGAACACATCCTTAGCCCTAGCTAGTCATACCTTTGCCTTGCATCTTCTTGAAGCTTGATGACGCACATCATCATTTTAAGTCCGGGTCATTAACTTGACAATCATCAACGCATGATGATCCTTTGCTTAACCTCCATCAACACATGATAGGTCTTCTCTTGTCTTGACGATCAACTCATGATCATCTCTTCTTGATAAGCATCAACTCATGATGCATCCTTTACACCAAGCTCTTGACTTGATGATCAACTCATGATCATCCCAAGTCTTCATCATCCTGAAACATAACCTATTCATCCAACTCATGAAAAATATTAGTTCCACAATGTGATTACCATTAATTACCACAACAAACCATTATCACATACTGGTGGGACAAGATACATCAATCTTTCCCTTATTGGTAATTAATGGTAACCACTTCAATTACACATAAATTGAATTTAGATAAAGGTAACACAACGTGAGTATATATGAACTACATAAGTTACATATACTCACGACATGAGTATGTAAGAACTACACAAGTTCTATATACTCAAACGGATATGTTTCAAAGTAAAGATCCCAAATATATGTGGAAGACGGAATATGGATCAATACTAATGAAACCACAAAATATAGAATAAAACTCCCCCTAAATGTGTGCATACACAAATGTGTAATAAGATCATATGCACATATTCAAGTTAAACTTATGGTTGAGTTCATCCTATATTTTGGATCCGATGAATGCAACAATATATAAGAGTATGAGTCGAATGCATACCTCGTTGAATTTCACCTTTATATCCAAATGAGACTACACAAGATGATACTTGACAAGAGAGTTAGTCTCACAATTAGATTTGTCATTGTTGGACCGAAAAGGCGACTAGAGGGGGGGGGTGAATAGGAGCACACTCACTTTTTCACAAATAATTGATTCAATAAAACTTTACTCCAATAGCTATGGAAGCTATGAAGATCAGTATATCAGTACAGCGGAAGACTAATATTGAATCCAATAACAACCCCTAAGCAAAATGACAAAATCAACAAAGATTAAAGCAACCCGAAGATAATCGCTGGTCGGACCATTGTATTCATCGGGCAATGGACCGATTGTTTGTCGGTCTGACCGGTGGACACGAGCGTCCGACCACCGGCCAAGAATGTAATGATAAGCCCGATGACGAAGTTGCAGATAGATGAAACTTTTGATCTACAACTCCAAACTTGATGAAACTTGGTACACACCTTCTCTATGATATCAAGAACCTATTCCAATCGAAGATTATGATAATTCTTCATAGAATAGCGATCCTTTTCGATTTGATTGAAGAAGGGTTCAAAACCGGGTCAAAACAAAAACTTGATCCAAGATCTTGCTCGTGGGTGATTGATGATCAAGATGATCCTAGATAGGTTACCACATGTCACAATAAGCTAGATCACATGAAGAATTCAATTAAAAACTCACGGATCAAAGAAATATCCAAAATCATCAAATAGAGAAAGAACGCAATGAGACAAAACATTGATCAAAATTTCCTTTGGTTGATTGATATGATATGGCTTACAGCCTCTCCATCAATGGAAGACAATGCTCAATCCAAGAGCACGAAAATCACATCAAACTCTCAAGAACCCTAGCCTCCACAAAAGCTCTCCCTAAGAAAATTAGGGTTTACAAGAATAGCAAAAGAGACCAAGAGGAGGTGCAGCCACCTCCCTCTCCTATTTATAGTGGAGGCTTAGACCTTTTAGAAGTTTGACTCTGTTGGGCTTCCATTAAGGCCCAAAACAAACGGGACACATACGCATGCATTTTAATGCGCCGTCTTTAACACCCCTTGACCAAACTAGCTACACCTTGCGCTATCTTGCGCCTCGAATTAGCCAATAGGTCACCCTTATCAATCTTGCACCAGCTTGAGTACATTGACCTCACCCGGCATTGTCGATCGTTCTGGACCTCAGCTCTCCAAGCCTAGTCCCGATCATCCTCGCCGTTGACCGTCGTTGACCACCAAGCAACCTGCACAACAATAGACAAGTAAACCGAATTTGAGAACAAGTTCTTCACAACTTGACCCATGTTAGTCAAAACATGCATCATGCAACATATATGCCCTGAAACTCATGACTTTGACCTAACAACCGAACAACGCTGCCACGATGGGCGCATTTAACCAGTAGAAACGGTCGGACCGCCCCCCAGGGCCGGTCTGACCGCCAGTAATGACTTAGCCGATTTTCAACATCTGAAAACCGAAACCTATTGAAAATTTCAAACCAATAGAACTTTTGACTGGACACTCCAAAAATTATAGGACCAACTGCAATAGAATCCCCTCTCTTCCCTACACCCTCTATTTTTGGCCCAGCCCAATCCAACACTTTCGACATTTCGACCGACCGCCGCTAGGGCGGGCCGGCCGATCGATTTGAACGGTCTGACCGCCGCCCTGGCCGGTCAAAGCGGCGGTCAGACCGGTTTTGGCCTGACAGTACTGAAACTGTGTTAAAAACGCGTGAAACGACAAACCGTAAACGCTATTGCCAATTGTCACATCATCCTAAGATTTGGAGCATATCCCCATGATATCCACAGTCATTAATCACCAAAACACTCCATTAACTCATAATGGCGGGTCTAGATCTTTCAGTTATGTAAATATTAATTTATGTACGACTTACATTATATTAGCATCTCGTTTCGATACTATTTGTTCTTGTTGTATGTACAGGTAACTGCGTGTGGGTGTTAGCATCGCGACACCCCAAACCATCCTAATTCTAGCATTTTCATAAGTGAAGTGACTACATCATGTTCCCAAAGTTTGTCGCAGATTTTTCATATTGCCTCTTCGAACGGAGCTATTTTTCGATATTACACCGCCGAAGGAGGCTATTTATAATATTGTGTCGCCGAACGGGGGTTATTTTCGATATTGCGCTGCCAAAGGGGGCTATTTTTTATATTGTGCCGCCTAAAACGCATTCCAAATGTAATTGGTCATATCGAAACTCATAATTTTTCTCAACCTTATATTTCCTTATCTTTTCGAAAATTATAAGTAGCATGGAAAATTATAGATATTCTAAAATTATAAATTTAATTTAATTTTAAAAAAGAGATCATGTTGAAATACTGATAGAATCCATGTCGCCATTTAAATTGGTGACATGTTCCTATCGCCATTTCAATTGACAACATGTTCCCTGTTCACTGTTTGCAGTGGCGATAAGGCATCTATTGTTATTTCATCTAGCGATAGGCTCCTGTTGCCATTTGCCATTTTTGCAAAAAAAAAAAAAAATTGACTATGTTGACTATGTAATTTTGTAATTATTAATTAAAATAATATTATTTAAAAACAAATTGTTCCACAGCTCGTGGGCGTTGGATTGAGCATCAAACAATTTGGATTAAGGCTGACGAGACTATTTCAGTTTCTTGTGGGAAGTTCCAAAATCATCTATTTCTCTTTTCTTTTATGTAAAGCATCAAGTCCTAATCGAGCAGTCTACGAGGCCGTGCCTTTGTGGGCTAAAAGCAGAGGAAGCACAATCAAAACATCACAATAGATGTGTCAGTTGCTAGATGTAGAAAACTAAAAACAAATCTGCTAATTGTAGTGCACGACAAGCAGGAACAAACGCCGCAATATTGACGCAAGCGAAGACATCACGTATTCACATTTACGAAATCGCACATGATCAATTAAAATCAAAAAATAAATCTAGTGCTAGCTCCCACACGCGGTACCATGTGAACCAAATCCCGGGAGACGACACCAAACGCGACCCGGCCCAACCAACCAGCCAACTGCTGTGCGCGCCGCATCATCCTCTGCGGCACACAGAGCCTGCGAGTGCGACCCAGCCAGCGGCCAGACTCCACACGTCGCTGTCCGCACCCGAATCTCAGCGCACTGCACCGGAATGAAAGGAAGAAACACGGCCTCGTTGAATTAAGAACTAGGGGTCGGACGTAACGTGATTTGCGCTCCAATGAAACGTATGTGAAAGAATAGTGTAATATATTTTTTTTCTCTTGTTTATAACATATTAAAAAAATTCATATAGAACATTATCTTAAGATATTAGGATCACGCAAACAAACATTAGCATCCGGAAAAAATGCGTTAAAATTTTTTACAACATCATCATGAACGGTATATAATATTTTTTCCACAGATGTAACATTTTTTACAACGGAGTGCAACATTTTTTTTTCTACAGACCGCAACATATCAAATAACAGTATGCAACATTTGTTTCAACGAGTCGTAATATTTTTTTCAACGGACCGCAACATCTCAAAGAACAGTATGTAACATTCTTTTCCGATGGTCGCAACATTTTTTTTCAACGGTAACAACATTTTTTCTTCCAATCATGATAAGTCAAGAATCAACACAACGAACCCAAGCCGAAACCATTAAGGTATACCACGCAGTCACCGTCCCAACACACGCCGGTGCGGACGCCACCAACTCGTCGAACTGCAGCACGGGCAGCACCTCCTCGATGACCATTGCCCGCAGCACCCAGAACTCGGGCCGGCAGTGCTGCAGTGAAGCCGTCCCGTGCACGTGCCCGTGCAGCTCCCTCGCCGTGGCCACCGTCGGGTTGCTACCGCGGTCGATGAGGTCGCTGAAGCCGACGGGGTAGAAGGCCCAGAGGAGGAAGCGGCGGAGGTGGCCAAGGAGGAGGAGCATCCGCGGGAGAACCGGCTCCGAGTACCTGATGTGGAATCCAATGGCGTCGATCTTGTCTTGCCTTGGAGAAGGCTGGTGCGTGGAGGTGTGTGGGACTGAGGTGCGGGTGTCTCTGAGATGAGCCACAGGGGAGGGAAGTGTAGTGGTAGTGAGTAGGAAACAGCTAAAAACTGCTCGGTAAGTTGGGGAGCGGTGAAAAGGATAGGTTTTATTCCTCCATTCGGACGTATGCATATTATTCCCTTAAATTAAGGGAATGTCTATACAACATTCGACTGGTTTCTCTCCTAAAATCAGTCAGATTATCACCTGTTGGATTTTTTGCAACATTACCGTGAACAGTGCGCAACATTTGTTTTTGTATTGATGAAACATTATTTTACTTCAGATGCAATATTTTATTTTACTTCAGATGCAACATTTTTTTTTTGTACATATGCAATATTCAAAATAACAGTATACAACATTCGACTGATTTCAAAAAAAAAAACATTCAACAGATTTCTAGCAATTACCTAAATTAAACTCTGCGCTCTCCAACCAACGAACTGCTCCATCAAAAGCCCACGAAGTCGCACCTCCGTTAGTTCGAAACTCGCCACGACCAACACGCGACAGGATGTTACGACTGTCCCGTCTTCTGCTGCCTTTGGCCATTCTGCTGCTCCTCCCCTCGCTAGCCGTCTCCGGCGACACGGTGACGCCGGCGATGCCGCTCGTTGCCAACCGGACGCTCGTGTCGGCCGGCGGGACGTTCGCGCTTGGGTTCTTCACGCCGGACCCTGCCACGGGAAGGACTTACCTGGGGATAATGTACAACAACATCCCCGTGCAGACCGTCGTGTGGGTGGCGAACCGAGGGCGCCCGGTACTCGGCTCTGCGACGTCTGCCACGGCTGTGCTGAAGATCGACGGCAACGGGAGTCTGGTCATTGTGAACCAGCAAAGTAACGTCGTGTGGGCGTCGCCGGTGATGTCGGCGCTGGCGGACGCGCACAGCCCCACGGCGCAACTCCTCGACGACGGCAACTTTGTGCTACGGTTCGCTGGCGCCGGCGTGGTGTGGCAGAGCTTCGACTACCCGACCGACACGCTGCTACCGGGCATGAAGCTCGGCATGGACTTCCACACCGGTCTCGACCGGTACATGAACTCGTGGCGGGGAGCCGACGACCCGTCCCCCGGGGAGTACTCCTTCCGGCTCGACCCGCGCGGCTCGCCGGAGCTGTTCCTCTACCGGTGGTCCACCCGGACGTACGGCAGCGGCCCATGGAACGGGTACCAGTTTGCCGGCGTGCCGAATCTCAAGTCGAGCAGCCTCCTGAGCTTCCACTTCGTGTCGACGGCGGAAGAGGCGTACTACCGGTACGAGATCGACACCACCACGACCTTGACGCGGTTCGTGATGAACTGTTCGGGGCAGATCCAGCGGTTCATGTGGATCGACATGACGCGGTCGTGGAGCGTCTTCTGGTCGTACCCGATGGACGAGTGCGACAGCTACCGCGCGTGCGGGCCGTACGGCGTCTGCAGCGTCGAGCACTCGCCGATGTGCGACTGCGCGCCGGGGTTCGACCCGAGGTTCCCCCGGGAGTGGGCGCTGCGGGACGGGTCCGGAGGGTGCGTGAGGCGCACGGAGCTCAACTGCACTGGCGACGGGTTCGCGACGGTGAGGAATATGAAGTTGCCGGAGTCGGCGAACGCGACGGTTGACATGAGCTTGAGCCTCGAGGAGTGCCGGCTGAGCTGCCTGAGGAACTGTGCGTGCCGGGCTTACGCCAGTGCCAATGTCAGTAGCCCGGGGGCCAAGGGATGCTTCATTTGGACCGGCGATTTGCTTGACATGAGGCAGTTTGATAACGGAGGGCAAGATCTCTTCTACCGGCTTGCAGCATCTGATCTCCGTAAGTTTAACTCTTACTTTGTTGGTTTCAATTATCAGATCTTTATGTTGATGAAATGTAACATGCCATTCTGTTCTCATTTTGATTAATGGAGTTTTGGTGACAGCTCTTCAGTTATCTGTGTAACAAAGCATGCACTTTTGTTTTTCTTTTTGTTCTTGGGCTGTTCTTTTGTGGTGTTCAGAATTGAACTTTATTTGCTGCTGCATTTTACATGCAGTCAAATTTTGTTGCCCTGTCCCTCTATTTGTTTCCGGCGTCAGGGTGACGTAAATGCTTTATCTAAATTTACAAGCTTCCATCGAAGGAGTTGAGCAAAGTGCATACGTGTCGTGTACTTCTTGTAGACGTTGCATGCTAAGTCAAAATTTTAGGGCAATGCTTGTTCTACCGCTTATTTAAAGTTTTCTCCCGGTGTTTTCTCACTAGATGAAACTCAAAGGTCAAAAGTCAAAACTCCAAACCCCAAACCTATTTGTTAATTGGGTTATTAAATCACAACTGCTGTTAGGTCGCACTTAAGACCAATCCTTTTCTGCACCTGACTTCTAACAAGCTCAAGCTCCATTATCCTAAAAGGGAAAAAAAAAATCAAGCTACTAATCTGCAAGATAACAAGAAGATCATAAAGGAATAAAGAAATACAACGTGATAATGTTCAGAATTAATTATACTTTTCTTTGGTTCTTCTTGGTCCAATTGTATGCCGAAATTGGCGTTGGCCTTTGCATAATACTGTCAATTACTTGCACAGTTGCACTTTCATGAAGTTAGGTAATGGATTGGCAAGCTGAGGTACAGATTCCTGGAGTAGGTTAACTGAACAATATTTCTGTGAATTTCGCAGCTGCCAACGCTGTCTCAGAGCATTCACATACAGCGAAGCTCGTCGAAATCATTGTTCCATCCGTTGCCGCGCTGTTGTTACTTCTAGTTGGACTTTTCATCTGTGGCATGAAAGTAAAGAAGCACAGGAAGGCAATTCCAACACCATTGAACAATGGACAGAGTACTCCTTTCGGTCGAAGAAATCAGATTGCTGCGTCAAATGATGCTCATGACATCTCCTTGCATCCTCCAGGTCAGGGCAATCACCAGGATTTAGATCTCCCATTGTTCGATGAGGCTACGATTCTGGCTGCCACCGACAACTTTTCAGTCGATAACAAGATCGGTCAAGGCGGATTTGGTCCTGTTTACATGGTAACATACTTTCTACTTTGAGAATTCTGAATGTCAAAATATATGACGACAGTTTTCATTTAGTTAGTATTTTTGTATCAACTGGTAATACTTTACAGGGAAAGCTTGATTGTGGGAAAGAGATAGCCGTAAAGAGGCTGTCACGTAGATCGATGCAAGGGCTTCGAGAATTCAAGAATGAAGTCAAACTGATAGCAAAGCTTCAGCACAGGAATCTTGTCAGGCTTCTTGGTTGCTGCATCGATGGTTCAGAAAGAATGCTAGTCTACGAGTACATGCACAACCGTAGCCTCAACACTTTCCTTTTCAGTAAGTTTCACTATTTCAACGTTGGACTGTCGATAGGATATTCCTTCGGTAATCTGAGCCATGCAATTTGACATCAGCTTGTCGAATGCTCATCATTCAGATGAAGAGAAGCAGTCGCTTTTAAACTGGGAAAAGCGGTTCAATATTATCAACGGGATTGCTCGAGGGATACTATACCTTCATCAAGATTCAGTGCTAAGGATCATTCACAGGGATCTGAAAGCAAGCAACATCCTGCTCGACAAAGACATGAATCCGAAGATCTCAGACTTCGGTGTTGCACGAATATTTGGAACTGACCAGACCGCTGCGTACACCAAGAAAGTAGTCGGAACATAGTGAGTTCACATTTCGTACTATGCCACATTTTGAACAGTCAGATGTTGCAAAGCATTATGATAATTACATCTCCTGGTTATTGCAGTGGATACATGTCTCCTGAGTACGCGATGGACGGGGTCTTCTCCACAAAGTCCGACGTCTTCAGCTTCGGTGTTCTAGTACTGGAGATCGTCAGTAGCAAGAAAAATAGAGGGTTCTACCACACAGAGCTCGATCTCAACCTCCTTAGATATGTAAGTATGATTGACCCCGCAATCACATCTCCTAATAGGCCAATTGGCAACAGGATAGTGAACATACATGACAGACAACTGCGTTCTTCGTGGTCAATTCAGGCATGGAGGCTGTGGAAGGAAGGCCGGAGCTTAGAGTTCCTCGATCAGTCGATCACTGACAAGTCGAACGTGACGGAAGTGCTGAGATGCATACAGATCTGTCTGCTGTGCGTCCAGGAGCAGCCGAGGCACAGACCCACCATGTCGGAAGTGACAATGATGCTGGGCAGCGAGAGCGCGGCGCTGCCGGAGCCATGCGAGCCTGCTTTCAGCACTGGGAGGAACCTCAGCGAGGACATGGAGGCGAACCGATCTAACAGCGCAAGCAGCTGGACTATAACAGTAGTAGAAGGTAGATAGCGATGGCCAAATGAACATTGTATGTTGTTTGTGTTTATAGTTTAACCGTAAACACTGTAAGTTAAACAACTTTGGAAACCTTCAACTATGCCGCTCTCTGGCCAAGATCAATTCCGTATATAGCACTTGAGAATTCTTATAAACCTCTCAAACAGATACATGCTACGTAGGAACACGGGCTTACACATCTTTATCTCCCTCACAATGTGAACAATAAGATAGACCATGATATCAAAAAAAACGACGGAGGAAAATACATCTCAAGATCACATAGAATCGTCACCATCTCGTCCTGCAGAACATCTAGTCATTCGTGATCGATGACCTTCTGAGCATTTGTGTTAAAGAAGTAACATAGTCTCATGATTATCTCTCGGACCTTGATCGGCAAAATACTTCTAATTGCAATAAGGAGCATCTGTGTCATCAGCACATGATAATCATGAGACTTCATGTCAATTAACTTCAAATCTTCCATCGAAACAAGTTTCTTCATGTCGGCGGAGTAACCGGACAGAACTTTCACATCATGCAAGCATTGGCATAGTTCAGTTCTCTCGAACTTGGACAGAATGTAACAAGCAGGTGGGAGGTACGTTCATCATTTATCAGTCTTTATTGGTGCTAACTCAGGTCTGATGTCCATATCAACCAAGTCAAGCCATGTGTTGGCACCAATCAAGCTATCACATGCATTCTTCTCTACGTGCATGACGTCGATACAGTGGTGAACTTCTAGGTGCTCCCAATAAGGTAAGTCCCAAAATATTGATCTCTTCTTCCAAATGTTCTTCTTATGGGTCCTCGATTTACGTTTCTTTCTGAGCACAACATCTAAATCATTAACCATATCATAGACACCTTTTCCGCTTAAATGCCTTAGAGCTGAACTGTACTCCTTCTCTCCTTCGAATTGTTTCTTCATCCCGCGGTATGGGTGAGCCCTTCGAAGGAACCTACGGTGACGTATGTACACGGTTTCGCACGAGTGCTTCAGCCACACACTCTCGGTATCATCTAAGCAGTGAGTATGTGTTTTGACCCCTTTGTACTGGACCGACAGTTAGTAAGGGCGGGATAATCATTTATGGTACGTAACAACAACGAGCGTAAAGTAAAGTTCCCTCGCTTGTACACATCCCATACTGCACCCTTTCAATCCATAATATTTTTAGATCTACCATCAATGGTGCTTTGTACACATCGATATCATTCTCAAAGTTGCTTCGGCCCTTGGATAAGTATCGACCGCAAAATATGCTTCCGCTTCATACATATCCAAGGAGGAAGGTTGTAGATATAGAGAGTCATGGGCCAAGTGCTATGTCAGCTGCTCATGTTACCGAAAGGATTCATTCCATCTGTACTCAATCCAAACCTTATATTCATCGGTTCCGCACCGAAGTCTACAAACCACCGGTCGATGTTTCTCCACTAGGCGGAATCAGCAGGGCGTCTTAGCTTTCCGTCATTCTTACACTCCAGCAGTTTTGCATCCTTTGGATTCGCAGAAAACTACTTCAAACGGGGAATTACAGGAAGATACAACGCCACCTTAGTAGGAGGTCCTTTCTTCATCTCGATTCCCTCACCATCATCTAATTGATTATTACGCTTGTATCGGGATGCGTTGCACACCGAACATACATACATGTTTACATACTCGTTACGGTAGAGGATACAGTCGCTCGGACATACTTGTATTCTTTCTACTTCCATTCATAATGGATAAAGAACCTTCATGACTTTGTAGGTGGTTTTGGGCAACTCGTTTCCCTCCGAAAGCATGTTCGCTAAGAGACCTAACAGTGCTGTGAAACTATTGTTAGACCAACCGTGACTTGCCTTTAATTTTAGCAGTTCAAGCACGGATGACAACCTTGTGTATCCCGGCTTGCAGCCTGAAAACAAAGGTTTCTTTGAGTCCTCCATCAAGCCCCAGAATTTAACATACTCCCTCTCATCAGAGTTCCCAGCTACATCGCAAAGCATCTGATCCAGATTGTCATCGTGCAGCCTATCCGAATCGGAACCACAATCGACGTCATCTGGTGGTATATCGTTGACTTCGTCGGCGGTGTCGTTACTACTACCTTCCTGTATAATATGCTCTTCACTATGACTGGTCTAACGTGTATAACCCTTTTTGAAACCCCTTCGAATCAAGTGTGCTTTAATCTACGCTCGGTTCTTAAATATCTTCATATTATCACAGTCAATGCATGGACAGTGCATATATTCCACCCCCTTATTCAACATATCCTCCTCGGTAGCTCTTGTAAAATCAGACACGTCATTAATGTACTCTTCACTCACATACTTGCCAGCGTACATCCAGTTTCGGTCACGCATATAACAATTTGGGTGTTAAATATTGAATTAATTAATTAGTATACTATAGATGCAACTTTTTATATGTTATTCGAAATATGTATTTTTAATGAACTGAAAACCAGCAATGCACCCTAGGGTCAGGTTGTTCATCACAAACACATTATAGATAGCTCAAACCCATCTTCAGATGGCGAGAAGCCAACACTTACAAAACAACACAAAAAACTAGATCTAAACTATATTCAATTCTCTCTTTACTGATCTAAACCATCTTCTATTCTCTCTTTACCAATCTAAACCATCTTCAATTCTCTCTTTACCAAGCTAGATCTATAATATAATGCAAGAAACAAATTACTAACCATCGATAGTCAAGAACAAATTACCAAGCTAGATCTACAATCTCTCTTCCCAAATCCGTCGTCTCCTTTTACCAAATCACCTCAAAGCCCCACCTCCAGTAGCAGCAACGAGAACAAAACTAGAATTTAAGACAGATCGATATGTGAGGGTCGGGTCTGCAATAAATGATATTATTATAGACAGTTTTTAAAACAAATTGTCTGTGATGAGGACGAGAAGTCACAGACAGTTCATATTGAAAACCATATGTGAAGTATCACATACAATTCTAAACAAGAACTGTATGTGATACTTCACATACGGTTAACCATCTGTGATATTACCTCTTCATAGATAGTTTTTAGCGCAGCTAGTAAAAAGACAGTTGCTAAACCAAAACCATATGTGATTGTATTTAATATAGACGGTTTTGGTTAACCGTCTGTGATGAGGCGTCCAATATTAGCCTTTTTGTAGTAGTGAGTTTGTATTAGAAATAACTTTGTTGTGGAATGTTTGGTAATGCCTCTTTTGCACCGTTAACTCAATTCTTCATCCCTATGGTGCTTGTGCCAAGACTTATGTGAGACTAACAGGTTCCATTATTTGTTATTTTTTTCTTCTTCTTTTCTTCTGATTTCATATTTTTTATGGGTCCATTAACAATGTCTCTGCATATCTATTCGACAAGACAAAGATCATTCATGTCACTACATTCCTGAATATTATCACTGATTGTTGCCTTCCTGACAGTTCTTAGCTCACTGGATGTATCATTACTATTGTTTAACCTAAATTGTACTTATGTGCAATTATTTTCAAACACTAGGTTGGGCAATTCTAGGCTGACATGGATGACAACATAGCGATTGAGTGGAAGGATCCCAATCCAGGCCTAGCATTGTTGATGTCGAGCTTCCTGACTGAAGCATTTCCACTGGATGCCGTAGGAGAGGGTCGCGATGATGGTTATAAGGCTGGATTTGAGAAGTATGGCTTGTTCTATTAAAACTTATGCATCTAAATAGCCTAGGCACTAAGCAGGCATGACAAACTTGTACCTTTTAATCTAAAACATCAGCCTATGTATTGTCCATATTTCATTTACAAATTCCGCATATCTTCCCAAATACATGTACATATAACAATACTTGTGAAGTTGTGTGCATAACGAAGATGATGAGGATTGCCTTAGCTTAATGAGATATATACCAACAGATCATGATTCAATACACTATCACAAGGTTAAAGCTAAACTTAAGGTTCATAATTATACTTTGTATGAAAGAATGCAACTACGACTTTGCTTGCCTAAGTGCAGGTATTATGGACATCCTAAAAATAGTGTGGGCCAGCGGGAGGAGAAGGAGGTCAGCCCAACAAAGAAGAAGGAAGCACAAGAAGGATAGCATGGTGCAAGTTGAGAGGAAGAGGAAGGAGGCCATGGGGTGGCGCATGGAGGGTCCATGTGTAGATATGAGTGTGCATGCAGCCCGACGAGTTGATACCACTTCATATTCGGCCCAAGAGGAGCAATCTACATTGAAATCCAAGCCCAAATCTGAAATACATGCTAAGTCCGAAATTAGCACCAATTAGATTCCGAATTTTAGCCCAAAATTGGAATGCGAATTTCAGGTGGATTTGATTCTGAATTTGATTATTGATGTTTAGATATGAAAGTGGGCTTGCATGCCTTATATTTGGGCCATATATCTTCTATATTCGGCCATGTATCTTTATTCCTTTCAGAGTTAGTGTTTAACGCGTCTAGGAGTCAGTTTTGGTCTCTGTGACCGAGTCTAATTGGGCCTTTTAATTTTGGCTGAACCAAGGGGAGGGGGACCCCTATATATTTGTGTGTCATGCCCCCATGAACCTTAGACCATGAAATTTGAGCAATCAAAAGACATTACATTGCATGTTCTAGGCTTTGTGTATTCTGCCGGCTACCCCCAATAGAATTGTGCGATTCCTTTGTTGATCTTCTTGCTTGCTCTTGGGGTAATTGCAGGGAGATCATCTCCACTTGTTCGTGCCAAGTGGAATTATCAAAGCGTGTGGGTGTGCGAGTTGATGTGCTGCAGGTTGTTGCATTGGCAACGTCTTGGCTTCTTGCGACTCGTGAGGCTATTTGACGTATCGAGATTCTAAGTCATGAAGATCGGGCACCCCCGTATCATCTTGGTATCAGAGCTTCGGTTGGCACGTTAGAATCCTTATCTTAAGTAGTATATTGCATTTAATTTGTAGTTACTATTCATATTCCAAAAATTCCCCACAAAAATAGTAGATTGAATTTACTTTTGTTCTATCCTATATACCCGAAAAAGCCCTAAAAATAATTTTTAATTAAACTGTAGATCAATATGACTAAGTTCTGGTCCATTGGATTTTGATTTTTGGTTTGTATTCGTAATCCTTTGTTGTTCTTAATCTTTGATTTCAATCTATTTCATTGGTTTGAATTATTGCTTGGGCTGATTATAGGTCCGATATTGTTCACCCGCATGCCACTGTTCATGCGCGGCACTGTTAACCAAGAGGTATTGTTGTGAGCCATAAAGACTCTTTTGTTCGAATTGCCTTGAATTGAATACAATCTCTAGCTTTCCAAAATTCTTTGCGTTGGATTATATCCCTAGAGTTTGAATTACGGTTTGGATTACTATTCACACATGCGATTGCAGTTCACTGAGGTCATGTTGTGCTATGAAACCCTAGCCGTCTCTTTGGGGATTATCTTTGATTTTTGTGTGCTTTCTTTTTGTGCAAACCAAAGAGAGCATACACTTATTTCTTGAGAGCCAATTCTGATATTTGCGAAAACTTTGATCCTACATAAGACTAGCTATTGAGTTTGCTTTGGGGCTGCATTTTTATCTTGCAATTATTCAAAACGGAGAGTTGGTCATGTGATTAAGCTCACTGGTCTTATGTTCTCTGGTTTTGGTCATTAGCAAAAATAATAAGAAAAAAGAGCAAGAAAGAAAAGAAAAAATCGAAGCAAGAAAGAAAATAAAAAGGGGAGAAAAACAAGTGGCGGCCGAACCCTTTTGCCTAGATTGAGCATTGTCCTCTCTTGAGTTTAGTTGCTGATTTTTGCAATCTTGTGCCCTAGATACCAATTGCAACAAGCTAGCGTCTTTCTTTAACTTTTGCAACACGAACTATTCTTCACTTATATCTTGTTAGCTCATTCCTTGGTTGCATTAAGCTACATCATCTTAGTGTGCGTGTGTGTTGCCTTGATCTCCACGTATATATTGTGTGCATCAACTATTCATTGAATTCTAGCTTGGATTTTTACTTATCAAACAAAAGTCTATAATTTAGATTGTGCAGGATATACACTTTATCCTCCAAACTCTACATATAATCATTGTTAGTGCCATTACTTGGCTGTGAACTCGCTTAGCCATCACTTTTGAGTTGATCCACACCACCCAAGTGTGAGGTACTCCACAATTCAACATAGGGTGAGTAAGATTTCCAGTGGTAAGGAAATGTGAGGTTGAGAGAGAGCTACATATTTTACTAATCCATTATTGTTTCTTGTTGTTTTTATATTACTAACCATGGCAGGTTACAACTATATGGACCTTCCTTTCTACGGAAGTTATGATCCGGATGAGTACCTTGAGTGGGAAGGACAAATGGATAAGTCGATTAAATTTCAGAAGCTTCCCACAACACAAGAGGTGATAAGAGCCACTAGAGAGTTTGAAGACTATACTTATAGTTGGTGGCAACAATTCATTGGGAAACTACTTGTTACATCTTAGTTAGATTTAAAGAGGGTCATGAGAAGAGAATTTGTACCATCCTCTTATGAGCAAGAGCTACTTCACCACTTGGAGAGCATTACACAAGGGTCGAAAGTTGTTCAAGAGTATTACTTTGAGCTAGAAAGTGCAATGCGCCGTGCCTTCAAAGGAGGTTTAAATTCTAAGATCGCTGCTGCACTTAATCATAAATACTTTAGTAGTATGCAAGAACTTGTAATTTATGCTCTTGATGAAGAGGAGAGGATGTGTAATTCCACCATATGTGAGGTTGACAACGTCCCAATTGATAGTGTGAGAGATACACCAACAGAAAAGCGAGAGGTAGAATATAGGAAGAGGTCCCAATTCAAAGGAGTTTGATGAATTGATGTGGATACCGTGAGGATATGTGCACGATCTTAGAATGATGAGTCAATTGGCAATGGCTTTGTTCGTTTGTAAAATCTCGCGTTTTGGTTTTGCTTGGTATGTCGGACCACAAAGCGGGTCGACCGGTGGCTGGGGCGGTCAGACCGCCTGTGGAAGAGGTCCGATCGACCGTGGTGGCCGGTCCGACCGGTATTGCCTAAAAGTGGTTTTTGGAGCTGAGCCAAAAAAAATAGGTTGTGTAGGCAAGTGAGGGGAGTCTCCTGGATGTGGTCGCATCATTTTTGGAGTTCCCAGTTAAAAGTTCTATTCATTTGAAAATTCCAGAAGGTGTCGGATTTTCGAGTTGAATATTTGGCTAAGTCCTTTCGGGCGGTCCGACCGCCGTTGTGGAATCGGTCGGACCGGCCTGAAATCGGTCGGACCGGCCGTGTGGGGCGGTCAGACCGCCGATCACTTGAAGGTGAGCCTTCTTGGCATTGATGTGTTTTTGATTGTGTTTAATGTATGGATGTCAATGCTTTATTGTTGCATATTGCATTGTGGAACTAACGTGGGTTAAGTTGTGAAGAACTTGTTCCCGAAGACAATTTGTTTGTCTATTGCTATGCAGGTGGCTTGCAGGTCAACGACGTCAACGGTGAGGTGGATCGGGGCTACGCTTGGAGAGCTGAGGTCCAGAACGATCATGGATGCCGGGTGAGGTAGTGTGACTCAAGCATGGTGCAGAATGGGCAAGATGGATCGAACGGGTAGTTCGGTGTAGCTGGTTGGATCAGGCGGTGCGGAAGTCGGTGCAAGTCTCTAGGAGGTTCCGATGGGATTCGAACAGGAGAGACTTGGCGACGTGATGAGAGCCGCTGATCAACCTACACGTGGTGAAGCAGGCGATTACTTCAACAGTGGTGTGTGAGTGGGTCCCATGTGTGTGTGGGTCCCAAATGTGAAAACCTAGCCTCTCCTATAAATAGAAAGGTGGGAGATGTAAAACCCGAGGGAAGCATTCATTTGGCACCCTTCATCTTTTTTCTAGGGTTTGGAGGAGAGGAGAGGAGAGGAGGAGCTAGGGTAGGAGAGATTGTGTGTGTGCTCCTTGCGTGAGCTCTTGTCCTCCTTGTTGGAGTGGCTTTGTAAGCATCTTGTGAGATCAATCAATCTTGTGATGCTTGCTTGAGAGATCAATTGTCTCCCTTGTGTTCTTCTCTCTTTTAGATGATTTTGGTGCTTCCTTGATTCAAGGGTTTATGCTTGGTCTCTTGACCGATTTTATCTTGCTTTGATGTGTGGGAATACTCCTGGAATCATCTAGACCATCAACCCCCACAAGCAAGTCTTGAATCAAGATTTTCATATTTCTAGGGTTTGTGCACTTCTTTGGTAAAAGCTTAAGAGATCGATTCTACGAAGTGGATCTGAACGATCATCGCTAGAAATAGGTCTTAGATATCCTTAGGGAGGTGTGCTCCAAATTTGGTCAAGTTTCATTGGTTGAATCAAAAGTTGGACCAAATTTCGTTTTGGATTTGGGCTTGGCATTTTGGTTCTGGACTAAATCGGTCGGACCGATTTTATACTGGCGGTCGATCGCCAAAGATTCGACCACTTGTTGATGGCGGTCGAACCGATTCAAATCGGTCGGACCGCCCTTTGACTGCCGGTCAAACCGCCCGTGTCCAGAACAGCTCAGTGAGTTTAATTCTCCACATTTGTGTCTTGTGGTTAAGGGGGTTATCGAATTCAGCACAAGGCTTCCTCTGTGCACTTACTGATCTTCTTAGCTTTCATAGCTAAAGGAGTAAAGTTCGTGTTGAATTTGATTAAGGCGAAGAATTTGAGAAAGTGCCTACTCACCCCCCTAGTCGCCTTTACCGGTCCTACAAGTGGTATTAGAGCCGGTTAGCTCTTCTCGTAGATCTTAACCGGTCTTTGGAGCCATGGCGATTGACAAGTACTCAACCAAGCCACATATTTTTTGATGGAGTTGATTTTGCATACTGGAAGGCTCGAATGCAAGCTTATATCGAGGCTCAAGGGCACGCTATTTGGCTTAAGGTAAAAAATCATTATGTCGTGTCAGCCGATGATGATATGATCACTCCAGATGTGGAGGCCAACAGCAAGGCTCGGAATTTTTTGATCCAAGGCCTTAGTCGATCTGAGTTTGAGCGTGTTGCTCATTTGCGGTCTGCTCATGAGATCTGGCGGACTCTTTGTGATTATCACGAGGGGTCCACTGCGATCAAGGAAGTGAGACAAAATCAGCTGAAAAAAGTATACTCTAAGATCGAGCAAAGGCCTGGTGAGTCTTTGGACAAGCTGTGGAGAAGATTTTCTAAGATTCTTCATGATCTCCGCGCTGTTGACCTGGTTTTTTCTGAGTCTGAAAATGCACGCCAGCTTTTGGGTGCTCTTGATGTGAAGGTCTGGGGAATGAAGATCACTTCCATCAATGACAACACTGTCATGAGTGAGCTTACCATGGATAAGCTATACTCGAGGTTGAAGACGCATGAGATTGATTTTATCTCGCGTCTCCCCAAGACAGAGTCGGTGGCTTTAGTGGTGGACAAATCCAAGGGTTGTTCAACTGATTCTTTCGATTGTAGCTCATCTGGTTTTTCATTATCTGCTTTGCATTCTTTGAGCGATGAGCAACTTGAGAAACTGCCCGAGGATGACTTAGCCCTCCTATCCACCAAATTCACGAGAGTGTACAACAAGGTGAGGAATAGGAGGAGAAGTGGACCTATCACATGCTTCGAATGTGGTGAGCCAAACCACATTCGTTCCAGGTGCCCCAAGCTAAAGGGCAAGGAGGAGAAGGAGACACGAAGACATCCCCAAGAGAGGGATGCAAAACCCAAGAAGACAAACTATCGCAAGTTTGTCAGCCGAGTCCTTACCGCTCTTGAAAATGTGAACATGAGCGATGTGGACTCGGAAACGGAGGATGACGAGAGTGACTCCCGTGGCAAGAAAAAGGCTCATGACTTCACGGGCATGTGTTTCAGGGCCAAGAACAGCCACGACAGCGACTCCTCGAACGATGAGGATCCTTTTAGTGATTCTGATGAGGTATGCCCTTCAATTGCTGATATGAAAAGGGCTTTGGTGCTTGCTGAACAGAAATTGCATAAGCAAGTAAAAATGATTAAGAAACAAGACATTATGATTGATAATTTGAACCTAGAAGTTGTTAGGCTCAAATCTATTAATCCTGATGATATTTGTGATTCCTTCACTAGCTTGCTTAAAGAACTGACAAGCTTGAAATCTGCTCATTCCTCTGTTGTTAATCAATTAAAGGATGCTCTTGATGAACTAGAATCTCTCAAGTCTAGTTCTGTTTGCATGGATGTCATTTCTCCTGATGTGACTGCCATGGAAGCTATTCCTTTAACTTGCTCTAACTGTGCGTTGCTTGAATTAAAAATGGATAGCTCCTTGAAAGAATTGCAAAAATTTGATGCTAGTCACACTTGCTCTCATTGTAAGAATAATCGGATTAAAATGCAAGAGATGACTGAAATGGTTGTTTATTCTAGAGCTGCCTCTTGTGAAAATTGCCCTAAGCTTACAATTGAGATTGAAGCTTTAAACAAGACTCTAGAAGAGAAAGCTAAAATTGAAAAATCCATATCTCTCACTGCTTCCAAGAAAGTCATTGATTCTTCCTCTTGTATGTTGCATGCTGAAGTTGAAACTATTGTTGGTAAGATACAAGAGGCTTTTAGAGTCAAATTTAAGGAGCAGTTGAATAGGATTGGGGAGTCCTATTGTGTGTCTTGTGAGGCCTTCAAAGTGGAAGTGACCCTTCTTAAGAGCAAACAGGAAGAGGCAATCAATTCTAGAAAGTGCTCTAATTGTGGAGTTTTAGCAAAAGAGAATGATTACCTCAAATTGACTCTTGAGAAGTTTTCTGGTGGAAAAAAGAAACTCAATATGATTCTTGATCAATCTAAAGTGAGTAAGAAGAATAGCGGCCTAGGTTTTAAGTCCCTAGAGCATTCCAAGAATCACCCACCTAAGGTTGCAAAACTTGTGAAAAGTGGTCTGTTTGAGCAAGAACCTCCTAAGACTTCAAAGGTTGTTTTTAAATCTGCAGGTTCTGCTCAAACTATTTCTAGCAAGAAAGGTGCTTGCTTTCACCAAGACGGACCCTCAAAAGGTCAAGTACCATTGTACCTTCTGCAAGAAAGAGGGCCATACTGTTGAGTTTTACTTCCGGAGAGCAAAGATTGAGAGGAAAGAGAGAATGAGCACTTTGAGATCCATCAGAGGAGTCTTTTCACCAGCTGTAGTCTCTAGAGCCAAGCAGCCTATTCATCGTACCTCATATAGGCCTAGATTTGTAGAGAACTTTGTTGACTCTTTTGGTGGGTCCAGGCAGCATTTTGGTTTAGGATATCGTGAGGAGAGACCACGGGTAGCACCTAGACAGGGGGAGTATCGATCTTTTGGTAGATCGTTTTGGAGAGGTCCAGGTGGTTCTCGTGTGCATTCTTATGATCTTGTTCCTGATCATTTTTCTGCTGCTTCTACTGCTGTTCCCAGGCATCGTGCTTCTCAGTACTAGACTCCTAGATCGTTTATCTCTAACCCCAGTACTGAGGCATGGATGTTTTGAGGGATTTTGCTCTTTTTGCATTCATTGTATCATAATGCATTTTCTTTTCAAAAATCTTGCATTGCATAATAAAATTAGGGAGCTTTGAGTATTATCCTTGTATGACTTGATTTCATACTCTATACCTTGTCATATCAAGTGATAGTCTGCTAGACTTCTTTTATGGCTCTTCATGTTTTAGCTTAGCTTTTGCCTTGCTAGCTTTATATCTGTGAGCAAATTGAATCAAATCATGTCTTGTTGGATCTTGTGACTAGTTTTACTCTAGTGATCCTCTTATGATTCATGCAATGTCATATAGGTTGAATTGAGTCTTGAACTTATTTTGAGATGAAAATGAGCTTTTTAACTTCTTAAGTCAAGCAAATGAAGAATGAGATTTTCTGTGTGAAAAAACTGATCTCACCAATCCTTTCTCATGAGACGGCTTGCCATTGCACTAGGCATGAACTCAGGGGGAGTTTTGGATGACCTAGACCACTCTTTTAAGCTTCTCGCTTGAGATGGTCGCGGCAAGGCTTGAGATCTAGCACATTGAAAAAAAAATCCTTTTTAGGAAAATACTCAAAATGCTAAGTGCTTGTATTTTGCTTTATTTGAACTCTTAGTGCTCAAAAATGCCTCAGTTCCAGTTTTGGGTCTCTTTTTACTTATAGACATGGCTTGACTTATTTTTGGTTGCTTTTAGTGAAACTATGATATTGAGCAACCTTTCATGGTTTTAATTCTTTTAATCTCAGATTACTGCTATTTTGGTCTTAGCTTTGCAGTACATGTTTTGCCATGATTGAATATAGCTTCTACTCTTTATATGGCTTGGTATAATACTTGTACTGTCTACATGGATAATGGTCATGGCTCCTTTTTACTAAAGTTCAAAAATAAAGTCATTCCTTCATACTCTTTCTTTTCCCATGCATGTTGATGAATTCATTGTCAAAGGGGGAGAAAGATTGTGAAGAAAAATGTTGTTTTGGAGCTTTTGGTTTCATACATAAGGTTTCATATAAAAGAACTCACATATAAAAAAATGGACCTTTTGAAAGTTTGTGATCATAGTGAGTTGAGTCTCTGGGTTTTATTACCTTTTTCTGATTATATTTGCAATTGAAGAAGACTCACAATGATCAAAGGTCAAATAGAACATTTGTCTTTCATATGGACCTAAGTGAGATTTTTGGCTACTTTCTGAAAATTGAATCCTTTTGTGCTTTCATTGCCTTATCTCACTTGCTTATACTATTCTGAAGCCAGTTTGGTCGTTTCCTAGGCTTTTTCTTGCTAATGGACCAAGTTGTGCCATTATGCGAAAACGGCGATTTTTTTACTTTTCAAACCTTGAAACTACATTTTCTGGGAAATTGCCAATGTGTTCATCAAGGGGGAGATTGTGGATACCGTGAGGATATATGCACGATCTTAGAATGATGAGTCAATTGGCAATGGCTTTGTTGGTTTGCAAAATCTCACGTTTTTGCTTTTTGCCAGTCCGTCGGACCACAAAGCGATCGGCCGGTGGTCGGGCGGTCGACCGCCTGTGGAAGAGGTCCGACCGCCGTGGTGGCCGGTCCGACTGGTATTGCCTAAAAGTGGTTTTTGGAGCTGAGCCAAAAAAAAGGTTGTGTAGGCAAGTGGGGGAGTCTCTTGGATGTGGTCGCATCATTTTTGGAGTTCCCAGTTAAAAGTTCTATTCATTTGAAAATTCCAAAAGGTTTCGGATTTTCGAGTTGAATATTTGGCTAAGTCCTTTCGGGCGGTCCGACCGCCGTTGTAGAATCGGTCCGACCGGCCTTAAATCGGTCGGACCGGCCGTGTGGGGCGGCCAGACCGCCGATCACTTGAAGGTGGTGTTTTTGATTGTGTTTAATGTATGGATGTCAATGCTTTATTGTTGCATATTGCGTTGTGGAACTAACGTGGGTCAAGTTGTGAAGAACTTATTCCCGGAGACGATTTGTTTGTCTATTGCTGTGCAGGTGGCTTGCAGGTCAACGACGTCAACGGTGAGGTGGATCGGGACTACGCTTGGAGAGCTGAGGTCCAGAACGATCATGGATGCCGGGTGAGGTCGTGTGAATCAAGCATGGTGCAGAATGTGCAAGATGGATCGAGCGGGTAGTTCGGTGGTTTGGTTGGATCAGCGGTGCGGAAGTCGGTGCAAGTCTCTAGGAGGTTAGATGGGATTGGACGGGAGAGACTTGGCGGCGTGATGAGCCGTGATCAACCTACATGTGGTGAAGCAGTCGATTGCTTCAACAGTGGTGTGTGAGTGGGTCCCATGTGTGTGTGGGTCCCAAATGTGAAAACCTAGCCTCTCCTATAAATAGAAAGGGGGGATGTAAAACCCGAGGGAAGCATTCATTTGGCCCCCTTCATCTTTTTCCAGGGTTTGGAGGAGAAGAGAGGAGAGGAGGAGCTAGGGTTGGAGAGATTGTGTGTGTGCTCCTTTTGTGAGCTCTTATCCTCCTTGTTGGAGTGGCTTTGTAAGCATCTTGTGAGATCAATCAATCTTGTGATGCTTGCTTGAGAGATCAATTGTCTCCCTTGTGTTCTTCTCTCTTTTGGATTATTTTGGTGCTTCCTTGATTCAAGGGTTATGCTTGGTCTCTTGACCGATTTTATCTTGCTTTGATGTGTGGGAATACTCCTAGAATCATCTAGACCATCAACCCCTACAAGCAAGTCTTGAATCAAGATTTTCATATTTCTAGGGTTTGTGCACTTCTTTGGTAAAAGCTTAAGAGATCGATTCTACGAAGTGGATCTGAACGATCATCGCTAGAAATAGGTCTTAGATATCCTTAGGGAGGTGTGCTGCAAATTTGGTCAAGTTTCATTGGTTGAATCAAAAGTTGGACCAAATTTCGTTTTGGATTTGGGCTTGTCATTTGGTTCTTCGACTAAATCGGTCGGACCGATTTTTACTGTGATCGACCGCAAGATTTGATCGCTTGATTGATCACGGTCGAACCGATTCAAATCGGTCGGACCGCCCTTTGATTGCCGGCCGACCGCCGTGTCCGTAACGTACTCGGTGAGTTTAATTCTCCACATTTGTGTCTTGTGGTTAAGGGGGTTATCGAATTCAGCACAAGGCTTCCTCTGTGCACTTACTGGTCTTCTTAGATTTCATAGCTAAAGGAGTAAAGTTCGTGTTGAATTTTATTAAGGCGAAGAATTCGAGAAAGCGCCTATTCACCCCCCCCTAGTCGCCTTTACCGGTCCTACAATTGAAAACGCATGCTTTGGACAAACCATCTTTTGGGCAATGTCATGATCACTTAGATACGGGTTTAAATATGAGTGCCTACTATCTATAAATATTTAGAAAGATTTAGAAAGCCTACTTAGTCATCTTTTGTTGAACAATCATGTATAAGAAATCAGAGTAGCACAATTGAAGCATGGAAGGCATAAACAATTTTTTTGTCTATATTACATAAAACTGATGTTGTAAAGTTGAAATATGATTATATGAGCCACGTGCATACATTAGACAATGATTTTGGTTCATCCATTCATAATTTGCATACATCCTTACAAAAGTTGAAGATGGCTTCTTTTCTTGGGTGGAAGAATAATGTGGATGAAAGAAGTGTTGAGATGTATACATTACATATATCTAATGGTTGTTGTTATGCTATTCATAATTTGCAAAATAAAAGGGGTGGTAAAACGGATGATAAATATATATACCATGTATATACGTTGTTCGCTTTATTTAGTACACTTTCAGGTTACCAAAAGCCGAGAACGACCTTTCTTGAAGAAAGAGAGGATGAACAGGATTGCCCCAGCTTAATGACATATATACCAAGAGATCAAGATTCAGAACACTATCACAAGGTTAAAGCTAAACTTAAGGTTCATAATTATACTTTGTTTGAAAGAATACAACTACGGCTTTACTTGTGTGAGTGTAGGTATTATGGATATCCTAAAAATAGTGCGGGCCAGCGGGAGAAAAAAGAGGCCGACCCAAGAGAGAAGAAGATGGGGCGGGGGCGCAATCCTCATCAGAAGACCAATGCAAACGGCACAGAATGAACGGGCGTGGCGTAGCACACCTGGCCATCTAGTTGCAATGATGGAAGAAGGAGATGGGGCTGAAATGTGGCTGCCACGTTAGACAAAACAGTGGTGTGGATAACAACATGGCAAAAACTGGTTATGAAACCTACCTAGGGGTGAAAAGTGAACGTTTGGATAGTTCAATGGTGAAACTTAAACGATTTCGATGTTGGAGATTGAAATTTGGAGTCACACAATAGTTGAGTATGTAAGTTTACTGTGGGTGGTGTTGAGGGAAGGGAATCAGAGCCATTTGATGCAATCTGACGGAGAATCGTGAGTGATACAGCCGTTTCCAGCTAAATGCACCCTATAGGTTTTAACACTCCAGTAATAGATTCCACAAACCTCGCCTAAGAAAAGATTTTCTAAGCCAAATGCACCCTATATGTTAACACACTCCAGTAATATACTGTCCACTAGATCAGCATCTAAAAGACATCCGTATATGAGTACTTTCGGTTCAACATTTAGGTATTGCAACAAAAATTGGTAAATAATTTTTTCGAATTTGGATGCGAATGGACACAGTGAAAATTATTATCCAAATGTAAAAAAAAACACATTTTCATTCATATATTTAAACTGTATTTGAATATGAATTCTCATAGAGAAGATATTATTATTCAAATGAGAACCATTTCAATTTGGGACCAGCTAGCCAACTTTATACCATTGCAACGGTATAGGAAAAAGGGTTTCATGGTGTTTCACGAAATCATTTAAAAGGTTTCGGGTTTCAATAAGTTTTGCGTGTTTTTAGAAGAGCTAGAAGATTCTAAGAAAATTTTAAGCCTAAGTTTCAACAAATTTTAGAATTTAGAACTCAAGTTTCAGCAAAATAGTTTCAAAAAATTTCAGCAAGTTACAATAAATTACAGTAAATTTCGCATTCCAATTCCATACATGGGACACATACATACGGTTTGCAATCCTACGAGACCACATCACATTCAGACTCATTTAGATTATTTTGATCTTATGACATATAACAAAATAAATCAATCACAATTTTACATGTCCACGTATCGTGATTTATAAGAGGTCTAAGTAAAGATATAAAGATAAGTAGGTCTCATGTAATTTATTTCCCATACATACTTACTGCTGCTGATTTTATTCACTGGACCGCGGGGACACGGGATGTTGCGACTGCAGCTGGTTTTCCTCCAGCATGTTGACCACGGCGTGGGTCACCGCGACGCTGCCGCACCCGGCGGCGTTCACAACGCGGCACCGGTCTCCGCTCACGGCACCGCACCGGCTGACGTCGACCGCCCTGCACAGCTCGACCTCCACACTGCCGCACCAGTCGACGCGCGCGCCCTGCACCGTGCCAGGTGCACCTCGCCGAAGCTCTCCACGTCGGCGCGCCTGCACCGGGCCGCGCGGAGGCTGCCGCCGCCTCGGAGCCGCCCCTCTCGGCACCGCTCGAGGGACACCCTGCCTGCCTGCTCCACCTCTGCTGCGCGGCACCGCGAGACCGACACCGCCCGCGCGCCGTCCACGCGCGCCGCTCCGCACCGGACGAAGGACGCGGACTCGACGCCCTCGGCTGCCGCGTCACCGCACAGGGTGAACACGACGCTGCCCCCTCCTCCGCCTCGCACGAGGACGCTCCGGAGGCCGTCAGCGGAGAGGTTCCCGGGGCTGGTGATGGTGACCTTGCCGAGATTGCCGTGCAGCGTGCCCTCGTGGATGGCCGTCTCGACGCCGTCGACGACGACGACGAACATGTGGTGGGCGGCAACGGTGGAGGAGGATTCGCCGGCCTTGGGATCGACGAGCGCCATTGCCATGTCGTGTGGGCTTGAGATTTTCTTTTGGTAGTTGGGTGGGTAAGCCGTTGAGGAAAAGTCGAGCTTTAAAGGTGGATAGATGCAGTTTTGAAGTCGAAATAAATATGGGTGAACTTGCGTAACATGGTCATGTCGCCGTTGTATTCATTGCTACGCAGGTTGCCAATTGTAAACCAAAAAAATTTGCCGTCATATACCCCCACCATTGTCCTTAACATGCTGCCTTCTACCTTGTGATCACCTCATCGTCACCAAAACTCCCACCGGAACGGGAACGTCGTCGCCTCTGACCACATCCACCTATGCCCGCCAGTGCGCCACCGATTGCATCTTCCAGCAATTAACACGACCACCCCCGCCTCCTCTTGGTCCCAGGAACCCGTTCCTGCCGTTGCCCGTGCCTGCTGATCCGCCGACCGTCGGCGCCGTCGCACTCCACAGCGTCCTCCACGTACGTTCGCAGTTCGATCGGTGGTGACCAAATCCACCGAAGGAAGTCACGTGCGGTCACGCACGCGCCCGTCCCACTTGGTCTGGCAAAAAAAAAAAAAAACCTGGTATAATCCCATCCGCAATCTGAGGAGAATATTCCCCTAAATAGGATAAACCTATCCAACCTTATCCCACGCATCATCAAACGCAGTGACGTCTCGCGACGATCCCATTAATTCCATCCTATTTGGTTGCACCAACTATGCACACCCTTAATAAACTTGTGTTAAGTGTATTTGTTTCACTCTTAGCTCACAAAACCTCCTTGACTAGGGGACTAAGGTTGTTTCATTGGCATCCTAACTTTGTCACTTAAGTTAGACAGGTTTAACTATTCGTGGCTAGCATTCGTCTTTCAATTCCGTTGTATTAGTCTTGTCATATTTGTTGGTACCCTCACATAGGGGCGCCGTGTTGGCACTAAAAGCTAGTTGATGGCAATAGCCTATGGTCATTAGTTATACTACTAACCTTAGGTCGTCTACAATGTGTGTTTAAGAAAGTTCAAAGGCAGGAGAGAGAGTCCATCGAACTGATTCAATACACTAGGCTATTGATTCCAAGAGAAAAAATTCATGAGGCTGAACCCTCTTATTGAATCGAATCCAAGATATTTAAGTAAATCCAACCTGCCCCGATTGTCATATGCACACTTGATGTTATTACTGTACACACAACATCGTCAAGGCCGACGCACCACGCTCCTGACCACACGCCATCATCAGGGTCGTCGCAGCAAGTCATTGATCGGGCCCACTGTCACTTCTAGATCTACCGGTAGCAGCCTCGATCCGCCATGGGAGTCCAGAGGTTGCATCGTCACTCCTTGGAACGAGAGAGGGAGGGAGGGAGAGGAGTCGGGAATGAGGGACGGTGGAGCTCGGTTGGTTGTGTTAGGTAATATTTGTCTAAAGTATTAGTCTCTTTCTGTAGATCATTGAGTGCTAGTTGGATTCTGATTTCTAGTCCTATTTCATTTGTGTGGCTGAGTCTTGGTGCTATATAAGCAAGGGCATTGTATTCTACTATGAGATAACTTGAGAAGAAAAGAAGAAAAAGGTGTTAGTTGTGCTGCACTGAAATTTTTTCTTTGTTCATATTCGAGAGTTTTTACTGTGAGTTTATTTGTCTTCGGTTTGAGGCCAACAATTGATATCAGAGCTCTAGGTTTGAAACCCTAGCTGTTGCCCCGGGAGGGGTGATCTCGACTCCCAGGGTGGCATATACGGCATGGCGGCGGGTGCGGCAACGTCCCAGGGCACGTGGCGGCCGGCTGTGCCATTGCGGATGCGTAGCTTTCAGTTGTGGAGCGCACAGCGGGGCGCAACGGCTCAATACGGCGAGACCGATGCACTGTACGGTGCATGCGGCTCCATGACGAGGAGGAGCCTGAGTTTTTTTATTTATTTATGCCCAAGATTATGTCGTGTTCTCCAGGGAGTGGTTTCACTGGTGACGAGGCAACGTTGACACTCTTCCTACTGGCCGAAAAGAAGACAGTCAAAGCTATGTGGAAGACATTGAAGACGATGCATCTTGGTGCCGATCATCGAAAAGTGAAGGCGAGGGACGTAGAGAAGATGTTTTCGCCGTCCTGAGTCTAGTAGTGTTAAGTCCAGGACATTAAGGAGATGTGTTCGTCGTCCTGAGTCGAGTTCGTGTGTTACTCAAGTTGAAATCGTGACCAACTTGAAGTTCTAGTACGAGTTGGGGCGTAAGTCGTAGTTGAGACCGACTGTCTCAATGAATAAGTGTCCAAGGTGTGTTCGAGTTGTGTCATCGTCTTCGACCAAGTGTGTGGGAGCCATGTTGAAGTTGAGTCCAACTGGCAGCACACGAAACATAATAAGTAAGTACACAAAGATTAGGAAGTGATTGTTTGGTAATCTTTGTCTAAAGTATTAGTTTCCTTCTGTAGATCATCGAGTCCTAGTTGGATTCTGATTCCTAGTCCTATTTCGTTTGTATGGCTAAGTCTTAGTGCTATATAAACAAGGGCATTGTACTCTAATATGAGATAATTTGAGAAGAAAAGAAAAAAAAAGTGCTAGTTGTACCGCACTGGAAATTTTTGTTTGTTCGTATTTGAGAGTTTTTGCCGTGAGTTTGTTTGTCTTTGGGTTGGGGCCAACAGGATGAAGGGAGCGACATCGCGGTAGGGATTTTTTCTTCTTTTTGGCGTGTAGAGAACGAGGTGATCTCTTTTCTTTTATTTATTTATCATGTGGGCGCCAATAAACAGAGGGAAGGGATTGTTGCGGAACTTATTCACCTTTGGAAGATCCTATTGAATGCAAGATTTAGAATATAGTTAGTAACAAAACGCATCACAAATAATACTATTAGTTAAATAAAGTAAAGAATCTTACACGAATAATTTTATCCCAAATACTTGGTTCAGCAATAATCATGCATAAAGAATCGTCCCAGCCCGTACCACTTTGTTTCCGTGCATCTCATATTGCCTTGTAATTCTGTTTCATCTCCTTCTCTTTTTCTTGGATTTGTTGCTTTGTGAAATGGGCAGTTGTAAACTTTTCATTGAATTTACTGGCTATGCCTCTCCAACCATCTGTTACCCACCCATTTTGTCATCTGAACTTTAGGTTGTTATGGTTATGTAGTATATCGGAAAGAGCTTTCTCATATGAGAAAGTTCCATAAGGCCCTTGATCCTTCATTAGCCATGGCTACACTAACCACATCATATTGAAATGAACAACTTTCAGGATACTAATACTAATGGTACTAGAGTGTAACAATATATTTAAGATAAACAACCACATAATATGAAAACAAGTCGCATAAATGAAATGTACTACTTATTACACATCATATAATTTAAGTGTCAAAGGCACAAAATAATATTATTACTTTGTGAGAGGTCATGTCCAACTAATGATTGTAGTCAGACCACATTTGTGTTGCAATTTGATCTCTAAGAGAACTTTCAGCATTTGACTCGATATCATTTTGGCAATTATTGTCACCCTCTGGTACATCAACAAAATCATTTGGTTGAATACAGGTAGGTTGGTGATCCAACCACCCATCCTGACCATTATGACCTCTAATGATGTTGTGAACTGCAACAGCTGCAGCTGGGATCTTAATCTGAGATTCAATGGGATGAAATGTACCAACTTTCAGGATTGGAAATCTCTTCTTCAAAACACCAATAGCCCTTTCAATATGATTGCGAAGGAGAGCATGGCAATGGTTGAAAAGTTTTTTGTAGTATAATCATATATTCGAGATGAGCGACGCCTCCTGAATTCACCAATATGGTATCGGACTCCTCGATATGCTGCAAGAAAATAAGGTGTGTTTGCGTATCCACCATCCACAAGATATAATTTACCCTCAGGAACCCGAAAACCCTTATAATAGCAAATCGAAGGACTCCTGCGTCTGATGCTGACCCTTCCCATCCACATGAAATAAATGTGAAGTTCAGATCAAAGTCACAAGCTAGCATCACATTTTGAGACAAGGTTCCTTTCCCATTTCTATAAGGAGCCGCTTTCTCTTCAGCAATAGTGATGGGGATATGTGTGCCATCAATAGCACCAATGCAGTTCTGCGCATAACACATAGTAAGTTAAATATAGGAAAATCTTGGAAAAAGTCAAGCGTCTAGTGTGTGGCCCACCTGAAAATAAGGCTAAAATCGTGGATCCAATACAATTTTCATGTGAGTTTGGTTCAAATTTGGGAGCTTGACAAACCTATGAGTTAGAGCTAGAATTATATCAAAAGATTTCTTTTATTTTCCTATGAACTGTTTCACCACTGTGTTGAAATGCTTTCTGAAGTTTTTGGTTGTTAGCATTATGAGAAATCAATGACATAAACATCACTAGCTGCTCCTCGACGGGAACGCCTCTTGTGTCATTGTATCAAACCCTTCCTTCTAAGGAAATCTGATGTAGCCTTTAATATCTCTGGCTCCATCCGGAACTCAACCCTACACCAACTCTCATGGTCTTCTATGATCTCCTTAACTTTTTTAGCACCGGTAAGAGATGATGTGGGTTTGGTCTTTTTTCATCATAAAGGCATGAAAGCAAAGTAGGAACTAAAATAAGAAACAACTCGTCGCCCTCCTCTTCTTCCTCAAGCATAAATTTCCTAACGAGCTCCTTTCTAGTGTCCATTTGCTAATACATGCAGATGCAACATATTATGAATTAGCATATTGAGTAAAGCATTTCTCATACAAGATGCCGACAAAAAGTTCATAAGAACTAGGTTAGTAGTCATTAGCAAAGATCTAGCACTATGAATCAGGAACAAGCACTATGAATAGAAGCAGTGATCAGGATCAATCTTTTTTGCAGTTTCTGGGAGAGGTTCCATCAAACATGAACACTAGCCTAAAGCATTGCACATGCTTTTAACACTATATCAACCATACCACATTGGCACACAACAACGAATTTCACAGTTCGCATAATTTCTAACAGAACTAGAATCTAGTATAATGCAAGCATGGCTGCGACGTATACTCTATCGCAGATAAGAAAACATGCATTGCAGACTAATTACACGGATCAGACAAATCATAATAGCAGCAAAAGATAGCATTGATAATTAGTACAAAAATCCTCATATGGCACTGCCATACCAAGCAAGAGCCACAATAAGAAACAACTAATCAAGTCTTCTTGACACAAATAGCCAGGACAAGAAACAACTAGTACTTCAAATTTATAGATCTCAAAACCAAGCGGCGGAGAAGGGAAGGTGGGTCAAGACCGAACCCTAGCGGAGGAGGGGTCTTTACCGGTGAGACACCTTTGACGAAAAGGAAGCGCTTGGCAGCGGAGGGAAGGAGGCGCCGATGCGGTTGCAGGGAGGCATCGATGCAGAGGGAGGGGCCGATGCGGATGGAGGGCGGCACCGATGCAGAGGGAGGGAGGCGTTCGCGATGCGAGAGGAGAATAAATCCCATGTCTCAACGCGGTGTTTTTTCCCCGGGGAAATGACGGGGATTGAGCTGGAGAATTCGTAGTGCGGAGCGATCCAAACGCCGGGTTTGCTAGCACAGGGGAATCCTCCCTGGGGATTTTTCCCCATGGGATCTCGTGCGGGGATCCCGGCCGGAAACGGGTTCCCAAACAAAGCCTTATTTATTTATCACGTGGGGGCCACTAAAGACTGGAATGATTCAATGTATTGGAGTAAAAAATGCTACCTCTTGTAGATGATTACATGGTACGTCTTTGAATCCAAAGCAATTCAATACATTGAAGATGAGCTTAGAGGTCTGGACAATAGGACATACGCTCTCTGGACCCATAGAATTTATTTCCATGCTCCCTCGAAAAGCAATTCTACAAGACATAAAATTATTTTCATTATTTATTTACAAACATCTTTACAACGTCGCCACTTTAAAATGACGAACACTTCTTACACATACTGGTGCTTCAATACTTCCACACAAACCAAACATCTCCAGAACTTTGCAATATACAACAGAAATATAAAGATTATAAAATAATACCAGCCATACCAGAATTCAGAATTCATATGCTCTCTTATCAAACCTAGTAGACAAACAGTGTCATACTGATAACATCACTAGCCACAGTACCGCGTATCCGTAGGTACTTCACTTGCTCATGATTTCCAAAGGCACCGTGTAGACTGGCTCTGCCTGCTGATCCTGACATACCGGTGGCTGCTGCGCCTCGACCATGCTCACCTTGCCACGGCGGACCACCACGCTGCCGCAGCCCGACACGTTCGCAGCGTGGCACCGGTTGACACGCACGGCGCCGCACCGGCTGACGTCCGCGGACCGGCACCGATCGATGCCGAGCGCGCCGCACCAGTCGGCGCGCGCTGCGCGGCACCGCCCCACGGCCACGTCCGCGCAGCTGCCCACGTCGGCCTCCCGGCACCGCCCGACGCGCAGCTCCCCGACGCCGCGCACGCGTGCGGCGCCCTTGCACCGCCGGATGCCCACCGCGCCCGCGTGCTCCACGTCGGCGGACCGGCACCTCCGCACAACCACCTCCCGCGCCCCGTCGACGCGCACCGCGTCGCACAGGTGGAAGGACGCGACGCCGCAGGCCTCGGCCGCCGCGAAGCCGCACCGAGTGAAGCGGACGTCGCCGCCGCCGCGCACGACGACGTGCTGGAACCTGCTGACCTCGAGGACGCCCGGGCTGACCACGGTGAGCGTGCCGCCGTTGCACCGGAGCACGCCCTCGTGGATAGTCGTCTCGGAGCCGTCGATGACAACGTTGAACTGGTGGTGGACGGCCGTAGCGGAGGGAAGGGCTTTCGGGTCAACGGCCACCATTTTCCCTGTGAAATGTGAAGTCTTTAGAAAACTTAGTTGTCCCGAGTCCTTGCAAGGCGAAGGTGTTATAAAGGGCCATGTTGCTTAAGGGCTAAGGTAGCAAGAAGTTGCTGTCAAATGAAGGACTCGTGATTGAGATGGGCTGTTTTTATTGAGAATTCATTGTAAAGTTTGTCAAAACAGCAACGCCTACTGCCCATCCGTCTGCACTAATTACGGGTTGTTGAGGTATGCAGTGGTAGTCAGCTCTGCTAAGCAATGAAAAGTCGGGTAAAATAGTACGAACTTATGTCCTGTGCGTTGCTGCGGACTGATATGATATCTATTGCTACTTCCGGCCCGTAATATAAGTTCAAAGGCAACATACGCACATCAAATCTATAAAAAAGATTAATGTCAATGGATCGTACATGCCGCTGATGGCGAGTGCCTCCAGTAGTAACCATGGAACGTGTCGGGAACTCCCGCTGATGGACCCTCTTACAAATTCGTTAGTTGATTTTGTTCATCCGAGTTACGTAATCCCGTTACTAGTATGTACTAGCCCTCTTTTATTAACATGAACCACATCTGAAACAGAGCAACAGATGCAGTGCAACAAAAAAGTGTTGAAAGGCACACATATTAATGCACATTATTTTTAGTTGGTGTTGATGTATCCCCAAATTTTCGTGATGCAACAACTTGTAGATGCTAGTGCAACAAAAACTACAAGTGTTGCTAACATTATAAACCAACAATATAAGTAAGATTGAATACATTGTGTACTCGGCAAGATTTGTAGTGTATTGCAAAGTTTATATATACATGCAAAGCTATCAAATGATGGGGCTATACTCTACAAGTTATTTTGCATTAAGCACATTTTATTTGCAATATTCATATGTAGTACTTTTGCAACGGAATTTGAAAGAGCAGTTAAATAGATAATAGGACAGTAAGTAAGTAATTGAATGAACCTCATATAATAACAACTACAATTCGCAACCCTCCTTAACTGTGAGCATCATTTCATGTTGAGCCATAACTCGGAAGTTAACTCAAATAAAAACCCATATGTCATTGCCCATTTCCCGACTAGGCAATTTTTGAGAAAATCAACACTACAGCCATACCAGTCACACTAAGCATGCTCATGACCGCGAGCATGACTATTTAAATAGATTTTCACTCTGCAGAGGTGTACAACTTTACCTGTAGTATACAGTATTCCAGTTGCCTGAAATATCTATACATCACTGCTCACTATCGAAGCTAAGCAGTCTAGAGTTCACGACATAGCCTTTACATCATCCAGCCCTAATATTGCACTAGCCCAGCTAATGAATATCCTTCACTACCCGGATAGCTCCCATTGAGTGAGGCATTCACAGTTGTGTCGGAAGGTTTTATCCCAACGCCTCGGAGAAGGGAGCCCCTTCGAACATGCTGGTCCGTTGGCCCTCTCTACACTCTACAGCCTACCTACGTACAAGGTCAGGTTTTCGATGACTTAATTAGCTATGACCATCCCACACTAGCGCATATGGTTGTACGCTTAGGTCTTAGTGCCGGAGTTGCTGGCTTCAGTCCTTAATCGACCACGAGCGAGAATCTCTACCCTAGCTACTAGTGAGTCAAAATTCTCACTTTTTCAGAATACAATATAACTCGTCCGCATCTAAAATTAGGTTTTTCATTTTATTTTCGTACAAGATAACATAGATACCTCATCTTGACATTTTTCAAAATCTTCCAAGTTCACATTTATCATATTGTCCTTTTATAACCTTTTAGAAAAATATATCGTTCTATTTAGCAGTTGTATGATAATCGCACTCTGAAATCTCCAAGATGACATAATATATTGTCTAACCTATAATCTAATGGCTAAAACAGTAAGGGATCAATATTCAATAAGACATATGCAGCAATTAGGATTTACGACTACCGATTTCCCAAATATAGCATTTTCAATATAACATACACACATGCATAATAGAATTTGCAAAACAAAGTATAATAAGTAAAATATTGGGATCAATATGATCAAAGGAGGAGCTTGCCTTGCTTATATTGTTCAGAGAGTGAGGTTACTTGATCATCGATAATCTTGCTCGTGTATTCCAGCATCTTTTTGAAAGAACCAAAAATAAAACACAAATAGAGAAATAAATCCAATAGTAAGAAAATCCAAATATTTTTGTATGTTATTACAGAGAATGATTTTTGATGAATTTACCAAAAAGATTCATTTAATTCTGAATTCGTATGTAAAAGTTATCAGCGTTTTGATTTGCATCGATTTTTTTGTTGAATTGTTACTGATTCATCGAGAGTACCTTACCATGAATTTCTTGGAAGGTCTAGATTATTTTAATAATTTCTTATTTCTTATTTACCGAGAAAGTTCCATGTTTTAATTGTGTCTTTTTCATAGTCATTATCATGACTAAGCTTATATTGAGGTGCAACTATTACACTAGGTTAACTTCCAACTAAAATATATACTAATGATTTTTAACCTCTAATCGCCTTATCATATTTTATTAACTATCTCCTTGACTTAGTGTTGCTATAAATATTAACATAATCATGGCATATGGCTTACTGTAATTTTGGTAACCATATAGTCAAATTTCTTGACTTCTAATTAATTTTACTCTTGTAGATTAGATGCTAAGGACTAATCATACTTTCTAAGTAGTTTATTTTGGCACTTGGTATGGCTCTATCTCACCATCAACATTTTTACTACTGTTCATCCACCTTATTAAGCAATTGCCTAGTAGAAGTATTTTCTTCATTCAATTTGGCACTTGATGGTTCAAGTTACTCAGCTCATGCACGCCTAATTGTTTTAAATGGAGGTCCACTATTGGTTCTGATTATTCATATCAATACTTATTTTCAACTTGGGTTGCTTCTGCTAGATAAACGTTCGATGGTTATTTGAATTAATAAAATTCCTAACCGTTTATTTTAACCATGTCATTTACCTACTGTCATTTTTAATTATCTTCAAGTTCCCCTCTCTGTTCATAAAACTTACAAAAGGAATTCTTTCTCTACTGAAGTGTTGCTAGCTAAATTATCCTCAAATATCAAGCTTCAATTTGGTTAATTCATTTGAGTGAACTAATGGACAGCCACAAGAATGGTTAGTATTAGATGGTTGGTCTTACCAGTGAGTTCTGATATTTCAATTTTTCTTCTAATCATCTTCTTTTTCATGAGACTGTTAATTGCTACAAAACATTTTTAACTACTGGACTTAGCCATTAGCATGTGATTTGCAAATTTGAATCCTTCAGTGGTGGTTAATCCTAGTCACTAATATTTGGACTGAACATCTAATGGATTTGCCCACTATCATTTCCATTTCTCATCAAAACACTTCTCTGCTCAGTCAACAACACAAACATTTTTTGAATTGAGGTGTTGTAATCTAAACCTTTTTGCTAATTACATTTTTGGAGTGGTATAACTGTCAGTCAACCTGCTTGTTCTTAACATCTTACAGGTGGGCCCTAGTCTTCAGTGAAACAGAGAAGAGCACACAGAGAGTAGGCGGGGGCGGGGGCGGGGGCGGGGGAGATGGTGGCCGGGTTGGAGCGGCGCTTGTCGCCGGCAGTGGGGCGGCGTGGAGGCGATGGCTATGGCCAAAATGGGTTGCTCACGGGTTAGTGAACCTATGGGATGTCTCGGCGCGGCCGAAGATGCACCGGAGCGGGGGCGCGACGGTAAGCGGCGGCCGGTCGTGGGGGCGAAATGGTGTCGGTGGCATAGAGTGGAGTTGGGGAAAAAATGGAGGGAGCATAGGCACTAGTAGGTCATGAGGAACTCATCGGTGTGCTTTGTGTAGGCGGAGAAGACTGGAGGCGGGCTGTCGGTGGAAACCGGCGGTGGCGCGGGTGGACCAACAGTGGCAGCGACCTGGGGAAGAAGAGAGCACAAATCAAAGGTAGGGGGAGGTAAAGAGATACTTGAAGATGCTCATGGCGGAAGGAATCGAGCTTGGGCTCGCGGGAGGAGACACGGTGGCGGTGAAGGCGGTGAAGCACATGCGGCTCCTCTGTGAACGAATCCAGAAATTTCTTGAGGGGTTAGGCTCCTGGAGTGATGGGACACGGCATGACACGGTCGGCAAGGCACGAGGATGACCGGAGCAGCCAGAGTGCTAGGAGGCGGCGCGGCTAGTCTGAGAGCGGCATTCGGAGCATCGCTCGATTTTGGCTCAGGGAAGAAGGGAAATGGAGAGGGAGTAGGGGGAGATTAAAAAGAGGATATGAGGCACCCGGTACTCGGCTTATGTAGGGAGGAGGCGGAGGAAACTGAGAGAGGCGGTGGCATTCGCTTCGGAGCTGCCGAGGGAGGAAGACAACGGGACATGGCGCGGCGACCGGGCGGCTAGGGCAGAGGATGGCAAGGCATGGGCATGGCTGGGTACGACAAATCCGCGGGCAAGCCATCTGAAACCGTGGGTGGCAAGTCGCACTAGCGCAAGCGCCGTGCCGCGTGGCCATGGCAGAGAGCAAGGCTAGCATGGCCGTTGGGGCTTCGTGGAAGAGAAGGCCTGATGGGTGGGGCCCACCCATCTGCTGGATGGAGGAATGAAATTGAGTTTCCAGGTTTTCCCAAAAAAGGCTGATGCTCTAAGTAATTATTAGACATAGAAATATAAGCCTAACAATTTTGAAAATTTAGGAGAAGGTTTCTGACATAGTCTAGTTTGTATGGAAATTTTTATGGAATTTTACTTGCTCCTTATTTTTCTCTAATTGTTTTTGAAGCTTTCTGTTGGCATGCACTCCCATTATTTGATATGAGGAAATTTGCAAAACATGTTTTAATTAATTCCCTTATTTTTATTACCCGTATAAAATCACTAAGTTTGTGTTTTTATTTATCATATTTTGTTTCAATTTATTTTGATTCTTAATTAGTTTTGTATTTCCAGTAATTATTTCTTAAATTTCTTAATCACACCAAAAGTCTTGCAAATAAATCCCGAAAAGCATATATCAACAAAGTTCAATAAAAAGTTTTAAAATTTTAAAATTTTTATATATTTTTAAAATAATCCTAATTTTCTGGCTATTACAATGTTGGAGGGGGGGGGGGGGGATGTGGTGATCAGGATGAAGATGTGTGCTCTCAACTAATTCAACTAATTGTGTCTTATGTTGGAATGATGTTTGACACCCTTAAAGAGTTTGAGTGCTATATCATCCCAAAGTTCTGTTACCAAAATAAAATTAATAATTTTATTAGATTTTTTAAGTTTTAAAAGAGTTTTCTTGCTTTTCTTAAATTTTAAAGGAAAATTTTATTGAGTTTTCTGGGGTTTTATTTAAAATTTTAAAATATATATATATCATTAATTATTTAATTTACTAGTTTTTAAAGTTAAAAATAAAATTTTATTTAATTTCTTGAATTTTTAGGAATAAAAAAACGTTTTTCCTATTTTCCAAACATTAAAATAATTTTGGTGTGAAAATAAAAATCCAAATTTAAGTTGCAAATAATTTTATTAAGTTCAAAATTATTCAAGGAATTTCTGTGAATTTTTCAAGAATTTTTTTGTAACTCTATTTGCTATTTTCTAAAATCCTATTCGATTTGTTGTTTTTTTTCTTCTGAAAATCGGAAAGCAATTAAAATCCTCATTTCTTCTTTGGGGGTGAAATCCATTCTCTCCGGTCATTTCTCCCTCCGCTCGGCCCACTTCTGCGCCCGACCCAACTCGCCGCACCAGCGATAGGTCAGGTGTTCCCAAATGCCATCCACAAATGTTGCAAATGGCTAGTTATGCAAACGGCTCGGGAGAAGATTGCAAGGTTGATCTCAACTAAACATGGATTCTCTTATGATCTCTACTACTTAAAAGAAGCAATTGATAGTCATCCGTTCTCCAACTCTCTTAGGCGTTCATCGGATCAATGATTAACTGATGGCTCGGATCAACTCGTACTGGATCCACCCCCACTCGCGACCGCGTCTCCCTACTGAGCAACCACCCGCATCATGAGCATGTCCCCCACCCCACCCCACCCACTTCTCTCTCGCCTAGCCGCCTCTCCTCTCTTCCACCTCGCCGCCTCCACCACCAGCTACAGTGCCCTCTCTCCCTCTTCCCTGTGGCTAACGCTGCCGTCCTCACTCTTCCCCTCGCCTGACACCACCGGTCTCCATCGTTGGCCTCCCTCTTCCCCTCGCCCAATGTAGTCATCCTCCCTCTTTCCTGTGCCCGACGCCACCGTCCTCCTTCTTCCCCCCGCCTGACACCACCATCAATCCTCTACCCCACGCCCAACGCCGCCGTACACCGTGGATCTCCGTCAGTCGCCATCCTCAGATCCAGATCAAGGAGCAGGGAAGAGGGAGAGAGGGCGCTGTGGTTGGTGGCGGAGGAAAAAAATATCACCTCCCATTCCCCTCGTTCGACGCTGCAATCATCGCCACCCCTCGCCTTCACCGCCGCCCTATCCCAACCTCCCATTCCCTTCGCCCGACACCACAACGCCCTCGCCCCCGCCAACCGCCCCCGCCCGCGCAGCTGCAGACGCCCGCAAGGGCTGTGAGCGAGGACATGATGGCGCTGGAGGCCGTACTGCTACCCTGCCTCCCCACACGTGAGCTCCAATCTGACTTCATCAGCCTGCAACGCGAGGACCAGCCGACGACATAAGAAATGCTTCAGAAGGTACATTTCTTCAACAATAACTTGACTTGGAAATCACCCCATCTTTGTCCAACTGCAAGTGGAGTAAATGTGTACATTGGTTTAGCTAGATGCTGTGGGTTAGGACTTAGGGGGTGCGGCCAATAATGATTTTGTTCATAAGTTGGGGGTGGTTTCTGGGGTCCCAGAAGCAACCTATAGCGTGTTGTGGGATTGCTACCAGCCTGATGGACTAGAGTGTCATGGCAGCATGATAGCAGAGGCGGCGAGTCGTGGTGTAGTTGGTCGCCAGTGCCTCACGCGTGAGGTGTTCGCTGTTTTGCTTACAAGATAGGAGCTCATAGTTCGTTATTGTGAAAGCTGATGTCTTGCTTGTCCATGGGCAATTATGTTGTGATTGACCTCTTTGATTCCCGGTAGATTAGATTTCAGGTGCTTAGAATACAATGATTTGTATATCTGTGTTTTGAACCTTAACATTAACCCAGGGTTTTGGAGGTGATTCGATGTTAGGGTTTTGCGCGATTTGGCGTGCTATGTGAGCGTGGATTTGGCGATTGGGAGATGAATTGGTAGGTATTTTCAGTGGCTTACTGAGTTAATGTTAAGGTTTGATGTTGATCTAGAATCGTTGGATGGAGGTGGGTTGTTCCCCTTCTCACTGTTCCCTATATTTTGTCGATTTGATTTGTGGAAGTTTTACAGTTTTTCTTGAGATATGCCATATTTTCCAGTCTTATTGGAACTTGCCGTGAAATCAGTGCCCCTTGCTTGGAATAAATACAAAATGCATGAATAAGTTTTTAGCATTAATGACCTGATAAGTTTGAATAGGTTTGCTATGAGCATATCTTTGGTAGAAACAATTTTTTAGTGACAAAGTGAAGCAAATTATATCAAACCACTTGATCACTTGTGTGCAATTCAAACCAATTTCATCCTATAGAATCGAGCATATCAATTGACCAGAGAGGAGCTTGATTATTTTTATCCTGTAGAATTGAGCATTGCGGAGGAGACCCAGGAGTTGAAGAGCAAGGATGACGACATTGAAAAGCCGGAAAAGGTTATTGGGGAGAAGTCAGAGAAGATTGCTACTCTGTAGAATGAGATAACTTCCCTCCAGGTGACCCATTAATGAAAACAATACTTTTTAGCATTTTATTTTGTACCCCACTGAAGTAATTATGCTCATTTTACTACTGCATATATAGGTAAAGGGATCTATTGCTACAGAGAAGCAGGCAAGGCCAATGCCCGGGCTATTGAGCTTGAGAAGCAGGTAGTGGATACATGTAATTTCATGAACTTGAGTGTAACAATTAGGAAATTGTGGTTTATGATATTTCACTCAAGAAGGATATTGCACGAAAAAACAACAAAAAAAAGTGACTCTAGAGGCTAGGGCTGGCGACGTAGAGAAGAAGGTGCAAAAGTGAATGTGAAGTTGGAGACGATGAAGTAGGCAACTGTGGTCGTTTGTGCTAATACACTACTTTTATTTTTTCCTTTTTTGTGTTTTTTTTTGAAAAAGCTTGCATTTGCGTAACAATTTGATACACTCCTACAAGGCTATGACTTTGTCACTTATTAAGTGGTCATATCCTTTGCTATCTCCAGAATTGTGACATGATGAATTTCTGATGGTTAAAGACAGATTAATGCTTTGTCATAGCAGGTTCAGTTGTTCCGGCTACTCTTTTTTAATTGCATGTGTTTCGAACTGGTAGATAATTCAAAATTTTCTTTGTTCATGATAATTTAAGAGTAAGCATGTAACTATGCTATATAAAATTCGCAAAATTATGAGATGTAATTGATCTGGTAAAAGTTTTGTAAAAAATAAGGGTGTTCTTTATGAAGAAACTCAAAAAGAACATTGAGCATGATTTACTGTATTCGATGATGGCACTATTTGAGCGGGGGAAAGGAGTATGAACAGCAGTGGGAAGTTTCATAGTATGATGCTATGATATAACAAGCTGCATGATATATCATCACTTTTTTTAACCTTAGGAAGGGTTGAGCCTCTTGCCCTGTTGAACTACAATATCGTTGTGAAACAAAAAAAATAGGATGATGCTGAGAGACCATGTGAGTAGGGTCCCCGTTTGAGTGATGAGTATTTGACGCTGTGGTGAGAAGTTTGTTAATCGGAACTTCCGCACTGGTAAACGCGGAACTTCCGATTATCCTGACGATTGTGCTCTGTTGAGTTAATCGGAACTTCCGCACCTGGGAACGCGGTATGTCCGATAATACTGACGTGAGTTTTCTGCTGTGACGACAATCGGATCTTCCAACCTAGGAGTGCGGACGGTCCGATAATCGGAACTTCCGCAATGGTAAGAACAGAACTTCCGATAATCGGAACTTCCGCAATGGTAAGTGCGGAACTTCCGATTAATGCGTAATCTGCGAAAGACATAGTTTTGGATTTTGGGTTGTGAATTGCTTTTAGTTAAATGCAAATGATGATTATATTAACTTGAGCAATGCTATGTGATGTGTTTCTTGTCTGTGCTGATTGCAGGGAATCGAGGTGGAGTCGTGGCGAGACACGTGGAGACCGGACTAGACGCAGGTGGCGTTGAGGTCAGAACGGTAAAGACGTGTCGAAGACGGCGTGCACTCGAGGCGTTTGCCAGTCGTGAACAACAAGGAACGCGGGAGCTTCCAGAAGTTGTGCGAGGGGCGAAAGGGTAATTTCGCAAAGCGGCACAAGTGGAAGCGGGCTCCGTTAGGGTTTAGCCGGCATAACGGGTTGGAGACCCGTTAGCCAAGGGCTATAAATAGAGGTGAACCCCTGGTTGTTGGGGGAGACTTTTTGAGAGAGAAAATTAGGGTTAGCTTTAGCTAAAGAGCCTTTGGAGAGGTTGTTTTGCTTTTTGAGAGTTTGTTGAGTTGGAGAGGATGAACTGAAATTTGTGTAATCATTCCTCTGTGTTTCCCTCTGTAATCTTTTGATTTCTATCAATGAAACTCTGAGGTTTTGGTTCTTTGTTTATGCCTCTTCTTGTCTCTATGTTCATACGTTGAATATCTAGGGTTTTTGGTGAATCTGTTGATTCCTCTTTTGAGATGGCATGAAACTTGGTATTTAGAGTCTTATTGATATTGCTAATATATCTTCAAAGTCTCATGAGCCGAGAATATAAGAATCTTGCAAATTGTGGGTTTTTGGTTGTTCTTGCCTAATACTCAAGAAATCTGTTTTTGCTTTGATTAATGGATCTTTGTGCGATTCTTCTCCATGAGGTCAAGGTGTTGTTTAGGATGATGTCTGTGAGACTTGTGGGAGAAGAGCATTCAAGAGTTAGTATTTGGATTTTTGGGCAAAACCCGAGCGTCTTGTTCTTGATCGGGACAATGGAACTTCCGATTGTCCACTGCGGAACTACATTGGCGGAACTTTCAGATCAAACCCGGAACTACCGCTAGGTAGAACCGGAGCTTCCGATATCTGACAGAACAACCCTTTGTGTTTTACTCTTTGGATTTGATTCACATCACACCTCTTGTTTAACAGTAAGTTTTTGAATCGCTGTGTGGACACTTGAGAGGGGAGGATCTTAATTTTTAAGGCACCATTCAGCCCCCCTTTGTTGCCATTTCGGTCCTTCAATTGGTATCAGAGCCGGTTAGCTCTTTTTCGATAGATCTTTAACCGGTCTGTGAGCCATGGTAACGGACAAGTATTCCACCAAGCCTCCCATCTTTGATGGCCTGGATTACCCTTTCTGGAAGAGCCGAATGGAAACATACATCCAGGCTCAGGGATATGCCATCTGGCGGAAGGTGAAGGTCAGATTCGCTGTTCCTGCCGATGAAAACATCAATATGGGAAACATGCCCGATGTAGAGGCCAATGCTAAGGCAAGGAACATTATAATCCAAGGTTTGAGCCAAAGCGAGTTTGATCGCATATCTCATCTGACGTCGGCTTTCGATATCTGGGTGACCTCGGCGCTTACCATGAGGCACCACCGGATCAAGACAGTTCGATAGGACCAGTTCAAGCGAGAATACAACAAGTTTGAAATGCTCGCTGGCGAGTCTCTTGATGAGTGCTTTGCGTGTTTTCACAAGATCTTGAGTAACCTCCGAGCGGTCGGTCTTACATACCCCGACCCGGACAATGCTCGTCAGATGCTCGCAGCTCTTGATTTGCGCGTTTGGGAGATGAAGGTGACTACCATCAAGGATACCACGGACCTCTCGACCTTGACTCTTGACGCACTTTACTCGCGCCTCAAGACTCACGAGATTGACATAGTCTCTCGAAGGTCGAAGTCACAGTTGATGGCCTTAGTCACCGATCCCACTTCTGGATCTTCTTCTGATTCTCTTTGCGGTTTCTCCTGGTGCTCTCGTGACATAAGCGATGATCGATTAGAGCGACTGTCGATGAACAACTAGCCCTCCTAGCTCGGAAGTTTTCCCATGCTTTCAAGAGAAGGAGGGATGGGAGAAGAGGAGGACCCGTGATTTGTTTTGAGTGTCGTGGCCCCAACCACGTCCGAGCAAACCGCCCTAAGCCGGGAAGGGCAAAGGTGACTACTGGCGGTCCGAGCAAGAACGACTACATCGACAAGAACCATGACATGAAGCCCTCAAAGACTGCTCAAGACAAGAAGAAGTTCCGCAACTTTGGGAAGGCCAAGAAGCTCTTCCATCGTGTCCTCACCGCCTTCGACGACCTCAACCGGCGTGGAGGGATGGAGCGACGACGAGGGCAAGGATGATCAAGATCCCAAGGACGGTGGACGACTTCATCGGTATGTGCTTCATGGCCAACGGGACCGACATCACGACAATGAGCTCTACAAACGACTCGGATGAGGTAGGTCCTCCTACGACCCGACTCAATGATGCATTTCTTAAGCTAGGAAAGTTTTATGCTAGATCTAGAGCTAGGGTTAGTGATCTTGAGAAGGAAGTAGATAGACAATCACAGGAGCTTACTTCACTTAGATCTGCGCCTCCGTGATGATTGTGATACATTTGTGTTTTGATTGGTGACATGGAGAAATTAAGGACCTCGCATGATAGTCGACTTGAGCTTGATAAACTTAAGGTGGAGAATGCTAGTATGCTTTACGAACTAGAAATGAGTAGGGTAGCACCTAGTTCATCGACTAGTGTAGAAACTACTTCTTGCACCTCATGTGAGGATAAGGACAATGCTTTTAAAGGTCTTTATACCATGTTGCTTGATCTGCCGAGATTTGTGAAAGTTGTAATAATCGAAGATGAATCTAAAGCAGGCGGACCACAAAATCAACGAACTACAAGCTTTCCTTCTTGAGCCTATTGCTTCATGTGTGAACTGTCCCAAACTTAGTGCTGAACTTGAATCTGCCTCTCAGAAGGCGAAGTATCATTGCACCTTCTGTCAGAAGGATGGACACTTGTTTGATCATTGCTTCAGGCGCGCCAAGATTGCGCGTAGAGATCATGTTGAGTCCTTTAGGCGCATTCAGGGTCAGCCCCAGACCATGAGTGCACTTAAGACTAACATGAGGTCTAGGTTTACTACACCTGATGATTTAGGGCAGCATCGAGGACTTGGTTTTTCTTAGTTTTCTGATTTTCGTCCTCATGCTCCCTTTGGTCGTGACTTCCGTCGTTTTGAGGGTAGATCTCGGTTTCCCTTTCGAGATGGCTACCCACGGCGAGATCAGCATGTTGCTAGTATTCCAACTAGCTCTTCCATAGCAGTCGGATTCAGCAACAACTTCAGGTTTGCACACAGACCTTCTGGTTCGTGGAGTGACAGAGAGCGTAGGGTAGATAGAGGTCAGTCTTGCTTGACTACTTCATCTGTTCGACGTGTTACTCAGTATTGGGTGCCAAAATCACTGTTGATTCACCCCAGTACTGAGACTTTACTCTCTGTTTGACTCAGGTTCGCCGGGCAGGGAAGGGAAAGGCTTGGCTTGTAGACTCTAGTTGTTCTCGCCATATGACCAGAGATTCTCGTTGGTTTTCTTCCCTAGCCCGTGCTCCAGGTGATGAGACGATCACCTTTGGAGATCTTCGTTTGGGCACGTCATTACTAAAGGTACTGTGCGCATTAATGATTCATTTATTCTAAAAGATATTGCCTTAGTGAGTAAGTTACAGTATAATCTGCTTTCAGTCTCTCAGCTCACCGATGACGATTTCGAGGTGAGTTTTAAGAAAAACAATCGCAAAATTTTTGATTCTTCGGGTAGTCTGGTTTGCGGGATTTCTCGTTATGGGAGGATCTTTCGTGCTGATTTTTCTGAGTCTTCTGGTGATCCTCTCCGGTGTTTAATTGCTTCTGAATCTCGTGATTTGACCTTCTGGCATAGGAGACTTGGTCATATAGGTTTTGATCATTTGACCCGAGTTAGCGGCCACGATCTCATTCGTGGTTTGCCGAAACTCAAGATGGTCAAGGATCTAGTTTGCTCTCCATGCCGGCACGGCAAGATGGTTGCCGCTTCTCACTCTCCAGTCACAGTGACAATGATCGATGCACGGGACAAGCTGCTCCATATGGATCTGATTGGTCGGCTCGAGTCTTGATCAGCAGGAGGGAAGTGGTATGTTCTTGTTGTGGTCGATGACTTCTCGAGGTACTCTTGGGTGTTTTTCTTAGCCTCGAAGGATGAGACGTTTTCACATTTTCGTGGTCTTTTTAGTAGGCTTTCTGTTGAGCTCCCAGGTGCATTACGAGCAATTCACAGTGATAATGGCACCGAGTTCAAGAATTCCTACTTTGAGAGTTTCGTGGTGAGGCAGTGTAGAGCACGATTCTCCTCTCCGTGACGCCCTCAAAGCAAAATGGCGTTGTGGAGAGAAAGAACTGCACCTTAGTCGAGATGGCGGGACAATGCTCAATGAATACTCTACACCTAGGAAGTTTTAATGAGGCAATTGCCTTTGCATGCCATGTTTCAAACAGAGTTTTCTTAGGGCACTCTTGCATCGCACTTCTTATGAGTTGAGATATGGCGAAAGTCCGTTGTCTCGCATTTTCGTGTGTTTGGTTGCAAGTGTTTTATTCAAGTGCGGGAACCTAGATAAGTTCGAGTCACGATCTTGTGATGGGATCTTTACAGGTTACTCGACTTCTTCTCGTGCCTATAGAGTGCAGGCTGCGAGTCTAGCAAAATGGTAGAAACAGTGAGGTGACCTTGATGAGGCCGGTCAGGGACTAGGCACGATATCTCGAGTTCTCTAGAGCGGTTTGAGTCCATCTTTGTGGACGATGAGGAAGACGGAGATGAGGTTGTCTACCGATCCAGTTCTTCCTCCTCCTCTTGAGGTGCCTTCTTCCACCGCACCTCGAGGAGATCACCTTTGCCGTCTCTTTGCCCGAAGCTAGTGGCTCTATCCCTATCTCATCTGCTTTCGTGAGATAGAGGCCACTTCTTCATCTCACCTGGACCTCCGAGACACATTCAAAAGGACCATCCTTCAGAGCAGATCATTGGAGATCTTTTTGAGCGAGTCACTCGTTCAAAAACTGGCATGTCTCTCTTCTGTCTTGTCGAACCCGGGAACGAAGGATCCCGAATTCTCGTGTTCATACACTAGTCCAGATTTCCGTGTACAGATCACAAAAATGTTATCACAAACATATCCAGCGTGTATATTTAATAATCATAGAGTTTATTACAACTGAGGCCGGAGGCCAAATAAAACATTAGCGGAAGCAAAATATAATGGTGAGCCACACGATTACGCCACAGGGCAATCGTCGGAGGTCATTGCCTAATCGCCCTGCTCCTCACCTACGGATAGCGATCTTCTCCGAATAATAATATTCACAAGAGTGAGCACTACAACCGTGCTCGCAAATTACACCCAATACAAAATTTAGAATGCATGCATAAGTTATTCAAAGGAAGGTTGTAGGGTTTATTTGCATAAATCACCTTTTGGTTTAAATAGTTATACTAAGTTTCAAGGCACATTTTCATTACATAACTAAAATTAGATTTAAAATTGATCATTTTATAGTGGATAACCTCCATATGAAACATGGTGAAGGATACCCTCCTATCACAAGGCTACGCCCAAATTTACCACAAGGATTAACCATCCTCAAATCATGTCCAAAGTTATTTTAAAACCAAAACAAATCTAACTTAGAGTGGCTTTGCTCAAGATGTCCATGACCGTGGACACGGCTATTCGAATAGATTTACACTGCAGAGGTGGTACAACTTTACCCACACGAGATAATTTGCAGTTATGTCGGCCAATGCACGCTTCCTTAGGCGTGTGACTAGGTAATTATCACAAGGCGTTTCCAATGCATTACCTCAATACCAATATGCCCGCTAAGGTTTCACTTCCATTAGGCTAACCACCTGCTGGAAACCCCCTCTTGCGCCAAGTGGGAATAAAGTCTAACCGACACCCACACCACAAAAATGGCATAAACAATACTGAGGTAATACAAATTATTAAGCCTGGTTATGCCCATACAGAACATGTGGTAGTACGGTGGAGCTTTTGCAAGATGCGGCTCAAAGGCCGGTCCTTAATCTACTTGGGCAACTTTCAATAAAAACCACAGGTCTCGATCCTAACTGAGACAGGCCGTGCATAAACTTGCACCCACCAACGGTCCATGTTTGCCCAAGTACAAACCATTTTCTTTTATTTTTAATTTTCAAAGACATTTGCAAAAGTCCACCATGACAAAGCAATGTCATAGGCTTTTTATCAATTTATGAAATTTTGGCTAAATTCTCCCAAAGTCAAATATTTCATGGTCTAAGCATTTGCTATGCATATATTTATTTTTAAATTCATTTGACTAAGGTTACAAGGAATTGATAATACAACAATCAAATTTGGCTATACAAAGGAATTGGAATAATTAAATATTTAAAACAGGAATTTAAAATAATTAAATACAATTATGCATGCAATAATAATTTAAAATGTAAATTAAATAATTTTAAATATTGGGGCAAAATGGTCAATGGTGTAACTTGCCTTGCTCAAATTCACGGTATTCTACTTCTTCAATAGGGTCAAGCTCTCCTGAGTCGTCAAAATCTATCGCGAGAATATTCCAAATTCAAACAGAATTCAAATGAACACAAATAAATTCAAATGAAAATTCAAATTAACTCCAAATTAAATAATTTTGGTTTAGTTAGCTAGATCTTGATTTTATACAAATTTAGAAATTTGAATCACCTAAATCGGAGTTTGTATGAAGAAATACGAGCTCTGAAGTTTAAATCTAAATTTAATTCCAAAATCAGATTTTCCAATTTTCCAATTAAATTTCTAAAGGAAATTCTAATTATTACGCAAGCATGCGTCAGCGGCACTGTTCACAGAGACTGACATGTGGGCCCGAACAGTCATGGACTGAGTCCACGGCGCTTTCCAAGTTCACGGTGGACTCGGCTCCACAAAGACAGTGTGAAGGAAGCGGTGTCTTTGGCGCAAGACGCCGTTACCGGCGACCACGTGGCGCCGACTTACGCCACGCACGCGAAAACGGTGAGGTGGCGCTGAGGTGGCAGAGCCACGTCGGCGCCGGAGAGGGGAGGCGCTCGGGAACCGATGGTGCAGGCGAACGGCGGCGCGGCGGGCTCCTGTGAGGTGCGCAAAACACTCAGGAGACGATACTGATGCGAGGGCGCTACCTAGCGGCGCGAGGGCGTGGCCGGAAGATGGTCGGCGACTGCGAGAGGCGGCGGTGAGGTTCGGTCGTTGGCGGGGAGGATGCTCCGGGGATCTCTAGGCGAAGACGAGGCGCGCACCAGGATCGCCGGAGGACGCTGAAGCTGATGGTGCGGTCGCGGTGGCCGGGGAGTGCTTGCTGTCGCTGGAATCGAAGAAGATGGAGCTTCGGCCGCTGACGGGGAAACTTCAAATGCCGGCGATTGAGAGTGAGCGAAGCTACGGGAGGCGGGGAATGAGTTGCGGGAAAGAATGCGCACCGGGGCGCTTTTATAGCGAGGGGAGGCCGGAGGCGAGGTTAGCGCGGCGTTAATGGCGGTGGCAGCGGCGCGGCGCGCACGGGGTTAAGAGGGGGTAATGGCGGGAATGAACGCGGTGGAAGCTGGCGACGTTAACGCGCATGATGGCGAGAGAAATGGGGGAGGGAATCGCGGACTTGATGGCGGCAGTGAAGGGCGGTAATGGCGGCGTCGCGTGGGGAAGAAGGAGGCGAGGAAGACGACACTGTGCAGCGGGCCCCACCTTACAGCGAGACAGAGAGAGGGAGAGAGAGCGCGGGCGGATTGATTGTCGGCCGTCCGATTTTGATCGGATGGCCCGCGTTACGCAGCGCTGGGAGAGTGGGCGAAAAGCGACGATCTTGGGCTTCGGCCAAGATCAGAGCAAAGAATTTTAAACCTTTTCAATTGATTTAATTCGTAAATTGAATAGGCTTTAGAAAATAGTAAATGAAGTCCAAAAATTTTGAGAAAATTCACAGAAATTCTATGAGGCATTCTTGACTTAAATAAAATAATTCCAACTTTTAGTTGGTAATAGATTTTGCACATAAATTCTTTTAGCCTTAATATACTTTAGGGAAAGCTTTTAAAAATTCCAGAAAATCCATAAAAATTAATAAAGTCTTATTTTTAACTGAAATTGAAATTTTGGGCTGTTACATGTCTCCATTCTGCCTTTGTTGCCTCTTTTGAGCCTAAAGACGTTTGTCATGCTCTTTCTTATGAATCATGGATCAATGCCATGCATGAGGAATTGGAGAACTTTGATGAAACAAGGTCCGACGCTTGTTGAGCCCCTCGAGGTCACAATATCATTGGGACCAAGTGGGTTTTCAAGAACAAGCAAAGCGAAGATGGGGTAGTCATTCGAAACAAGGCTAGACTGGTAGCTCTGAGGAGACTTTTGCCCCTGTAGCCAGACTTGAAGCTATTAGAATACTGCTTGCCTTTGCAGCTTCTAAGAGCTTCAAGCTTTACCAGATGGACGTCAAGAGTGCCTTTCTCAATGGACTTATTGAGGAAGAAGTCTATGTCGAGCTGACCCTGTGTTTGAAAACCCCAAGTACCCTAATCATGTCTTCAAGCTTTCAAAAGCTCTTTATGGACTTAAGGTGCTCCTCGAGCCAGTATGAAAGGCTTAAGTCTTATCTTTTGAGTCATGATTTTGAAATGGGTAAAATTGACAAGACCTTGTTCATCCGCCGTCTTGGCACTGATCTTCTGCTCGTCCATATTTATGTGGATGATATTATCTTTGGCGGCTCCTCGCATGCTCTCGTCTCCTAGTTTTCGGATGTCATGAGCTCAGAGTTTGAGATGAGCATGATGGGCGAGTTGAGTTTCTTCCTTGGCTTCCAAATCAAACAGACTCGGGAGGGTACTTTTCTGCATCAAGGCAAGTACACTCGTGATCTCCTGAGACGCTTTGACATGAGTGATGGCAAGCCAGTATCAACTCCAATGGCTTCTACAGCCTCACTTGACCCAGATGAAGACGGAGAGCCAGTTGATCAAAAGGAGTTCAGGAGCATGATAGGCTCTCTCTTGTACCTCACAGCCTCGAGACCAGACATACATTTCTCTGTGTGTCTTTGTGCTCGGTTTCAGGCTTCTCCTCGCGTATCTCACCGTCAGGCAGTGAAGCGCATCTTTCGGTACCTTCGAGCTACCATTGACTATGGTATCTGGTACTCTTCCTCTTCTTGTCTATCTCTTAGAGCCTTCTCCGATGCTGATTTATTGGTTGTAGGATAGATAGGAAGAGCACCTCGCACCCGCCAATTCATTGGCACTTCTCTTGTCTCCGGTCTTCAAGGAAGCGATCGGTGTTGCATGACCCACTCAGAGGCGAGCACGTTGTGCGGCCGATTGTCAGAGCCAAGTGCTTTGGATGGTCTCGACCTTACAGGACTTTGGGTTAGTAATCGACCGTGTTCCACTCTTTTGTGATAACACGTCTGCGATTTGCATTGCCAAGAACCCAGTGCAACATTCTCGGACCAAGCATATTGATATCAGATATCACTTTATTCGAGACCATGTAGAGAAGGGTGACATTGTGCTTCAGTTCGTGGAGAGTGAACACCAGTTGGCTGATATCTTCACTAAGCCTTTGGACAGCTCTCGGTTTTCAGCTCTGCGGGGAGAGCTTGGGGTGGTTTGTCCTTATGGACTGTTGTGAGGGGGAGCTTATGTTTTACTACTGTATTATATTTTAATTATGCTAGTTCTCCTTTCTGGTTGCATTTCATTTAAGTTCTTTGGGTCTAAGTCCTTCCAGCATAGGTTAGAGTGGTTCTCTTGCCAAGTTGCTTTGACTGCTAATTCTTATCTTGTGCTTCTAGGATGCTGCTTATTAGCTATTTCTCCTCTCTCTAAGTAAAGCTTACTCACTTCTTATAGGTTCCAGCGAGGGTCGGGCCACCCTTGAGTAGACAGGGACAGTGTTTGCTACTTAGTGTGTTAGTTGATCAGCTGATAGTCCTGGAATCATATGGGGTAGATAAGAATCTGTCTGAGCTATAGTATTCTCTATATCTTATCTATGCTCTAAGGACTGCCTTTTTCTGTTTCTCTTATCAGTTTCTCAATTTTGTTCCTTTGGTTCAGGGGGAGTTCTTCTTGTTTCTTCAAGTTCTTAAATTTGTCATAACTCAACCTGAATTAAAAAATGCATCTCTTTCTGAAGGGAATCTGGTTTTTCCTGCATTTCATCTTGCATTGTAATATAATTACATGGAGCCTTGTTTATTATCCCTTATGATCTATTTTCACTGTTTTACATCTTGCCATGATTTATGGTAAACTGCTAGATTTATCATGACTTTTTATGTGTAGTTTAGTCTTTGCCATGATAAGGTGACTAAAATTGCTCAACTTGAACTAAAATCTTGTCATGATAGCTCTTGAGACTAGTCTGTTGAAGTTATCCTTTTATGATTCTCGCCATGTCAAGTAGGCTGAGTTGAGTCCTGAATCTCTTTTGAACTTTAGATTAAGCTATGTCAGTTCGTTAAGAAACGTGACTTATCTTTAATCGTTGGTCTAAAAACTTCAAAAGCAAATATGATCTCTTTTGTGCGAAAAAACTAATCTCACCAAATCTTTCTCATGAGACTGCTTGCCATTGCACTAGGCATGAACTCAGAGGGAGCCTTGGATGACCTAAGATCACTTCCTTAAGTCTGTTGCTTGGAGTGGTCGCATAAGGCTTGGGATCTAGCACATGGTTAAGATTTGAAAAATGGTTGAAGCTTAGGAGGCGTTGTGGATGGCACCTAGTCGAGCTTGCTTCACTAAGATAAAGCCATAATTATGTTTCGTAAAAGAAACTTGTGCTAAAATTGCTTATCTTCGAACAACCAAGTACTTGATCAAATGAGTCTTTCCTACAACTGGTAGCACTCTAAACTGTTCAATAGTATGCTTCTTGGTTCCACTTAGAGTATTTGACATGGCTTGTATCATCCTTGGATACCTTTAGCTAGACTACAATCTTGGTTTATTTGACTTGCTAAAGAATTGGACCAATTCTCAGATTATGGATTTTCTGTCTTAGCTATTCTATACATCAATTGTCATGATCTTGATAGCATTCTTATGTGTTATGGCTTGGTGTAATTCTCTAATAGTCATTTTGGATAATCTTCATGGCTCCTAATGCTTGAAATGAATATCATATAGTCATTTCCTTCCTTTAACACTTCTTGATGTGTTTATTGCCAAAAGGGGGAGAAGTTGAGAGAAAAAGTCCTCTGGAGCTTTGCTGAAAAATTTGCTCTTTCATTTCAAGCTTCAATCGTTCTCTTTTGACAAATATGGTTTTGAGCCTTCTTGTCTCCTAGATTACACCATGTTTGGTCTGTATCACAAACTTTTTATATGCTTTTTCGTGTTTGTCAATATACTCATCAAGGGGGAGATTGAGAGACCAAGTGAGTAGGGTCCCCGTTTGAGTGATGAGTATTTGACGCTGTGGTGAGAAGTTTGTGATTGAAATCATTGCGTTTGCGCCCGGTGGTCTGTTTCAGATTCGCGGAACTTAGGCTCGAAAACGGAAGTTCGATAATCGAACTTCCGCGACCGTAAACGCGAACTTCCGATTATCCCGACGATTGTGCTCGTTGAGTTAATCGAACTTCCGCACTGGAACGCGCAGTATGTCCGATAATATCGACGTGAGTTTTCTTGTGGACGACAATCGGATCTTCCAACTCGAGTGCGGACGGTCCGATAATCGGAACTTCCGCAATGGTAAGAACGGAACTTCCGATAATCGGAACTTCCGCAATGGTAAGTGCGGAACTTCCGATTGTGGGCAGAACTGTGCAGAAAGGCATAGTTTTGGATTTTGGGTTGTGAGTTGCTTTTAGTTAAATGCAAATGATGATTATATTAACTTGAGCAATGCTATGTGATGTGTTTCTTATCTGTGCTGATTGCAGGGAATCGAGGTGGAGTCGTGGCGAGACACGTGGAGACCGGACTAGACGCAGGCGGCGTTGAGGTCAGAACGGTAAAGACGTGTCGAAGACGGCGTGCACTCGAGGCGTTTGCCAGTCGTGAACAACAAGGAACGCGGGAGCTTCCAGAAGGTGTGCGAGGGGCAAAAGGGTAATTTCGCAAAGCGGCACAAGTGGAAGCGGGCTCCGTTAGGGTTTAGCCGGCATAACGGGTTGGAGACCCGTTAGCCAAGGGCTATAAATAGAGATGAACCCCTGGTTGTTCGGGGAGACTTTTTGAGAGAGAAAATTAGGGTTAGCTTTAGCTAAAGAGCCTTTGGAGAGGTTGTTTTGCTTTTTGAGAGTTTGTTGAGTTGGAGAGGATGAACTGAAATTTGTGTAATCATTCCTCTGTGTTTCCCTCTGTAATCTTTTGATTTCTATCAATGAAACTCTGAGGTTTTGGTTCTTTGTTTATGCCTCTTCTCGTCTCTATGTTCATACGTTGAATATCTAGGGTTTTTGGTGAATCTTTTGATTCCTCTTATGAGATGGCATGAAACTTGGTGTTTAGAGTCTTATTGATATTGCTAATATATCTTCAAAGTCTCATGAGCCGAGAATCTAAGAATCTTGCAAATTGTGGGTTTTTGGTTGTTCTTGCCTAATACTCAAGAAATCCGTTTTTGCTTTGATTAATGGATCTTTGTCTGCGATTCTTCTCCATGAGGTCAAGGTGTTTTTTAGCATGATGTCCTATGAGACTTGACCTGAGAAGAGCATTCAAGAGTTAGTATTTCGAATTTTTGGGCAAAACCCCGAGCGTACTGTTCTTCGGTCAGGACAATCGGAACTTCCGATTGTCCACGGCGAACTACATTGGCGGAACTTTCATGACTGAAACCCGAACTACCGCGATCTTGGAACTACGCTAGGTAGAATCGAGCTTAGATATCCGATGTAACATCCCTTTGTGTTTTACTCTTTGGATTTGATTCACATCACACCTCTTGTTTAACAGTAAGTTTTTGAATCGCTGTGTGGACACTTGAGAGGGGAGGATCTTAATTTTTAAGGCACCATTCACCCCCCCCTCTGTTGCCATTTCGGTCCTTCAGATGCTCATCTCCTGTAAAAGGTTTCCAGCTTTCTGTGGAAAACTAGAAACAGGGGTAGATCTCTTGAATACAAAAGGGAAAAATGTACCACTTTTATCATTGGACCAATACTGTCCCTAATTTTATGCTATTTTCAATGTTTTAATAGCTCCAAAAGACAAGCGATGAGCAAAAGCGTAGGATCCAGAAGACTGAACATGCTCTTAAATTTGTTGAGGTTTGTGATATATGTAACTCTTGTGATACAATGTCCTCGATGTAGTTCTAGGATGCATTCTCTTTAATCTTTTGTTTCTCATAATTGTAGGAGGAGCGGATGATGGTGCAGTTAGAAACAAGATCAAGAGAGCTGAGGTGAAATTTTACTACATCAAATGCTGGCAAGAAGGACATAGAAGCTTCTATTGCCCAACAGTAATGGAAAGTTCAATCAAACTCATGTTGCCAAATTAGAACCATACACACATCTTGTTTAAACAGAGCAACCATTCATGTTTCCAAATTACAATTCGGTCTTAACATAACTAGCCTCAATATTTACATAATTTAGCACGGGCACCCTACTATGATGTTAAATGGCTCAGAGGTGTCAGGAAATCATGCACGGATTGTCTGGAATGCAAATGCAAGTGGCTCAGATATTCATAGCTTTTCTTATTGTTTCACCTTCAGCCTATATGATTTGCTACTATATCCAAATTTTACATCATTTCAGAAATTGAAATATCTGCAGAGGTAATTGTCATTGTTTTTGCTTCTGCTGGGACTTTAAATGCTTCAACCATTTCTGCTAGATGTTTTTTGATTTTGTAACTGATGGTATCATTTCTTCTTTGCTTAATGATGCCTTACATATTTAGGCCATTTCCTTTGGTTGTAAATACGAAAGTTTAGGGCATTTCCAGGTTGCAGCATATAAGAGGAAAACCACAAAGATTATATTTGGTATCTTTGATCCATAAATTGTACTAGGTTTGATTTTGATGTTGTTTGCAAGACTATATCATCCTAAATAGGCCATGGGCATTTGTACAGTGTCTTCATAAAAGCTAATATTGAAGAAGAGTGAGTCAAGATTCAAGTCTGATCTGACCTTTTGGTTTTGTTACTTTATGTATGGTTTTAAGTTTTGACCTTCCTCTGGGATTGCAAATTCGTCAAAACATGTAGTTTACCATCCAAACATTTGCATGATTTAACAACAATAAGTGAAAAGTTAGCCATTTTCTTGGTGGTGGGTTTTAAGATGGAGAAAAATATGGCTGGCTAGGTTCGACAGACCATTATGCACTGTTGTTCTTTTTATGCACTGTTGTCGTTTTTATGCACAATCTGGTCATCTCCTAAAATCAAATGCACTGTCCTCAACCAATTTTTGGAACTTATCTTTATTTCCGTTGTTGCATCATGCTTGCTGATATTTCAAGGTTGTAATCTTCACATCACATCAATGGGGAGCGGAGCTAACAAAGCTCAATGTGCCAGCTGACTGGAAAAGTACATGTCTCAGCAAATGTTGTATGGCACTTTGGCCCCTCCTGTGATATGGTTTACCAACCAACCTTTTTTTGTTTCTCTTCTGCAGAATGGCAAGTCTGGCTCATACTCTTGGCGCTCTTCCTAGCGTTGGTGGTCCTATTTTACGCGTTCTATGAGCACCTGACGATTGAATCACCATAGCTGTCATGTAACATCCCAAACTCGGGTTTATATTCAAATGTATAAAAATGAGCAGGATTTAAAACTTTTTCATGCATCATGTGGTCACGAGATTTTTCTGGAAATTCTTTCAAAGGTTTTGGGTATTTTTAAAACATGATGCAGTAATCGCTAGAAACATAAATCTTTTAAGACTTTTAAAAATATATTGTGAACATTACATGAAAATAATTTTCCTAGGTTCTGGACCACCTTAGTAACTCATATTAAAATTTTCATAATTTTTAGAATTTATTTGTTATTTTAATTTGGTCAGTCTAACATGTCAATCCTAAGTCAAACCTCTAAATCAGAGAATTTAAAGAATTTTACAGAAAAATTCACTTTATGAAAAACTCTGAAAGTTTGACACAAGGTTTCTCATAGAGTTAGTAGCCTCCTAAACATTTTTTGGAATTTTTGGAGTTATGAAACTCTATCTAAAAATTCTTCAAAGACTTAGCCTATTTTTCAATACCTAGTTTTTGCACTGTTCCTCCGACCTGGATCACTTGACTCGGGCTAACCAATTCGAATAGAACCGACCAAGCTCGATCCCGTCTCGATCCGACCTAGCCCGTTCGACCACTGTTCCGACCGAGCCCGACCCTGTCTCGGCCGCACCGTACCCATCCGACCAAAACCGACTGGACCCGAGTCAGGCTATGACCACTGTTCCTCCAACTGAGTTGACTTGGCTCGACCTGACCACTTGGTCCAACCGACCAAACTCGGCGCGCCCGACTCGGACCAGACCTCCGACCGCGCCGTTCTTCTATTGCTAACGCCGCGGGCCCCACCTGTCGGTTCCATCGTCCCCACGTCGTAGGCATCGAGTGCCACACGCAAAGACACGCTCGGCGCTAGAGCACGCCGTTGGCGTTCATGCGCAGCGCCCATCCAACTCGTCCACATCGCCACGCCACCACCTTCGCCACCCAACCGGTGCCTGCTGCGATGTGACGTCGTCTTCTCCCACCTGTTGGAGCTCGTCAAAACCCCTCTTCCTCCCTCTCGGCCGCTCAGACGAGCTTGGCTAATTCTCCCTCCTCCCTGAGGTAACGTCAACACTCTACTTGTCGTCTTTGTTCCCATTGCATGCCGTGTCCTTGGTGCTAAGCATAGACCTTGCCTTGCAGTGACCCCTTGGGAACACGAGCTCGTCTTCTTGGCTCCCAGACACGAACCGTAGAAGCTCCGTCAGACGATCTTCGCTCCGGTGAGCCATCCTTTCTCTCTTGCGTCCGATCGCATTCCTTAGCATGAGAAGCATCTCCCACAACTCGTTTTCTAATGATTCACAGGAGCTCGTGAATTTTGAAGTTTCCCTTTTCTGGCTGCAAGCCCTATGTTTCGTCTCCATCTTCGGCACAGTTAGCCCCTGTCAAATTCCTCTCTCGTACACCATCTGTTAGACTCACTGGTGTTGTCTATACCTTAATTCCCGCTCTTTCTTCCTCAGGGCATCCCCTCCACGGTGAAGCATCGCCGCCTTGGTTCTTCGCCACCGCCCAACTCCGACTATTGGTCCTCTCCTTGGCACCCAGGTAGGCTCACTGGACCTCATAGTTGCTAAGGCACATGTTAGATAGCTCTTTTAGTTGACGGGTTGCGACATGCGTCGTAGCCGTAGGATCACCTCCGCTCCCCGTCGCAGTGCCACCGCATCGGACCTCCTCCGGTGACGTCACGGCCGCCCAAAGCTCCGCCCGCACACCAACTTCCCATTTCAGCCCTTACTTTGCTTCACCATGGCGCGTAGCGCTGGCGAGCCGCCAAGCCCCGCCGAGCGAGCTCGCGGCCGCACGCTCCCCTGCGTTGTCGGATTTTTGACCACACACTATAGGTTTCAACCACGACTGTAGGTTTCGACCACGACTGTAGACTTTCGACCACATACTATAGACTTTCGACCATGACTGTAGACTTTCGACCACGACTGTAGACTTTCGACCACGATTGTAGACTTTCAACCACGTACTATAGATTTTCGACTACGTGTACGACCTACCTGTTAATAGAAATTAATTCAAAAATTTAAATGAAAAAGAATATTATATAGTGAACCCCACATGTCATTGATTGTGGCTAGCTTCAGCTCGATAAGAAAGGTATATAACATTTTTAGAAATTCTGAAATGATTTATTGTTGAACTGAAAAATCATTTAACTTAAAAAATACATAACTAATTCATTTTAACTCCAAATCCAGTGAAACCAATTTTTTTTAAAAAAATCATTTTAAATGAACTTTAATATGATATACTTTTTGAACATGTTACTGTACTGGAAAAATTACTTTTAATATTGCTCTTGGAATATGATTATTTTTACACTAGAAAATGCTTTAACTTCAAAAAATCATAGAAAAATCATATGAACTACAAAAGAGGAGAAAAAAAGTTATTTTGGTTATAACTTTTTATTATCTATCATGCCATGTAATTTTTATCTTCACCATATTTCTGGAAAATATTGCCAAAAAAGATAATTTTTGGATGAATAGTTACAAATTGCATTTTTTCCTTATTTTCCCTTTGATCCACATAAAAATTCCAAATAAAATAATTTTTGTTTCTAAAATCGTAATCTAGCTACAGTTAAATTTTCATGCATTTGGGATAACTTTGAATTTTTAGATATATTTGGTGTTATGCGTTCTTATTTGCTGTTCGTATTCAAACGTTAGATTACGAAGATCCAAACGAGTTTGAGTGTGATCCTAAACAACATCAAACGGATTATCTTCAACAAGGCAAACAGCCCCCCTTTCATCATTTTATTTTTGTTACAAAATATCTTGTTTACAACTTGTATGTATGCATGTTCTACTTGAATAATTATTTTTCGTTAGAGGTAGTTATTCCTATTAAATGCATGAGCTGTAGCAAATGTTTATTCCTTGCTACTAGCCCTAAGTTATTATTCCCGCTGATGTTAGTGCTCGGTGGATCACGCGTACCTGAGTAGGCTGTTGTGCGGAGGAGGATCCTCCTGGCCAGTCCGAGCCATAGTGCTGCACGGTGTACCCTTCGTACGTGTCACCAAACCACTGGTCGCGCTCCCGCAGGTGTGATTGAACGCCGTGCGAGGAAGTCCAGTCCTGCACCTCCCTCCGTGATGACGATGGTTGCAGCAGAGTGCTGTCCCCTCGCAAGTGCTGCAAGAACAAAGGGTAATGTCAGATACATTCGAAATGAGTGTATGAAAAGGTACTCATGACAAGAACCGGTTGACACATGACAGACCTGTGGCCCGAGGCGGGTTGGGGCTGGCGGCCGACAGAGTCCGCCGACTCGTGAGTGCGACGGGCGTGCGGAGGGCGGTGCCGACGGAGGTGCCGAGGGCGGAGGTGGAGGAGGGTGCCCACCGTGTACGCGATGCTGCGCGTGAACATCGCTGTGGTGACCACAAGTTACGGATCTAATCGCAGCAATCGCGTCCTCGCGTATGGTGCGTATCACGCCTAGGAGACGATCAAATGTGCTGTTGTTTCCACGGCATAGAGCTTCAGCAGTCTCATGCTGGATACGCTCGTGTCGCAAGTTACCGTAGTAGTAGCGTCCATGGTAAAGTAATTAGCCGAACCATCATGCCATGTGACCACATGTAACGTGCTTCTGTTCGCGGACTGAAATGTAGTTCTGGTTCTGTGCCTCCGCTGAGCCATCAAAGTATGCCTCTTCTGGTTGAATTCCAGAGATATCCATTCACATCGGCATCGTTTCTTCTATGTTTTAGGGTTTCTCCGTAATCGCAACGTTCTTAGCCCCTTCAGTTAAGTTAATTTCTGTACTCTGCTTTAACTCCACTGTACAGAAAAAATGTGATCGAGAACCATAGCGACCAAGAGTAGTCATTTCGTATCAAACTTCGCACATTTCAAGTCACATGAAATCATGAAACCCTAATTTCCGAAACGCCTCGTCCTAATTTTTGAGACCTAAACCTTGAATTTGTCGAGATAATTTTAGAGCATACAAAATTATGTAAAATTTACACAATTAAGTCCACTGTGTAGGGAGTCTGGCAAAAAAAATTCATAATGTTGGGACCTCATTTGCTATATTATAAAATTCTTACAAACATTAGACTTTAAAGGATTTTGGAGAAAAAATAAGAATGCATAAAATTTTAAAAAAATTACACAAGCACACACACTATGCCAGGAAGCTCCACAAAACATGTCATAATTGTTTGAGCTCATTTTTATATATTTAAAAAAATTATCCAATAAATATTATTAATTATTTTTTTTAAAAAAAATTTAAATTTTTTTTGGCCACGTGGGCAACACCAAGGTGCTGTCCTTAGGGACGCCAGCACCTTGGTGCTGCCGTCCGGGACGGCAGCTAGTACGAGCAGGGGGCCATTTTTTAGAATTTTTAGATTTTAAAGGCTATTTTTGTTGCAAAACAGGGCTAAAATAGTCCAAAATTCGACACCACATGCTCACTGCCATTGCACAGTTGGTCCATCCTCCCCACCAGCGTCATTTCCTTTTTCCCTTCTCATGGCAGCGCAGCACAGCCTTGTACATAGCCGAAGCATCCATCATTTCAGGCCATTCTCCCTCTCCAGAGAACACAAAATTTCTAGTCAAGCACACATGCAAAGCACATCCGAGAGCTCCCAGCTCATTTCTAGTCAAAGCAAAATAGCAATACAAGTTCATCTCCTTCTCTCTTTCCAATCTCCACCAAAAACCTAAAATCAAACTTTGCATGTTATACCGCTGGATTCGTCGTCACCTAGGCTTTCAATTCACACCACTAGTTTTCGCGTCCAAGCACTTTTGAGCTTCATGCAAGGAAGGGGAGGGGAGACACAAACTGTAGCAAACAAGTGCTAGAACCAGCATCAATTGAGCAGTTCGGCTCATAGCTAGCAGGCTGTTCGGCAGAGCAGCGCAGTAGTTTAGCTCGACAGCAGCACCGGCCCCTGGGAAGCAGCACAGGAGCGGCTGGCAGTGCAGCAGCCAAAGCTTCGGCAGTGCATGGCAGCAGTGCAGCCAGCGGGAGCAGCCACTACTACAAAAGAGGCTATAGCAGACGGCCCATCACAGACGGTTCCTTTGGAACCGTCTGTGTTGGGTCTGTCTGGGCTATCTTTTGGCGCAGCGGGCCTATCACAGACGGTTCTATTTCAGAACCGTCTGTGATAGGCAATTATCACAGACGGTTCTGAAATATAACCGTCTATGCTATTACACAGACGGTTCTATTTTCGAACGTGCCTCGTGATATCACTGACGAATAAATATAGACGGTTCGAAACCGCTGCGTGATGACGGTTCCAACCGTGCAGTGATGACGTGTTCGTAGTAGTGAGCTGCGCAGCGTAGCGCGGTCGCGTGGCGAGTGGCTTGCGATGTCCGCCGATGGCGATTGGAGCAAGAAGAACCATCGGCGGCGGCAGCAGATGAGGAGCGAGTGAGCGATGGCTGGCAGAGCAAGACATGCGGCGGCGAAGGTGGCAAGGCAAAGCGGCATGCGAGCGGCGGCGGCGAGGAGGCGCAGAGCAGAGCGGATGGCTTGGCGCATGTGGCACCGAGAGTGCGGTGTATGTGCCGAGACGTTGTCGTGGACGCGGGCCAGAAGCCTAGCGGGGCACTGCGACTTGTCGGCGACGGCTACGGTGGACGAGCACTGAGAAGGCGTCGTCCGGTGGTAGCCGCACGCCCAGCGCGTACGGCGGTAAAATCTTTATTTAAATTACGTTACAGCATTCGATATTACTTATGCATGTGTATAATCATGTTAAGCATGTCATTTTATTAGTCTGCATGTTTAAATGTAATTAACAAATTGATGAATTATTTTAACCATTACCTAAGTGATCACTCAAATATATATTTAACAAATACATACATAGCTCCATGTCTTTTTTTTTGTTAGACATATAGATAGTTAGTTTAGTGATATGAATAAGTGCTGCAACAGTCAAGTACATTAGTGAGTCAAATCAATAGAGGATTAGTAGGAATGAATAATGGCATCACAGTTAGTCAATTCCATGATTGAACTAGTTGTAGTTGTTCAAGCATAATAGAAGCCTGTTAACTGTACAATTAGTAAAGGAATTCAGATGGTTAAATCAAGAATATAAGAGGATTGATTTTGACTGTATGGTAATCATGGATGTATACATAGAATGCCTAGAGAGAGTGCTTGTGAGTACTAGGTGTCCTATTTAGGAAAACAACACTTTTAGTGAGCAAGAATTTTGATTAATCTTCACAAATTCCTAACTAATTGAAATGAACTTCTATTGGACTAAAATCGTCACCTCAATACATCTAAAACCATTTTCTATCTTCTGTATTAATTTCTTACTTTTTGGAGACTGTTGGAATTCTTGGTGTTTATTCGGTGTTTTCACTTTGTCGGTTCTTATCGTTAGATTTACGATGATGCAAGAGTGCAACTAAAATAATCGTGATAATGTCCAGAGTACCAGCAAATAAAGGCAAGCAGTTTGATCATAAATGTCCTATTACTTTCAAGTCTAATACTTTGTTTACAAATTGTATGTATGCATGCTTTTGTGTTAAAGTATTTTCCCCGATTAGAGGTAGCTATTCCAATTGCATTGTTGCCCTTAAATTGTTATCCCCTGCCACAAACATAAGTTATTAATATCGCTGGTGAATTAGAGCCTGGTGATTTAATTACGCTCTTTTATTGTCTTGTCGATGTCATGCTTAGAAATGCTTAGCTACCGTTATAATTGGGTGATTATCGACTTAGTCGAGAACCTCGATCACACAAATCATTTTATTACTCTTTGTTCAGCACCTGGTGCTAAAATTGCTATGAAAACTAAAAGTGCAAATGAAATGATTTAGACTTGGGCAAGTGGTTGGATGGTGGGATATTGGGTGTGTGAATGTCTTGCCCAGGTTAACAAGGATCGAACATCTTGTTTCACCAAAACCAACCATTTTATGCGTGCTAACCACGCGAGAGGGATATGGCACCTCTCTTGACTTAGTACTTTGGCGTGTGTTAGCTCCGGGTCGCAGGAGGTGGTTTGTGTGTTGTGTGAAAAAGGAACTGTGTGTTGTTGTTGGATGTGCGGTGGTGGAGTTCCAGGTAGGTTCTCCACCTCGAGGGGCATCGTAGTTGTCCAAGGCTTTACCCGTGAGGGGTAATTGACCGAGGCTTTACAATGACTCCGACACAACGTATGGGTTTCTATCCATACGGGCGACTCGTAGTTAATAAATAATATTGGAAATGTCTCGTAGGATTTAGCCTTGCCGGCATACCTAAGGAAGTGTGCTCTATTGCATGGAAAAAAGGCAGTCTGGCGTGTGGGTATATTGGTACACCCCTGCAGGGTATAAACTATTCGAATAGGACACACTTGGGTTTGGATTTGTAGGAGTTAGACTCAACATTTTGTAATTCTTAATTAAAACTTGATGTGGGTGGTATGAATGGAGAATTCATACTATTGTTGTCGTGGCTATTGGGTTAGCTACTTCCAGGATATCTTGTTATTATTGTTACTTGTATATCGCTGTTTTATCAAATAAAATCAGATTGTAAAATTGCTTTCAATCTATTACATTATTGCAAATGAAAACTTGCTTTATGCTGAAAATGAGTCTAGAGCCTGCTCCACTTAAATAAGTTTGCATGTAGCTATTTATATAGGTCTGTTACTCTACACGTAAGTCTTACAGAGTACAATTGTTGTACTCATTTGCTTTGCTTAACTATTTGTTGCAGAGGAGGAAGGTGAGCCCCTAGGGCCTCACTTTTGTGAGATATGCTGCGGGTTTGACGACTAACTTGACAGTTCGGTTGGTTGCCTTGTGGGTAAAGGCACACTAATTGGCTCTTTTGTTTATCGCCGTCTTATGATATTTCGCTTCCGCTGTCTAATTAGTTAATTGTATGTCTTTTGGCCGGTTGGCCTCCCTTTTGTAATAACTCTACTATGTATGTCTTTTGATTTGTTAAGTGTTGCTTTGGTGTATGAATTTTGTAAAGGGGTGTGTATACTGCATTTCTGGGAAGTATACATATCTCGAAGACACGGGTTATTTTGTTTGTGATGCTAGGGTCAATTGGTAACTAAGCATTGCAAGCTTAATAAACCGGGGTCCTGACAGTACACCTCTTCCCGCGGCTGCACAACCCTATGTTGACTTTCTCACTCCCCCTATATATATACAGTAGCCGTCATAGTTTAGGGTGTGTTTTTCTTTGAGATTATTCTGCTTAGTAGTCTCGCCGCACATTCAGTTGAGAAACCCCACAATGTGAGCTTCATCTATATTCTCAATACAATATAAGATTGCATCTTCTACTTTCTTGCTTGTGTTCTCGATTCACATGCAGTGATGAGGACATCAACTCCAACGAGGGCCAAGTCACCTCCATCACGCCCAAGGGACCAATGATAAGAGCGCGAGCGCAACAACTTAACATTGAGGTGAAGTCGCTCTTACTTGAGTCTCGCTTTGATATCTCTGAGAGCTGGATGCTACCTCATGCTCCATATGTATGTTTAATCAGCTTCGCGGGAGAAGATGACCGGGAGACAAAGGGATGCTTGCTGTTCCAGACCGGTCAGACCGGCCGACGCCTGGGTCGAACCAAACTTCCCCAACTCGACTGTCTGCCTGCTGTTCCAGACCGGTCCGACGTCGGGCCGAGCCAAGTTCAACGGGCGGTCTGACCTCCGCGACACCGGTCACACTGGCCACCCAAGCCGGTCGACCGGCCGCCACGCCGGTCCGACCGCCGACGCTGGGCCGAACCGAACGTCTCCAACCCGACCCCCACTATAAAAGGGGCCCCTCCACCCCACAGCAAAGGGGAGAGAAAACAGAAAGAAGACTTGAGCTTTGCTCTTGCCTAGGGTTAGATCCCCTAGGTTGGGAGTTCCCCCATCATGTCCTTCTATTTCCTATGGATTGTAAGGAGCATCGTCGGACGGATGTATGGACACGATCGTTCAATTAGAGAGATTGTTGATTGAGTTCTTTGTTGGAGGCTATCTCATTGGAGTGTGTTGCCAAGATTTGCTTCTCAATAGGCTTTCTATTTATCCCCTCGATCCTACGACGTGAAGACCCGTGTCAAGTATCATCTTGGTATCAGAGCTCTTGGTTGCCACGGTAGGATCGATCTATCACTTTTTTTGTTTCTAGGGTTCATGTGTTCTTCCCCAAATCTGACAACCCTAGCTCCGATTCGAGTTTGATTGTTGAGTTTTGCTAATTTGGATCCAATAGATACTTTGCTTATGTGCTGATCTACTTTCGTGATTTTTGTGCCTTTTGGACCGAGGAATCGTTCGGAATCGAAGAAATTCGTCATTTCGGCCGACTGGATCTGGGCTCTGTTCGTGAAATCGGTCTGACCGGCCGAACCAACGGTTCGAACCGGTGGCCAGACCGGTCCGACCGTTGGACCAGACCGGTCCGACCGTTGGACACACCCGGTCGGACCGCCCGTGGAGGAACAGAACAGCAACTCTCCGGAAACTGCAACGTTTCAACCTCGACTTTGAGCCTTGTAAGCCTTTATCGAACCTTTGCGAATACCTTTGCTCCTAGTCAGACTAGTTCATCCATGATTGCTTGGCTTTGCATGTGTAAAATAATCGGTGCACCTAGATCCAATCATAGAGCGTGAATCCGTCGGAAATTCATATGATTTGAGTTGGGCAACAAAGAAATACCTTCCCCTCCAAAACAGGAACAGAAAAAGAAAAGTCAAGAGAGTTGTCCCAACGAGGCATCAAAAAAAGAGAAAGAAAGAAAAGGGGAAAGGGGAAAGCCAACTCAAATACCTTTTCGGGCACGCTCCCTACATGTTGGTGCATTCTTATTGACATATGCAATCAATAGCCATACAACTTTGCAATCGAACTAGCGTCTTCCCTTACTAGTGCAACACGAGCTAATTCTACCCTTTCACTTCCATCCTTTGCTTTAGCTCATTACCTTTGGTTGCATTCTAGTACCATCATCTTTGGGAGTGTGTGAGTTCATTTGACTTGGGATCGGCACCTAGGCTATTGCAATCTAGTTTGGATTCCTTTTAGCATTATTTCACTTGAAATTGCTTTGTGTTTGTTTTTGTATACTCACCCTTCCAAGCTCCACATAAATTGTGTGTGTGTTCAAGGTCTCCAGCAAAGAACTCTCTCAATCCTCTTCCACAATCCGTGAGGGAGTACAAGGACTTGGTTGGCAGGGAAGGTGAGGGAGAGTGAGATTTCACATATTTTCTTTACAAGCTAAACTTTGTTTCTCTTTGTTGGCTACTAACCATGTCAGGAGGAGGCCACCCTGCAGCAGGAGATGAGTTGGGCGCTGATTGTGTCACTCAAACGCAGCTCAATGCGTTGAGGGGCGCCCTTCGACAAGAGATCCAGGAAACAATGGCCAGTACTCAAAGGGACTTGGAGATCGAGATCAACCAACAATTCGGGTTCTCCGAACCAACCTCGTGGCCGACATCATTAGGGAACTTCGAGCGAATCCGCTGGGAGCACATGAGGTTGAATTGATGAGACCGATGCGTAAACCGCCGAGCGCTGGCTCGAGAGCGGCAAGCAAGAAGGATCGCACCCACCATCACCAAGCTCACCCACCTCCACCAAGAAGAACAGAAGGCATTGCCGATCACTATGATGATGGATGGGAGCCGAGATCGCGTGATGGCCCACGCGGAAGGTACCGGTATGAGCGTGAAGAGGAAAGGTTTGGGAAGCTAAAGTTCACCATACCCAAATTTGATGGAGGTCCGAATCCAGAAGCATATCTCACTTGGGAGTTGAAAGTGGATAAAATATTTGGTTGCATAATTACTCCAAAGAGAAGAAGCTAGCAATGGCATCGGTTGAGTTTGATGACTATGCACTCATATGGTGGGGGAATGTAATCAACCAAAGGAAGCCCGCAATGAGAGGCCGTAGCGCCTTGGGTTGAGATGAAGCATGAGATGAGGGCAAGATTTGTGCCCAAGCACTACAAGAGGGACTTGTATGACCAATTGCAAAACATGAAGCAAGGCAAGCCCTGGTGCATTGAGGAGTACTACAAGGAGATTGAGAAAGCCATGATACGAGCCAACATACAAGAGGCGAGAAGAACAAACCATGTCCCGTTTCATGTCGGGCTTGAACTACTCCATCAAGAGGATCACAGAGTTCCAACCATACAACAACGTGGTCGAGCTAGTGCACCAAGCTACCAAGGCGAGAGGCAAGTGCAACAAGATTCAAAGAATGCCCGCAGATTATCCAACTTTCACGCCTGAGGCTACAACATATAGCAACAAATCAACATCCAAGAGCCCACTCGAGAAGAGCTACACCCAAGGGAGTGGTGGAGGCGCTCAAGCATAAGGCCTCCAACCACCACCACCGCACCAAAGAAGCACCCACACCCTTACCCGCGAGTTCCAAAGAACAAGTGGGTCTTCTTGATCGGATCCACCGCCAAGAGCCGTGAGATCCAATGTTTCAAGTGTTTGGGCGTGGGCACATTGCAAGGAGTGCCCAAACACCCGAACCATGATTGTGACCGAAGATGGAGAATATGAACTCCGAAGAATGAAGAGGCCGAGGGATTAAATGAGATTGCTAACCGTGAAGATGCCCAAGAAGAAGAGGCCCAAGACCCACTCTTTTGTGACTTTGATATGAGCCTGGCTCTCATTGTCACAAAGAAGACTTTGACGGTCCGTAAACAAGATGAGCCCGAGCAAAGGACCAATTTATTTCAAACCAAGGTGGCATACAAGGAAAATCCATCAAAGTGATTATTGATGGCGGAGTTGTCACAACCTTGCAAGCCAAGAAGCTGTGCTCAAGTTGGGACTCAAATTGAGAAGCATCCTCACCCTTACCATGTACAATGGTTAAGTGATTGTGGCACGGCCAAGGTGCAATACATGACAAAGGTCACTTTCCAAATTGGAGCCTACACCGACTCGGTGGAGTGTGATGTGGTGCCCATAACGGTGTGCCACCTCCCTTGGGGAGGCCGTGGCAAGACGATCGAAGCGGTGACACATGAGGGCCGAACCAACCACTACAAGTTCAAATGGCATAACCAAGAGGTGGTGCTTCGTCCCATGACTCCCACCGGATCATCGCCGACAATGTTCCACGGGTTGCTACCGCCAAGGAGAAAGGGTAAAGAATGAGGGCCACCCTTCTGTGTGAGAACCACAAACGCACAAGAGCGCCAAAAGAAAGGAGAGGAGAGAGTTTTAGTCATGCTAGCTACCAAATCGGATGTGAGAGAAGTGAGGAGGACTCCACCATATGCCCCCTCTTTTAGTGTGCAAGGACCTTATTCTTTCAACTAATGACTCACCCCTCTTCCAAGTGCTCTTTCTTTTCTCTTGCAGAATTTGAGGACGCCTTCCCGAGGAGATTCAGTATGGGCTTCCTCCTTTGAGAGGGATTGAGCATCGAATTGACCTCATTCCGGGCTCCTCTCCCAACCGCCGCCGCGTCGCGCCAATCCCGAGGAGACCAAGGAGATCCAACGTCAAGTGCAAGCCCTACTTGACAAGGGCTATGTCCGCGAGAGCTTGAGCCCATGCGCCGTACTGGTAATCCTTGTCCCTAAGAAAGATGGCACTTGGCGCATGTGTGTAGATTGTAGGGCTATCAACAATATCACGGTTAGATATAGGCACCCCATACCTAGACTTGATGATATGCTTGATGAATTGAGTGGCTCCATCATTTTCTCTAAAATTGACTTGAAGAGTGGGTATCACCAAATTAGAATGAACGTAGGAGATGAATGGAAGACCGCTTTCAAAACCAAGTTTGGCTTATATGAGTGGCTTGTTATGCCTTTTGGTTTTTCCAATGCTCCTAGCACCTTTATGCGTCTCATGAATCATGTCCTGCGTGCTTACATTGGGAAATTTGTGGTTGTTTATTTTGAAGATATTCTCGTGTATAGCAAATCCTTGGATGAGCATGTTGAGCATGTTAGGCTTGTTCTAGAGGTGCTTAGAAATGAGAAACTGTTTGCTAATCTTGAGAAATGCACTTTTTACACCAATAAATTGATCTTCCTCGGATTTGTTGTCTCCTCTAAGGGAATTGAAGTTGATGAAGCTAAAATTGAAGCAATTAAAAATTGGCCAACCCCTTTGAATGTTAGTCAAATTCGTAGCTTCCATGGCTTGGCTAGTTTTTATCGTCGGTTTGTGAAAGATTTTAGCACCATTGCCGCCCCTCTGAATGAACTCACAAAAAATGGTGTTAACTTTGTTTGGGGTAAGTCTCAAGAAAGGTCTTTTCAAGAGTTAAAGTTAAGGTTAACCAAGCTCCTTTGCTTGTTTTACGGACTTCACCCAAACTTTTGAAGTGGAATGTGATGCTAGTGGGTTGGGCATTGGGGTGTTTTGATGCAAAATGGGCGACCAGTAGCGCATTTTTAGCGAAAAATTACATGGCGCCCAACTTAATTACCCTGTGTATGATAAAGAATTATATGCTTTGGTTAGGGTGCTAGAAGTTTGGCAACACTACTTTTGGCCCAAAGAATTTGTCATCCACTCCGATCATGAATCTTTAAAATATCTTAAGGGCCAATCAAAATTAAATCGTCGTCATGCTAGATGGGTCGAATTCATAGAAACTTTCCCTTATGTTGTGAAGTATAAGAAAGGGATGGATAATGTGGTAGCCGACGCTCTTTCTAGAAGACATATCATGCTGGTGCAACTAGAGGCCAAGGTACTTGGCTTAGAAAGTTTGAAATCTTTGTATGCGAATGATCCTACTTTCTCTATGCCTTTTTCGCAATGCGGTGTTGGGAAGGGTTGGGAAAAGTACCACATGCACAACGGTTTCCTCTTTTATACTAACAAGCTTTGTATTCCCGAGTCGTCTGTTCGTTTGTTCCTTGTGCAGGAGTCTCATGCTGGCGGCTTAATGGGACACTTTGGAAGGGAAAAGACCTACACCATGCTCTCCGATCACTACTATTGGCCTAAAATGCGACGAGACGTTCAGAGGTATGTTCAACGGTGCATCACGTGTCACAAGGCGAAGTCCAAGCTCAATCCCCAAGGTTTGTATACCCCGCTTCCCATTCCTGGTGCTCCTTGGGAGGACATTAGCATGGACTTTGTATTGGGCTTACCTAGAACGAAGACGGGTAAGGATTCAGTTTTTGTGATTGTTGATAGATTCTCCAAAATGGCTCATTTTATTGCTTGTCATAAATGCGACGATGTCGCCCATGTAGCTAACCTGCTTTTCGAGGAGATTGTGCGCCTCCATGGAATGCCTAGGACGATCGTCTCCGACCGCGATGTCAAATTCATGAGCTATTTTGGAAGACTTTGTGGGCAAAACTTGGCACCAAGTCGCTTTTCTCCACCACCGCCACCCATGCACCGACGGCCAAACCGAGGTTGTGAATCGCACACTGTCAAGTCTTCTAAGGACCATGATCAAGAAGAGCCTCAAAGAGTGGGAAGAATATCTACCTCACGTGGAGTTCGCCTACAACCGCGCCGTTCACTCCACCACCAACATGTGCCCTTCAAGTGGTGTATGGCTTCAAACCATTTACACCACTTGATCTTCTTCCACTACCGCTACAAGAACGAGTCAACATGGAAGCCTCCAAGCGAGCCGACTTCGTGAAGAAAATTCACCTCAAAACCCGGGAGGAAATTGAAAAGAAAACCCGCCTCTATGCACAGAAGGCCAATATGCACAAGAAGCAAATGCTATTTGAGCCCGGCGACTTGGTATGGATTCACCTTCACAAAGACCGTTTCCCCACCGAGCGCTCCTCCAAGTTGAAGCCACGCAGCGACGGACCTTTCAAAGTGCTCAAGAAGATCAATGACAACGATATGAGATTGACCTCCCAAGCGACAAGCACGCGGTGAGCTCTACATTTAATGTGGCGGACTTATCACCATTCTTGGAGCCAGAACACATCGAGTCGAGGACGACTCCTTTCCAAGAAGGGGGGGATGATGAGGACATCAACTCCAACGAGGGCCAAGTCACCTCCATCACGCCCAAGGGACCAATGACAAGAGCGCGAGCGCAACAACTTAACATTGAGGTGAAGTCGCTCTTACTTGAGTCTCGCTTTGATATCTCCGAGAGTGGATGCTACCTCATGCTCCGTATGTATGTTTAATCGACCAGCGGGAGAAGATGACCGGAGACAAAGGGTCGCTTCTGCTTCGGACCGGTCGACCGGCCTCCACGCCGTCCGGACCGCCGACGCTGGCCGAACAAACTTCCCCAACTCGGTCGTTGTCACTGCTCTGTTCAGACCGGTCCGACGGGTCGAGCCAAGTTCAGCAGGCGGTCGACCTCGCGACACCGGTCGACCGGCCACCCACGCCGGCCGACCGGCCCCACGCCGGCCGGGCGGCCGACGCTGGGCGAACCGAACGTCTCCAACCCGACCCCCACTATAAAAGGGGCCCCTCCACCCCACAGCAAAGGGGAGAGAAAACAGAAAGAAGACTTGAGCTTTGCTCTTGCCTAGGGTTAGATCCCCTAGGTTGGGAGTTCCCCCATCATGTCCTTGTATTTCCTATGGATTGTAAGGAGCATCGTGCGACGGATGTATGGACACTGATCGTTCAATTAGAGATTGTTGATTGAGTTCTTTGTTGGAGGCTATCTCATTGGAGTGTGTTGCCAAGATTTGCTTCTCAATAGGCTTTCTCTATTTATCCCCCTCGATCCTACGACGTGAAGACCCGGTAATCCGTATCATGCAGGAGATAGCCTTCTTGGCGAGGTCAACCGCGTTTGGCACGGTTGATAACTATCGGAGCAGTGGTGTAGTGATTGCGAGGGGTTTGATCTGTTCTGGTCGGAGCCTTCGGATCATCAACGTCGAGTTCTCCACAGTCGAGTTATTAGTACCTTTCGGAAGATTGGGCCACCGTCACATCAGTTGGTATCAGAGCAAAAGTTGTCCGTTAGGTAATCACAATTTTTTTCCCTATTAGATTAGTTGTTTTCCATCGTCCTAAAGCTCCAGAAAAATGCGCCACAAAATATTTTGGTTCGTCGTGTTCTTCCGCTGTCCCATCACCCATTGCGCCTTTGCAATTTCCGTTCTTTGTTTCGCATTGTTGAATTAGTGTCCTTTGTCTAAGTCGTGTTGCTGGTTTAGAGTCGTATTTTTGGTCTCTAGTCAACACCGTCGCCTTCCGTGCCACCATCCATCCTGGCAACGCCACCACCTACTCGAACAAGACCCCCTTTCGACCACTTCCTCGAGTTCGACCACCTTCTGGAGTTCGACCACCTACTCGGGTTCGACCATCTAGTCGTTTCCGCTTCGACCACCGTATTTGTTTCTTGATGCTCTCGGACACCCCACGCAATCATCATATCGTGCTTGCCACATAAAGTCTGAGAAGAGTTTCCATAGCCTAACGGATCTAGCGAAAGTTCAGAGAAAGAGAGAGAGTATCTTTTAATTACCTGTATACCCCTGCCTTCTACAAAAAGTTTGTTACCCATATATATCGATAGATCCAGAAGAGGGTTTTTGAAGAGCTTTGAGTCAAGTTCACATTCGCAAAAAAAGGAACCCTAGGTTGGGTTTCGACAGTCAAAAAAAAGGAAGGAACACTATGTTGGGTTTCAGCAGTCAAAAAAAAGAGAAGGAGAAGAAGCAAATCGACCACCCCCAGTGAAGAAGAATCAAATCGACCACCCCCTAGTTGGTCTACGACCACTCCCAGCCTTGCATCCTTTTTATCCAGTGCTTTTTATTGTACGACCGGAAAGGCGACTAGAGGGGGGTAAATAGACGCTTTCTCAATTTTTGACTTTAATCAAATTCAACACGCACTTTTCTCCTATAGCTATGAAAGTTAAGAAGATCAGTAAATGCACAGAGGAAGCCTTGTGCTGAATCCGATTACCACTTAACCACAAGACTCAAGAGAAAGAATTGATCTCAGGTAGACCGGTCGACCGATCATCAACCGTGATCGAAAAATTGGCAAGGTCCGACCGTGCCAATCAGCGATCCGAATGGTGGCGGTCGATCCGCATATAAAATCGGTCGGACCGATTTAGTCCAGTAGCACTACACAATGCCCAAATCCAAAACGAAAATTGGTCCAACTTTTGATTCAACCAATGAAACTTGACCGAACTTGGAGCACGCCTCCCTAAGGATATCTGGGACCTAATCCTAGTGACGATCGTCTAGATCCACTTCAAACAATTGATCTCTTTAGGTTTCACCAAAGAAGTGTTCAAAACCTAGAAATATGAAAAACTTGATCCAAATCTTGCTTGTGGGGGATTGAAGATTTAGATGGTTCTAGGAGTATTCCCACACATCTTAGCAAGGTAAATGAGGTCAAGAGACTAACCAAAAACAACCGGATCAAGGAAGCACCAAAATCATCAAAAGAGAGAAAAAAACATATGAGACTTCATCCTTGAACAAACATCCATAGATCGATTGATTCAAGATGTTGCTTGTCAAAGCCACTCCCTCAAGGAGGACAAGAGCTCAATCAAAGAGCACACAAACAAATCTCTCTAAAAACCCAAGCCCCTCCTCTCCTCTCCAAACCCTAGAAAACTTAGGGTTTTTTCAAATGAATGCTTGGGGAGGTTTTTCCAACTCCCCCCTTCTATTTATAGGAAGGCCTAGGGTTTCTAGTGGGCTCCCATTAAGGCCCAATACAAATGGGACACACACACACACACAAATCTGTTGAAGCAATCGCCTGTTTCACCACGTATAGGTTGATCAGCGGCTCTCATCATGTCGGAAAGTCTCTCCCGTCTGTATCCCATTGAAACCTTCAAGACACTTGCACCGACTCCCGCACCGCTTGATCCAACCAGCTGCAACGAACTGCCCGTTCAAACCATCTTGTCCATTCTGCACCATGCTTGAGTCACACGACCTCACCCGACTTTTATGATCGTTCTGGACCTTAGCTCTCCAAGCTTAGTCCCGATCCTCCTCGTCGTTGACGTCGTTGACCTGTAAGCCACCTGCACAACAATAGACAAAGAAATCGTCTTCAGGAACAAGTTCTTCACAACTTGACCCACATTAGCTCAACAATGCAATATGCAACAATAAATCATTGAAACTCATACAATAGACACCATCAAAACACAACAATGCCAAAGTGGCCGAAGTTCAAGTGGAAGCCGGTCTGACTGCATACCCACCGGTCGGACCGATTTCACGCCGGTCCGACCGATTTCATAACGCCGGTCCGACCGCTCCAAATGACTTAGCCAAATTTTCAACTTGAAAATCCGAAACTATATGGAATTTTCAAATGAATAGAACTTTTGACTGGGAGCTCCAAAAATTATTTGACCACATCTAGGAGACTCCCCTCTCATGTCTACACAACCTATTTTTGGCATAACCCCAAACTCCATCATCAACTGTGGCCAGTCGGACCGGCAATGCCTGCCGGTCGGACCGCCACACAACCCGGCCCGACGGCACTTGGCGGTCGGATGGGTGTAACTCGAAGCACGAGGCGTTTTAAAACGCGAGATTTTGCAAACCAACAACACCATTGCCAATTGACTCATCATCATAAGATCATGGACATATCCCCATGATATCCACAATCTCCCCCTTGATGAACACATTGGCAATTTCCAAGAAAAAGTAAGTTTGTGGTTTAAAAAGTAAAAACTCGCTGTTTTCGCGCAAATGCACAACTTGGTCCATAAGCAAGAGAAAGCCTAGGAAATGACCAAGCTAGCTTCAGAATAGCATAGGCAAGTGAGATAAGGCAATGAGAGCACAAAAAGTTTCAATTTCCAGAGAATAGCAAAAAATCTCACTTCGGTCCATATGAAAGAACACTTGTTCTATTTGACCTTTGATCATTGTGAGTCTTCTAGAATTGCTAATACAATAAGAAAGAGCAATAAGACCAAGAGAATGCAATTTAGATGTAAGTTCCCACTCACTATGATCACCAATTCCAGAAAATTCAATTCCCCCTTTATGACTCCAAAAAGCTCTAAAAACTATATTTTCTCTAATCTTTCTCCCTCTTTGACAATGAATTCATCAAGATGCAAGTAAAAAGATAGAGCATGAAGGAATGGCTAGTTTTTTTTTTAATTTTTTTGTGTCTGAACTTTAGCAAAAGGAGCCATGAAGATTATCCATGAAGACAGTACAAGTATTACACTAAGCCATATTAAGTGAAGATGCTATTTTCAATCATGGCAAAACATGTACAGCAAAGCTAAGAACAAAATAGCAATAATATGAGATTAAATGAATTGAAGTCATGATAAGTTGCTCAATATCATAGTTTCACCAAGGTATCCAAAAATGAGTCAAGCATTGTCTATAAGTAAAATGGAGACAAGAAACCAGAAACTAAGGCATTTTGAGCATTAAGAGTTCAAATATGAAGTAATTTATTCAAGCACTTAGCATTTTGCTGGAAATGATTTTTTTAATAGCATTTTGCTAGATCTCAAACCTTGCCGTGACCATCTCAAGCATGAAGCTTAAAAGAATGGTCTAGGTCATCCAAAACTCCCCCTGAGTTCATGCCTAGTGCAATGGTAAGCAGTCTCATGAGATCAGTTTTTTCACACAGAAAAACTCATTCTTCATTTGCTTGACTTAAGAATTAACAAAGCTCATTTTACAGCTCAAACTCAGTTCAAAACTTAATTTAACCTATATGACATGGCATGAATCATGAGAGGATCACTAAAGCAAAACTAGTCACAAGATCCAACTAAACATGATTTGATTCAATTTGCTCACAGATATAAAGCTAGCAAGGCCAAAAACTAAGCTGAACAAGAAGAGCTATAAAAGAATCATAGCTGACTAGCACAAGACATGGCATGGTATAAAGTATGAAAACATGTCATACAAGGATAATAATCAAAGCTCCACAAGTTTATAATACAATGCAAGATATTCGAATTTTAAAATGCATTATGATACAATGAATGCAAAAAGAGCAAACTCCCTCTCAAAACAGCCCAAGAGGACTAATAACCCTAATTCTCCCATAAAGTAGCAAAGCGAGAAGAATCAAGCGCTTTAGTGAAAATATCTGCAAGCTGCTGCTCAGACTCTACAAAGTGAAGCACAACATCACCCTTCTCAACATGGTATCTCAGAAAATGGTATCGAATATCAATGTGCTTAGTCCTAGAATGTTGCACTGGGTTTTTAGCAATGTTTATGGCAGAAGTGTTGTCACAGAAAAGAGAAACACTCCCCAAAAATAACCCATAGTCCCAGCGTGGATAAGATCGAGAGAACACGAGAGCAAACATCGGCTGTGATTACATACTCGGCCTCGGTGTGGGTATGCAATGTAAGACTTTTCTAGAAGACCAAGAGATAAGGGATGTGCTTAAGAAATGAAACGTGCTAGAAGTACTTTTCCTATCTACTCTACACCCCGCAAAATCAGCATAAGAAAATGCTCGAATAGAGAGAGCAGAAGAAGAAGAACACCAGCGTCCAAAGTCAAGAGTATCTTGAAGGTACCTAAAGATGCGACGAACTGCTTGACGATGAGAAGCACGAGGAAGCACAAAGCGGCGCGCTGGACATACTGACAAATTGTATGTCGGCCTCGTATTGTGAGGTAGAGGAGGGAGCCAATCATACTGCGGTACTCCTTCTGGTCCACGGGCTCTCCATCCTCATCAGGGTCCAGCACGGTGGTTGTGGCAATGGGAGTAGACATTGGACTAGTGCTTCCCATATTGAAGCGCCGAAGAAGGTCCTTTGTATACTTACTCTGGTGAATGAAAGTGCCTTCTTTCAGTTGTTTGACTGAAGACCAAGGAAGAATGTCAACTCTCCCATCATGCTCATCTCGAACTCACTGCTCATAGAATATGAAAATTTGGACACCAAAGCATGAAAAGAACCACCGAATATGATATCATCCACATAAATCTGAACCAATAAGAAATCACTGCCATGCCTGAGAGTGAACAAGGTTTTATCAGCCATTCCCATTTTGAAATCATTTTTAAGCAAGAAACTCTTAAGCCGATACCAAGCTCTAGGAGCATGCTTCATTCCATACAAGGCTTTGGAGAGTTTAAAAATATGGTTTGGGAACTTATGATTTTCAAAATCAGGTGGTTTCTTGACAAAGACCTCTTCTTCTATGAAACCATTTAAGAAAGCACTTTTAACATCCATTTGAAAAAGCTTGAAACCCTTGGATGTTGTAAATGCTAGTAAAATACGAATGGCTTCCAATCTAGCTATAGGAGCAAAGGTCTCTTCAAAGTCTAAGCCTTCTACCTGGGAATAACCTTGAGCTACAAGTCTAGCCTTATTGCGAACAACCAATCCATCCTCACTTTGTTTATTTTAAAAAATCCATTTTGTTCCAATAACATGAGAATTAGAAGGAGGCTCAACTAAGGTTCAGACTTTGTTTCTTTCAAAATTTTCAAGCTCTTCATGCATGGCATTGACTCAGGAGGCATCAGATAAAGCATGGGTGATATCTCGGGTTTCGAAAGAAGCGATAAAAGCAGAATGTGCATGAGAATCAGGAGAAATAAACCTGGAGCGAGTGACTCGCTCTTGAAGATCCCAATCATCTGCTCAAGTGGATGCTGTCACTGAATATGAAGAGGAGCTCCTGGTGCAGAAGTGGCATCTACCTCACGAGCTGTGGAGGTAGGAACAGAGCCACTCAGGTCGTCGGTGAAGATAGGAGGAGGCTGCTCAGCTCAAACTGGAGTACTAGTAGCAGGCTCTCCAACCCTCTCGGAAGTGACTGGAGTATGTATCGGGTCCTTATCCTCAGAGTCATCATCGACGAAGATGCTTTCTTGAATTCCAGGAACCTGTGTACCTGTAGCATCGGGTCTAGTACTAGGACTAGCCTCATCAAAAGTGACTTCACAAGTCTCAACAATTTTGTTAGTGTCAAAATTAAACACACGATAGCCACAAGAATGAGCAGGATATCCAAGAAATATGCCATCAGAACATCTAGATTCAAATTTATCAAGGTTGCCATGTTTAAGAATGAAGCACTTGCAACCAAAATTTTTGAAATGAGACACTTTGGGCGAATGACCAAATCTAAGCTCAAAGAAAGTCTTCCCAATCACAGATCTGAAGAAAACCCTATTAGAGATATAACAAGCAGTAGAGATCGCCTCATCCCAAAATCTAGTAGGAGTGGAGTGCTCATCTGACATGGTCCGAGCCATCTCTACAAGGGTCCTGTTCTTCCTCTCTACAACACCATTTTGCTGGGGAACTCTAGGTGAAGAAAACTGATGCTCAATTCCAACATCAGTGCAGAAGGTAGAAAAGGAAGAATTCTTAAATTCTGTTCTATTGTCACTCCTAATGGCTCTCAAGGCTCCAGCAATATCAACAGCAAGTCTAAGGACCAATTCTCTAAAGAAGCCAAAAGCCTCGTCCTTATAAACCAGAAAATAAACCCACGAATACCTGGAGAAATCATCCACAACCACAAGCACATACCATTTCCCACCAGCGGACTGAACTCTAGAAGGACCAACAGTGTCTAAGTGCAGAAGTTGTCCTGGTCTATCAGTCATCACTAAGGTAAGAGGTGGATGGGAAGCAGACACCATCTTACCATGTCTACAGGGCGAACACACAAGATCTCTAACAGCCTTCAGCCTAGGCAAACCTATAATCAAATCCTTGCAACTGACTCTAGACAGATGATCAAAGCCTATATGCCCAAGTCTACGATGCCACAAAACAAGATCATGAGAATCAGAGGCTACAAGACATCTAGGACTGGAAGCTGAAGAAATACTGAAATTTGCACAGAAGATCTTCTCAAACCCGGAGATCTCAAAGACAAGCTCACCCGAGGAATCTAGAACTCTACACTCACCACTTTTAAACCTTACTTCTAGACCCTCATCAAGCAGTTGAGAAACAGATAGCAGATTATACCTCAGCTTACTTACCAAAGCGACGTCTTTAAGCATGAACTTGTTGTTGACGTGCACAGTGCCCTTGGCTGTCACGGTCCCGGTAGAAGCATCCCCAAAAGTAATCAATTCATTGCCGGATGCACGTGTGAGGGAGGAGAACCATCTAGAATCTCCGATCATATGTCGAGAACACCCAGAGTCAACAAGCCATATGTCTTCCTTCCTCGCACGACGGACCTAAAAAGCACAAGCAGAAAATATCTGTGCATCAGTACTGGGGTTAGTGATAAAAATCTAGTAATCCAGTACTGAGATGCACGATGCCTGGGAACAACAATGGAAGCAACAGAAAAATGATTAGGAACAAAATCATAAGAATGCACACGAGAACCACCTAGACCTCTCCGAAACGATCTACTAAAAGATCGATACTCCCCCTGTCTAGATGCTACCTGTGGTCTCTCCTCACGATATCCTAAATCAGATCGCTGCCTTGACCCACCAAAAGAGTCAACAAAGTTCTCTACAAACCTAGGCCTATATGTCGTACGAAAAACAGGCTGCCTGGCTCTAGAGACTACAGCAGGTGAAGGGACTCCTCTAATAGTTCTCAAAGTGCCCATTCTCTCTTTTCTCTCAACCTTAGCTCTACGGAAGTAGAACTCAACAGTATGGCCATCTTTCTTGCAGAAAGTGCAATGGTACTTGACCTTTTGAGGGGTCTGTACTGATGAAACAGAAGCACCTTTCTTGCTAGAAGTGGTTTGGGCAAAACCTGCAGATTTAAAAACAACCTTAGATGGCTTAGGGGGTTCTACCTCAAACAGGCAACTCTTAACAACTCTTGCAATCTTAGGTGGATGGTTCTTGGAATGCTCTAGGGAATTAAAACCTAGGCCACTATTTTTCACACTCACTTTGGATTGGTCAAGAATCATGTTGAGTTTCTTTTTCCCACTAGTAAACCTCTCAAGAGTCACTTTGAGGTAATCATTCTCTTTGGCTAAATCCTCATATTTAGTGTACTTTTTTGACTTGATTGCCTCATCATACTTACTCTTAAGAAGAGCCACTTCCACTTTCAAAGCCTCACAAGACACACAATAGGAATCCTTAATCCTATTCAACTGCTCCTTAAATTTAACTCTAAAAGCCTCTTGTATCTTACCAATAATTATTTCAACTTCAGCATTCAAGACACAAGAGGTAGAGTCAATAACTTTCTTAGAAGCAGTAAAAGACATGGATTTTTCAATTTTAGCCTTTTCTTCTAGAGTCTTGTTTGGAGCTTCAATTTCAATTGTGAGCTTATGATAATTTTCACATGATGCAGATCTAGAGTACATAACCATTTCTGTCATCTCTTGCATTTTAATCCTGTTATTCTTACAATGAGATCAAGTGTGACTAGCATCAAATTTTTGCACTTCTTTCAAGGCGCTATCCAATTTTAATTCAAGCAAAGCACAGTTTGAGGAAGATAAAGGGATAGCATCCAAAGCAGTCACATCAAGAGAAATGACATCCATGCAAACATAACTAGACTTGAGAGATTCTAGTTCATCAAGAGCATCTTTTAATTGATTCACTACAGAGGAATGATCAGATTTTAAGCTCGTCAATTCTTTAAGCAAGCTAGAGCAGGAATCACAAATATCATCAGGATTAATGGATTTGAGCCTAACAACTTCTAGGTTCAAATTATCAGTCATAGTGTCCTGTTTCTTAATCATTTTAGCTTGCTTATGCAGTTTTTGTTCAGCCAGAACCAAAGCCCGTTTCATATCAGCAAGCGAAGGGCAAACCTCATCGGGATCGCTGAAAGGATCCTCGTCATTGGAGGAGTCAGTGCCGTGGCTGTTCTTGGCCATGAAACACATGCCGGTGAAGTCATGAGCCTTCTTCTTTCCATGGGAGTCACTCTCTTCGTCCTCCGTCTCCGAGTCCACATCGCTCATTTTCACATTCTCAAGAGCGGCAAGGACCCGGCTGACAAACTTGCGATAGTTTATCTTCTTGGGTTTCGCATCCCTCGCTTGAGGATGCCTTCGTGACTCCTTCTCCTCCTTGCCCTTCAGTTTGGGGCACCTGGAACGAATATGGTTTGGCTCACCACATTCAAAGCATGTGATAGGTCCACCTCTCCTCCTGTTCCTCACCTTGTTGTAAGCTCTTGTGAATTTGGTGGATAGAAGGGCTAAATCATCTTCAGGTAGTTTCTCAAGTTGCTCATCGCTCAAAGAATAGAAAGCTGATAAATAAATACCCGATGAGCTAACATCCAAAGAATCAGAAGAACTACTTTTAGATTGGTCGACCACTAAAGCCATCGACTCTGTCTTAGGGAGACGCGAGATAAAATCAATCTCATGCATCTTCAACCTCGAGTATAGCTTATCCATTGTAAGCTCACTCATGACAGTGTTGTCATTTATAGATGTGATTTTCATTCCCCAGACTTTCACATCAAGAGCACCCAAAAGCTGGCGTGCATTTTCCGACTCAGAAAAAACAAGGTCAACAGCGCGGAGATCGTGAAGAATCTTAGAAAATCTTCCCCACAGCTCATCTAAAGACTCACCAGGTTTTTGCTCGATCTTGGAGTATATTTTCTTGAGTTGGTTCTGTCTCACTTTGTAACGTCCCATTTTTCGGAATTTTTGAAAATTTCAAAAGAGAACCATTTGTTTTCATTTGCCCAAAGCTTAATTTGGAATTTCAGAATTCAATTGCAGTTTAATATGAATTAATCAAACTTCAATTAAATTAAAGTTGGTTTGATTGAGTTTTCTGGAATTTAAAATCAAAATTATTATTTTGAGAATTTTCTTGGATTTATTGGATTTTAGAAATTTATTTTTGTTTTATCCGAAATGGAAAAATTATTTTATTTGTAAAAGAAAAAGAAAATTTAAAGTTAAAAGTATTTTTATTAAGTCTAGAATAAGTCAAGGAATTTCTGTGAATTTTTCTAGAATTTTTGGAGTCTATTTGCTATTTTCTAAATTGCCTTTTGATTTATTTGAATTTCTGAATTGAAAAAGGTATTTAAAATCTATTTTTTGTGCGTGGGCCGAAACCCTAGCCGGCCCAGCACTATTCCCCGCCTCCGGCCCACTCCATGACCGCTCATGCGCGCCCTCGCCCTCGCCGTCGGATCTTCATCCAAGCGCGCGTTCGCCGCGTCGCCTCTTGCTCTTGGCCGTTGGATCGAAATCCGGCGCATCCGCCGCTCGCGCCCCTTTTCTTCGCGACCGTCCGATCGCCATCGACGGCTCGCATCGCCCGCGCCCTTCGCTTCCACCGTCCGTCGAATCGGACGGCGCCGCTTCATCTCCCTCGCGCCCTTTGGACTCCCCGCGTCCGTCGGAATCGGACGGCTCTCGTTCACCGCGTCTCCTCGCTTCCCACCGTCCGATCGGAATCGGACGGCGTCCGTCATCGTCTCGCCGCCGCCCGCTCTCTCTCCCACGTCGCCGCGATTCCGCCGCCGCCCGAATCTCGCCGCCGTCTCGTCCCGCCTCCGTCGCGCCGTGGCCGTGCGTCTCGTCCCGCCTCGCCGCGCCGCCACTCATTGCTCCGCCCGCCGCGAGCTCTATAAAGCCGCCGATTCTTTCCCCTCTCTCTTCTCTCTCCCTCCCTCTCTCGCCTCGGCCGCGCCTCGCGCGCCGTTCTCCCGGCGCCGCCAGCTGTTCCCGCCTCGTCGCCATTGTTCTCCGTAGCACCGCTGCCGCCTCTCCGCCTTCTCCGCGACGCCGTCGTCTCCCAGCTCGGCCGCCGCCCACCGCGCCCTCCCGTCTCTCTCTCTCTCTCTCTCTCTCGACCAGGCCCGAGCCCACGTGGCACCCACGTGGCGCCACGTCGCGCCAGCGTCAACATTCTGCCGCGTGGCTGCCACGTAGTGCCACGTGTGTGCTAGCATAAGCGCCGAGCGTAAACCGGGTTTTCAATAGGAAAATAATTCGAAAAATCCAAAACCCTAAATCCATCATTTTATGTGATTTAAAACTTCTTTTGGCTATAACTTTCACATCCGAACTCCGATTTGGGTGATCCAAATTTCTAAATTCGTATAAATTCATCCTCTTTCATTTGGTACTGGTTTTGTAATTTTTGGAGTTCAGTTGGTGCTGTTTTATTTATTTGTTGCTTTTCTCATGCGTGTAGATTAGGCGTTTGGAAGATTTCTTCGACCGACGATGAAGACCCTCTCCTCGTCAACGAAGGCAAGTCGTAGGCCTTTGACCATGTTGAACCCATTTTACAAATGTATATTGCTTTAAAGTATCATGCATGGCTAGTTTTATTAAAAATGGTTTTGGGAGTAGATAATTACCAAATTGCCATTATGCCTCCTTGATAAATTGGAAATGAAATGTCTCCTTGAATGACATATATCCTCGGACACCTTAGGATGGTTAATACTAGTTGGACATAATTGTATACCAACTTGGGAGCGTAATATTGCTTAGACATGCTTTAGTTACCCGCGAGACTTTCGATCACATGTTCAATGATTATTGAAATTTGACTAATGGAACTATGGAACAGTGGTGTGAGGCCACTTTTATTAAAAGATGTTGTGCCATGGCAGGGATTGCCATTTGGTCGGGATTGAACAAAAATGATTTATGCTCGGGCTTGAGGTAGGAAGCTAGAGTGGGTGTGTGATGCACATTGGGTTGTGGTAGACTTGTCTGAGCAGCCAACTAAGGACTTAACTTTGCAAGTCATTGATCTGGGTCACCTCGTGCAACCATAAGTCCGGTATGGGACGGACCTGGCCAACTAATTAGGGAAGTTTTGAGTCGGTTCTGTTAGGGTTGATTATTGGCGCAAGAGGGGGCTGTGATGGCGAAACCTTAGCGAACAGAACCGAGGCAAAATGGAACTTTGTAAAGGCCTTGTGATAGTCACTTAGTCGCACACCCTCGGAAGTGTGTCAGACGGACATTGCAAGTGATTTATCTCTTGTGGGTAAAGCTGTACAACCTCTGCAGAGTGTCAAAATCTATTGAATAGCCGTGTCCCGATGCTACGGACATGCACAGTGATTTCGCGCAGGGGTAGTTTTTCCAAAAATTGGTTTGGTTCGATAGAAATGTTTGGTTGGAATGGTTGGGAAGTGAACGGGATGTTCACTGTTTGATTCAAAAGAACTTGGTTATCTATGTATTATTCTTTTAAAATCCTGCTTTGCAATCTAATTAATGTATTTATTGTTAAACTTGCTTTCTGCAAATTAACCATAAAGCCACCCTTGCTTAAGCACATCATGAATACTATGTGCATGCATTTCTCTACGACTTGCTGAGTACTTTATGTACTCACGGCTTTATGCCCTTTGTTGATCAGTCCCAGCAGAAGAACCAGAAATGTTGAGTACTTTGAAGAAGGCTACTTTGAAGACCTTTGCGAACTAGGTCGCTTCTCCACTCGATTGCCCTGTGGGCATGTCGATTGGGCTCCACGTATTTTTGAGATTTCATTTGCGGATACTCTGTTGTTGCTAAGCCACGTGAGGCGACTTTTGTAAGAACTTGACCATAAGGTCTTCGTTGTTTTAAATAATATTACTTTGTCTGCTTCATTAGTTCGTTGTTGAATGGTTATGATTACATCATTGTTGCAACTGTGCAAGCTAGCTACTGATCATGGGACTAGCTTGGTATGCACAGAGGATCTCGGGGTTATGTGACACCCGGGGTCCGACACACTTCCTTGATCGTAGTGGAGCCCTCGTGATAATCACAGAGAGTCCGCCAGATCTCATGAGCAGACCGCAAATGAGCGACACGCTCAAACTCCGATCGACTAAGGCATTGGATCAAAAAATTTTGAGCCTTCCTGTTGGCCTCCACATCTGGAGTGATCACATCGTCATCGGCTGGCACGACATAAGGATTTTTTACCTTAAGCCAAATTGCGTGCCCTTGAGCCTCGATGTGGGCCTGCATTCGGGCCTTCCAATAAGCAAAATCAACTCCATCAAAAATATATGGTATCGTTGAATACTTGTCAGTCACAATGGCTCCAAAGACCGGTTAAGATCTATGAGAAGAGCTAACCGGGCTCTGATACCACTTGTAGGACCGGAAAGGCGACTAGAGGGGGGGGGGGTGAATAGACGCTTTCTCAATTTTTGACTTTAATCAAATTCAACACGCACTTTTCTCCTATAGCTATGAAAGCTAAGAAGATTAGTAAATGCACAGAGGAAACCTTGTGCCGAATCCGATTACCCCCTTAACCACAAGACTCAAGAGAAAGAATTGATCTCAGGTAGACCGGTCGACCGATCGTCAGCGGTTTGTCGAAAGTGGTGATCAATCGGCCACCACTGGCGGTCCGAATGGTGGCGGTCGACGGCACAGTATAAAATCGGTCGGACCGATTTAGTCCAGTAGCACTGCACAATGCCCAAATCTAAAATGAAAATTAGTCCAACTTTTGATTCAACCAATGAAACTTGACCAAACTTGGAGCACACCTCCCTAAGGATATCTGGGACCTATTCCTAGCGACGATCGTCCAGATCCACTTCAAAGAATTGATCTCTTTAGGTTTCACCAAAGAAGTGTTCAAAACCTAGAAATATGAAAAACTTGATGCAAAACTTGCTTGTGGGGGATTGAAGATTTAGATGGTTCTAGGAGTATTCCCACACATCTTAGCAACATAAATGAGGTCGAGAGACCAACCAAAAACAACCGGATCAAGTGATATGACCACGCTATCAAGCAAGATGTTACAACCTCCAAATCAAGCTACACCAACTCAAGTCTCACCTACATCGACACCAGCCCAAGTCATTGATGGACCAATTACACGTAGTCGAGCAAAGAAGCTACAACAAGAGGTGAACTTGCTACTTTGTGAGAATCATTTTAACATCAATGAGAATTATATACTGCCTAAGTCGTGTACATTGCTATTGCTTAGGTTCACCAAGAAGGATGACAGGAACATACAAAGAGATGACTACAGAGAAGGACCACACTCGAACCAGACCAGTCCAGCAGAACAGTTCGAAAGAAACAGTCATAACTCTTGATTTCCAAAGGCTATGGAGGTCCATGAGGACATTTTGGAAAGCTTATTAAGTCTAGTTTTCAATGCCACCAGAGCCGAGCTGTTTGGAATTTCCATTGTGAGAGCCGAGCAGCTTTAGTGAAGACTGGTCAGAAGGTCAACAGTCTGCCAGACGTTCAACTTCCCATGCAAAACTATACCATTCTACATTATTTAGTGCTGCATGATGCACATGGTGTGAAAGCTTATCAAGTTAACTTTCTAACGCAACTGACGGCACATCTTTTGGACTTTCCAAGGTGGAGTTATTGACAAAACACCGAAGACTGCGCAGAATACCACAGACCACTTGGGAACAACTCGAGCCCATTTCGTGGAGGACCTTTCACATAGTCTATCTTATCTTTTTCATTTCGTGTTTACACCTATCTAGGAGGGATGTTCCTAGTATAAATACCTCATTGCCTCATAGCAACCACAGACTTTTGAAAAACGAAATCTGAGAACCCTTTGTTGGTGTGTGCTAACAAACCTTTGAGAGTTGATCTCTACCCCTTTGCTCTTGTGATTTCCTTCGCGGGATTATAGCAGCGGCGGCTTCATCCGCTCCCAATTGGTGCTCCTACTCCCTTCGAGGTTTCTCGATTGATTGTAGGTTGTGTTGGTTGGTTCCTTGATAGTGTGTTTGGCGAATCCTCGATTTAGGTTGCGGTTAAAGGCGGTGGTTGGCTTGAGTTTTATTTGTCGAGTTGCACTAGTTATCATTGCTTGCGACAAGTTATCTTAGCTTCTTTGAAGCTAGTTATATAGTGATCATCCTACATCGTGAAGATCGGGACCCGTGGCGTATCATCAGTATCGAGCTTTCGTTACCACGGTAGGATTCTTTACCTTTAGCTACATATATATTTGTTTAGTCCTATCCACCAAAAAGCCTATAAAAAATTGATGTAGCCCTTTGTTTCAATCTGTTATTTCGGTGAGTTTTGTTAAGTTTCAGTCCATTAGAGTCTTTGTTTTAGTAGTTGATCATTTTCCTTTGCGTGTCCTTTGAGCCTCTTTTATATATCCGAAAATCCCACACAAAAAAATCTATAGCCTATATCATCCTTTGCGTTAACTTTGATCCTATCAAACTATAGGCTGCTGGTTGTTGTGTTTTTTGTTCTATCATTCTTGTGCTAGTGTTATCTCAGTCGTTGTGTTAAGTTCTATTAAAAAAGTGTGTCAAAAAAAGAAGAAGAAGGAAAAGTGTTAAAAAAAAGAGTTGAGAAAAATTGAGAAAGAATGGTTGAAGATCAGTAGTTAAAGTGCACAAGTGCTGAAAGTTTGTCACGCCAAGTGGAGCAACCAGTTTGCTATTTGTGTTTGGTGCAAAATTTTGGTTGGATCTGATCGCAACACCTGCATTCCAATCATACTCCTTGTTTACATCAACTCTGAAATTTATTTGCGTGTGTGTGTGATTGATTTATATCTCCCATATCTTGTGATCAGCACTAGGCAGGGAACTTCTAGTTTGGATTGTTATTTAACTTTACAACAACTAGAATTGATTGCATTTCTTGTGTATCACTCCCACCAAGCTCCACATAAAAATCCATCGTAATCGGTACTCTGGTCTTGTTTTCGCCTCTCCATCACTTTCTTATTACCACCACACATTTGTTTCTCTCAGAATCCATGACAAGGAATTCATAAGAGCTTGGTTGGTAAGAGAGGTGAGTTGTGAGAGCCACCAATTTTTTTTTATATTCCACAAATGCCTATTGTTCGTATTTAGCTAATCTTATAGGAAGATGGGTGGAGTGGAGCTAGAAGATTGTGTTACTATAGCACAATTCAATGAATGAAGCAAAGCTTGGAAGATAAGCAAGATCGGTTGACGCAAGATCTTGTGCCTTTATGGCTGAAATCGGAGGGCGTCGCCAACCTCATGACGGTGCAAGCAACCATGGTGAAGATGGAGGAGATAGTGATGGAAGAGTTCTTTGCTAGAAGAGCAAGAGAACAAGAAAGGAGGAACCAAGGTCTTGCACATGGTAGAGGAAGAGCTCGAGGTCGAAGAAATGAAGACAATGATGAATGAAGATGAGGATGATGACAATCATTCTCAATATCGTTTTGGTCGCCGACATCGTAGAGGAGACAACCATGAGGAGAGGTTTGGAAAACTGAAGTTTACCATGCCAAAATTTGATGGAGGGTCTGATCCTGAAGCTTATTTCACTTGGGAGTTGAGGGTGGATAAGATCTTTCGCCTGCATAATTATGCAGAGGAGAAGAAGTTGGCAATGGCATCTCTGGAGTTTGAAGGATATGCTCTGATTTGGTGGGAGCAACTTCTCCATGATCGTGAAGAAGATGGAGAAAATCCTATTGCCACTTGGGAAGAAATGAAGAGAGAAATGAGAACTTATTTTGTGCCGAAGCACTATCGCCGTGATCTTTTCGATAAATTGCAGAATCTGAAGCAAGGAATTTTCTCTGTTGAGGAGTATTATAAGGAGATGGAGAAGGCTATGATTAGAGCCAATGTGTATGAAGATGAAGAGCAAACTATTGCACGTTTTATGGCTGGATTACATCGCAATATCCAGCGCGTTGTTGAGTTTCAGCTGTACCGTTATCTTATTGATTTGGTACATCAAGCAACCAAAGCTGAATGCCAACTACAGCAAGATGCCAAGAGTAGCAAGTCCTTGTCATATGGTACGAGTACTGCGTCTAGAGGAAGCAAGTCAATCTCTAAGTTTTCTGCTGCACCCTCAATGGCAAAGAGCTCAAGTGGAGGCCTCCGTTCTAATGTTCAAGGTGTTTATAGTGGGAAGAACACTGCTGCCCCAAGCATGAGTTCTAAACCAGCAGCATCCACCACTACTTCAGTGGGTTCTACATCCAAGAGTAGTGGGATTCAATGCTTCAAATGTGGAGGCCGTGGGCATGTAATCAAGGAGTGTCCAAATAATCGTGTGATCATTGTGAATGACAATGGAGAATATGATTCACTAGTGAAGAGGAAGTTGAGGAAGAGTATGTTGATGAAGCCCATGAAGATGAGAAACATCTTTGGATGTGAATTTGAGCACGGTCTTTGCTCTTGTAGTGGCTCAAATCTTGAGTGTTCGGATGAAAGAAGCTGAAATTGGCGTGACATAATCTTTTTCAAACCGAGCCAAGGTGCAAGATAAAGTGGTGAAGGTGATCATTGATGGCGGGAGCTGCCATAATCTTGCTAGTCGTGAGATGGTTGACAAGCTTGGTTTGAAACTACAATGACATCCTCATCCATATCATGTCCAATGGTGAATGATTCGGAGATATTAAGATTGGATATAAGGTGAAAGTTCCATTCAAGATTGGTGAATATGTTGACTTTGTTGAGTGCGATGTGGCACCTATGTACGTGTGTCACATGTTACTTGGAAGGCCTTGGCGTATGATCGATATACTTAGCATTGTGGGAGAACAAATCAATACACACTAGATTTGAAAGGAAGAAGTTTGTACTCAAGCCTATGACACCCCAACAAATCATGGTGAGCACTTACAAAAGAAATCTGAAATTGGTCCGGTGATTACAGGAGGAGCAGAGCAAAAGAAAATGAGTGCCATCCACAACTCGGTGAGTGAGAGCCACAAGCCAAATTTGAGAGAAAAAAAGAGAGGAGAGGAGAGCATCTAGTTATGCTAGCCACAAAATCTAGGCGAGAGAAGTGAGGAACAACCTAGATCAAGTGCTCTTTGTACTTGTGTGCAAAGACGTTTTAATTTCACCTAACGATATCACCTCTCTTCCTAGTGTTGTGTCTCATCTTTACAGGACTATGAAGATGTTTTTCCAAAAGAAACACCGGTGGACTACCTCCAATTCGTGGGATTGAGCATCAAATTGATCTCATTCGGGGCTACACTCCTAACCGTCCACCATACAGAACCAATCCGGAAGAAACCAAGGAGATACAAAGGCAAGTACAAGAACTTCTTGACAAAGGTTTTGTTAAGTGAAAGCTTAAGTCCTTGTCTTGTTCTGTGATCTTAGTACATAAGAAAGATGGTTCTTGGAGGATGTGTGTTGTTGTAGAGCTATAAATAATATCACATTCGCTATCGTTATCCTATTCCACGGTTAGATGACATGCTTGATGAATTGAGTGATTCTATAATTTTTACTAAAATTGATTTGAGAAGTGGTTACCATCAAATAAGAATGAAAGCGGGGATGAATGAAAAGCGCATTTAAAACAAAATTTGGGTTGTATGAATGGTTAGTTATGCCATTTGGTTTGACTAATGCTCCTAGTACTTTCATGAGATTAATGAACCATGTCTTGAGAGCTTTCATTGGAAAATTTGTTGTTGTCTACTTTGATGATATCTTAATTTACTGACAAGTCTTTTGATGAGCATGTGAATCAGATTAAATCAAGTTTTGGATGAGCTTGAAAGGAGAAATTATTTGCTAATCTTGAGAAGTGCGGTTTTATGAGACCACGTTGTGTTTCTTGGTTTTGTTGTTTCGGAAAAGGAATCGAAGTGGATGAAACCAAGGTGAAAGCCATCGAGGATTGGCCAACTCCAACGAATGTAAGTCAAGTAAGAAGTTTTCATGGCCTTCTTTGGTTTTATAGAAGGTTTGTGAGAGATTTGATTACCATTCTTGCTCCTTTGAATGAATTGACCAAGAAGGGGTTGATTTTAAGTGGGGAAACTCACGGAAAATGCTTTTCAAGAATTAAAAAGCGATTGGTGAAGCACCGTACTTGTTCTTCCCGATTTCACTAAAACTTTTGAAGTAGAATGTGATGCTAGTGGAATTGGGATAGGAGGAGTTTTAATGCAACAAGGAAAACCAGTAGCATATTTTAGTGAAAAACTGGGAGATGCTCAATTGAATTATTCTGTGTATGATAAAGAATTGTATGCTTTGGTTCGTGTGCTTGAAACCTGGCAGCACTATTTATGGCCAAAAGAGTTTGTTATTCATTCCGATCATGAAGCTTTGAAGTACTTGAAAGGTCAAGCTAAGCTGAACCGTCGCCATGCCAAATGGGTTGAGTTCATCGAAACATTTCCATACATTGTGAAATATAAGAAAGGTAAGGACAATGTTGTTGCCGATGCTTTGTCTCGAAAGAGTGTGTTGTTGAACCAACTCGAGGTAAATGTTTTGGGTCTTGAAAGTTTGAAAGGTATGTATAATAATGATCCTGAATTTTCAGAACCATATAATCATTGTAAAGATGGAAAAGGTTGGGAAAAATATCACATACATGATGGATTTCTGTTTAGAGATAACAAGCTTTGTGTTCCAAATTCTTCGGTTAGATTGCTTTTGTTACAAGAATCACATGGAGGTGGACTAACATGTCATTTTGGACAAAAGAAAACTTACGAACTGCTAGGTGATCATTTCTATTGGCCCAAGATGAGGAGAGATGTCATCCGATTTGTGGAGCGATGCGTCACCTGTCACAAAGCTAAATCAAAACTAAACCCTCATGGCTTATACACTCCTTTACCTGTTTCTAATATCCCTTGGGAAGACATAAGCATGGACTTTATTTTGGGATTACCTAGAACTCAGAAAGGAAAGGATTCTATTTTTGTTGTGGTTGATAGATTTTCAAAGATAGCTCATTTTGTCCCTTGCAACAAGACCGACGATGCTTCACATATTGCTAATTTATTTTTCAGGGAAATTGTGAGGCTACATGGGATGCCCAGGACAATTGTGTCTGATCGAGATGTCAAGTTCGTGAGCTATTTTTGGAAAACATTATGGGCCAAACTTGGAACCATGCTCCTATTCTCCACCACTTGTCACCCTCAAACCGATGGACAAACTGAAGTGGTGAATCGAACATTATCAATGTTCTTTGCGAACAATGGTGAAAAAGAACTTGAAGATTTGGGAGGAATGCTTACCACATGTGGAGTTTACTTATAACAGGGCAGTACACTCTACCACTAACTTATGTCCTTTTGAAATTGTATATGGTTTCAAACCTATTGCTCCGATAGATTTGTTGCCCTTCCATTGCGGAGAGGACCAACATGGAAGCTTCCAAGCGTCTTGCATATGTAAAGAAGATACATGAAAAGACCAAGGAAGTAATTGAACTCAAGGCAAGGCGCAAGTCGCAAGTATGAACAAGCATAGGAAGGAAGTGTTATTCGAGCCCAGGGACTTGGTGTGGATACACTTGCGCAAGAATCGCTTCCCTCATCAGCGCAAATCAAAATTGTTGCCACGAGGAGATGGTCCATTTCGTGTTCTCGAGAAGATCAATGATAATGCATACAAGATAGATCTTCCAGCAAGTTATGGTGTGAGCAACACCTTCAATGTTCTTGACCTCTTACCATTCACAAGTGAAGACACTTGAGTCGAGGGCGACTCCTTTTCAAGGGGAGGATGATATGACCACGCTATCAAGCAAGATGTTACAACCTCCAAATCAAGATATACCAACTCAAGTCTCACCTACATCGACACCAGCCCAAGTCATTGATGGACCGATTACGTGAGTCGAGCAAAGAAGCTACAACAAGAGGTGAGCAGCGCTACTTTGTGAGAATCATTTTAACATCAATGAGAATTATATCTTGCCTAAGTCGTGTACATTGCTATTGCTTAGGTTCACCAAGAAGGATGACAGGAACATTCAAAGAGATGACTACAGAGAAGGACCACACTCGAACAGACCAGTCCAGTGAGCAGTTCGAAAGAAAGCAGTCATAACTCTTGATTTCCAAAGGCTATGGAGGTCCATGAGGACATTTTAGAAAGATTATTAAGTCTAGTTTGCAATGCCACCAGAGCCGAGCTGTTTGGAATTTCCATTGTGAGAGCCGAGCAGCTTTAGTGAAGACTGGTCAGAAGGTCAACAGTCTGCCAGACGTTCAACTTCCCATGCAAAACTGTACCATTCTACATTATTTCGTGGTGCATGCTGCACATGGTGTGAAAGCTTATCAAGTTAAATTTCCAACGCAACTGACGGCACATCTTTTGGACTTTCCAAGGTGAAGTTATTGACAAACCACCGAAGACTGCGCAGAATACCAACAGCCACGCGGGAACAACTCAGAGCCCATTTCGTGGAGGCCCTTTCACATAGTCTATCTTATCTTTTTCATTTCGTGTTTCACCTATCTAGGAGGGATGTTCCTAGTATTAATATCTCATTGCCTCATAGCAACCACAGACTTTTGAAAAACGAAATACAGAACCCCTTTGTTCAGCTGTGTGCTAACAAACCTTTGAGAGTTGATCTCTACCCCTTTGCTCTTGTGATTTCCTTCGCGGGATTACAGCAGCGGCGGCTTCATCCGCTCCCAATTGGTGCTCCTACTCCCTTGAGGTTTCTCGATTGATTGTAAGTCGTGTTGGTTGGTTCCTTGAGAGTGTGGTTGGCGAATCCTCGATTGAGTTGCGGTTAAAGGCGGTGGTTGGCTTGAGTTTTATTTGTCAGGTTGCACTAGTTATTGCTGCTTGCAGTAAGTTATCTTGGCTTCTTTGAAGCTAGTTATATGGTGATCATCCTACATCGTGAAGATCGGGACCCCGTGACGTATCATCAAGTAAGCACCAAATCATCAAAAGAGAGAAGAAAACATGTGAGACTTCATACTTGAACAAACATCCATAGATCGATTGATTCAAGATGTTGCTTGTCAAAGCCACTCCCTCAAGGAGGACAAGAGCTCAATCAAAGAGCACACAAATAAATCTCTCTAAAAACCCAAGCCTCTCCTCTCCTCTCCAAACCCTAGAAAACTTAGGGTTTTCTCAAATGAATGCTTTGGGAGGTTTTTTCAACTCCCCCTTCCATTTATAGGAAGGCCTAGGGTTTCTAGTGGGATCCCGTTAGGGCCCAATACAAATGGGACACACACACACAAATATGTTGAAGCAATCGCCTGCTTCACCACGTGTAGGATGATCAGCGGCTCTCATCATGTCGGCAAGTCTCTTCCGTCCGAATCCCATCGGAACCTTCAAGACAGTTGCACCGACTCCCGCGCCGCTTGATCCAACCAGCTGCAACGAACTGCCCGTTCGAACCATGTTGTCCATTCTGCACCATGCTTGAGTCACACGACCTCACCCGGCATCCATGATCGTTCTGGACCTCAGCTCTCCAAGCTTAGTCCCGATCCTCGTCGCCGTTGACGTTGTTGACCTACAAGCCACCTGCACAGCAATAGACAAAGAAATCATCTCCGAGAACAAGTTCTTCACAACTTGACCTACATTAGCTCGACAATGCAATATGCAACAATAAAGCATTGAAACTCATACAATAGACACCATCAAAACACAACAATACCAAAGTGGCCGAAGTTCAAGTGGAAGCCGGTCTGATTGCCATACCCACCGGTCGGACCGATTTCACGCCGGTCCGACCGATTTCATAAAGCCGGTCAGACCGCTCCAAATGACTTAGCCAAATTTTCAACTTGAAAATTCGAAACTCTCTAGAATTTTCAAATGAATAGAACTTTTGATTGGGAGCTCCAAAAAGTATTTGGCCACATCCAGGAGACTCCCCTCTCATGCCTACACAACCTATTTTTGGCCTAACCCCAAACTCCATCATCAACTGTGGCCAGTCGGGTTGGCAATGCCTGCCGGTCGGACCGCCACACGGCCGGTCTGACCGGCTGCTTGGCTGGTCGGACCGGCTGTAACCTGACAGCACAGGGGTGTTTCCTAAAATGTGAGATTTTGCAAACCAACAACGCCATTATCAATTGACTCATCATCCTAAGATCATGCACGTATCCCCACGATATCCACAGTTATCGATCAGTGTTGTGCTAGGGCTAGTGACACTTTTTAGACCAACAACCGTGATAGATACTTTGGACCCTTATTCAATTTTACTAATCAGGTTACGGTTTTTGCTAATCCTTGCGACATATTGTGCCTTCCGAGCTCCACCTACTCTTGATCATAACAGGTCCCCTCTTGCAATCACACCCACTCTCGACAAGGTATCATGAACCAGCCACCAATCGTACCACCTGTTGCATTGGTAAAAACACTTGTAAGAGTGTGGTAAGACGCTTGAGAGTGTGTGTTTCTACCTTCCATCACCTAGTAGTTGACAGGGATAATACCTTTGTGTTGTCTTTTGTTTTCTGCTAACCATGGCAGGTGAGACGTCTGATGAGAAAGAGTGTGTTGTAAAGGGAGAGCTCATGACGCTCTTGGATGAACAACACACTACCATTCATGAGGACATCGACAGGAGGCTTCAAGCTACCGCGATCACATTGCAGCTCTCAATCAACAATAGTATTGCAGCGCTCACTACACGCCTTGAAAGAATGGTGAACCGACCACCAAACATTAGACGTGAGTATGATCACGATGCCGCCCAAGATCTTGAGGAGGGAGAGGATAATGAGAGGAGAAACCGTGATACCGGCGCTGTGTTTGCTGACCAAGATGCATGTCAACCACACCGCCCACATCACAACCAGTACGGTATGTGAGTTAATAATTTTCAGCACCACAATGCTCGTGCTAATGATGACCCATTTGCTAAAGTTAAATTTACCATACCATCTTTTGCGGGTGTTTATGATGCTGAAATTTATCTAGATTGGGAGATGACAGTTGAACAAAAATTTAATGCCCATCTAGTTCCTGAAGTGCATAGAGTCAGACATGCTACTAGTGAATTTAAAGATTTTGCTATCATTTGGTGGAATCAAGTAGTTAATTCTGGTTTAACACCTAAAATAAGGGATAGATTGAAAGTAGCTTTGCGTGCTAGATTTGTTCCTCCTGCTTTTAAACGTGATATGCGTAAGAAAATACAGCTCTTAGACCAAGGTAATAAATCTATCGAGGAATATTATCAAGAACTACAAATAGACATATTGCGTTGTAATATTGTTGAGGATGAGGAGGATAAGATGGCTCATTTTTATGGTGGTTTAAGGCGTGAGATTCAGGACATAGTTGATTACAAAGACTATAATGATATTAATAGGTTGTTCCAGCTTGCTTGTTTGGCAGAAAAGGAATTGCAGGGTAGACAACAAAAGACTAGGAGCAACTTTGGCAGTACGTCTACATCGAGATCAATGCCGGGACAAACCAAGACAACCCCACCTCCGCTTTTGATCGCTACCCCTCGTGAGTAGGGCGTGTTCAAGAAGACACCGCCACCGCCATCCGCACCCGAGAGGAGCAAATCTACTAGTGTGCAGGCACCAGAACAGAACTCTTCATCGATTGCTTCCACAGGTTGTACGACAGGCATTGTGTGCCACCGTTGTAAAGGGATGGGCAATATCATGAGAGATTACCCAAGTCAGCGGGCGTACATTGCGACAGAAGATGGTGGTTATGTAAGTGCTAGTGATGTTGAGGATGAATATGCTCTTGCAGCCAACCTTGCAGGCAATGATGATGATCATGAGGCAGATAGCGATGGTGAGGAAAATTTAGGTGCCACTGCTACGGCAAATTATAGGACCATAATTGTGCAACGAGTATTGAGCACTCAAAGAGAGCAAGAGGAGATGCTACAATATCATAATTTGTTTCAGATGTTCCTCATCGTTAAGGATTGTCGTGTTCGTGTCATAATTGATGGCGGAAGCTGCAATAACTTGGTGAATTCAGGATTGGTTAAGAAGCTTGGCTTGACCACACGTGCACATCCTCACCCATACCACATTCAGTGGTTTAACAACAGCGGTAAGGTGAAGGTAACACAATCTGCGAGAGTACATTTTTCCATTGGTTCCTATCATGATGTTGCTAATTTCGATGTAGTACCTATGCTAGCCTGTTCTCTTTTATTAGGTCGTCCATGGTAATTTGATACCGATGAAACTCATCATGGTAGAAGTAATAAATACTCTTTTATGCACAAAGGAAAGACAATAACTTTGCTACCTTTGATGCTTACTGAAATTGTGAATTGTGATAAAGAACTAGCTAAAAATGAGAAGAAAGAACTTGAACATGAATCTGAAAATCAGCAAGTAGTGAAGAATATTTTTCCACCTAACAAAGAGCGGTTGGCACATAGTTCTAAGACCGAGGGAATTAAATTAAAGGGTTGTGTCATGCTTACAACCAAATTTGATCTTGCTGAAATTTTTCATCATGTTATGCCATGCTATGCTTTGATATGTAAAGATACTTTATTTTCACTTGATGATATATCTAGCTCTTTGCCGTCTGCTGTCACTAACCTTTTGCAGGCATATGAGGATGTGTTTCCAGCTGAAATAACCCCGGGACTGCCACCTATTAGAGGAATTGAACACCAAATTGATTTAATTCCAAGAGCGACTTTGCCAAACCGTGCCGCGTATAGGACCAATCCAGAAGAGACAAAGGAAATTCAATGACAAGTCCAAGACCTTTTGGACCGAGGGTACGTACGGGAAAGCCTTAGTCCTTGTGATGTTCCTGTTCTTTTGGTTCCTAAGAAAGACGGTAGTTGGCGTATGTGTGTTGACTGTAGAGCCATTAATAATATCACCATACGGTATCGTCATCCCATTCTTAGGTTATACGAGTGGTTCTACTCTTTTCATAAAGATTGACTTGCGTAGCGGGTACCACCAGATTAGAATGAAATTGGGAGATGAATGGAAAACTACTTTTAAAACTAAGTTCGGACTATATGAGTGGTTAGTGATGTCTTTTGGTTTAACTAATGCACCTAGCACTTTCATGAATTTGATGAACGAAGTTTTGCGTGCTTTTATTGGAAAATTTATGGTGGTTTATTTTGATGATATTCTTATCCATAGCAAGTCATATGAAGAACACATGGATCATTTACGTACTGTTTTTATTGTTTTGAGAGATGCACGTTTGTTTGGTAACCTTGAGAAGTGCACCTTTTGCACGGATCGAGTCTCTTTTCTTGGCTATGTTGTCACTCCACAGGGCATCGAAGTTGATCCAGCCAAGATCGTCGCTATCCAGAGTTGGCCGCCTCCTAAAACGGTCACACAAGTGCGGAGTTTTCTAGGGCTCGCTGGTTTCTATCGGCGTTTTGTTCGAGATTTCAGCACCCTCGCTGCACCGCTGAATGAGCTTACAAAGAAGGGAGTGCCTTTTACATGGGCCACCAAACAACAAGAAGCTTTCGACGCTCTCAAAGATAAGCTGACACACGCCCCTTTGCTTCAACTTCCCGATTACAGCAAGACTTTTGAATTAGAATGTGATGCTAGTGGCATAGGTCTTGCTGGTGTGTTAATTCAAGAAGGAAAACATGTTCCTTACTCTAGTGAAAAATTAAGTGGTCCTAGTTTGAACTATTCTACCTATGATAAAGAATTATATGCTCTAGTTTGAACTTGGATGTAACACCCCAGCCCAACACTGAGCCTAGAATGCCACCACACTACTCTCTAAACTAATAATTATCGACACACTATAAAATTACAGTAGGAAAGCAACACTAAACATATCCATGGATCACAAAAGAACATGCATAATTATGGATCAAACGATAGTAAATAAGCAAGGGAAATATAACCAGGTAATTAGTCCAAAATAGCATCACCCAATGAATCCAAATTATTAAAACAAATAGTCTAGTCCAAACGTTGTCCTAAACTTTATTCAACCTCTAACATGTCCAAGGGTAATCCAAACTTGAATAAAAAGATTCTTATGGCAAATGATCATGTGTTGTCCATGTGCTCTACTCGCTCTCAGCTACGGCGTCCTCGAAGATCACCTAAAGACAACAAAAGAGCAAGGGTGAGTCCACGACTCAGCAAACACATCCATAAACAACGAACAATAATAAATCAACAGCATCCAATAACTTCATTATCATCACAGGTACTACTATTAATATTCTCATGCAGTTATCTTCTCTTTGATTCACATCCATTAATCTCATGTATCATTGCAATTCTAATCTACATGTCCACATGCACTTCTTTCGCGTATACCGGTATAGCATGAGTGAATGCTCGCGATAACATTCACTCTCAAGCCCGTTCCTCCATAAGGATCGGGGACCTCCTCCACTCCCGTGGAGTTGTGATCATTCATGATCACCTGCTCATATGCAAAGATGCTTATGTATGAAAAATGCAAACTCCATCATATACATCATATCCAACTTTTCATCAGGATTGTCAACAAAGATGTAAACATAGCAATTCCTTGTTTGCAATTAAACAAAATAAAAGCACAACAATCATGGTAATAGAAGGTAAAGAAAACAGTGATCAATCATTGATCGCTGTCTACCATGCACTTGCCTTTACTGGTTGCGACGCACGGTTTGGCTAGAAGATGGCAACAAGTACGACGTCTCTCCTATATTAAATACACAAACTTCAATACAAGCTACAGCAACAAGAATAGCAATGAATATACTTCGCTCCTACCCGTCCCCAAATATACCCCGCTACCCCGGTACCGAAAAGTTACCTATTGCTGACTTAGTACTAAAACAAACGTAACTTTTGACTCAAAAGTCCGATCACAACAAACCACCCCATTCTGGATTCTTTATAAAATTATCCACATTTTCTTAGATTACAAAGACTCCTAATTAAATCATCTAACCCTCCATTTTTAGTCCAGAAAACCGATCTGTCCGCTTCGGAACAGCAGTCTTACTAAATTCATAACTTTTGTTTTATCCAACCAAAATGCGAGTTCTTAGATCCTACAGAACCATTGGACAATTATCTACATCTTTCATGTAGATCAAAAACTCTAATTAGTGGACAATTATCTACAACCACCAAGACAGCAGTCTTCCGAAAATCATAACTCGAATTCTACTTGTCCGCTCGACATGAATAAATATGCTATAGAAAGATATCGAAATTATCTACAATTATCTAGTAGATGACATTTCCAAAATTTACCATTAAAGTACCCGAATAAATCGTTCAACAGAACAGCAAGCTAAACCAATCTACTTTTCGATTTCTTTCCGACTAAAAACATGCTAAATAATTTCCCTTACAAACATGCTAGCTCTTCTCTCTCCATTAATTAACAGAACTAATTAAGCTACCCTTGCATGATTAGTAAATCACCATAGCTAACCATGTGAACAAAACTAATTAACCACAACCAAAATAGCTGATCAATCAATCTGTGAGCTAATTGATTACTTACTCGGGAAGCTAGCAACCTGAGCACTAGCCAGCTACTAAATAGCAGAGTCTAATTCTTCTATTTCTAATTCGGCATCTCCCATTGAATTATGTATTCATCTAGTTAATTACTACTTATCAACTAGTTAATCACAAAACTAGTTCGGCCTAGTGCCATACGCTAACACTAATCACGTACTCCCATTATATCTCAAAGCAAGACGACTGGACAATGCAACCAAGGCAGTACGTACACAATCCGGCCGGCAGAATTTTTACTCATTTACTCAATCGGCCGATTCCTTGTTTGTGGGCAGGAAAACAACGCCGGTCGCTGGTTTCCGCAGCAGAGACTCGATCGGCTTCACTTGGTAGGGAAAGAATTACGCAGCAGCGGCAGATACACTCATGACCGATCACGCGCATGCGGCGCGTCAGGAAATTCACCGCGAAGAAGAAGAAGACTCGGCGCGTCCGCGACTACGCCCGGCGGTGGTGTCGATCGCTCCTGGCGGCACACAAGGGAAATTGCTCCCGAGCGAGCATTGCGCGTCGCCAAGGTTGGCGGCTCACTGGCGGACGGGAAAACAAGCAGCGTCTTTGCTAGGGTTTGGTTTATGAGTTTCGAATCCACTTTTCCACAATTCTTTTATATCTCGCACCGTCTAGACCCTCCGAAAATTCAGAAATATTCTATTTTTATGTACCTAATTTATTTAATTACGCACAAGCCCTTAAAGACGTTATTATTATTTATTTATTTATTTTTCAGAGTATTACATTGGAAACATAGCAACATTATTTATAGCCCAAAGAGTTTATAATACATTCTGATCATGAATCTTTGAAGCATATTCGAAGTCAAACCAACCTAAACCGCAGACATGCTAAGTGGGTTGAGTTCATTGAGTCCTTTCCATACGTCATTAAATATAAAAAGGGCAAAGAAAATGTGATAGCTGGTGCTTTGTCTAGGAGATATACCATGCTTTCACAATCTGACTTCAAAATCTTTGGATTTGAGACAATAAAGGAGCAATATGTGCATGATGTTGATTTTAAAGATGTTTTGCTAAATTTTCAAGAGGGAAAGAGTTGGAATAAATTTGTGGTGCATGATGGGTTCGTGTACCGTGCTAACAAGCTATGCATTCCAGCTAGCTTTGTTCGTCTTTTGTTGTTACAGGAGGCGCATGGAGGAGGATTGATGGGTAACTTCGGCGTGAAGAAGACCGAGGACATTCTGACTCACCACTTTTATTGGCCAAAGATGAGGCGTGACGTCGAACGCTTCATTGCCCGCTGCACCACGTGCCAAAAAGTTAAGTCACGACTTAATCCCCATGGTTTATACATACCTCTTCCTGTTTCAAGCATACCCTGGGAAGATATTTCTATGGACTTTGTTTTAGGGCTTCCTAGAACAAAGAAGGGGAGGGATATTATTTTTGTTGCCGTGGATAGATTTTCTAAGATGGCTCATTTTATACCATGATATAAAAGTGATGATGCTACAAATGTTGCTGATTTGTTCTTTAAGGAAATCATTAGCTTGCATGGTATTCCGAATACGATAGTTTCAGATCGTGATGCTAAGTTTTTTAGTCATTTTTAGAGAACCTTGTAGGGTAAGTTGGGGACTAAGCTGTTATTTTCCACTACTTGTCATTCCCAAACCGATGGACAAACTGAGGTTGTCAATAGAACTTTGTCAACTATGCTTAGGGCTGTGCTTAAAAAGAAATTAAAAATGTGGGAGGACTGCTTGCCTCATATGGAGTTTCCTTATAATCGTTCGCTGCATTCTACCACAATGAAGTGTCCTTTTGAGATTGTTTATGGATTCATCCCTCGTGCACCTATCGACTTGTTACCTCTTCCAGCTTCGGAGCAAGTAAATTTTGATGCTCAAAAACATGCTGAGTTGATACTAAAGATGCATGAGACAATAAAAGAGAACATTGAGATTATGAATGCTAAATATAAAGTTCTTTGGTAGTCGGGGCGCAAGCATGTTTCTTTGAACACAGTGATCTTGTGTGGCTACACTTGCGTAAAGAACGATTTCCTGAATTGAGAAAGTCTAAACTCATGCCACGTGCAGATGGTCCTTTTAAAGTTCTTGAACGTATTAATGATAATGCATATAAGTTAGACTTGCCTGCAGATTTTGGGGTTAGCTCCAGCTTTAACATTGCAGATTTACGACCTTTCTTGGGCGCAGAGGATGATCTTGAGTCGAGGATGACTCCAATTTAAGAAGCGGAGGATGATGATGACATCACTTCTACTGATATGAACACTCATCTTCCTACTACTTTGAATGATGTGCAAGGTCCATTTACTCGGGCGCGTGCTCGTCAACTTATTTATCAGGTAAATTCGTTTCTACGACTGAGTGTATTATTTGAGAACTCTATGATGCTGTCTAATGGAGATGATCTACTTGTACTTAGGAATCTAGAACTACGACCAGTTCAAGAAGGTCTACGACCAGTTCTGCAGGGTCAACGACCACTTCAAGAAGGCATACGACCAGTGTCACCAGTACTCAGCGAGCCCAGTACTCGTTGGACACAATCTACGATCAGAGATAGCATGGACTCCTCAAGACCACCCCAGGACCAGTCCTACGACCAGGTCTTTGACCAGAGATACGCGACCTGAATAGTGAATGAGGTGTTGCGTCACCGTTTTGGCCTAATAGGGCCTTGTAAGCGTGTCGAGGTCGAAGTCCAGGTTGTGTACACCTCTTCCCGTGGCCGCACAACCCTAGGTTGACCTCCTCATGTCCCCCTATCTATATACAGTAGCCGTCATAGTTTATAGTGGGTTTTTCTTTGAGATTATTCTGCTTAGCAGTTTCGCCGCACGTTCGGTTGAGGAACCCCACATTGTGAGCTTCATCTATATTCGCAATACAATATCAGATTGTATCTTCTACTTTCTTGCTTGTGTTATTGATTCACATGCAGGAGACAGCCTTCTTGGCGAGGTCAACCGCATTCGGCACGGTTGATAACCATCGGAGCAGTGGTGTAGTGATTACGAGGGGTTGATCTGTTCTGGTCAGAGCCTTTGGATCATCAACGTCGAGTTCTCCACAATCGACTTATCAGTATCTTTCGTAAGATCGGGCCACCGTCACATCAGTCTTGGTCTAGGTGGGCTTCTCATCCATCTGATGACTATATAAAGGAGGGGGGACTCTCAACATTGTATACGATTATTGAAGAGAATTAAAGCTAATCCTGAAGTCCCCTCATATCTCTGTGTTCAATCTACTGTTGTGTTCTTGTGTTCTTGCTTTGTTCTTACGATTTTGAATATTGTTTACGAGGTAATCGCTCGAGCTGGACTCGCCAACGACGGTTACGCAACAGGCCCCACCCAAGTTTCTTCTTCTCCAAGAGGAAGATACAGGCGCATATTTTTCGAGCAGGATTGTTAGGCTATAAATATAGAAGAGAAGCTCATGTATTATATATAAAAAAAACATGAGAATAAAGAAGATTACTAGATTACTCTCTCTCCATCTTGTATCTATTTGTTCATCTACTTTTGCTCTTATTAATTGCGTGATTGATCTTGTTCTAGTTGTGATGATCAGTTGTATAGACGAGACGCTAGTTATGTAACAGTTTGTAGGGTTTTGGCAACTGGCACATTAGTTGATTTTGCACGTGGGGTTTTAATCAATCAAGATTGGATGGCTGTAATTTTAGAAAGCAATCATCCAATGGCTATTATTTTGTTTGATGATGTGGCTCAACGAGATGTATCGCTTTGTAGTCAATCAATAATATAAGGGAGAGAGATTAGTCAATAATATAAGGGGGGGAGATTTGTCCGAACCTAGATCACATGAAAGGTTTAACAAAAGAAAGGCGCATAACGATCTTGTACCTCACGGTCCATACCATTTTTTTCCGGGATTGATTAAAAGTTAGTAATATGATTTCTCTAAAAAATCAGTCAAATTTCTAACATTTTTTGTGTTGGCTCCAGAGCATCTCCTCCGGGAAATGGTAGAATGAACCAAATTATAATATTCATTAGTTAGGTAGTAAATTGCTGTTTATCTGCTATGCTACATTGTAAATTGCTGTTTATCTGCTATGCTACATTGTTTTGCGGTGCTCCCTCTATTTTGTTTTATCTTTTGAATGGAGCTCAAGTTTCATATTAATTGGCCAATAATTGGCTATAGCTTAATTTTAGTGTAATTTGGAATTAGTTTAGGTTGTCATGTTTCAACCCTAGGTGTGGATATTTTTCTAGTTACACCACTAGCTTAAGCAAAGGGTAGCGCATAGTGGAGGAGGTGAAGAAGTGGTCAGTTAGGTTTGTGGCGGCAGCGCCAAGAGATGTGATGAGATATCACCTACATGCATACAACCTACACTCATAATGGATCTGAACCAATGCACTTGCAAGGTCCAATCACAAGAGCTCGTACACGTTAATTGAATTATCAAGTAAATTCATTTCTAGGAGTGCATTATGTTTCTAATAAGAATATATAGCTACCTAATGCATGTGATGTACTTGTACTTAGGAATCATAGAGAGGAGCACAAGGCGAAGCCTCCATGGGTGCCGGCTCCACCAGCCCACAAGTCCATGCCCAACACGTCGATCCATCGGAGTCAGCATGACAATACCGACTTAAAACGATCTTAACTTTCACATACGGAGTTCATTGGAGGTGTTCAAGTACTTGATGGAAAGCTTACGACGAAACCTTTCCAACGGATCTAGCCCCATCTTTAGATTCACTATGTACACATCACAACCATCAAAAAGAGGTGCTGCATCACCTGCTGGGCCAACTTGGGCCTTATAATAGTGTTGGGATCCGAGCCCAAGTTGTGTGTGCTCCCCCTGGTAGCACACAAACCCTAGGCCGACCCCCCATGGCCACCACTTCCCTGTAACCTTTGTGGTCACCACTTTTAGTCCTTCGGGTTTTGTTTAGTTAAAGTTTTCCACCGTGAAACTACATGTATTCTCTTGTGTCGACTAGACCAACAGCTATACTTAGCATCCAAGGAAAGAAATAGAGCCGCACCTAATTGTCGCAACATGCAAAGGAGGAGACCAACCCAGTCAACATGCAACATTTGGTGCGTGAGGAAATAAAGGAAATTATGCATGCCATTGAAACCGTGAGAGAGAATCAATATTTTGCATGCCACCTACACCATCAAACCAGGAGCAAAAAGTGGATCCAATTAATTTACTACCGCACCTAGGAAGGAATTATCAACCTTTTCTATTTTTGTGGCACCAGCAAAAAAGGAATTCTCCCATGCATTCATGGAAATAGACGGCGCACAACACAACCAGGAGGTTAATATATTTTGTCTTGTGAGCCTTCGTAGGGGCAGACTTGATTTTATTTTTGTTTTGGTGTTGCTGCTAGCCACTTGAACAATTGAGTCTCTCCAATCAATCATTCATCTTTGAGTGAAAATCCTTCCGCTGTTGCTCTTGTGTCTTCTCTTGATTTGCTCGAGCCGTTCTTCGCTAGCAAGCCAGTTGTGTTTAACACGGTTGGTAACCAATTGATGAGTGGTGTAGCGATTGCGAGGTTGTTGGTCACGATCGGATCATGGTTAGTCTCCTCTTCGTCAACGTAGCAATTCAAGTCATCAGATTTCTCCTACGACGGAAGATCGAGACCAACTTGCATGCACGCATCTTAAATCAAGGCGTATGCATTTCGGGTGGTATCAGAGCCTATGTTGGTGGTAGGAATTCATATACCCCCTAGCTTTGTAGTTTAATTTCTATTTTACCTAAAGTATGGAAATTTGCCATACAAAAATACCCAAGTCCAAACCCGTTGTTGCTTTCAAGCTGTTTATTTCAGTTTGTATAATTGAATTTGTGTCGGTACTTGTCATGACTAGTTGCTGGCCATCATCCTTGGTAAAACACAACCCCCCTCCCAAAAAAAAATGAGCTCTTGTTGTTCATCAAGTACATCTTCTTTCTATGTCATTCATTTTTTTCCTCCAGAAATTTCCCTCTGTGTAGTAGTCACTAAAACATGAATGCCACTCTTGCCAGCAATCCAAATAAATTGAAACCAAGTTTGTTGGGTTCCTGACTCGTAGACACATCATCTTGCCAATTTTTGTGGTATTTGGAGAAGTTTGCTCAAATATGCAAACATTGCAATTTGGACTAACTATGGTACTGTGTTTAGGATCAACTTCACACTTGTGAATTTCATCATATCTTTGTCCCTGTTGCAACTCTGGTATTGGTGCAAAAAGTAGAGAAATAAAAAAAGCAAAAAAAAGAAATCAGAAGAGCTGTGTGTAGAAAAAAGATGAAGACCAAATACCGACTTGCTATTTTTCAAGGTGTTGTGATATGAAAACAACATTTTGTTTTCTTTGATCGTACGAGTCCTAGAACTGCTTATTTTGTTCATATATCATGCCTATACTCATATACACTTGTCTATAGCTTAAAACCTCCTTTGATCAACAACTAGGTTAAGGGCTAGTTATGAACTATTATTCAAGTTGTGCAATTTCTAGAATTACTGATTGTTTTCCTTTGCTACAATTATATACCTACCTAGAGCTCCACAAATTTTCCATTGATCAACGTGTTATAGCACTTTTCAATCGCTCTACTAACTCCTTTTTGAAAGTTAACACAAACCAGCAAACATGTGAGCAGACTTTTAGAAGGGTAAGAGCTTATGTTGGTAAGATTTGTGAAAGTTGAGAGTAGTCCACATAAATATTTAGTTTGCTAGAAATTCTTTTTATTTTATTGTCTCGCCAACAATGATAGGGTCTGCAAGTTCTCCCAATCATTCACGTCATGGTGCTGCTGATAATGAAGATGTCATTGATCAACCTCCAGCAGTACCATTGTGCCCGCATTCTCAAGCCTTGATGAATGCATTCGTAGGAACCTTTGAGCGGATGCTTACTGAACATGTGTTTGTCCGTCTTGGTGCCATGGAGAATTGTATTGGTGGAATTGAAGGACGACTTGAACAAGTTGAGCAGACTTCTCCGCGTTAACACCCACCACCGAGAGGCCTTTGGGGTTTTATTGGACCAAATAACAATGTTGCTGCCGTCCCACCCCAACCAAGAGCAAATTTACGTGCCGCTTTTCAACACACTACCGATGAAGAGGTATATGGCAATTATGCAATTTATCATGAAGAAGTTGAACCAAATTGTGATCGTCAACGCCTTGCACATAATCGAAGAGGGATGGGCGGCAATGAAGGAAATGTACCACACTGTAATTAAGAAACAAGAGGTGATGCTCTGGGTAAGATTAAATTTACCGTTCCTTCCTTTAATGGTAGATACAATCCAGAAACATACTTTGATTGGGAGATGCTACTTGATCAAAAGTTTAGAAGCCATGAGTATCCAGAGAATCAACGAGTGCGAGCCACTACAAGCGAATTCACTGACTATGCCTCTATTTTGTGGAGTTTGATTAAGTGAAGGAATGATGCACCTCGCACTTGGGAAGAGCTTAAGGTGGTAATGCGTTCTAGATTTATTGCATCTTATTTTGAGCACAATTTGCTTAACAAATTAATGCGGTTGGGGTAAGGAAGTAATTCCGTGCATGATTACTATCAAGAGTTGCAAAATAGCATTTTACAAACCAATGTAGAGGAGGAAGACAATGCGAAGATGGCTCGTTTCTTGGTAGGTTTGAACAAGGATATTCAGAACATTCTTGGTTTTCACTGATATAATACATTGGATGAATTGTTCTATTATGCATGCAAAGCAGAGCAGCAAGTGTAAGGGGAGAGAAGTCGTCTTGGCGCGGTAATTCCAACAATGCAACACCATGGAAATCTACCAGTTCGCAGCCCAAAAGGTAGGGTTCAGTTCGGGCCGCAGCACAACATCATGCCACCCTACTTCTTTGCCTACTAAGCCTGCTGATTCGAAAAAGACTGCTGCTACCCTTGCCAAAAGTGCATCATCATTTGCCTCCACATGAAGAACAAGGGAAATAGAGTGCTTCAAATGTAAGGGGAAGGGACATTACATGCGTGATTGCCCAAATCAGCGAGCTCTTATCATCCAGGAAGATAGGGAGTACACGTCGTCTAGTGAGGTAGAAGAAGAAGAGTCTGGCCAAGAAGAGTTGGAACACACTTCAGGTTCAGATTCAGTTGAGATTACCTTTGATTCAAGTCACACAAGTTTGATTGTTCACCGTGTTCTCAGCTCTCAAATGGAGCTAGCGGAGAAGGGGTGGCGCCACAACTTATTCCAGTCCAAATTTGTGACAAATGAGCACTCGTGCAAGGTGATAATTGATGGCGGGAGCTGTAACAATATTGCAAGTACAAAAAGATGGTCGAGAATCTTGGTTTGACCACACAATCACACCGCGGCCATATTACATTAAATGGTTCAATTCTTGTGGCAAGTTGAAGGTAACGACAATGGTTCATGTACACTTTTCGATTGGTAGCAATTCTGATTTTGTGGACTGCGATGCTGTGCCGATGCAACCATGTGCATTACTTCTTGGAAAGCCATGGCAATATGACAAAGACACAATTCATTATGGGCGTTCCAACAAGTACTCGTTTATGCGTAAGGAGAAGAAGGTTTTACTTGTTCCAATGTCACCGAACAAATCATAAAAGATGATTTAGATAGGACTGAGCGTGAGAAAAAGAAAGAGAGATGAGTGATATCCACAAAACGGGGAGTGAGAGCCACAAGCCCAAATTGAGAGAAGAAAGAAAAGAGTGAAAAGAAAAAAAGACATACAACTCAGGTTTTGTTGGCCACAAAAAGTGAGATGCGAGAGTTAGAAATGAAATCCCAAGAATGTTATGCACTTGTGTGCAAGGATGTTCTCTTTTCCACTAATGCTTTACCGTTTACTTTGCCCGTTTCGAATGTTTGTTGCAGGAATTCGCGTATGTTTTTTCAGATGAGATACCGCCAGGGCCACCATTGCGAGGAATTGAGCATCAAATTGACTTGATTCCAGGGGCATCCTTGCCTAACTGTCCTCTGTACTGCACCAACCCTGAGGAGACAAGAAATTCAGCACCAAGTGCAAGCGCTTCTCGAAAAAGGGTACGCGCGTGAGAGCTTAAGTTCATGTGCTGTTCCTGTATTACTTGTGCCAAAGAAACATGGATCATGGAGAATGTGTATAGATTGTAGAGCTATAAACAATATTGCCATTTGTTATCATCATCATGTTCCTAGGTTAGATGATATGCTTGATGAATTGAGTGGCTCTATCATCTTTTCTAAGGTTGAGTTTTGTAGTGGCTACCACCAAATTAGGATGAAGTTATGTGATGAATGGAAAACTGTTTTTAAGACTAAATTTGGATTGTATGAGTGGTTGGTTATGCCATTTGGTCTTACTAATGAACCTAGCACATTTATGTGCTTAATGAACAAAGTGATGAGAGCTTTTATCAAGAAATTTGTGGTAGCTTACTTTGATGATATATTAATTTACAACAAGTCTTTGGATGAACATTTGGAACATTTGCACCAAGTTTTGGCTGCTTTGAGAGAGGTGCGCTTGTTTGGTAACCTTGATAAGTGCATCTTTTGCACAGATCGAGTTGTGTTTCTTGTTTTGTTGTGACCACACAGGGAATTGAAGTGGATGAACATAAGATGGAAGCTATACGAGCATGGCCTACACCTACAACAGTCACACAAATGTGGAGTTTTCATGGACTCGCTGATTTCTATCGCCGGTTCATGAATGATTTCTGCACACTCGCTGCCCCACTCAATGAGTTGACAAAGAAGGGTGTGCCATTAAAATGGGGGAGAGTGCACGAGGAGGCCTTCAATATGCTAAAAGATAAGTTAACCAATGCACCACTTCTACAACTCCCTAATTTTGATAAAACTTTTGAGATAGAGTGTGATGCTAGTGGTATTGGAATATGAGGTTTTCTCCTACAAGATAGGAAACCCATTGCTTATTTTAGTGAAAAGCTTAGTGATCCAACCATGAACTACTCAACATATGACAAGAAATTATATGCATTGGTTAGAGTGTTAGAAACATGACAACATTATCTCTAGACAAAAGAATTTGTCATACATTCAGATCATAAATCATTGAAGCATATTCGCAGCCAAAGTAAATTGAATCGTTGATATGCTAAGTGGGTATAATTTGTTGCTATTGGTCTAGTCAAGAATTTTCCAATCAAGTTGGGATAGCAATGTGTATCGTCTAGATAATGCATCAGCAACTAGATTATCTTTACCTTTCTTATCTTTCACAACATATGGAAATTTTTTAATAAATTCTACCCACTTAGCATGTCAACGATTCAACTTACTTTGGCTACGAATAAGCTTCAATGATTCCTGATCTGAATGTATGACAAATTCTTTTGGCCAGGGATAATGTCGCCATGTCTCTAACACACTAACAAATGCATATAACTCCATGTCATATGTTGAGTAGTTCAAAGTTGGACTACTAAGCTTTTCACTAAAATAAACGATGGGTTTCCTATGTTGCATGAAAACACCTCCTATTCCAATTCCACTTGCATCACATTCTATCTCAAAAGCCTTACCGAAATCAGGAAGTTCGAGAAGTGGTACATTAGTTAACTTCTCTTTCAGCATGTTGAAGGCTTCCTCTTGTGCTTTCCCCCACTTGAAAGACATATTTTTATTCGTCCATTCGTTCAGTGGGGCAGCGAGTGTGCTAAAATTTCTAACGAGCCGGCGATAAAAACTAGCGAGCCCATGTAAACTTCACACTTGCGTGACTATTGTAGGTGTAGGCCATGCCCGGATAGCTTCCACCATCTATGCATCCATCTCAATTCCCTGTGCAGTCAAAACAAAACCAAGAAACACGACTCGATTCGTGTGAAAGGTGCACTTCTCGAGGTTAGCAAACAAATGCGCCTCTCTCAAAGCAGTAAAAACTTGGTGCAAATGATCCAAATGTTCATCCAAAGACTCGCTGTAAATTAATATATCATCAAATTAAACCACCACAAACATTCTGATAAAAGCTCTCAACACTTCGTTCATTATGCGAATAAATGTACTAGGTGCATTAGTAAGACTAAATGGCATAACTAACCACTCATACAATCCAAATTTAGTTTTAAAAGAAGTTTTTCATTCATCACCGAACTTCATTCTAATTTGGTGGTAACCACTACGCATGTCAACCTTGGAAAAGATGGTAGAGCCACTCAATCCATCAAGTATATCATCTAACCTAGGGATAGAATGACAATAATGAACAGTATATTGTTGATAGCTCTACAATCTATACACATCCTCCATGATCCATCTTTCTTTGGTATAAGTAAAATAGGAACAACACATGGGATTAGGATTTCGCGCACATACCCTTTAGCGAGAAGCTCTTGCACTTGGCGCTGAATTTCTTTTGTCTCCTCGAGGTTGTTACGATATAGAGGATGGTTGGGCAAAGATGCCCCAGACATCAAGTTGATTTGATGCTCTATCCCTCGCAGTGGTGGCAACCCCGCTGGTATCTCATCTGGAAACACATCTGCGAAGTCCTCCATCAAAGAAACAACTGAAACGACCAAAGTAGAGGGTAAAGCGTCAGTAGAAAAGAGTGTCCTTGCACAAAAGCGCAAAGTACTCTTGAGAATGGGTTTCTAACTCTTGCATCTCACTTTTTGTGGCTAATAGAACCTGTCCCTTAAGTTTTATCTCTTTTCTTTTCATATTTTTCTATCTTTACTCTCAACTTGGGCTGGTGGCTGTCGCTCCCCGTTTTGTGGATGTCACTCATCTCTCTTTCTTTTCTGTCACACTCAGCACTATCTAAATCATCTTTCAGAATTTCTTCCGGTAACATCATAATCAGTGAGACCTTTTTATCTTTATGAATAAAAGAGTACTTGTTGGAATGCCCGTAGTGTGTAGTATCTTTATCGTACTGCCATGGTCTTCCAAGTAGTAATGCACATGCTTGCATTGGCACCACATCACAGTCCACAAAGTCAGAATAGGTAACAACAGAAAAGTGCACATGTCCATCGTCGTTACCTTCAACTTGCCACAAGAATTAAACCACTGAATGTAGTATGGTTGCGAGTGTGATCATGTGGTCAAGCCAAGCTTATCAACCATTTCTGAACTTGCAATGTTGTTGCAACTCTTGCCATCAATTACAACTTTGCATGAGTTCTCCTTGATCACAAACTTGGATTGAAACAGGTTGTAGCGCTGCCCCTTCTCTTCTCCATCTGAGAGCTAAGAACACGGTGAACAATTAGGCTTGTATGACTTGCATCAAATGTTATTTCCTCTGAATTAGGTCCAAATTTTTTTTCCAACTCATCAGGATCAGATTCTTCTTGTTCTATTTCAATAGCCGAGGAGTACTCGCCATTGTCCCGGATAATGAGAGCTCACAGACTTGGGCAATCACACATGTAGTGCCCCTTTCCCTTGCATTTGAAGCACTCTATCTCTCTGGTTCTTCCCGTAGAAGCAACTAATGACGAACTCTTTGCGGAGGCAGCAACGGTCTTGTTTGAAACAACAGGTTTGTGTGTCGAAGAAGTGGGGCGGTTTGCTGATTGCTCTCGGTTGGATGATGTTGTGTTGTGGCTGGAATGGAACCCTGGCTTCTTGGGCTGTGAACTCGAAGATTTCTATGGTGCGGTGGTACTGGAGTTACCACGATTGAGTCGGTTCCTCTCTCCTTGCACTTGCTGCTTCGCTTTGCATGCATAATGAAATAACTCATCCAACGTATCATACCAGTGAAAGTCGAGGATGCTCTGAATCTCCTTGTTCAAGCCTCCCAAGAAACAAGCCATTTTTGCATTATTTTCCTCCTCCACATTGGCTCTTATCATGCCAATTTGCATGTCTTGGTAGTAATCCACCACAGAATTAATTCCTTGCCTCAACTATTATAATCTATTTTGTAAATCACGTTCAAAGTAAGATGGAACAAATCTGAAACGCATTACCACTTTAAGCTCTTCCCAAGTGCGAGGAGCGTCGTGTCTTCGCTTGACCAAGCTCCACCAAATAGAGGCATAATCAGTGAATTCACTTGTAGCAGCCCGCACTAGCTGATTCACCGGATACTCGTGGCAGTTGAACTTTTGCTCCACAAGCATCTCCCAATCCAAATAAGCTTTTGGATTGTATTTGCCGTCAAATGAAAGAACGGTATACTTAACCTTACCTACAGAATCATCTCTTCTCTCTTCATTACAATGAGGAGCAAGTCCTCCATTTCCTCCCATCCCCGGCGATTATGTGCAAGACATTGATAACCACGATCCAAAACAACATCTTCTTCATGAACAACCACATAATTGTCATCTACATCTTCATCAGCCACATGTTGAAATGCACCATTCAAATTTGTTCTTGGTTGGTGTGGAGCAGCATCAGCAAAATTGTTGTTTGCTCCGATACAACCTCGAGGGCATCGAGGTGGTGGGTGTTGTCGTGGAGGAGTGTGCTCAACTTGCTCAAGGCGTGCTTCAATGCCGCCAATACAATTCTCCAAACCATCTAGCCGAATAAGAACTTGATCGGAAAACATCTGCTCAAAAGTGACAGCAAATGCATGCATCAAAGCTTGAGACCGAGGCGATACTGACACTGCTTGGGGTTTGTCCACACCATCGCCTTCATCCACACCATGAAACAAACCATTAAGAGATCCATCACGAGAACTTCTTGTCCCTGCCATGGTTTGAAAGAAAACAAAAAGAATTCCTAGAAAACTAAATATTTATGTGGACTACTTTCAGCTTTCACAAATTTTACCAACAAAAGCTCTTACCCTTCTCGAAGACTGGTCGCATGTTTGCTGGTTCGGGATAACTTTCTGAAGGACCGAAATGGTAACAGAGGGGGGGTGAATGGTGCCTTAAAAATAAGATCCTCCCTTCTCAAGTGTCCACACAGCAATTCAAAACCTTCTGATAAACAAAAGACGTGAAGTGAATCAAATCCAAAGAGTTAAACAAAACTGGGCTGTTCTGTCAGATATCGGAAGTTTCGATTCTACCTAGCGGTAGTTCCGTTCTTCCAGTGCGGAAGTTCCGAGCGCGGTAGTTCCGCCTTGTACAAAACGGAAGTTCCGATTGTCCTGACCGAAGAACATCACGCAAGGGAATTTGCCAAAAATCTGAAATACTAACTAGTTGCTGCTCTTCTCGGATCAAGTCTCACAGGACATCATCCTAAACAACATCTTGACCTCATTGAGAAGAATCGCAGACAAAGATCCATTAATCAAAGCAAAATCGGATTTCTTGAATATTTGGCAAGAAAGACCAAAAACCACAATTCGCAAGATTCTTAGATTCTTGGCTCATGAAACTTTGAGGATATGTTAGCAATATCCATAAGACTCTAGATATCAAGTTTCATGCCATCTCATAAGAGAAATCAAGAGTTTCACCAAAACCCTAGATATTCAACATAGGAACAGAGAGAAGAAATGAGGCATAAACAAGGAAACAAAACATCAGAGATTTCATTGCTAGGAATCAAAGATTACAAAGGCAAACACAGAGGAATGATTACACGAATTTCAGTTCATCCTCTCCATCTCAACAACCAAAACCAAAAAGCAAAACAACCTCTCCAAAAGCTCTTTAGCTAAAGCTAACCCTAATCTCTTTTTCTCAAAAAGTCACTGTTGGACCGAAAATGCGACTAGAGGGGGGGGGGTGAATAGGAGCACGCTCACTTTTTCCCAAATAATGAATTCAACACAATTTGACTCCAATAGCTATGATGAAGCTATGAAGATCAATATACCGATCAAATGGAAGACTAGTATTGAATCCAATTAAACCCTAAGCAATGCGACAAAAATCAACAAGAATCAAAACTAACAGGTAGGCGGTCGACCATTGTTATCTTGGCGGTCCGACCGGTACCAAATCGGTCGACCTACGGTGTGGGCGGTCGGACCGGCACCAAATCGGTCGACCTCCGGTGTGGGGCGGTCTCGACGTGAGCTCTGAAACAGTAAAATCGGCCGATGACGAAGTTGCAATTAGGTCTAACTTTTGATTCTCAACTCCAAACTTCACGAAACTTTGCACACACCTTCTCTATGCTATTGAGGACCTATTCCAATTGAATATTATGATAATTCTTGGAGCGATCTTAAGCAATTGTCAATTGATTAACGAAGGTCTAAAAGCAGGGCAAGAACGAAAACTTGATCCTAATGCTTGTTCGTGAGAGATTGATGATCAAGATGATGCTAGATAGATTCACACATATCACAGCAAGCTAATCCACGTGAAAGAATCAATCACAAACTCGCGGATCAAAGGAAGCCCTAAAATCACCAAATTGAAAGCAAGAACGAAAAGAGACTTATCTCAAGCAAACCTTGCATAGATTGATAACGAGATCGTTCTTTGGATTACACCACGCCATCATGGATCGTGGTCAATCCAAGATCACAAAATTCTCCTCAAACCATGAAAAGCCCTAGCATCCACCTCAACTCCCCTAAGCCAATTAGGGTTTGAAAGCGACAAAGAGGTGAAAAGATGAGAGAGAGGAGTGCACCACCACCTCCTCCTATTTATAGTGGAGGCCTAGAACTCCTAGGGTTTGACTCAATTGGGCTCCGTTAAGGCCCACTAACAAGCGGCTCACACACGCACGCTCGCAAAGCGCCGTCTTTAACCTTTTGACCTAAACCGCTTCACCATGCATCATGGATTTGCCAATAGGTCACCCTTGTCCATCTTGTGTCACGCTTGAGTCGTTGACCTCACCCGCATCGTAGATCGTTACGGACCTCAACTCTCCAAGTCTAGTCCGATCCTCCTCGCCGTTGACCGTCGTTGACCACCAAGCAACCTGCACAACCACAGACAAGCAAACACGAATTCGGGAACAAGTTCTTCACAACTTGACCCATGTTAGTCAAAACATGCATCATGCAAAACATATACCACGATACCAATGACTTTGACCTAACCAATCAACATCGCCACGAAGTTGGCGGCGTTCAAGTCAATACCGGTCGACCGCTCGGTGAGCGGTCGGACCGCCTATGGCGGTCGGACCGCTCTCGTGAGCGGTCGGACCGCGCCTTGGGACTTAGCCGAATTTCAACCCTGAAAAACCGAAACCTCACGGAAACTTTAAACCAATAGAACTTTTTATGGAGACTCCAAAATCATGAGACCAAGTGCATTGGGATCCCCTCACTTGCCTACAACTCCTATTTTTGGCCCAGCTCGTTTTGACCACTTTGATCATCGCCGGTCCGACCGCCCCACATGGCCGGTCCGACCGATTTGGGACCGGTCGGACCGCCGTGCTAAGACCGGTCGGACCGCCCCTGTCCAGTAGGCCTGACACTTTGTCGAAAACGCGTGAAACGACAAACCGTAAACGCCATTGCCAATTGTCACATCATCCTAAGATCTGGAACATATCCACATGAAATCCACAATCTCCCCCTTGATGAACACATTGGCAATTATCCAGAAAATGTAAGTAAGAGGTTTGAAAACGAGTTTACTCGCAGTTTTCGCACAAAGGCACAACTTGGTCCATAAGCAAGAAAAAGCAATGAAAATGACCAAGCTGGCATCAGAATAGTATAGGCATGTGAGACAAGGCAAAAGAAAGCATAAAAACTTTGATTTCCAGAAAAGGGTCAAAATTCTCACATGAGGTCCATATGAAAGAACAATTGTTCAATTGACCTATGATCATTGTGAGTATAAAAGAATGCAATTCAAGTTCAGAATATTCAATAAGACAATAAGAATGCAACTCAAGAACTCCCCCTCACTATGATCCTCAATTTTCAAATTTTTTTTCTCCTTTGTATAAACTTCTCCCCCAATAAAGAAATATCTTCTTATTAACACATCTTCTCTTCTCATTTAACACATCTTCTCCCCCTTTGACAATGGATTCATCAAGGAATCACGCCTTCCTCTCATCCAGAGATAATAAATATAGAATAAAGGAAGAAGCATAAACAAAAGAAGCATAAAAAGGAATATGCATGAAGTGCAATGGAGTGGCTTCAATTTTTGTATTTTTCAATTTTTGATTACAAGAAGCTTTGGAGATTACCCAAAAGAACAAGCTAGTATCTCTAATATTGCACAAACAGCATATCAAGCCTAACAGCGCTAGCAAGATCATGGTAAGACATATATATCAAAGCTAAGCACAAAGGCTCAAAAGTAAGCAGTAGATTTGATCAATTTAAGCAACGCTTCAAATTCAACCAAGTTCATCAACAGGATCCTAAAGTGAAATTGGCCATGTCAAAATGTCAAAGTGAGATCAAAAATCTAACAAAGACCACATTAAGAGTCAATCAAGTCCCGTATTGAATCATTTTGCTCAATATTTTGTAAACGCCCATTTGTCAACATTTTCTCATTTGCATTGAATATTGAAGTTGACTAATGATCTAACTTAGTGACAAGATCTGGACTAGGAGCCATCCACAAACTCATCCTAAGCTTGACCAAAAGTTGATTAAAGGTATATCTTAGTAAAGAAGATCTTGGACTAGGAGCCATCCACAAACTCTTTCTAAGCTTCTACAAGGCGACAAATCTTGAGGTTCATGTCATTTCGACAAGCAGTCCCCATGAGATCGTCGGTTCATCAAACTATCTCCAAGTTCATGTCATTTGACAAGCAGTCTCGTAAGAATAGTTTGGCACAATTTAAGCATAAGACAATCTTGATTTTCATTTTTCACATGAGCAGTTTTAGAATCTCAAGAACACAAAAGCTCAAGTAATGGTCAATTTTAGATCAAAGAGCTAACAAAGCAATTACAGCGGGGCCAATGTCACAAGAGGAGCACTAATTGCGCAACTCGCTAAAACATCCACAAATTGCAATTTCTTAGTTTGAGTTGTTTAAAAGGTTCTAGCTCATATAGCAAAGACTTAGCTACACATGTAAAAGCATGATAATTCTAGCAAGTCAAAGAACTAGACATGACATTGAGCAAGAATTGAAATACAAAAGCTCTAAAGGGTAATAGGCAAAGCTTCATCAATTTTTAAAATAAGCGAGAAAATCTTATATTACAATGCATCTTTTGGATTTTTCATACCATTTGTTGTAACCACTTGTTGGAGTCTTCATATGAATGCAATATGACACAATGAGATGCAATTAAAAGCCTAAAAACCTAAAAAGTTGAAAAGATCACTAAGTTGGAAAAGAACAATAAAAGATCAAAAGAACAAGGAAAGATAAGAAAAGATCAAACTCCCCTCAAACCAACCCATAAGGATAAATTACCCTAACTCGCTTCTTAAGGAGGAAAATCTGGTTTGATCTAAAGGCTTGGTAAGAATATCGCCAATTGAGCTTGGACTCTCTGAAGTGCATCACAATATCACCTTTTTCAACATGATCTTTAAGGAAGTGAAAGCGAATGTCTATGTGCTTAGTCCTAGAATGTTGCAATTGGGTTTTTAGCAATATTAATAGCGTAGTGTTATCACGTAAAAGAAGAACACTAGCAAAGTTTAACCCATAATCTTTCAAAGTGGGCGTCATCCACAAAATCAGCTCTGACAACTAGCAAAGACTACATACTCCGCTTCCGATGGATTGTGCAATGTAAGACCGCTTCCTAGAGGACCAAGATACAAGAGAAGTGCCTAGGAAGTGACAGTGCACGAGGTACTCTTCCTATCTAGCAAACGACCCATAAAATCGAATCGAAAAACCTCTAATGGACAAAGTGAAGAGCAGAATACCAAATGCCATATAAGAGGGTAGAGTGTAAATACACGAATATGCGCTTAACGGCTTAGCGATGGGAAGTTCTCGGAGGCGCTGAAATCTTGCACAAAGGCATACCGTGAAGTGAATATCCGGTCTCGAGGCCGTCAAATATGAAGGAGCCGATCATGCTGCGGTACTCGCGTTGATCCACGACTTCTCCTTCCTCATCGGATCCAAAGCGATCGAGGTTGCCATGGGAGTGGAAATTGGCTTGCGATCACCCATGTTGAAGCGTTTTAGTAGATCTTTAGTGTACCGTCGATGGATGAAAGTTCCTTCCTTGCATTGCTTGATTTGAAGTCCCAAAAGTAATTAAGCTCTCCCATCATACTCATCTCAAATTCCACGGACATAGTGTCGGAAAAATTTGGAAACAAGAGCATTAGAGGAACCACCAAAGATAATATCATCCACATAAATTTGAGCAAGCAGAAGTCATTGTCACCTCTAAGAATGAATAGGGTTTTATCCACTTTACCCATTTCAAAATTATTTTTAAGCAAGAAGGTCTTAAGTCTATCATACCATGCTCTAGGGGCTTGTTTAAGACCATACAATGCTTTAGATAGCTTGAAAACACGATTTGGATATTTAGGATCCTCAAAACCGGGGTTGCTTAACATACACTTCCTCATCTATGAAACCATTTAAAAGGCACTTTTAACATCCATCGATATAATTTAAAACCTTTTGATGCAGCAAATGCAAGCGAGAATCGAATGGCTTCTAGTCTAGCAACAGAGCAAATGTCTCATCAAAATCTAACCCCTCAACTTGGTGAAACCACGAGCTACCAATCGGCCTTGTTTCTAACCACGAACCATCCTCACCTTGTTTATTCTTAAACACCCAGCGGGTTCCTATAACATTATGACCACTAGGGGTTCTACTAGGTTCCAAACTTTGTTTCTTTCAAAATTTTCTAACTCCTCATGCATGGCATTTACCCGGCTAGAATCGGATAAAGCATGTGATATATCGCGGGGTTCAAAAGAAGCAACAAAAGCCGAATGAGAGTAGAGATTTGGATCATTATACCAGGCGAGTGACTCGCTCATGTAGATTACCTATTATACATTAGGAGGATCTTTGTCTCTGAATGCGAAGTGGGCGCCGGGTGAGATCTGGTTTCTTCGACCTCCGCAGTCTGCGATGATGAAGATGCGCAGAGCCTCAGCGAAGGTGAAGTAGGCGTAGCGAGTTCTTGTATCAATATGGGCGCCAAGATGCGTGCAGATGAAGGAATGATATTAACCGTCCTCATCTTCCTCCACAAAATGCTCTCTGTCACTGTAAATCATCGAAGCAATAGATCTAGCTCGGGGCTAGTCTCATCAAAAGTGACATTACAAGTCTCTGAATAATGTTAGTCTCGATATTAAAACCCAAAACCCCTCGAATGAGCGGATAACCGAAATAACCCATCAAAAGTTCTTGATTCAAATTTATCTAAGTTGCTGTCTTAAGAATAAAACATTTTGATCCAAAACTCGAAAATGCGAAGCAGAGGTTTTCTACCAAAGCGAAGCTCATAAGGAGTCTTGCCTAAAGAAGGTCTCAAAAGACACGATTTGCAATATGGCAAGCGAGAGCAATAGCTTCGCCCAAAATCTCCTCGGTGTGTTATACTCATCTAGCATCGTCCTAGCCATTTCGACCAAGGTCCTATTCTTCCTTTCCACCACGCCATTTTGTTGAGGGCGTGTGGAGAGGAGAAGCGATGCTCAATACCACGCTCGGCAGACAAAAGAAGCAAAAGAAGCATTTTTGAACTCGTGCCATTATCACTGCGAATCGCTCTCAAAGCACCAGAAGCTCGAAGCCAAGCGAAGAACAAGGTCATGAAAATAACCAAAAGCTTCATCTTTTGAAGTAAGAAAGAACACCCAAGTATATCTAGAAAGATCATCGACTATGACAAGAATATACCATTTTCCACCGATGTTGTGGGACTCTAGCGGGACCAACGGTATCCATATGAAGCAATGTCTCCGGTCCGTCGGTCATAACCATAGTCACGAAGGGTGTGAGGCGGCAACTTGTTTGCCATGCCTACTGGCGCACATCTGACATCCTTGGCGACTTTGAGTTTGGGCAAACCTCTCATGAGATCAAGGTTGCTAACTCGTGTCGATGATCAAAACCAATGTGCCCCAAAGCGTCGGTGCCAAAGCGAAATCGAAGAAGATGTAAGCAAACATTTAAGAGATCCAAAGAAGAGATTCTAAAAATCGGCTCAAAAATTCTACCAACTCTAGAGATTCCAAACACAAGCTCACGGTAGAATCAAGCACACGACAAGCATTTTTCTTAAAAGCAGTCTCATAGCCATCATCAAGAAAGGTGAAAGTAAAGGAGATTATACCTAAGCTTGTCCACAAGAGCGACATCCTTTAGAATGAATTTGTTGTTCACCCTAATTGATCCTTCCTTCAATTCGCCCTTGTGTATCATCTCCAAAGGTGATGAAGTCATCACTGTTGCCCACGTGAAAGAGGTGAACCATTTTGAGTTTCGGTCATGTGGCGTGAACACCGAGTCGACAAACCACGTGTTCTTCCCTTTCCACGGTAGTCCTGAAAATCAAGGAACGTAAGAACGATGTGTCTCAATACTGGGGTTAGATAAACAAGATTTAGGAATCGATCTTGAGACACACGTCGCAAGGAGTATACAAACCGAAGTACTATCCTTGATTTCATCTAACATTCGGTTATGAGCAATGTTTAAATTAACATGAGACTTAAATCGTCCATGGGCGGTCGGCCGGCGTTGTCTTGTGATCGTCGGCCGGTGACCAAACAGTCGGACCGGTGACCACCAATGGTCGGACCGCTTGATCGATAAACATTAGAATTAGGATATTTAGAAACATAATGATTTGCATGAGAGAAAAATCATAATCCAGGTTTATTCTTTTCAGTGTTACCATGTCTCATAGAAGCTCTAGGTTGCATGAATGAAAGTCTATCAAAATTTTTTCTATCATTTTTCAACCTACACCAACAAAATTCAATCAAATGCCCACCTTTCTTGCAATAAGTGCAATGGTACTTGGTACCACTAGAAGAAGCACCATTTGAATTAATACAAGGTTGGACAAAACCTGCAGATTTAAAAGATGTTTTTGCAGGTTGGGTTTTGAATTCAATTAAACCTTTTTCCAAGACTTGAATGACTTTTGGGTTTGAATTGTCTTGAAAAGAATTGAATGCTAAACCTTGCTTCTTATAAGGAGTTTTAGACTTGTCAAGAATCATGTTTAATTGTTTCTTACCTTTAGAAAATTTCTCTAATGTATCATGAAGGTAAGCATTTTCTTTTCTCAAGTTAACACAAGCATCACAAGTTTTATTCATAGATTTCTCCTTATACAAAGCAATTTCAAGCTTAAGAGTGGAACAAGAAGCACAAGTAGTATTTTCAATATTGTCCTTAAGCTTAGCATATTTGACTCTAGCAGCTTCTAAGATATCTTTGATTTCACGTTCTTTTTCTAAACAAGAAGTGCAAGGGCTAGAATCAAATACATCAAAAGCAATCAATTTACTATATTCTAAACATTTTTACAAGGAGCACTTTTAATTTCATTTAGTTCAGATCTAGCATTCTCAAGTTGTTGTACAGAAATATTATGAGTAGATTGTAACTTAGTAATTTCTGAATGCATAGCATGACAAGATAAACATTCATCAGGTTCAAGAGTCTTAGCATTTTTAAGCTCTACTTTTAGTTTGTTAATCTTTGACTCTAATTTCTTATTCTTTGTCATGACAAATTCTAGCGCTTCATCTTGACTAAGCAATTGCTCAACTATAGAATCATATTTAGCAGAAAGCTCATCATAAGAAAAAGATACCTCATTATCATCAATGTCGTCCGTGTCAGCCATGAAGCACATGCCAGTGAAGTCTTTGGCCTTCCCTTTCTTTTTGCCTTGAGGGATCTCCTTCTCCTTGTCCTCCTCACTCCCGGTATCCACATCGCTCAAGGATTGATCCTCAAAAGCGGCAAGGACCGGTGAGCGGCCTTCACAAGCTTATTAGCCTCATACCTTGATTTGTTGAAAGGAGGCTTCTTCCAAGTCGGCTTTCCTTCCTTATGATTGCTCTTACCTTTCGACTTGGGGCAATTTGCCCGAATATGATTGAGCTCACCACATTCATAGCATGTCACGGACCACCTCTCTTTTGTTTCTCACATTATTGTAGGCCGTGTGAATTTTTTAGCTAGAAGAGCTAACTCATTTGAGAATACTTTCAAGCTCCTCTTCATGAATAGCGGATAAACAAGCAAATGAAAATCCGAAGAAGATTCAAAAGAGTCATCAAAAGCCTTTTGAGAGGATCTTCTACCAAAGCTAAATTATCTTTCTTGGGATGATCAACTCTTTTAATTTCATGAGTCTTGAGTTTACTATAAAGCAATTCTAAAGTAAGACTTGAAAGATCAACATTTTCCTCTATAGCGATGAGACTTCATCTCCCACTCCTTGGTGTTGATTGCAGCCAAGAGATGGGTGGCATTTTCAGATTGAAAATATTCAATATCAACGACTTTCATTTGATTAATTACTTTATTAAAGCGACTGAAAATGTCATCGATGCTCTCTCGGGGCGCATCTCGAATTTATTGTATTCACGCTTGTAAACTTTGGCGCACCTTTTTGATTTGGGACGAACCCTCATGATATGTTTGAAAGTGTTCCAAATTTCATGCTGTGATTGAAAGATTGCAAATTCTATCATATTCTTGTCTACCAAGTGCACCATATAAAAGATTCTTAGCCTTATTGTTGTTAGCCAAAAGAATTGCGTATGTGTAGCAATTTCGGGAATAACCAATGGGCTCTAACAACATCCCAAATAGCTTGTCCTCGCTCTCAAGAAAGACGCGCATACGATTCTTCCAATAGGCATAGTCGTGCCCATCGAAGATATGCGGTTTAGTAGAAAACTTATCCATCGCCAAAGTTCGGTGACGATTAAGATCAAGATTGAACTAGCCGGCTCGATACCACTTGTTGGACCGAAAAAGCGACTAGAGTGGGCGCTCACTTTTTCCCAAATAATGAATTCAACACAATTTCACTCCAATAGCTATGATGAAGCTATGAAGATCAATATACCGATCTGTGGAAGACTAGTATTGAATCAATTAAACCCCTAAGCAATGCGACAAAAATCAACAAGAATCAAAACTAACAGATCGGGCGGTCGACCATTTGTTATCTTGGCGGTCGACCGGTTAAATCGGTCGACCTGCGGTGTGGGGCGGTCGGACCGGCACCAAATCGGTCGACCTCGGTGTGGGGCGATCGGCCGGTGAGCTCTGAAACAGTAAAAAAGCGGCCGATGACGAAGTTGCAATTAGGTCTAACTTTTGATTCTCAACTCCAAACTTCACGAAACTTTGCACACACCTTCTCTATGCTATTGAGGACCTATTCCAATCGAATATTATGATAATTCTTGGAGCGATCTTAAGCAATTGTCAATTGATTAACGAAGGTCTAAAGCAGGCAAGAACGAAAACTTGATCCTAATGCTTGTTCGTGAGAGATTGATGATCAAGATGATGCTAGATAGATTCACACATATCACAGCAAGCTAATCCACGTGAAAGAATCAATCACAAACTCGCGGATCAAAGGAAGCCCTAAAATCACCAAATTGAAAGCAAGAACGAAAAGAGACTTATCTCAAGCAAACCTTGCATAGATTGATAACGAGATCGTTGCTGGATTACACCCACGCCATCATGGATCAGTGGTCAATCCAAGATCACAAAATTCTCCTCAAACCATGGAAAGCCCAAGCCTCCACCTCAACTCCCCCTAAGCCAATTAGGGTTTGAAAGCGACAAAATAGGTGAAAAACAGCGAGAGAGAGGGGTGCAGCCACCACCTCCTCCTATTTATAGTGGAGGCCTAGAACTCCTAGGGTTTGACTCAATTGGGCTCCCGTTAAGGCCCACTAACAAACGGCTCACACACGCACGCTTCGCAAAGCGCCGTCTTTAACCTTTTGACCTAAACCGCTTCACCATGCATCATGGATTTGCCAATAGGTCACCCTTGTCCATCTTGTGTCACGCTTGAGTCATTGACCTCACCCGGCATCGTAGATCGTTCTGGACCTCAACTCTCCAAGTCTAGTCCCGATCCTCCTCGCCGTTGACCGTCGTTGACCACCAAGCAACCTGCACAACCACAGACAAGCAAACATGAATTCGGGAACAAGTTCTTCACAACTTGACCCATGTTAGTCAAAACATGCATCATGCAAAACATATACCACGATACCAATGACTTTGACCTAACCAATCAACATCGCCACGAAGTTGGCCGACGTTCAAGTCAATACCGGTCTGACCGCTCCAGGTGAGCCGGTCGGACCTCTATGGCGGTCGGACCGCTCCACAATGAGCGTGAGGACCGCCCTTGAGACTTAGCCGAATTTCAACCCCTGAAAAACCGAAACCTACTGAAAACTTTAAACCAATAGAACTTTTTACTGGAGACTCCAAAAATTATGAGACCAAGTGCATTGGGATCGCCTCACTTGCCTACAACACCTATTTTTGGCCCAGCTCGTTTTGACCACTTTGGTCATCGCTGGTCCGACCGCCCCACATGGCCGGTCCGACCGATTTGGGACCGGTCGGACCGTCGTGCTAAGACCGGTCGGACGCGCCGCATCGATAGGCACGACACTTTGTCAGCAGCGTGAAAGCGCCAAACCGTAAACGCCATTGCCAATTGTCACATCATCCTAAGATCTGGAACATATCCACATGAAATCCACAGTCACCAAAACAACCAGGGGTTCACCTCTATTTATAGCCCTTGGCTAACGGGTCTCCAACCCGTTACGCCGGCTAAACCCTAACGGATACCGCTTCCACTTGTCGCCTTGCGAAATTACACTTTGCCCCTTGTGCACCCTACGGAAGGTCGCATTCCTTGTTGTCCACGACTATAACCGCCTCGAGTACATGCCGTCTTGACACATCTTTACCGTTCGACCTCAACGCGCTGCGTCTAGTCCGGTCTCCACGTGTCTCGCCACGACTCCACCTCGATGCCCTGCAACTAGCACAGACAAGAAACACATCACATAGCATTGCTCAAGATAATAGAATCATCATTTGCATTTAACTCAAATTCATTCACAACTCAAAATCAAAACTATGCCCTCTGCGCGATTCTGCGCTGCAGGAAGTTCGCATTTACCATGGCGGAAGTTCCGATTAGCGGAACTTCCGCACTCCAGGGTGGAAGATCCGATTATCATCAAAACAGAACACACTTGTCAGGATTATCGGAAGTTCCGCATTCCCAGGGCGGAAGGTCCACATAACACCACAATAGAACACATTCGTCAGGATAATCGGAAGTTCCGCGTTCCCAGGGCGGAAGTTCTGATTATCAGAACTTCCGCATTCCCGAACCGGAAGTTCCGCGATCTGAACACACCTGCGCAGCCATAGCGCAAAGAATCCAATCACAAACTTTTCAACATAGCGTCAAATACTCATCACTCGCAAGGGGACACTACTCACATGGTCTCTCAATCTCCCCCTTGATGAGTATATTGACAAACACGAAAAAGCTTAAAGATGAGTTTGTGATGATGACCAAACATGGTCTAATCTAGGAATCAAGAAGGCTCAAGACCATGTTTGTCAAAGGAGAACGACTGAAGCTTGAAATGAAAGAGCAAATTTTTTCTGTAAAGCTCCAAAAGACTTTTTCCCTCCAAACTAACTTCTCCCCCTTTTAGCAATAAACACATCAAGATGTATTAAAGAGAGGAAAGACTAATGGATATTCATTTTAAGCATTAGGAGCCATGAAGATTATCCAAAATGACTATTAGAGTATTACACCAAGCCATAACACATAAGAATGCTATCAAGATCCTGACAATTGATGTATGGAATAGCTAAAACAAGAGATCCATAATCTGAGAATTGGTCCAATTCCTTAGCATGTCAAATAAACCAAGATTATAGTCTAGCTAAATGTATCCAAGGTTGATACAAGCCGTGTCAAATACTCTAAGAGGAACCAAGAAGCATAATATTGAACAGTTCAGAGTGCTACCAGTTTTAAGAACGACTCAATCGAACAAGTACTTGGTCTGTTCGAAGATAAGCAAATTTAGCATATTTTTTCTTTTTCTGACAATTCTTTATGGCTTTATCTTAGTAAAGCAAGTCCTGGACTAGGTGCCATCCACAACTGCCTCCTAAGCTTCAACCATTTTTCAAATCTTAACTATGTGCTAGATCCCAAGCCTTATGCGACCACTCCAAGCAACAGACTTAAGGAAGTGATCTTAGGTCATCCAAGACTTCCCCTGAGTTCATGCCTAGTGCAATGGCAAGCAGTCTCATGAGAAAGAGTTGGTGAGATCAGTTTTTTCGCACAAAAGAGATCATTTTTGCTTTTGTAGTTTTAGACCAAAGAATTAAAGATAAGTCATGTTTCTTAATGAACTAACATAGCTTAATCTAAAGTCCAATAGAGATTTAGGACTCAACTCAGCCTACTTGACATGGCGAGAATCATAAAAGGATAACTTCAACAGACTAGTCTCAAGAGCTATTATGACAAGATTTTAGTTCAAGTTGAGCAATTTTAGTCACCTTATCATAGAAGAGACTAAACTACACATAAAAAGTCATGATAAATCTAGCAGTTTAGCATAAATCATGGCAATATGTAAAACAATGAAAACAGATCACAAGGGATAATAAACAAGGCTCCATGCAATTATATTACAATGCAGGATGAAAAGCCTGATTCCCTTCAGAATGAGATGCACTTTTTAATTCAGGTTGAGTTATGACAAATTTAAGAACTAGAAGAATCAAGATGAACTCCCCCTGAACCAAAGGAACAAAAGCGAGAAACTGATAAGAGAAACAGAAAAGGCAGTCCTTAGAGCATAGATAAGATATAGAGAATACTATAGCTCAGACTGATTCTTATCTACCCCATATGATTTCAGGACTATCAGCTGATCAACTAACACACTAAGGAGCAAACACTATCCCTGTCTACCCAAGGGTGGCCCGACCCTCGCTAGAACCTATAAGAAGTGAGTAAGCTCAGCCTAGAGAGAGGAGAAACAGCTAATAAGCAGCATCCTAGAAGCACAAGATAAGAACAAACAGTCAAAGCAACTTGGCTAGAGAACCACTCTAACCTATGCTGGAAGGACTTAGACCCAAAGCACCCAAAGGAAATACAACCAAAAAGGAGTAAAAGCATAGTTAAAATATAATACAGTAGAAAAGCACAAGCTCCCCCTCACAACAGTCCATACGGACAAACCACCCCAAGCTCTCCGCGCAGAGCTGAAAACCGAGAGCTGTCCAAAGGCTTGGTGAAGATATCAGCCAACTGGTGTTCACTCTCCACAAACTTGTCGGACCCCGGGATTCACACAACACCGAGACCCTCTGTGCATACCAAGCTAGTCCCATGATCAGTAGCTAGCTCGCACAGTTGCAACAATGATGTAATCATAACCATTCAACAACGAACTAATGAAGCAGACAAAGTAATATTAGTTAACAGCAAAAGACCTTATGGTCAAGTTCTTACAAAAGTCGCCTCACAGGGCCTAGCAACAACAGAGTATCTGGCAGCGGAAATCTCAAAATACGTGGAGCCCAATCGACATGCCCACAGGCAATCGAGTAGAGGACGTGACCTAGTTCGCGAAGTCTTCAAAGTAGCCTTCTTCGTAGAACTCAATATTTCCTGATTCTTCTGCTGGGACTGATCAACAAAGGGCATAAAGCCGTGAGTACATAAAGTACTCAGCAAGTCGTAGAGAAATGCATGCACATAGTATTCATGACAGGCTTAAGCAAGGATGGCTTTATGGTTAATTTGCAGAAAGCAAGTTTAACAGTAAATACAATAATTAGACTACAAAGCAGGATTTTGAAAGAATAGTACATAGATAACCAAGCTCTTTTGAATCAAATAGTGAACATCCCGTTCACTTCCCAACCATTCCAACCAAACCTTTCCATCGAACCAAACCAAAATTTTGAAAATGCTACCCCTTGCGCGAAATCACCAGGCATGTCCGTAACCAGGGACACGGCTATTGAATAGATTTTGACACTCTGCGAGAGGTTATGCGGCTTTACCCACAAGAGATAAATCACTTGTAATGTCCGTCTGACACACTTCCGAGGGTGTGCGACTAAGTGATTATCACAAGGCCTTTACAAAGTTCTATTTTGCCTTGGTTCTGCCCGCTAAGGTTTCGCCATCACAGCCCCCTCTTGCGCCATTAAACCATCACAACAGAACCGACTCAAAATTTCCCCAATTAGTTGGCCAGGTCCGTCCCATACCGGACTTATGGTTGCATGAGGTGACCCAGATCAATGACTTGCAAAGTTAAGTCCTTAGTTGGCTGCTCAGACAAGACTACCACAACCCAATGTGCATCACACACCCACCTTTACTCCCTACCACAAGCCCGAGCATAAATCATTTTTGTTCATTCCCGACCAAATGGCAATCCCTACCATGGCTCAACACATTTTAATTACAGTGGCATCACACCACAATTCCATAGTTCCATTAGTCAAATTTCATTCATCATAAACATGTGATCGAAAGTCTCGCGGGTAACTAAAGATGGACTAAGCAATACTACGCTCCCATGTTGGTATACAATCATGTCCAACTAGTATTAACCATCCTAAGGTGTCCAAGGATATATGTCATTCAAGGAGACATTTCATTTTCAATTCATCAAGGAGGCATAATGGCAATTTGGTAATTATCTACTCCCAAAACCATTTTTAATAAAACTAGCCATGCATGATAATTTAATACAATATACATTTGTAAAATGGGTTCAACATGGTCAAAGGCCTCGACTTGCCTTAGTTGGCGAGGAGCGGGTCTTGATCGTCGGTCGATGAAATCTTCGAAAAATAGGAATCTACGTGCGAGAATAGCAACAAATAAATAAAACAGCACCAAATGAACTCCAAAATTACAAAACCAGAACCAAATGAAAGGGGCTGAATTTATATGAATATAGAAATTTGGATCACCCAAATCGGAGTTCGGATGTGAAAGTTATGGCCAAAAGAAGTTGGAAATCACATGAAATGATAGATTAGGGTTTTCGGATTTTCGGAATTATTTTCTATTAAAATCCCCATTCTGCGTCGGCGCTGCATAGCCACACTTGATTGCCACGTAGGCGAAGGCCTGACCTTGTGACCGTGACCACGTCGGCTCCGACCCATGAGAGAGAGAGAGAGAGAGAGAGGGAGAGGCGGCGGAGAGAGAGCGTCAGCGGCAGCGCCCGGGAAAACAGCGTCGGAGAGAAGAAAAGAGGGCGGAAGGCGGCCGAGAGGAAGGAAGAGAGAGGAGAGGGGAGAAAGCAGCGGCTTTATAGGCGAGAGGTCACGCAGGCGGGCGGGCGGGCAAAGCCAGCGGCGCACGCAGAGGCGGGGCGGAAGCGGCGCGGCGCGGAGGCGGGGCAGGGCGGGAAGGCGGCGGAACCGAAGCGGCGGGATTAGCGGCGGCGGCGGCGGATTCTGCGACATAGGAGAAAGCGCGAGAGGAAAAAGACGCAGGCGCCGTCCGATTTTGTCAGACGGTGGGGAGGAAAGAGGCCGAGCGGCGGGCGTCGTCCGATTTTGATCGGACCCGGTGGCGCTAGGGAGGCGATGGCGAGCACGGAGGCGGCGGATGGAGATCAGGCGGTGGCGTGGCAAGGCGGGAGGAGGAGGGCTAGGCGCGGGAGTGGGCCGGAGGAGGGGAGAATAGTGATGGGCCGAAGAGATTCGGCCCACGCTTAGTTGAAGGATTTTTTTTAAGGATTTTTGATTTTCTGAAATTCAAATAAATCAAAAGGCAATTTAGGAAATAGCAAATAGAGTCCAAAAATTCTAGAAAAATTCACAGAAATTCCTTGAATTATTCTAGACTTACTAAAAAATACTTTTAACTTTAAATTTTCTTTTTCTTTTACAAATAAATTAATTTTCCATTTCGGGTAAAATGAAAATCAATTTCTAAAGTCTAATAAATCCAAGAAAATTCTTAAAATAATAATTTTGATTTTAAATTCCAGAAAACTCAATTAAACCAACTTTAATTTAATTGAAGTTTGATTAATTCACATTAACTGCAAATGGATTCTGAAATTTCCAATTAAGCTTTTGGCAAATAGAAGCAAATGGTTTTCTTTTAAGATTTTCAAAAACTCCGAAAAAGCGGGATGCTACAAACCTACCCCTCTTAAAGGGAATCTCGACCCCGAGATTCAGGCTGACTAGAGAATAGGTGGGGAAACTCAGCCTTCAAGTCATCTTCTCGTTCCCAAGTGGCTTCTTCTTCGGTGTGGTTGCTCCATTGGACCTTGCAGAAACGGATGGTCTTGCTTCTTGTCACTCGCTCTGTTATTTCCATGATCTTGATGGGATGCTCCTTGTAGGTGAGGTCTTCCTGCAGGGCAATTGCTTCCATTGGCATCTGCTCTTTGGCTGCGCAAACACTTCTTGATTGTGACACGTGGAAGACATTATGCACATCGGCGGTGGCGGGAGCTCAAGCTGTAGCGACTTCTCCTCTTGGGCTAGGCGGAAAGGTCCGATGTACCTTGGTGCAAGCTTTCGCTTACTCGAAGCAGCGCATCCGTTGAGGCGACACCTTCAGTACACATGATCACCAGTGCAAAGCTAGATCTCGGCGGCGGTTGCTCGGCATAACTCTGCTGCACGTGCATCTTTGTTTTTGACCTTTCTCTAATTGATCGAACTTGCTCTTGGCTTTTTCAAAATATCTGGCCCAAACACTTGTCTTTCGCCTACTTCATCCCAATACAATGGTGTTTCGCATTTTCTTAGTAAAGAGCTTCAAATGGAGACATCTGGAGGTTGGTATGTATGATTGTTATAGGAAAACTCGCATAAGGTAGCATTTGATCCCAAGCGATCGATTTGCTAAGGCACAAGCCCTTAACATATCTTCTAGGATTTGATTTACTCTTTACATCATCCATCCATCCGTGCAGGGATGATAAGGTATCTTGAAATTTAGATTAGTACCGAACAACGTGCAACTTACGCGGAATCTTGAGGTGGCGGGATCCTCGATCGACCACGATCTTCTTGGCACTCCATCTTTGGCACACTATCTTTGCCATGTACAATTACGCGATCTATCACGAGTAAGTAGTCTTGGTGGGAGGAAGTGAGCAACTTTGGTTAGGCGATCAACAATTACCAGATAGAATCATATCGACCTTGTCCTTGGCAAACCGGTGATAAAATCCATGCCAATTTCTTCCCACTTCCATTCGGGTACTTTCAAGGGTTGCGAGTCGCGAGGTCTTTCATGCTCGGCTTTAACTCAGCGATGACATCACACCGAGCTACATACTCGGCAATCTCACGCTTCATGCTAGGCCACCAATACATTTCCTTAAGGTCTTGGTACATCTTTGTGCTTCGGGGTGAATGGAGTACAAAGTTTCATGGGCTTCCTTAGTGTCATTTGCTAAGCTCTTTACGATCTGGAACACAAATTAAACATGTCAAACCAAATGGTGCCTTGTTCATCTTCTAAAAATCTCAGGGCTTTACCCTTCTTCATGTTGTTCTTAATTTCCTTAATATTGGCATCTTCAACTTGAGCTTCCTTGATCTGATTCCGCAAAGTGGGTTGAACTTCTAGGGCGACTAGATAACCTTCCTCAACCAACTCTAACTTGAGCTTACGGAATTCTTCATGAAGGGTGGTGATTTTCCTTGATCGTCGGAGTTATTGCGATGAGACTTTTCTACTCAAGGCATACGCCACAACATTAGCTTTGCACAGGTGGTAATGGATTCCAATATCATAATCCTTGATTAACTCTAACCATCTTCTTTGCCTCATATTAAGGTCGGCTGAGTGAAAATGTACTTCAAACTCTTATGGTCAGTATAGACTTTGGCGATTACCAATAAGGTAATGGCGCCATATCTTTAGAGCATGCACTACTGACTAACTCCAAGTCATGAGTGGGCTAATTTACTTCATGAGGCCTCAATTGACGGGAAGCATAAGCTACTACCTTCCTTTCTTGCATCAGGACACAGCCGAGTCCTTGCCGGGATGCATCACAAAGAATCTCAAAATCCTTCAGGACATCGGGCAAAATCAACACGGAGCTGTGGTCAAGCGCTTCTTCAACTCTTGAAAACTTTACTCACAATCATTGTCCAAGCAAATTTCTTTTCTTTCTTCAACTTGGTGAGTGAGGGTCTTGCTATCTTGGAGAACCCTTCTATGAATCGGCGATAGTATCCGCCATTCGAAGAAAACTTACGACCTGAGGCACCGACTTGGGTGACTCCCAATTAAGCACATCCGTAACCTTGCTAGGGTTAACAGATACTCCTTCTGCGGACATGACATGTCCTAGGAAGGTAACTTCTTTCATCAAAACTCACACTTGCTGAATTTAGCATAGAGTTGATGATCTCTAAGCTTATTCGGGACCAAGCGGAGGTGCTCTTCATGCTCTTCTTCACTCTTGGAATACACCAAAATATCGTCAATGAAGACAATGGCGAACTTATCCAAATACTCCATGAATACTTTATTCATAAAATTCATAAAATGTGAGGGCATTGGTCAATCCAAATGACATGCTGTGAACTCATACAGATCCATACCGGGTTGAGAAAGCTGTCTTGGGAATATCCTTTGGGCGAATCTTGCAGTGGTATATCGACCTCAAGTCTATTTTGGAGAACATTCGGCTCCTTTCAAGTGATCAAATAAATCATCGATCACAGGCGAGAGGTACTTGTTCTTGATGGTGACCTCATTGAGGGCTCGGTAATCCACACACATCCGTTGGGTGCCATCCTTCTTTGCAACAAAGATCACTTTAGGGCTCCCAAGGTGAAGAACAGTCGGACAAAACCTTTCTCTTGCATTTCTTCAATTTGCTTCTTGACTCAACCAAATCATTGTGAGGCAATCTGTAGGGTCTCTTGAAAATAGGCGCAGATTCTGGAACAAGATTGATAACAAACTCAAGTCTCGATGCAGCGGCATTCGGGTAGGTCATCGGGAAAGACATCCAGGAACTCTCGACTCTGGCACTTCCTCCATAGATACAACACAGCGCTGCAGACTAAAGCTCTAGCTATCTTCTCAGGGGAGGCTTCAAACTTTACCTTGGTTCCATCCGGACTGACCAAAGTGATGCTTCTACGACCACAATCCAAGAGGGCTTGGTGATTGGCAAGCCAATCCATTCCCAAAATCACATCAAGAGACTTGGTGTCTATGATGATGAGATTAACTAGGAACTCTACCCCTCCTATGGTCACTTTAACCTTAGGGCAACCATGGTTCATACTCAATTTCGAACCGGGAGACTGAACCAACAAAACACTTTTAAGAGGCAAAACTTCCAATTGGTGCCTTTCAGCAAAACTCTGAGAAACAAACGAATGCGAAGCTCCAGAATCAAACAAAACAGTGGCGGGTGCTGAATTGACAAGGAATTTACCCAGCACGACGTCCGGGGCTGTCTGGGCTTCCTCCACAGTGGTGTGGTTCACACGACCTCTTCAAAAGGCGAGGAGACTTGGTGGTGCGGTGGAGTCGAGGAGCTCCACGTGCGACTCCTGGAGTGGGGGTCCTGGTCGGAGTGGTTCCTATGTTGAAACGGACAGGAGAAGGGCCTTGCTTCTGCGGGTAGCTATTGGCGAAGTGCCCCAGCTGATGGCACTTAAAGCAGGTGATCCCGACGGCGGAGTTGCCGTTCCTTGGCTCTTTGGTTCTTTGGGCTGTTGAAGGCTGGGTCACTTTGGGCTATTGGGCGAGTCTTTGCTACAAGGGCTCTGAATGTGACTGGTGGAGCAACACGGGCAGGAGGCGGCATATTCATTCTGACTCTCTGGGAGTGAGACTGATGGGCCTTGTCTTTGCATCATCTTTCTCTTGCGGGATTCTTCAAGCTCACGGCGGGATTCCTCGATGAGCATGGCCTTGTTCACCAGGTGCTGGAAATCTGCATAGTCATTCCCAATGACTTGCACCTTCAAACTGGGGTTGAGTCCTCTCTTGAAGCGCTTGGCGGGCATCATCGTGGCAGCGTCCTCGGGGCATAACAGGATAGTGAGTGAATCTGTTAAGGTATTCACTCACCGACATGTTGCCTTGCTGCAACTCACGAAACTCATTCTTTTTCATTTCCACCTTCCCATCAGGGATATGGGAGTGGCGGAAAGCTCCTGAAAACTCGGCCCAAGTGATACTCTCAGGGTTTCCATGGGCGGCACAATAGTTCTCCCACCATTCGCGGCGGTGCCTTCAAGGTGGTGGGTGGCATCTGAACCTTCTCGCGATCATCACAGCGGGTGATAGCGAGCTTCTTTCCATGGGCGTAACGGTCATCTGCGTCCAATGGCTCAGGAGTTAGAGAAAGTGGGCGGATGGGTCCTTAGAAACTCTGCCGGCTGGGTGAGGAAAAGCGGGGTGGAGGAGGCGTGGGTGTGGCGGTTGCTTGGTTGTTTTGATTCATCATTGCGAGTAGAGCGGCGTGATGCAGTTCTGGCGATTCATCATCGAGTCATGTTACGCATCATAGAGCTCATCAGTGCGTGCTGGCTGCCATGAATTGACTCAATCCACAGTGCGTCTTTGGCGGCACGGGAAGGCGGGCATCGGCAGAGTCTCATCGGCTTGCGGAGTTGCGAGTGCGAACCATCTGCGACAAAGCTTCACGGTTTAATAGGCGAGGAGAAAGCAATTTAGATGAGAGGGAAAGCACGCAGATGAGCGAGAAACAAGGGAGATAGATGGATCAACCTAATGCGGACAAAGTTGGTTTTACCCAATGAATAGATAGCCGGAAAGCTATCAAGAAGCAAACAAAAAGGGACACTCAAGCACAAAAGCCCTATTACGCGGACTAAGCGATACTAAAACTAGGGAGGGCAACTACCAATCTAGCTTATATGGAGGGTCAACTTGGATCAGGCGGTGGAACTTGAACTTCCAAAACTTCCATTGCTTGATCTTGAAGGGCTCGATCCTAGAGATAATCCAGAGATGAGGGAGTCAATTTAAATTTGAAAACCAAGTTCCAGAAAAGAAAAGATGAAAGAACCCAAGAATGATATAAGAGGGTAAGATGATAAGAAAATAATAGAGTAAGATAAGAAAGAATAGAATGAGATAAGAGAAGAATACCTAGTCAAGTTAATTGATTGGTTTGATTTAGAATATATATTTTGAATTTTTTGACTAAGCCGACCAATCTAACTGTGGTTACGTCCTACAGTCGATATGGCTCTGATACCATCTCTTGTCGGACCCCGGGATTCACACAACCCCGAGACCCTCTGTGCATACCAAGCTAGTCCCATGATCAGTAGCTAGCTTGCATAGTTGCAACAATGATGTAATCATAACCATTCAACAACGAACTAATGAAGCAGACAAAGTAATATTAGTTAACAGCAAAAGACCTTATGGTCAAGTTCTTACAAAAGTCGCCTCACAGGGCCTAGCAACAACAGAGTATCTCGCAGCGGAAATCTCAAAATACATGGAGCCCAATCGACATGCCCACGAGCAATCAGTGGAGGGCGTGACCTAGTTGCGAAGTCTTCAAAGTAGCCTTCTTCGTAGAACTCAATATTTCCTGATTCTTCTGCTGGGACTGATCAACAAAGGGCATAAAGCCGTGAGTACATAAAGTACTCAGCAAGTCGTAGAGAAATGTATGCACATAGTATTCATGACAGGCTTAAGTAAGGATGGCTTTATGGTTAATTTGCAGAAAGCAAGTTTAACGATAAATACAATAATTAGGCGCAAGCGAGATTTTGAAAGAATAGTACATAGATAACCAAGCTCTTTTGAATCAAATAGTGAACATCCGTTCACTTCCCAACCATTCAACCAAACCTTTCCATCGAACCAAACCAAAATTTTGAAAATGCTACCCCTTGCGAAATCACGGGCATGTCGTAGCAGGGACACGGCTATTTGAATAGATTTTGACACTCTGCGAGAGGTTATGCGGCTTTACCCACAAGAGATAAATCACTTGTAATGTCAGTCTAACACACTTAGGGTGTGCGACTAAGTGATTATCACAAGGCCTTTACAAAGTTCTATTTTGCCTCGGTTACGCGCTAAGGTTTTCGCCATCACGACCCCTCTTGCGCCATTAAACCACCACAGAACCGACTCAAAATTTCCCCAATTAGTTGGCGGTCAGTCCCATACGGACTTATGGTTGCTGAGGTGACCCGGATCAATGACTTGCAAAGTTAAGTCCTTAGTTGGTACTTTCGAGACAAGACTACCACAACCCAATGTGCATCACACACCCACCTTTACTCCCTACCACAAGCAGAGCATAAATCATTTTGTTCATTCCCGACCAAATGGCAATCCCTGCCATGGCTCAACACATTTTAATTACAGTGGCATCACACCACAATTCCATAGTTCCATTAGTCAAATTTCATTCAACATAAACATGTGATCGAAAGTCTCGCGGGTAACTAAAGCAAGACTAAGCAATACTACGCTCCCAAGTTGGTATACAATCATGTCCAACTAGTATTAACCATCCTAAGGTGTCCAAGGATATATGTCATTCAAGGAGACATTTCATTTTCAATTCATCAAGGAGGCATAATGGCAATTTGGTAATTATCTACTCCCAAAACCATTTTTAATAAAACTAGCCATGCATGATAATTTAATACAATATACATTTGTAAAATGGGTTCAACATGGTCAAAGGCCTACGACTTGCCTTCGTTGACGAGGCGGGTCTTGATCGTCGGGTCGAAGAAATCTTCGAAATCAGGAATCTACGTGCGAAAATAGCAACAAATAAATAAAACAGCACCAAATGAACTCCAAAAATTACAAAACCAGAACCAAATGAAAGGCTGAATTTATATGAATATAGAAATTTGGATCACCCAAATCGGAGTTCGGATGTGAAAGTTATGGCCAAAAGAAGTTGGAAATCACATGAAATGATAGATTAGGGTTTTGGATTTTGGAATTATTTTCTATTGAAAATCCCCATTTCTGGCGTAAGCGCTGCATAGCGCACCTGTGATTGCCACGTCGGCCGAAGTGCCTTGGCCCGACCGGCGGCCACGTCGGCTCGGGCCGAGGTAGAGAGAGAGAGAGATAGAGACGAGGGACGAGGAGGGCGTGGCGGCCGAGCTGAGAGGCAGCAGCGGCGCGCGGGAAAGGGCAGCGTCGTGAAGGAGAAGAGGAGGAGGAGCGCAAGGCAGAGAGAGGAAGGAGAGAGGGAGAGGAGAAAGCAGGCGCTTTATAGGGCGAGGAGGTCACTGGCGGGCGGGCAAAGCAGTGGCCTTGGAGGATAGGATAAGCGAAGCGGCGGCGGAGGCAGGGCAGGGCGAAGCGAAGCGGCCAGCGGAGCAGCGGTGGGATCAGGCGGCGGCCAGGATTTGCGCGAGAGGAGAGAGAGCGGCGGTGCGGGAGGAAGACGAACGGGCGCCGTCCGATTTTGATCGGACGGTGGGGAGGAAGGGAGGTGCGGGCGACGGGCGTCGTCCGATTTTGATCAGACGGTGGCGCTAGGAGATGTGGGTGAGCAGGAGGCCGGATGGAGATCGGGCGGTGGCGTGGCGTGGGAGGGAGGCAGGCGGCGGGGAGTGGCGGAGGCGGGAGAATAGTGATGGGCCGAAGAGATTCGGCCAACGCATAGTTGAAGGATTTTTTTTTAAGGATTTTTGATTTTCTGAAATTCAAATAAATCAAAAGGCAATTTAGGAAATAGTAAATAGAGTCCAAAAATTCTAGAAAAATTCACAGAAATTCCTTGAATTATTCTAGACTTAATAAAAAATACTTTTAACTTTAAATTTTTTTTTTCTTTTACAAATAAATTAATTTTCCATTTCGGGTAAAATGAAAATCAATTTCTAAAGTCTAATAAATCCAAGAAAATTCTTAAAATAATAATTATGATTTTAAATTCCAGAAAACTCAATTAAACCAACATTAATTTAATTGAAGTTTGATTAATTCACATTAACTGCAAATGGATTCTGAAATTTCCAATTAAGCTTTTGGCAAATAGAAGCAAATGGTTTTCTTTTAAAATTTTCAAAAACTCCGAAAAAGCGGGACGCTACAAAACTGGAGCACAATGTCACCCTTCTCTACATGGTCTCGAAGAAAGTGATATCTGATATCAATATGCTTGGTCCGAGAATGTTGCACTGGGTTCTTGGCAATGCTAATCGCGACGTGTTATCACAAAAGAGTGGAACACGGTCGATTACTAACCCAAAGACTGCAGGTCGAGACCATCAAAGCACTTGGCTACAGCTGGGTTGCGACAACATACTCGGCCTCTGCGGTGGGTGTGCAACAGGATTGCTTCCTCGAAGACCAGGAGACAAGAGAAGTGCCAATGAATTGGCAAGTGCCAGAGGTGCTCTTCCTATCTATCCTCTGACCGTGAAATCGCATCGGAGAAGGCTCTAAGAGTTAGACAAGAAGAGGAAGAGTACGGATCTAGTAGTCAATGGTAGCTCGAAGGTCACGAAGATGCGCTTCACCGCTTTGGCGGTGAGATCTGTGAGAGAAGCTCGAAACCGAGCACAAAGACACACGGAGAAATGTATGTACGGTCTCGAGGTGTGAGGTACAAGAGAGAGCCTATCATGCTACGAACTCCTTTTGATCAAGCGGCTCGCCGTCTTCATACAGGTCAAGTGAAATGTAGAAGCCATTGGAGTTGACACGGCTTGCCATCACTCATGTCAAAGCGTCTCAGGAGATCACGAGTGTACTTGCCTTGGTGCAGAAAAGTACCTTCCGAGTCTGTTTGATTTGGAAGCCAAGGAAGAAACTCAACTCGCCCATCATGCTCATCTCAAACTCCAAGCTCATGACATCCGAAAACTGGGAAACAAGAGCATGCGAGGAGCCGCCAAAGATGATGTCATCCACATAAATCTGGACGAGCAGAAGATCAGTGCCAATACGGCGGATTAACAAGGTCAATTTTACCCATCTCAAAATCATGATTCAACAGATAGGACTTAAGCCTTTCATACCAAGCTCGAGGAGCTTGCTTAAGTCCATAAAGAGCTTTTGAAAGCTTGAAGACATGATTAGGGTACTTGGGATTTTCGAAACCTGGGGGCTGTCTGACATAGACTTCTTCCTCAATAAGTCCATTGAGAAAGGCACTCTTGACATCCATCTGGTAAAGCTTGAAACTCTTAGAAGCTACAAAGGCAAGTAAAATTCTAATAACTTCAAGTCTGGCTACAGGGGCAAATATCTCCTCAAAATCAAGACCCTCGACCTGGGAGTAACCCTGAGCTACCAGTCTAGCCTTGTTTCGCATGACTACCTCATCTTCGCTTTGCTTGTTCTTGAATACCCACTTGGTCCCAATGATATTGTGACCTCGAGGGGGCTCAACAAGCGTCCAGACCTTGTTTCTTTCAAAGTTTTCCAATTCCTCAGGCATGGCATTAATCCATGACTCATCGGAAAGAGCATGACAAACGTCTTTGGGCTCAAATGAGGCAACAAAGGCAGAATGGAGACAGAAGAGAGATATGCCAGTTTTTGAACGAGTGACTCGCTCAAAAAGATCTCCAATGATATGCTCTGAAGGATGGTCCTTTTGAATGTGTCTAGGAGGTCCAGGGTGAGATGAAGAAATGGCCTCTATCTCATGAGCAGATGAGATAGGGACGAGCCACTAACTTAGAAGAAGCAGAAGGCAAAGGCTGGTCTCCTCGAGGTGCGGTAGAAGAAGGCACCTCAAGAGTAGGAGAAAGAACTGGATCGGGTGGACAACCCTCATCTCCGTCCTCCTCATCATCCACAAAGATGGACTCAGACTGCTCTAGAGAACCTGAGATATCAGGCCTAGTCCCCGGACTGGCCTCATCGAAGGTCACTTCACAGGTTTCTACCATTTTGCTAGACTCGTAGTACCAGACTCTATAGGCACGAGAAGAAGTCGAGTAACCCAGAAAGATCCCATCACAAGATCGTGACTCGAACTTATCTAGGTTCCCAGACTTGAATAAAACACTTGCAACCAAACACACGAAAATGCGAGACACCGGGCTTTGCCCATATCTCAACTCATAAGAAGTGCGATGCAAGAGTGCCCTAAGAAAAACTCTGTTTGAAACATGGCATGCAATGGCAATAGCCTCACCCAAAACTTCCTAGGTGTAGAATATTCATTTAGCATCGTCTGGCCATCTCGACCAAGGTGCGGTTCTTCCTCTCCACAACGCCATTCTGTGAGGGCGTGCGGAGAGGAGGCTGTGCTCTACACTGTCTCACCACGAAACTCTCAAAGTAGGAATTCTTGAACTCGGTGCCATTATCACTGCGAATTGCTCGTAATGCACACGGGAGCTCAGCAGAAGCCTACTAAAAGACCACGAAAATGAGTAAAGCGTCTCATCCTTGAGGCTAAGAAAAACACCCAAGAGTACCTCGAGAAGTCATCGACCACAACAAGAACATACAACTTCCCTCTGCGATCAAGCACTTTCAGTGGGCCAATCGTATCCATATGGAGCAGTTGTCACAGTGCATCGGTCATTGTCCTTGTATTGGAGAGTGAGAAGCGGCAACCATCTTGCCGTCTGCGGCATGGAGAGCAAACTAGATCCTTGACCATCTTGAGTTTCGGCAAACCACGAATGAGATCGTGGCCGCTAACTCGGGTCAAATGATCAAAACCTATATGACCAAGTCTCCTATGCCAGAAGGTCAAATCACGAGATTCAGAAGCAATTAAACACCGGAGAGGATCACCAGAAGACTCAAAAAAATCAGCACGAAAATCCTCCTATAACGAGAAATCCCACAAACCAGACTACCCGAAGAATAAAAAATTTTGCAATTGTTTTTCTTAAAACTCACCTCGAAATTGTCATCGGTGAGCTGAGAGACTGAAAGCAGATTATACTGCAGCTTACTTACTAAGGCAACATCTTTCAGAATAAATGAATCATTAATGCGCACAGTACCTTTAGCAATGACGCACCCAAACGAAGCATCTCAAAGGTGATCGTCTCATCACCTGGAGCACGGGCTAGGGAAGAAAACCAACGAGAATCTCCGATCATATGGCGAGAACAACCAGAGTCTACAAGCCAAACCTTTCCCTTCCCTGCCCAGCGAACCTGAGTCAAACAGTGAGTAAAGTCTCAGTACTGGGGTGAATCAACAATGATTTTGGCACCCAATACTGAGTAACACGTCGAGCGGATGAAGTACTCAAGCAAGGCCGACCTCTATCTACCCTACTCTCTGTCACTCAACAAGCGGAAGGTGCGTATGCGGACACTGAAGGCTGCTGCTCAATCCGATTGCTATTGAAGAGCGAGTTGGAATTACGGCAACATCTTGATCTCGTGCGGGTAGCCATCTCGAAAGGAAGCGAGATCTACCCTCAAAACGACGGAAGTCACGACCAAAGGGAGCATGAGGACGAAAATCAGAAAACTCAGAAAAACCAAGTCCTCGATGCTACCCTAAATCATCAGCTGTAGAAAACCTAGACCTCATGTTAGTCTTAGGTGCACTCATGGTCTGGGGCTGACCTTGAATGCGCCTAAAAGACTAAACACGATCTCTACGCGCGATCTTGGCGCGCCTGAAGCAATGATCAAACAAGTGTCCATCCTTACGGCGGAAGGTGCAATGATACCGCCTTACGAGAGGCGAAGGCTGCAGTGGAATCACCTTGCATCGAGAGATCCTTTGAACAAGACCCGCTGTTTTGAAATTGACTTTCTCAGTCCTGGGCTTAGTTTTGATCACACCTGGTGCTATGGTTCTGAGCACGACTGGTGGATGCTTCCTCTTGTCCTCATGGAAATCATATCCTAGACCCTGATTAAATCTGCAAATTTTAGATTGTTCTAGAATGAGGTTGAGCTTCTTCTTGCCTCCTACAAACCTCTCGAGAGTGTTCATAAGATACTGACACTCCCGAAAGAGAGAGGTGCAAGAAGAGCAGGGGGAAGAAAGAACAGCAGAGGATAAGAGAGCAGAAGAAGAACCAACAGCAGAGAAAAGATTGGCTTGTGCATACACAGCCGACTCTGGGGGAACAGTCCTACTACTAGCCAGTTGGTTTACGTCACTAGGCGTCTCTACCAAACCCTTATGCTTCTTCCCAGCACACACATTACAAGCAGATGGTTGCTTCTCTAGAAGGTCCTTAGTTAGCTTTACACATTTTTCATCCAGAACAATCAATTCATATTTGAGTTTTTCACAGTTACTACATGGTGAGCTAACAGGGTCCTTAGAAGTGAATTTGGCCAATTTGTTATTGTCATCAACTAATTCTTGAAACTGTTTGGAGACATATTCAAGTTCAGCAGTAAGTTTGGGACAGTTCACACATGAAGCAATAGGCTCAAGAAGGAAAGCTTGTAGTTCAGTGATTTTATGGTCTGCCCGTTTTAGATTCATCTTCAGATTATTACAGCTTTCACAAATCTCGGGCAAATCAAGCAACATGGTATAAAGACCTTTAAAAGCATTATCCTTATCCTCACATGAGGTGCAAGAAGTAGTTTCTATACTAGTCGATGAACTAGGTGCTACCCTACTCATTTCTAGTTCAGTAAGCATACTAGCATTCTCCACCTTAAGTTTATCAAGCTCAGAAGTCAGACTATCATGTGAGGTCCTTAATTTCTCCATGTCACCAATTAAGACATAGCATGTATCACAATCATCATGGGAGGAAGCAGATCTAAGTGAAGTAAGCTCCCGTGATTGTCTATCTACTTCCTTCTCAAGATCACCAACCCTAGCTCTAGATCTAGCATAAAACTTTCCTAGCTTAATAAATGCATCATTGAGCTGGTCGTAGGAGGGACCTACCTCATCGGAGTTGCTGTAGAGCTCGCTGTCGCTGACGTCGGTCCCGTTGGCCATGAAACACATGCCGATGAAGTCGTCACCGTCCTTGGGATCATGATCATCCTTGCCTTCGTCGTCGCTCCGTCCCTCCACGTCGCTGAAGTTGAGGTCGTCGAAGGCGGTGAGGACGCGATGGAAGAGCTTCTTGGCCTTCCCAAAGTTGTGAAACTTCTTCTTGTCTTGAGCAGGTGCTGAGGGCTTCATGTTGCGGTTCTTGTCGATGTAGTCGTTCTTGCCCGAACCGCCGTAGTCGTAGTCGCCTTTGCCCTTCCCCAGCTTGGGGCAGTTTGCTCGGATGTGGTTGGGGCCACCACACTCGAAACAAATCACGGGTCCTCCTCTTCTTCCATCCCTCCTTCTCTTGAAAGCATGGGAAAACTTCCAAGCTAGGAGGGCTAGTTGCTCATCCGCAAGCTTCACTAACTGATCATCAGTTATGTCACAGAGAGCAGCCAGGGAGAAACCGCAAAGCGAATTAGAAGAAGATCCAGAAGTGGGATCGGTGACTAAGGCCATCGACTGTGACTTCGACCTTCGAGAGACTATGTCAATCTCGTGAGTCTTGAGGCGCGAGTAAAGTGCATCAAGAGTCAAGGTCGAGAGGTCCGTGGTATCCTTGATGGTAGTCACCTTCATCTCCCAAACGCGCAAATCAAGAGCTGCGAGCATCTGACGAGCATTGTCCGAGTCGGGGTATGTAAGACCGACCGCTCGGAGGTTACTCAAAATCTTGTGAAAGCGTGCAAAGCACTCATCAAGTGACTCGCCAGCGAGCATCTCAAACTTGTTGTACTCTCGCTTGAACTGATCCTGTCGAACTGTCTTGATCTGGGTGGTACCCTCATGGTAAGCGTCGAGGGTCACCCAGATGTCGAAAGCCGACATCAGATGAGAGATGCGATCAAACTCGCTTCGGCTCAAACCTTGGATTATAATGTTCCTTGCCTTTGCATTGGCCTCAACATCGGGCATGTTTCCCATATTGATGTTTTCATCGGCGAGAGCAACAAAATCGACCTTCACCTTCCGCGGATGGCATACCCCGAGCACGGATATATGTTTCCATTCGGCTCTTCGGAAGGTAATCAAGCCATCAAAGACGGGAGGCTTGGTGGAATACTTGTCCGTTGCCATGGCTCACAGACTGGTTAAAGATCTATCGAAAAGAGCTAACCGGCTCTGATACCATTTGAAGGACCGAAATGGCAACAGAGGGGGGTGAATGGTGCCTTAAAAATAAGATCCTCCCTTCTCAAGTGTCACACAACAATTCAAAACCTTCTGATAAACAAAAGACGTGAAGTGAATCAAATCCAAAGAGTTAAACAAAGCGGAACATTACATCGGATATCGGAAGTTCCGATTCTACCTAGCGGTAGTTCCGCACTGCGGTAGTTCCGTTCTTCCAGTGCAGAAGTTCCGAGCGCAGTAGTTCCGCCTTGTACAAAATGGAAGTTCCGATTGTCCTGACCGAATAACAGCACGCAAGGGAATTTGCCAAAAATCTGAAATACTAACTAGTTGCTACTCTTCTCGGGTCAAGTCTCACAGGACATCATCCTAAACAACATCTTGACCTCATTGAGAAGAATCGCAGACAAAGATCCATTAATCAAAGCAAAATCGGATTTCTTGAATATTTGCCAAGAAAGACCAAAAACCACAATTCGCAAGATTCTTAGATTCTTGGCTCATGAAACTTTGAGGATATGTTAGCAATATCCATAAGACTCTAGATATCAAGTTTCATGCCATCTCATAAGAGAAATCAAGAGTTTCACCAAAACCCTAGATATTCAACATAGGAACAGAGAGAAGAAAAGAGGCATAAACAAAGAAACAAAACATCAGAGATTTCATTGCTAGGAATCAAAGATTACAGAGGCAAACACAGAGGAATGATTATACGAATTTTAGTTCATCCTCTCCATCTCAACAACCAAAACCAAAAAGCAAAACAACCTCTCCAAAAGCTCTTTAGATAAAGCTAACCCTAATCTCTTTTTCTCAAAAAGTCACCAAAACAACCAGGGGTTCACCTCTATTTATAGCCCTTGGCTAACGGGTCTCCAACCCGTTACGCCGGCTAAACCCTAACGGATCCCGCTTCCACTTGTGCCGCCTTGCGAAATTACCCTTTCGCCCCTTGTGCACCTTCTGGAAGGTCCCGCATTCCTTGTTGTCTACGACTCGCAACCGCCTCGAGTACACGCCGTCTTCGACACATCTTTACCGTTGTGACCTCAACGCCGCCTGCGTCTAGTCCGGTCTCCACGTGTCTCGCCACGACTCCACCTCGATGCCCTGCAACCAGCACAGACAAGAAACACATTACATAGCATTGCTCAAGATAATAGAATCATCATTTGCATTTAACTCAAATTCATTCACAACTCAAAATCAAAACTATGCCCTCTCTGCACAGTTCTGCGCACAACCGGAAGTTCCGCATTTACCATGGCGGAAGTTTCGATTATCGGAACTTCCGCACTCCCAGGGTGGAAGATCCGATTACCATCAAAACAGAACACACTTGTCAGGATTATCGGAAGTTCCGCGTTCCCAGGGCGGAAGTTCCGCATAACACCATAACAGAACACATTCGTCAGGATAATCGGAAGTTCCGCGTTCCCAGGGCGGAAGTTCCGATTATCGGAACTTCCGCATTCCCGAACCGGAAGTTCCGCGCGATCTGTAAACACACCGCAGCAGCAATAGCGGCAAAGAATCCAATCACAAAATTTTCAACACAGCGTCAAATACTCATCACTCGCAAGGGGACACTACTCACATGCTCTCTCACTTTCGAAAGGGAGTTAGTAGAGCGATTGCAAAGTGATATAACGCATTGTTCAATAGCAAATTTGTGGAGCTCTAGGTAGGTATATAATTGTAGCAAAGGAAAACAATCAGTAATTCTAGAAATTGCACAAATTAAATAATAGTTCGTAACTAGCCCTTAAGCTAGTTGCTGATCAAAAGAGGTTTTAGGCTATGGACAAGTATATATGAGTGTAGGCATGATATATGAACAAAATATGTAGTCCTAGGACTCATACGATCAAAGAAAACATAATGTTGTTTTCATATCACAACACCTCGAAAAACAGCAAGTCGGTATTTGGTCGTCTTCTTTTTTCTACACACAACTCTTTTGCTTTTTTTTTACTTTTTTATCTCTCTGCTTTTTTTTGCACCAATACGAGACTCACAACAGAGACAAAGATATGATGAAATTCACAAGTGTGAAGTAGATCCCGAACATAGTACTGTAGCTATTACAAATTGCAACGTTTGCAGATTTTAGCAAACTTCTCCAAACACCACAAAAAATTGGCAAGACAATGTATCTACGAGTCAAGAAACCAGCAAACTTGGTTTCAATTTATTTGGATTTCTAGAGAGAGAGATGTTCATGTTTTAGTGACTACTGCACAGAGGGAAATTTCTGGATGGAAAAAATGGATGACACAGAAAGAAGATGAACTTGATGAACAGCAAGAACTCAGTTTTTTTATGGGGATGGGGGGGTTGTGCTTTAACAAGGATGATGGCCAGCAACTAGGCACGACAAGTACAGACACAAATTCAATTATGCAAACTGAAATCAACAGCTTGAAAGCAACAACGGGTTTGGACTTGAATATTTTTGTATGGAAAATTTCCAGACTTTAGGTAAAATAGAAATTAAACTACAAAGCTAGGGGGATAGATGAATTCCTACCGGCAACGTAGGCTTTGATACCACCTGATATGCACATTCCTCGACTTAAGATGAGTGCATACAAAGTTAGTCCCGATCTTCCTTCGTAGGAGAAATCCCTGAGCGACGAGTCATGACTTTCACAAAGGGGAGGCTAACCATGATCCAAAAACGCGACCAGCAACTACTCAATTGGTTATCAACTGTGGAAAAAATGACTGAATGTTCACAAAGAACGGCCCGAACAATTCAACAAGAATTGAAAGAGCAACAACAGAAGAAATCACTCAATGATGAATGATTGAATTGAGACTGCAAGTTTGCTGCCAAATGCCTTTACAATAGCAATAGCTAATTCACAAAATAAAAGTTTGCAAAAACAGGGCGCCTTGCCAATGCTTATTAGTCCCCTGATCCAACACTGACCACATACATGCACAGATTCCATTTGTTGGTGCCTCAAAATAGGAAAGAATGGGTCTCCTTCCAGGTGCGACAGGTAATTTGGTGGACTTTTTCTCTTGATTTTGTGCTATACATGGCATGCAAATATTCTCTCGCTCAATGTGTGTGACAGGGAGGAATTCCATTTATTTCTCACACACAAAATGTTGTATGTTGACTTAGTTTGCTTCCTCTCTCCAGCTGCATGTTGGCACATGTACCCATCCATTTTGGCATGCAACCTGCTGGTAAGACACCCTTCTTGTACTCCCTCTAGGAGCATGACACAAATAGACCAATTACTAGTACTCTTCACGGCGCCAGCAGCTACTGCATCCTCATTTTCTATATTAAGTTTACAAGTCAAAATAAGAAAACACCCACAATTAGGTTTACCCATCGGTTTGAGTACGACAAGTAGTTAAAAATAGTAACTTTGTTCCAAGCTTTCCCCAAAGCATCTTCCAAAAGTGGCTTAAAAACTTAGTGTCATGGCCTGAAGCAATTGTCCTCGGTACTTCATGCAAACAAACGACCTCCCTAAAAAACAAATTAACAACAAGAGTAGCATCATCACTCTTATGGCAAAGAATAAAATATGCCATTTTTTAAAACCTATCCATCACAAAAATATACTATCCCTCCCCCTCTTAGTCCTAGACAATTCTAACACAAAATCCATTGAAATATCCTCCCAAGGCAGTTTAGGAACAGGAAAAGGCATATATAATCCGTGTGGGTTTAAGCGAGACTTAGTTGTTACACATGTAGAGCATCTTCCCACGTAGCGCTCAACGTCTCACAACATCTTTGGCCAATAGAAGTGTGTGGCCAACACGTCCTCGGTCTGGTGAATACTGAAATGTCCCATCAAACCACCCCCGTGCTCCTCCCACAACAACAAAACACGAACGGAACTCGCGGGAACATAAAGTTTGTTAGCTCTAAACAAATAACCATCATTTAGTACATATTTATCCCAACATCTCCCTTCGTTGACTTGTGAAGGTAATATATAAAATGAGGATGTGGTAGCTCCTGGCGCATGTCTAACGGAAAGAAAATAACTTTGCTGCCCATATGTTCAGAATTAATTTTAAAAGATGAATTAGAAAGAGCTAATAGAGAAATGGAGAGTAGTCAAAGTGAAAATCATATTATAGCTAAAGCAATTGCACCGCATAAGAAGAAGGAACCTAGTGCTAAGAAAGGTAAAATTAAATTGAAAGGTTTTGTTTTGTTAGCTACGAAGTCTGATATTAGTGTGGTGGAAGCTAGTAATTCTGTTTGCTATGCTTTAATATGAAAATAAGTATTATTTTTATTTGAGAATATGTCTCCTTCTTTGCCTCCTGCTGTTACTAACCTTTTGTAGGAGTATGATGATGTATTTCCAACTGAAGTACCACCGGAGCTGCCTCCAATTAGTGGCATTGAATGTCAGATTGACTTGATCCTAGGAGCTTCTCTACCCAATCGAGCGTCATATAGGACCAATCCGGAGGAGACTAATGAGATTTAGCGTCAAGTGCAAGACTTACTTGACAAAGGGCACGTACGTAAAAGCCTTAGTCCTTGTGATTTTCCTGTAATTTTGGTTCCTAAGAAAGATGGATCATGATGTATGTGTATTGAGTGTAGAGCTATTAATAATATTACAATTAGAAATCGTTATCCTATTCCTAGGTTAGATGACATGCTTGATGAATTAAGTGGCTCTATTGTGTTCTCTAAAGTTGACTTGCGTAGTGGATATCACCAAATTCGCATAAAATTAGGAGATGCATGGAAAATAGTATTCAAAAGTAAGTTTAGTTTATACGAGTGATTAGTGATGCCTTTCAGTTTAACTAATGCACCTAGTGCTTTCATGAGATTGATGAACAAAGTTTTGTGTGCTTTCATTGGAAAATTTGTGGTGGTATATTTTGATGATATATTGATATATAGCAAGTTACTTGAGGAACATCTTGATCATTTACATGCTGTTTTTAATGCTCTATGAGATACACATTTATTTGGTAACCTTGAGAAATGCACCTTTTGCAACGATCGAGTATCATTTTTTGGCTATGTTGCTACTCTACAGAGCATTGAAGTTGATCAAGCCAAGATCGAGATTGTGAGACCCCGGCTTATCGGGCTTGTAATGCTTAACCATCCATTGGTCCTAGCATCACAAATCATATAACCCGAGACTCGAGACATGTATACTTCCCAGAAATTCAGTATACACACCTCTTTACAAAATTCATGCATCAATTCCATTCATTCACATAGAACCGAAGCAAAGTAGTAAACCAGAAGATAACATAAATAAAGGATAGTTATTACAAAAGAGAGGCCGACAGACCAAATGACATATACAAAAAGAGATTGAACAGCGGAAGCAAAAGTGCCATAAGATGGCCATAAACCAAAAGAGCCAATCAGTGTGCCTTTAACCCACAAGGCAACCGACCGGACCGCCAAGCTAGTCGTCGAATCCACAGCACATTTCACAAAAATGAGGCCCTTGGGGCTCACCTTCTTTCCCTGCAACAAAGAGCCCAGCAAAGCCGAGTGAGTACTTGGAATGTACTCGTAAGACTTACGTGTAGAGTAACAAACCTGTACATATGCTACATGCAAGCTTATTTAAGTGGAGGCTGCATGTTTCATTTTCAGCACAAAGCAATCTTTATTTGCAATAATGTAGTACATTTGAAAGCAAGTTAACAAATGTGTTTTTAATGTTCAAATAACCGTAAATGACAACAATATAACAGTAGATAGAGAACAACAACAATCCTGGAAGTGACTAAACCATTAGTCACCACAACAATAGCATGAATTACCCATTCATACCACCCATGTCAAATTTTAATTTAAAAGGTTGAAGTCTAACTCTTGCAAAACCTAACCAAGCGTGTCCATAACCTAGGACGAGGCTATTCGAATAGTTTTATCCCTGCAGGGGTGTACCAATGTACCCACACGCCAGACCGCCTTTTTGCCAAGCTATTAAGCACACTTCCTTAGGTATGCCGGCACGGCTAAGTCCTACGAGACAGTTCCAATATTGTGTATTACCCACGAGCCGCCCGTATGGATAGAAACCCATATGTTGTGTCGGAGTCATTGTAAAGCCTCGGTCAACTACCCGTCGCAGGTAAAGCCTTGGACAACTACAATGCTCCTCGAGGTGGAGAGCCTACCCGGAATCTCCACCACCGCACACCCAACACAAGAACACATATCATGTTTCACACAACACACACAACCCCCTCCTGCGACTCGGAGATAACACACGCCAAAGTACTAAGTCAAGAGAGGTCCCATATCCCTCTCGCGTGTTTAGCACGCAAAAATGCTTGGAGAGTGTGACACAAGATGTTCGATCCTTGTTGACTTAGGCAAGACACCCACAAACCCAATAACCCGCCATTCGACCACTTGCCCAAGTCCAAATCAATTTTCCATTTTCAGGTTTTGACTTTACAAAATAACAAAGCACAAGTGCTAGACATAATGGAATAATATTTAGATGTGTGATCCAGATCATCGACTACAATCGATGATCGCCCGTTACTACCGAAACTAAGCATTTCTAAGCAATTTCAAATCGAAAGCTACTAAGTGACAAGAGTCCATCCATCGAACTCCGACCACAGCAAATAACCTAAGCTCATGGTAGTAGAGGATAAACAAGTCCTACAAATTATGCAACTATAGGATACTAACCATGATTTAACAACAAAATAGCAATGCATACATACAAGTTGAAATCAATATAGTAGACTTGAAAAATAATAGGATTAACATGATCAAACTGCTTGCCTGCTTGCTGTGGGTCAAGATGTTGCTGAGGATCAATTATGTTGTCAATGTGCTCTTCGGATCCTAACGAGAAGGCGAAAAAGAACCGATAAGAACGAAGAAAACACAAAGACTCAACAGCAAACTTTCTCCAAAAATTATGCAAATTTTACAGTAGCAAGAGCATAATTTATAAAGAATTTAGCAACAAGAATCAATTGATTTGGATTCTTACTGCCAAAGATATGACCAAAAGAAGGACTTACGACCAGGTAGTGGTCGTAGAAGAACATACGACCATGACATCGTCGTAGTAAGACTTACGACTAGTTACAAGTCGTAGAAGAACTTACGACTGGGTAATAGTCGTAGAAGGACTTACGACCAGGTAGTGGTCGTAGAAGAACTTATGCCCATGACATAGTCGTAGTAAGATTTACGACTAGTTACAAGTCGTAGTAGAACTTACGACTGGGTAATAGTCGTAGAAGGACTTACGACTAGGTACAAGTCGTAGAAGAACTTATGACCCTGACATAGTTGTAGTAAGACTCACGACTAGGGGGGTGATTGTAGGAGAACTTACAATCACTTGGTAGGCCTCTCCCTTATAAATATAAGGGGTATACAGGGACTACGTGGCGTCATATTTACCCATCATAATATCGCATCCGGTCGAAACGACCAAGCTACGATGTGGTCGAATTCGACCACGAGGCGGCGCCTCCGCACGCTTGCCGCTGGCTCTACGGCTTCTCCGACCACGCCGGTGCCACCAAGCGCGTGGATGAGTGTCTAGAAGTTTAACGGTCCGACCGCGCCAAGATCGGTCGGAGTATGGTTTTACGGTGGTACGACCACGGAGTGTGGCCTAGTAGGTATGGCTCGGGAGAACTCTCCGAACGGACAATACCAAAAGAACAACGAAAACACACCTAAGCTCCTATAGGGTAAGGTGAAACTACCTGAGCTGAAGAAACGACCAGAGACCCACGGAGTGGCTCCGGCGACGAGTGACCGAACGGCGGCGGCAAGGTCCTCACTAGGGCACAGCGACCTGAGCAAAGAGAGAACCAAACCGAGTGAGGGTTAAGTTCCAGAGAGTAAAGGGGGAGCAGAGGGGGCAAAGACTTGAAGAAGAAAACCCCCACTGCACCGCCTCCACCGAGGCTCCCCACTCAACAATGGCGGTCGAGGGGATTGCGAGGAACTGCAGCTCAAGCAAGCTGGTGAGTGCTAGCTGGAGTTGCGGGGGTGCTAAAGGAAGCTAAGGGTGAAGCAATGGAGTTTAAATAGAGCAATGGCAGAGAGCAACGGCCGGGTTTTCCAGTCGGGTCAACACTACCATGAGAGCACTTGAGAGCGATGGGAGCAGTCGAATCATGGCCTTCTGAGGGAGGAGCGCGACGGGCACTAAATGCGCGCAGAGATAGCCGTTTAAAGGCGACCGTGGAGTGGACAGGACGCCGCGGATTTTCTGCTCTGCGCACGCCATGGCTGCTGCTCACACGCGCGCTGACGGAGGAAGGAGACGACTCGTCGACCGTCGGATTGAAATCGAAAGGCTGAGCTAGATCGGGTGGATTAGAACGATTCCATCGTTCGGCTGGTCGAGGACCGTTCGATGCCGATCCAACGGCTCACGACCCGCGCACCAGATTGACCGCGCCGGTGCGATTAGTTGACTGGACCGAGTCCAGTGGCTCGAGCCCGAGTCCGGTTCGAATCCGAGGAATAGTGCAAACCAGTTAGAATTTGAATCCTAAACATCTGATTTTTGAGGAATTATTTGAGGTAGCAAACAAACTCCAAAATTTATGAAATTTTAACTGGAGCTTGCTGACAGTAGCAGGAACCTCTCGTAAAATTTTCAGAGATTTTCAGGCAATGAAGTTTTCTCCAGAAATTCCAGAAGAGTAGAAATAGGGTTTGACCAATTCGACTTGCCTCCAAAAATTATCAAAGAATTTCTACAAATCACGAGATAATTCAGAGGTGTTGCTAAGCCTCCCTAGAACTCAGGGAAAAGATTTCCCAGGGTTTGGCACAAGATCTATGCCACGAAGGTTTTTGATTGGAGTCAAATGAGTATTGGATTTTGATTTGCCATAATTCTTTTTGAAAGAATTACAGAAATGACCAAGGGCTTCAAGATGCAAGAAAAGTTTTAATTTCTTTATATTTTCTTACATTTGAAACACAAATCCATATTTGGGATGTTACAGAGATTATACAGAGTAGGCCGACTCCTAACACGGTCACACAAGTGCAAAGTTTTCATGGACTTGCAGGATTTTATCGACACTTCGTCAAGGATTTCAGCACCATTGTCGCACCATTGAATGAGCTCGCCAAGAAAGGTACTCCTTTCCATTGGGGCCCTACACAAGAACATTCATTCAACCTTCTAAAAGAAAAGCTCACAAGTGCATCACTTCTCCAACTTTCTAAGTTTGTTAAGACTTTTGAGCTTGAATGTGATGTTAGTGGAATTAGACTTGGAGGTGTGTTACTATAAGAAGGTAAACCTATTGCTTATTTTAGTGAAAAATTAAGTGGGCCTAATTTGAACTATTCTGCTTATGATAAGAAATTATTTACTCCGGTTCGAACTTTAGAAACATGACAGCATTATTTATGGCCTAAAGATTTTGTTATACATTCTGTTCATGAATCTTTAAAGCACATTTGGAGTCAAAGTAAACTGAACCGTAGACATGCTAAGTGAGTAGAGTTCATTGAATCATTTCCATATGTTATCAAACACAAGAAAGGGAAAGAGAATGTTATTGTTGATGCTTTGTTTGGGTGTTATACCATGTTATCTTAACTTGATTGTAGAATCTTTGGTTTGAAAACAATTAAAGAACTTTATGCTCAAGATAATACTTTTACAGATGCCATGCTGAATTGTACAAAGGGAAATATGTGGAATAAATTTGTGTTAGGTGATGGATTCTTGTTTAGAGCTAACAAGCTATGCATTCTAGTTAGCCCCGTTCGTCTTTTGTTGTTACAGGAGACACATAGCGAAGGATTGATGGGACACTTTGGTGTCAAGAAGACAGAAGAAAATTTGGTCGAGCACTTCTATTGGCCCCGAATGAAGTGCGACATTGAGCGCTACGTGTCTTGCTGCACTATATGAAATAAAGTTAAGTCTCGACTTAATCCACATGATTTATATATGCCTCTTCCTGTTCCTAGTGTTCCTTAGGAGGATATTTCAATTGACTTTGTTTTAGGACTACCTAGAACAAAGAAGGGGAGAGATAGTGTTTTTGTTGTTATGAAGAGATTTTCTAAAATAGCACATTTTATACTTTGTCATAAGAGCGATGATACTACCAATATTGCTAATTTATTTTTCAGAGAGATCGTTCGACTACATGGAGTGTCCAATACCATTATTTTAGATCGGGATGCGAAGTTTTTGAGTCACTTTTAGCGCACCCTATGGGCGAAATTGGGGACCAAGCTGCTATTTTCTACTACTTGTCTGTAATATCCCGAAAGTCGATTAGAGAGAACTTTATTCAATTTTGAATTTCCCCTATCAGCAAAGTATTCAACCAGCGAAAAATAGATTTTAAAAGGGACTTTTCGGTGAAATACCACCAACTTGGGCCATGGCCCGCAGCCCAGATGGCCCAAGAGGGGGGCCAGCCATAAGGAAGGGGGAGGCACCACCCTTCCCTCCTCCCAACCCTAGCTGCCACCCCCTTGCGCCTCCATCTCCCCAAGGGCAGCTGCCACCCCTTTCCCCTCCCTGGGTGCCTCCACCTTCACCTCTCAAGACGATCCCTCCATTGCTGCTACCTCCCGGAGGATTCCCTGCTTTTGGCCAGCCGCAAGGAGGAAGAAGAAGAGGCGATGAAGGAGGAGAATAGGAGAGATTGTCTTCATGGGTTTTCTTCAGCGTCTTCTTGAGGTTCTACAAGGGTAACAATGGCTTCCCCTCGCTGTTTGATTCTTGAAAGATGAGAAATTTATTCGATTGTTGGGATAGTTTTGCCTCTGTTATTAGATCCAATCTGTACAGTAGGTTGTGTGCCCAGTTTCGGCATCTTAGAAGTAGAATTTGGTATTTTCGTCTCCCATAGTTTTGTAGCCCTGGTTTTTATCTTTCCATAACCACTGAGATCACGAGATTCCTCCTTACGGTTTAAGAGATATGAATTATTCTATGCACGCTATTCTGTCTGTCTGACGAGAAGGAACTGTATGTTTGTTCCTTAGTTTTGACCCTGTTAGTGTAAGATTCAGAACTTCCACCCAACTAGGTTATTGTATCCTGTTTAATAATATTTCCAAATTGATAAAGATCACCTCCATTGGATCTATATAGTGAAAGTTATGCCATATTCTTTACTATTGATCTGTTGTTTGGACAGATGTCTGTCATTCATTTTCAACCGTTGGTTAGCCAAATATGTTGGCAGATTTAGCGAATCTTGTCAACTAGAGTTTCGTAGTATGGTTTGTTAAGATTCATTGGGCACTGGTTTCACGTCATTCTGAGTTACAGATCTTTAATTATGATTTTTATCGTACTGCTGTCCAGTAGGGTTTCAAGTGGCTGAATTGTATATTTTCAATTCGGCTCTATCCATTGTATTGGGTAGTCAAGGGGGTATTGTAGATCGCCGGTAGCATCTGTAACACCCTGACCCATAATCGGCTCAATGCCCAGCCCACCGTGAGGATGATCCGCCCATACATAGCACCCCACTTACACTTTCGTCCTCGCTTCGTGTAAAAGGGTTAACCCAGAGGTGCTACGTTTGGATTCAATAGGCATTATATACTACTATAACTCACTTGAGGCAAGCAATGTGGGACTAATCCCACCACACAACTCCTCATGGGCCACGCTTTGAGCAGGCCGGGGTGTTACACTCACCCCTTAGGGTGGCGCCCTCAAAGATACCGCATACGTGGCAAATGCCCGTAACCACCCCTCGGTGACACGCCCGCAGGCCGATTACCGGCACATATGCCATGCTATGTGTCCACTCCGGGCCAACATGTGCCATGCGACATATGCCCGCGCCCCTGTCCCGCACGCGCCCGTGCAGTGAAGGTTGATGCTTTGATACCATCTGTAATACCCTAACCCATAATCAGCTCAATGCCTAGCCCACCGTGGGGCGGACCCGCCCAGACATTGCACCTCACTTACACTTTCTTCCTCACTTCGTGTAAAAGGGTTAACCCGGAGGTGCTACGTTTGGATCCAATAGGCATTATATACTACTACAACTCACTTGAGGTAAGCAATGTGGGACTAATCCCACCACACAACTCCTCATGGGCCACATGGGTCACGCTATGAGCAGGCCGAGGTATTGCAGCATCATCATATCATGTGTTCTTATATTTGAATACGCATTCGTGTAGGCAGCGAGGTGGTGAGTGCAGGGGCATCTTCGTTGCCTCCTAGTACGTCACATCGCGGAAGGCAAGTACAATGTGTTAAGACATGATGATTTCTGTTGAATGTTGTTGATGCGATGTTACTTCTATGATCCATGTTCATACTTCATGTTTTACAGTTTAATATTTTTGATGCGATGTTATTTCCATGATCCATGATTCAAACTTCATGATATTTATTCGTTCTTAGTTGACAACCCATGTGAATGAAGAGGTGACACTCATTGCATATATTCATTCCATTCTTGCATTGTTCGTGTTCCGTCCACGGGAGTGGAATTGTTAAGACCCATCAATTCCAGTATGGGCACGTAAGACCCACCATTCCACAATGGGTAATTTCGGACACCCGTATGAAACGTTCTTCATACGGTGATTGGATCTCCGGACTTTATTAAGTACGGGATTAAGTGAGCACCGACGGGTGTGTCACTCGCTATACCGGTATGAGCATGTGTGTAGTCCTTTCCCTTCATTGCATTCATTCATTCCATTCATACTCATAAGTGTTCAGAGATAAGTTCAGATTTTGTATTGAGATAGACTTGTTCATAACCTTGTATGTTCAATTGTTTACTGTACTTACTGAGTTTCGACTCATTCTCGTTTTCCGTATTTATTTAGGCGATCGTTGATGATGACTCTGTTGGGAGGGAGTAGACAAGCATATTTCACACAGTTCACCATAATTTACTTTCCTTGATAATGTTGATTATGTCTTTCATTTGTTAACCAAGAAACTGTAATAAAGAAGATTACTACTGCATGATATTTCTCTCCATGTTATGCTTTCCTGTCAAATGATGCTAGTGGTTCGTTTTAATTATTCCTTGATTATGTTCTGATGAATTCAGTCTTTATTCCTGCCATGATTCTATTAAAGTTGGTCTCTATATGTACTTAGAGGAGTTACAGTCTAAAATCTTCCGCAGTTTGGTTGTATGATAGTTCTTTAGGTAGCATCTTGGCTTCCGAATAGCCAGCGTGTTACATTGTCACCCCCAAACGGATGGACAAACTGAAGTTATCAACCCCACGTTTATCAACTGTGTTGAGGGTTGTTTTGTAGAAGAACTTGAAGATGTGTGAATAATGTCTACCTCATGTAGTGTTTGCTTACAACAGATCGTTGCATTCTACCATAAATATAAGCCCTTTTCAGGTAGTACATGGCTTTAATCCTCACGCTCCTATTAATTTATTGCATATTCCTACTTCTGATAAAGTAAATTTAGATGCTAAGAAGTGTGCTGAATTTATCCTTAAACTTCATGAAACAACTAAAAAAGCGTAGAGCGTATGAATGGTAAGTATAAGGTTGCTAGTAGTCAGGGTAGAAAGAGTTTAACTTTTGAACCTAGTGATCTCGTATGGTTACATTTACGCAAATATAGATTTCCTGAATTAAGAAATTAAGTCTAAGTTGATGCCTAAAGCTGATGGTCCATTCAAGGTGTTAGTTAAAATTAATGATAATGCATATAAGCTTAATCTGCCTGCAGAGTTCGAGGTTAGTCCCACATTATTTGGGTGAAGACGATGAGTTTGAGTCAAGGACGATGAAATGCAAGAAGAGGAGGATGATTAGGACATCACTTCTATGCATACAACAAACACACCTCATAATGGATCTGAACCTATGCACTTGCAAGGTCCAACCACAAGAGCTCGTGCTCGTCAATTGAACTGTCAAGTAACTTCGTTTCTAGGAGTGCATTCTATTTCTAATAATAATATCCTACTGCCTAATGTATGTGATGTACTTGTACTTAGGAATCATAGAGAGGAGCACAAGGAGGAGCCTCTATGAGTGTTGGCTCCACTAGCCCACAAGTCCAAGCCCAACACGTCGATCCATTGGAATCAGCATGACAGCACCGATTTAAAACTATCATAACTTTCACATACGAAGTCCGTTGGAGGTGTTTGAGTACTTGATGGGAAGCCTATGATGAAACCTTTCCAACGGATATAGCCCCATCTATAGATTCACTGTCTACACATCACAATTGTCAAACAGGGGTGTTGTGTCACCTGTTGGGCTAACTTGGGTCTTGTAATAGTGTTGGGATTCAAGCCCAAGTTATGTGCGCTACCTCTGGTGGCGTACAAACCCTAGGACGACCCCCCATGGCCACCACTTCTTTATAACCTTTGTGGTCGCCACTTTTAGTCCTTTGGGTTTTGTTTAGTTATAGTTTTCCATCGTGAAACTACGTGTATTCTCTTGTGTCGACTAGACCAACAACTATACCGCTTTCGGAACCCCAACCATTCAATATTTCATTTATATTCGCAATTTCTGATTGCCTATCATCTTGTTCTTGCTTGTTCTTCGATTACTTGTAGTAATTGATCTTCGTGATCAGGTTATCTAAGCTTATAGCAAGGTGGATAACATCTCGAAGTTGGTTCTGCAAGTGCGTCGTGTATGGTTGGTAGCCGGATGTAAGAGTCGTTTTCACAAATCAAAAGTTGTCTTTCTCATCGAAAAATCAAGACAGAACCTGACTCATCAAGATGCATGGTCGCAGGCTGAAGGAGAGAGGTACGGGTGCGGTGGCAGCGACACGGTGTATGTTGGGGTTTCAATAAGGAGGTGATGAGTTCACACATGTCAACCATCGAGACAGTGGGATTTGATCGATGGAAGAATGTTTGATAGATTCTTAGAGGAAAAAAATTGAATGATACCTAGACTTCGTCAACTAAAAACAGCCTGGCCGACTTCGTCAGAAAGCAACCCAGCTGCAGCCTCCCCAACGTAAAATCATCATCGAGTTCAAACAGGTGTTGGTGAACAAGCTCAAAGAGCTGGTGAGGTTCCTGATCCCAAATACGACATTCATCTGCTACAATTGTGGGAAGTCTGGTCATTGTCCAGAGGTAGTTTTGTAGTAATCTTTGTGTATACAATGTATCTAGATTTTACGTAGAATTTTTTTACACAATTCGTATATTCGGCCTCGATTTGAACCAACATGTATCACGAATCCGTGTTGCTCGCGCGTGTGTTACGAATACGATTCGGTCCACACGTACATGAATCTTACACGGACTCGTACGCTCCTCGTCTCGCGCCGGGTATAACTACTGAATGTCTGAATTACATATATCGGTAGTACGGGCGACGACCGTAACATGGCGCAGTCGAAGGACGAGCTGGCCCGGAGTGCGCAGGAGCTCGCAAAGAAGTGCTTCGTCGCCGGCGACATTGGTGGCGCTAAGCGATGGGCCCAGTCCGCGCATAAAGTCGCACCAGACCTCCCCGGAGTTGCGCGGGCCGTCGCGGTCTACGACGTGCACTCCGCCGCAGCCCGGAGGCCCATCGGGGTCGGCGGCGTGGTACGCGGTGCTCGACCTGCCCCCACCGTGGTCCAGTGTGATCACCCACGACGCCATCAAGAAGCAGCACCGGAAGCTATGCTTACTGGTGCACCCAGACAAGAACCCCTCAGCGGCTGCCGACGGCGCGTTCAAGCTCGTCCAGGCCGCGTGGGACGCGCTGTTAGCCAGGCATCCACCGGTGACCGCCCCGGCGGCTGCGCCTGCGCATCCGCCGCGGGAAGAAGAGCTGTTCCGCTACAAACCTGCCACAGCGGCAGCCAAGGCAAAGAAGCCCCCAGATCCACCACCACGGCAGGCTGCGCCACCAACACTGTTGGGTTTAATCTTGTTATCTAATGTTTATTTGTGTTTGCATGGCACGTTTAGTCGTATAAGTTAAGTGACGTGCGTGTATTAGTCTTCAAACTTGAGTGTGTAAGTATGCAGAGGGGAGCCCGAGTCTTATGATAGATCTGGAGAAAAAAGCGGACACAGTTAGTTGAGGAGGCCTGCGGACGTGCGCGCATCTGGAGCTCATGTATACGCGCAGGAATAGCTCAAAGAGTTCTGTATGCATGCATGGCCTTCTCTCTCTTGCATGCAGTGGTTGTAAAGTTGTTAGTCTCCTTCTCTCTCTTGCATGCAGAGTGTGGGTGTATATGTGTGGCTAAGTCAGTGCGCAGACTAAAAGGTGTCGCATTTATTGTTGCATGCATCCAACAGCTTGCATGCAAGCTCCTTTTAAATAAGAGCAAACTGTGAAGTGGAAAGCGTGACAGTTCTGCACATTGCAATCCTCAGAGTATCTGTTTTTCTCTTGACTTTCGAGTGCAGTTCTGTTCACTAGTGTTTTTTTCATGCGCGTTTGAGTGCTTGTGACATTCCAGTATATCTTTTCGCGTGTGCAGCTCTATTTACCGAGAGTTTATAGTTCTATCACTTATTTTTCCCTGTGTTATTTCTAACATTTGGTATCAGAGCTTGTGTTTGTGTACACCTTCATCCATGTCGTCTTCGAGCTCGTCGAGAAACGTCACCACCGATGGGGGCGTTCAGAAGACCGGCGAGGGGAGCGTGCCGAAGGCGTCGGCGCAAGAGGGCAGTATCTCCCTCCCGTATCCCATGCTCACGAGGAGCAACTACACGACTTGGGCCGTGAAGATGAAGGTGTTCATGCGCGCTCAGGGCGTGTGGAACGCAATGGTGGATGAAGAGGTGAATGAGCGGCAAGATCAAATGGCGCTCGCGGCAATCTTCCTCGCGATGCCGGAAGACGTGCTGCTGCTCCTAGCTGAGAAGGAGACCGCAAAGGAGGCCTGGAACACGATGTAGACCTCTTCCATCTTTTCGCCTAGACCTCGTATCTTGCTGACGATTGTCGTCAACCTCATCGCGAAGTCATCGATCTGTTCGGTGTCCCTCATGCGCAAGTTCTCAAACTTCGCTTTTGAGGTTTTGTACAGCGCCTCCTTGGCGCGATCGGCACCGAGATGCATCACCTTGAGGTGTTCGGGCCTCCTTTGCGGTCTCCTTCTCGGCTAGGAGCAGCGGATGCCGTCTTCGCACCGTGAGGAAGATTGCGCGGCGCCATTTGATCTTGCGCTCATTCACCTCTTCATCCACCATTGCGTTCCACTGCATGCGGCGCATGAACACCTTCATCTTCACGGCCAAGTCGTGTAGTTGCTCCTCGTGAGCATGGGATCGGGGAGATCGCCTCTGCCAAGCGCCTTGACGCGCTCCGTCGCCGGTCTTCGAAGGCCCCATCGGTGGTGGCGTTTCTCGGCGAGCTCGAAGGCGACATGGATGAAGGTGTACACAAACACAAGCTCGATACCAAATGTTAGCGAGAAAAGTTAACAAGCAAAACAATCAGTTTGGATACAATAAACACCAAGGAAAAAATACCTTTGGAAGAAGAAGAAAGAAGGAATAAAAGAATGAGCATTCTTCTAGTGTCTGCTTCTTCCGTGTTCTTCTTCTTCCAAAGGTATTTTTTCCTTGGTGTTTATTGTATCCAATGTATTGTTTTGCTTGTTAACTTTTCTGGCTAACATTTGTATCGAGCTTGTGTTTGTGTACACCTTCATCCATGTCGCCTTCGAGCTCGCCGAGAAACGCCACCACCGATGGGGGCGTCGTAAGACCGGCGAGGAGCGTCAAGGCGTCGCGCCGCGAGGGCGATCTCCTCCCGTATCCCATGCTCACGAGGAGCAACTACACGACTTGGGCCGTGAAGATGAAGGTGTTCATGCGCGCTCAGGGCGTGTGGAACGCAATGGTGGATGAAGAGGTGAATGAGCGGCAAGATCAAATGGCGCTCGCGGCAATCTTCCTCGCGATGCCGGAAGACGTGCTGCTGCTCCTAGCTGAGAAGGAGACCGCAAAGGAGGCCTGGAACACCCTGAAGGTGATGCATCTCGGTGCCGATCGCGTCAAGGAGTCGCGTGTACAAAACCTCAAAAGCGAGTTTGAGAACTTGCGCATGAGGGACACCGAACAGATCGATGACTTCGCGATGAGGTTGACGACAATCGTCAGCAAGATACGAGGTCTAGGCGAAAAGATGGAAGAGGTCTACATCGTGCGGAAGTTTCTTCGTGCAATGCCTAAGAAGTTCTCTCCCGTCGTCACCACGATTGAGCAATTCGGTGATATAAAAAATATGTCGATCGAAGAGCTAATTGGGCACTTGAAGACGCAGGAAGAGGGAGAACGTCGCTACGACAACAACGACGGAGACGAGGAGCACTTGCTCCTGACGCGCGCAGAGTGGGAGGCCCGATCGTCGAAGCGTGAAGGTGAAGACTCCTCAGGTGGTTTTGGTGGCGGCGGTGGACGTCGATACGGACGAATTGACAAGGCAAAAGTAAGGTGTTTTAATTGTAACGATTATGGACACTTTGCTTCAGAATGCCAGAAGCCCAACAAGAGGGAGAAAGCGCAGGCATATCTCATCGAGGCGGATGCCGACGAAGAACCGGCGTTACTTTGAGGCTTGGTGAAAAAGTACTCAAATAACGACAACAAGATTAAGGGGGTGATTGTTGGGTTTAATCTTGTTATCTAATGTTTATTTGTGTTTGCATGGCACGTTTAGTCGTATAAGTTAAGTGACGTGCGTGTATTAGTCTTCAAACTTGAGTGTGTAAGTATGCAGAGGGGAGCCCGAGTCTTATGATAGATCTGGAGAAAGAAGCGGACACAGTTAGTTGAGGAGGCCTGCGGACGTGCGCGCATCTGGAGCTCATGTATACGCGCAGGAATAGCTCAAAGAGTTCTGTATGCATGCATGGCCTTCTCTCTCTTGCATGCAGTGGTTGTAAAGTTGTTAGTCTCCTTCTCTCTCTTGCATGCAGAGTGTGGGTGTATATGTGTGGCTAAGTCAGTGCGCAGACTAAAAGGTGTCGCATTTATTGTTGCATGCATCCAACAGCTTGCATACAAGCTCCTTTTAAATAAGAGCAAACTGTGAAGTGGAAAGCGTGACAGTTCTACACATTGCAATCCTCAGAGTATCTTTTTTTCTCTTGACTTTCGAGTGCAGTTCTGTTCACCAGTGTTTTTTTCATGCGCGTTTGAGTGCTTGTGACATTCCAGTATATCTTTTCGCGTGTGCAGCTCTATTTACCGAGAGTTTATAGTTCTATCACTTATTTTTCCCTGTGTTATTTCTAACAAACACAACCGCCGCGACAACCGCACGTACCGAGATGGCCGCAGGTCGTTCAAATGCATCGGAGCTCTCCACGGCCGGCAGTGGCACCGATTAGGGAAGAGGTGAAAGTGAAACCGCAGCGGCAGAAGATGCCGCAACCGCAAACATCAGGGAGGCCCCCCTCGCCCGCCAGGGTTGATTGCCCGTACTGCGGCGCAAGCACGCCCACCACCAACCGCGCCACCAGGTCATTCCGGTGCATGAGCTGCCGACGGAGCCCGATGGACAGCCGGCCTTGGGAGTCCGACGACGAGGACAGGACGACGGCTACTACAATGATTCAGGGAGTGGACTACAGGTACCAGCCATACGTTGTTTCGGTGCAGCGAGGCATTAATTCTGGGGTTTATTTATGTGCAAATAGTACTGCTTTGTTTAAGTCTTGTTGGTCTTAAGCAGACAAATTTTCTGTCCAATTGTTTCACCACTAGCTAGTGCTCGGGGGCAAGCCGGTAAGCCTGCAGTCATCTCAAATTTTATAAGTACCATCGAAAATCAACTAACTGTATAAATACCATTGAATTCATGTAAACTTCTAAAAATGTCATTATATTTAGTACCACTCTAACACGGTAAAAGAGTTTTGACTATACCAAATTGACCATTTTACCCTTTCACATGAACTCAATTTTCAGCACAATACCCTTCCTTCATCGTAGACACTCATTCCGTCGAGCAAAGTTGTGAGCATGTGACATCCCATTTTCAAACGACAAATAGTGCTACCATTTGGTTTTTGATTTTTTTTATTTGTTCAACTTTCGTTTGCCACTTGAATTCTAAAATTCCGAGCTCTCTTTAAGCTCAGGTTTGTGTTTCAAACCTACTTTCAAATCCCAACTTCGAAAATTCGAACCAAATTCGAATTTTTCAGATTTTGGACCCCTCTCAAAATCTTGCCCCTCATTTTTTGGCCAGCCTTTTCAATTTCAGCCTACTTATTTTTCTCCCCTCCCTTTTTCTTTCTCCCCACTCCCGGGCCGAATCCATTTCCTCGGCCTAGCCTTTTCCCCATTTTCTTTTCCCCTCTCGGCCCGACAACGCCCCGGCCCACCTCAGCTTTCCCAACCCACGGCCCGCTCGCCCGATCCCTCTCCCTTATCCCCATCGCCTCGGCCGATCCGCCCCCTCCCCTGCTCATCCTCAGATGCGCCGCCTCCGCCCGGCTCCTCTCTGCCGCCCGGCCCGGCCTCCGCCTTCTCCTTTGGCTCGGCTCGGCCCATCTTCTCCACAGATGCGCCGCCCCACCTCCACCTACTCGCCTGCTCCTCCGCCCGCACCTCTGCCGCTCTGCCCCCACCGCATGTCACCTCCACCACCTGTCGCCTGCCGCCGTGATGTAGCCCTTCGTCCTCGCTACACGACTCCGCCCGGTCCAAGCCATGCGCCGCCCGGTCCGTCGCTCGCCCCGCCTGTAGCGCCGTCTCGTCATCCCCCGCGCCCACTCCGCACCCATACCGCGTCCCCTCCGCGCCATGGCCACCCATACCACCGACGCCCATGCCGCCAGATCCGCCGACATCATCATCTCCATCGGCTCCCTTCCCCTCCCAGCTATAAATAGCCCTGGCGCCCTCTGCCTCTCCCTCGTCTCCTCCTCTCTCAGGTAAGCGCCTCCAAAGAGCTCCTCCCGATTCAGCCTCTCCCCCTCCGGCCGAAGCCCCTTCTGCCTTCGGTGCGCCCCCGTCGACGCCTCAGGCCCAATCGCCGGCGCTGGAGCGCCGCGGCGACTCCCCCGTGCCACTAAGGATCGCCGCCACCAAGCTCCTCCCCGCGCCGCCCTCGACTCCGACCTCCTTCGGTGCTTCCCTGCCCCGTCAAACCCTCGGTGAGCCTCTCCTCCACCTCCCCTGGCTCTCTCTCTTTCCCCCTGATCCTCCCCTCTTCGGTTGCCATCACCACCATTTGGCCCCAGTGCCCGACCACCCCGGCCAACGCCAGCCCCTCCCCGACCCCATTCCTACCGCACCACCACCTCTCCTGGCCTCCTTCCTCCACCGGTAGCACATTTTGCTAGCCCCGCCGTCTCCCCGGCCGTTGATCGCCGTCAGCAGCCGCCTGTGCCCCTGCTTCCCGGTCCGACCGCCGCCTCACCAGTCGACCGCCCCAAAGCCCTCTCCCCGCTTTACGTGGCTAAGCACCCCGTGCTCCTCTACTCGCCGTGCTGTCTACTCAGTGCCCGAAGCCCCTTCTACCCTGCTATCTCCCCCCTATCGATTGTTGTAGGACCGGAAAGGCGAGTAGAGGGGGGTGAATAGACGTTTTCTTAATTTTTACCTTAATCAAATTCAACACGGACTTTTCTCCAATAGCTATGAAAGGTAAGAAGATCAGTAAATGCACAGTGAAAGCCTTGTGCTGAATCCGATTTACCCCTCAAGCAAAAGACCCAAAATAAGGAGATCCAACTCACTCGGGCGGTCAGACCGATGGCCAACTGGCGGTCTGATTGCTTGGCGGTTTGACCGCCATTGTGTAACCAATCGACCCGTACGACCGTAAAACAAGTGCGCATGTACCAAACCAAAACGAAAATTGGTCTAACTTTTGATCTACATGATGAAACTTGACCAAATTTGAAGCACACATTCCTAGGGATATCTGGAATCTATTCCAAGCAGCGATCGTCCAGATCTACGTCGAAGTTTTGACCTTTCTCTATTTTTCTGAAGAAGGGTTTAAAACCGAGCAAAACGAAAAACTTGATCCAAATCTTGCACGTGGGAGATTGATGATCTAGATGATCCTAGGAGAATTCCCACACATCATAGCAAGGTAAAAGAGGTCAAGAAATCAACCAAAAACAACCGTATCAAGAAAGCACCAAAAATCATCAAAAGAGAAGGCAAAAACACAAGGAGACTCGTCTTTGAAGAATCATTCATAGATTGATTAATGGTGTTTGCTGGTTACAACCTCTCCCTCAAGGAGGACAAGAACTCAATCCATGAGCACACACCCAACACATCTCTCTAAAGCCTAAGCATCACCTCTCCTCTCTAAACCCTAAAACCAACTAGGTTTTTCCTAATGAAGTGCTTGAGGGCTGTTTACAGCAGACCCTCATATATATAGTGAGGCCTAGTCTTCTAGAAGATTTCACTTAATGGGCTCCCGTTAAGGCCCAATACAACGGGACACATATGCACACAATCTGAAACGCCGTCTTCATCTTCGATTGACCTAAACCGCTTCTCCAAGCGCCGCGGTTTAGTCAAGATTCACAAAGGCGGTATTTGGTGAAATTACCAAAATACCCTTTCTTGATCCTTCTCAATGGACCAAGTCCAATCCAGTCAAAGCAATCGCCTGCTTCACCACGTGTAGGTTGATCAGCGACTCTCATCATGTCGGCAAGTCTCTCCCGTCCGAATGCCATCGGAACCTGCAAAGCACTTGCACCAACCCCCACGCCGCTTGATCCAACCAGCTGCAACAAACTGCCCGTTCGATCCATCTTGTCTATTCTGCGCCATGCTTGAGTCACACGATCTCACCCGGCATCCATCATCGTTCTGGACCTCAGCTCTCCAAGCTTAGTCCCGATCTTCCTCGCTGTTGACCGTCGTTGACCTGCAAGCCACCTGCACAGCAATAGACCAAGAAATCATCTCCGGGAACAAGTTCTTCTCAACTTGACCCACGTTAGCTCAAAACATGCAATATGTAACACACAAGCCAACATAAACATGCATATGACCTATCCCAAAAACAAAACCCCAATTATATCAATGTTCAGCACAGAACCGGTCAGACTGCCCACCTTGGCCGGTCTGACCGCCCTTCTTGCCGGTCAGACCGCTAAGCCTTAGCCAGTTGGACCGCCCGCAAGGGACTTAGCCAAAATTTCATCCTTAAAATCCAAGAGCTCTCTGGAAATTTCAAATGAATATATCTTTTGACTAGAAGCTCCAAAAAATATGAGACCAAGTGTAGGAGACTCCCCGCTCTTGCATACACCCTCTATTTTTGGCCTAGCTCTAATCTCACCCAAAAGTCCTAGCCGGTCAGACCGCCGCTCAGAGCCGGTCTGACCGCCGGCCTCTTCGTCCTGACCAGTCGGACTACCCCACGGCCGGATCGACCACCGAGAGACGTGACCTTGAAACTTACCCGAAAACGCGAGATTCGGCAAACCAACAACGCCATTGCCAATTGACTCATCATCCTAAGATCATGCATATATCCCCATGATATCCACAATCTCCCCCTTGATGAACACATTGGCAATCTCACAGAAAATGTAAGTTTGTGTTTTGAAAGTAAAATACTCGCAGTTTTTGCACAAAGGCACAACTTGGTCCAAAAGCAAGATAATGCCTAGGAAATGACCAAGCTAGCTTCAGAACAGCATAGGCAAGTGAGATAAGGCAAAGAGAGCACAAAAAGTTTTAATTTCCAGAGAATAACAAAAAATCTTACTTAGGTCCATATGAAAGAACAATTGTTCTATTTGACCTTTGATCATTGTGAGTCTTCTAGAATTGCAAATCAAAATCAGAAAGGCAATAAGATCAAGAGAATGCAATTGAGATGCTCCCACTCACTATGATCATAAATTTCTAGAAAAAGCATTTTCTCCCTATGACTCCAAAAAGATCTAGAACGACATTTTTACCAATCTTTCTCCCACTTTGACAATGAATTCATCAAGGTGCATGGAAGAAGATAAAGCATGAAGGAATGGCTGTAGTTTTTCAAAAAAAAATTATTTTTGAACTTTAGCAAAAGGAGCCATGAAGATTATCCATGAAGACAATACAAGTATTACACCAAGCCATATGATGTGAAGAAGCTATGTTCAATCATGGGAAAACATGTACAGCAAAGCTAAGACCAAAATAGCAATAACCTGAGATTGAATGAACTAATAGCATGACAAGTTCTCAAAATCATAGTTTCACTAAAGGTATCCAAAAATAAGTCAAGCCATGTCTAAAAGTAATTTGTTCAATTTTGAGCATTATGAGTTCAATTATGAAGCAATTTGTTCAAGCATTTATCACTTTGAGCATTTTGCTAAAAATGATTGATTTTATCTTAGTAAAGCAAGTCCTGGACTAGGAGCCATCCACGACTGCCTCCTAAGCTTCAACCAATTGACATTTTTATTTTCTTAGCATTGTACTAGATCTCAAGCCTTGCCATGACCATCTCAAGCATGAAGCTTAAAAGAGTGGTCTAGGTCATTCAAAACTCTCCCTGAGTTCATGCCTAGTGCAATGGCAAGCAGTCTCACGAGCAAGAATTGGCTCATTTTTTATTTGCTTGACTTAAGAGTTAACATAGCTCAATATTTAGCTCAAAATAAGTTCAAGACTCAATTTAACCTCTATGACATGGCATGAATCATGAGAGGATCACTATAGCAAAACTAGTCACAAGATCCAACAAGACATGTTTTGATTTAATTTGCTCACAGATAATAAAGCTAGTATGGCAAAAGCTAAGCTAAACAAGAAAAGCCATAAAAGAATTCTAGCATACTAGCACAGAACATGCATGGTATAAAGTATAAAAACAAGTCATACAAGGATAATAATCAAAGCTCCACAAGTTTATATTACAATGCAGGATGTTTGAATTGTAAAATGTATTATGATACAATGAATGCAAAAAGAGCAAACTCCCCCTCAAAACAGGCCAAGAGGACTAACAACCCCTAACTCTCCCCGCAAAGTAGCAAAACGAGAAGAATCAAGAGCTTTAGTGAAAATATCCGCAACCTACTGCTCAGACTCAACAAAGTGAAGCACAACATCACCCTTCTCAACATGGTCTCTAAGGAAATGATATCGAATGTCAATGTGCTTAGACCTAGAATGTTGCACTGGGTTTTTGGCAATGTTTATGGCAGAAGTGTTATCACAGAAAAGAGGAACACTACCAAAAAATAACCCATAGTCCCGAAGAGTAGATAATATCCAGAGAACCTGAGAGCAACTACTGGCTGCAGCTACATACTCGGCCTCGACTGTGGATTGTGCAATAGAAGACTGTTTTCTAGAAGACCAAGAGATAAGAGATGTGCCTAAGAAATGACAAGTGCCATAAGTACTCTTTCTATCCACTCTACACCCCGCAAAATCAGCATCAGAAAAAGCCCGAATAGAGAGAGCAGAAGAAGAATAATACCAGAGTCCAAAGTCAAGAGTATCTTGGAGGTACCTGAAGATGCGACGTACTGCTTGACGATGAGAGGCACTAGGAGAAGCCTGAAAGCGAGCGCACAGATATACTGCAAATTGTATGTCCAGCCTCGACGCAGTGAGGTAGAGGAGGGAGCCGATCATGCTACGGTACTCCTTCTGGTCCACGGGCTCTCCATCCTCATCAGGGTCCAGCACGGTGGTTGTGGCAATGGGAGTTGATATTGGTCTACTGCTTCCCATGTCGAAGCGCCGAAGAAGGTCCTTTGTGTATTTGCTTTGGTGAATGAAGGTGTCTTCTTTCAGTTGCTTGACTTGAAGACCAACAAAGAAGGTCAATTCTCTCATCATGCTCATCTCGAACTCCCTGCTCATAGAATATGAAAATCTGGATACCAAAGCATGAGAGGAACCACCTAATATGATATCATCCACATAAATCTGAACCAATAATAAATCACTGCCATGCCTGAGAGTGAACAAAGTTTTATCAACCATTCCCATTTTGAAATCATTTTTAAGCAGGAAACTCTTAAGCCTGTCATACCATGCTCTAGGGGCTTGTTTCAATCCATACAAGGCTTTAGAGAGTTTGAAAACATGATTAGGGAATTTAAGATTTTTAAAACCAGGTGGTTGCTTGACATAGACCTCTTCTTTTATGAAACCATTTAAGAAAGCACTTTTAACATCCATTTGATAAAGCTTAAAACCCTCAGATGTTGCAAATGCTAGTAAAATACAAATGGCTTCTAATCTAGCTACAGGAGCAAAGGTCTCTTTAAAGTCTAAGCCTTCTACCTGGGAATGTTCTTGAGCTACAAGTCTAGCCTCATTGCGAACTACCAACCCATCCTCACTTTGCTTATTTTTTAAAACCCATCTTGTTCCAATTATATTATGATTAGGTGGAGGTTCAACTAAAGTCAAAACTTTGTTTCTTTCAAAATTTTCAAGTTCTTCATGCATGGCATTGACCCAAGAGGCATCAGATAAAGTATTGGTGATATCTCGGGGTTCAAAAGAAGCGATAAAAGCAGAATGTGTATGAGAGTCAGGAGAAATAAACCTGGAGCGAGTGACTCGCTCATGAAGATCCCCAATCATCTGCTCAAGTGGATGTCGTCGCTGAATGTGAAGAGGAGCTCCTGGTGCAGAAATGGCCTCTACCTCATGAGCTGTGGAGGTAGGAGCAGAGCCACTCAGATCGTCGAGGAAGATAGGAGGAGGCTGCTTAGCTGAAGCTGGAGTAGTGGAAGCAGGCTCTCCAACTATCTCAGATGTGACTGGAGGATGGATTGGGTCCTCATCCTCAGAGTCATCATCGACGAAGATACTTTCTCGAATTTCAGGAACCTGTGTACCTGCAGCATCGGGTCTTGTACCAGGACTAGCCTCATCAAAAGTGACTTCGCAAGTCTCAACAATTTTGTTAGTGTCAAAATTAAATACACGATAGCCACGAGAATGAGTATGATATCTAAGAAATATGCCATCGGAACATCTAGATTCAAATTTATCAAGGTTGTCATGTTTAAGAATGAAACACTTGCAACCAAAAATCTTGAAGTGAGAGACTTTGGGCTTATGACCAAATCTAAGCTCAAAAGAAGTCTTGCCAATCACAGATATCAAGAAAACCCTATTAGAGATATAACAAGCAGTAGAGATCGCCTCAGCCCAAAACCTCCTAGGTGTGGAATGCTCATCTAACATGGTCCGAGCCATCTCTACAAGGCTCCTGTTCTTCCTCTCTACAACACCATTCTGCTGGGGAACTCTAGGAGAAGAGAACTAGTGCTCAATTCCCCTATCAGTGCAGAAGGTAGCAAAGGAAGAATTCTTGAATTATATCCCATTGTCACTCCTAATGGCTCTCAAGGCTCCAAAAAGATCAACAGTAAGTCTAAAGACCAATTATCTAAAGAAGCCAAATGCCTCGTCCTTAGAAACCAGAAAATAAATACATGAATACCTGGAGAAATCATCCACAATCACCAGCGCATACCATTTCCCCCCGGCTGACTGAACTCGAGAAGGACCAACAGTGTCTATGTGCAGAAGCTGTCCTGGTCCATCAGTCATCACTAAGGTAAGAGGTGGATGAGAAGCAGAAACCATCTTACCATGTCTACAGGGTGAGCACACAAGATCTCTAACAGCCTTTAGCCTAGGCAAACCTCTAATTAAATCCTTGCAACTGACCCTAGACAAGTGATCAAAGCCTATATACCCAAGTCTACGATGCCACAAAATAAGATCATGAGAATCAGAAGCTACAAGACATCTAGGACTGGAAGCAGAGGAAATACTGAAATCAACACAAAAGATCCTCTCAAACCTAGAGATCTCAAAGACAAGCTCACCCGAGTAATCTAGAACTCTACACTCACCACTTTTAAACCTAACTTCTAGACCCTCATCAAGCAGCTGAGAAACAGATAGCAGATTATACCTCAGTTTACTTACCAAAGCGACGTCCTTAAGCATGAACTTGTTGTTGACGCGCATAGTGCCCTTGGCTGTCACGGTCCCGGGAAAAGCATCTCCAAAGGTAATCAATTCAATGTCGGATGCACGTGTGAGGGAGGAAAACCATCTAGAATCTCCAATCATATGTCGAGAACACCCGAAGTCAACATGCCATATGTCCTCCTTCCTCGCACGACGGACTTAAAAAGCACAAACAGGAAACATATGTGCCTCAGTACTGGGGTTAGTGATAAGAGACCTGGGAATCCAGTACTGAGTCACACGATGCCTGGGAACAACAGTAGAAGCAGCAGTAAAATATTTATGAACAAAATCATAAGAATGCACACGAGAACCACCTAGACCTCTCCAAAACGAGCTACCAAAAGATCGGTACTCCCCCAGTCTAGATGCTACCCGTGGTTTCTCCTCACAATATCCTAAACCAGAACGCTGCCTAGACCCACCAAAAGAGTCAAAGAAGTCCTCTACGAACCTAGTCCTATGTCAAGCAGGAAGGACATGCTGCCTGGCTCTAGAGACTATAGCAGGTGAAGGAACTCCTCTAATGGTTATCAAAGCACTCATCATCTCCTTTCTCTCAGTCTTGGCTCTACGGAAGCAGAACTCAACAATATGGCCATCTTTCTTGCAGAAGGTGCAATGATACTTGACCTTTTGAGGGGTCTGACCTGAAGAAGCAGAAGCACCTATCTTGCTAGACAGAGTTTGGGCAAAACCTACAGATCTAAAGACAACCTTAGATGGCTCAGGGGGTTCTACCTCAAACAGGCCACTCTCAACAACTTTCACAATATTAGGTGAATGGTTCTTAGAATGCTCTAGGGAATTAAAAACTAGGCCACTATTCTTCACACTCACTTTAGATTGGTCAAGAATCATGTTGAGGTTCTTCTCCCACTAGCAAATCTCTCGAGAGTCACTTTGAGGTAATCGTTCTCTTTGGCTAGATTACCACATATAGCACACTCTCTTGACTTGATTGCCTCATCATACTTACTCTCAAGTGAATCACAAATATCATCAGGATTAATGGATTTGAGCCTAACAACTTCTAGGTTCAAGTTATCAATCATAGTGTCCTGTTTCTTAATCAATTTAGCTTGCTTATGCAGTTTCTGTTCAGCAAGAATCAAAGCGCGTTTCATATCAGCAAGTGAATGACATACCTCATCGGGATCACTGAAAGGATCGTCGTCGTTGGAGGAGTCGATGTCGTGGCTGTCCCCGGCCATGAAACACATGCCGGTGAAGTCCTGAGCCTTCATCTTGCCACGGGAGTCATCCCCCGTCTCCGAGTCCACATCGCTCATGTTAACATTCTCAAGAGCGGCTAGGACCCGGCTGACGAACTTGTGATAGTTTGTCTTCTTGGGTTTCGCATCCCTAGCTTGAGGACACCTCCGAGAGTCCTTCTCCTCCTTGCCTTTCAGCTTGGGGCACCTGGAGCGAATGTGGTTTGGCTCACCATACTCAAAGCACGTGACAGGGCCACCTCTCCTTCTGTTCCTCACCTTGTTGTAAACTCTCGAGAATTTGGTGGATATGAGGGCTAAATCATCCTCAGGTAGTTTCTCTAGTTGCTCATCGCTCAAAGAATGCAAAGCTGATAAAGAAAAACCAGATGAGCTAAAATCCAAAGAATCAGATGACTATCCTTAGATGGGTCGACCACTAAAGCCATCGACTCTGTCTTGGGGAGACGCGAGATGAAATCAATCTAATGCGTCCTCAACCTCGAGTATAGCTTATCCATAGTAAGCTCACTCATGACAGTGTTGTCATTGATGGATGTGATCTTCATTCCCCAGACCTTCACATCAAGAGCACTCAAAAGCTGGCGTGCGTTCTCAGACTCAGAGAAAACAAGGTCAACAGCGCGAAGATCATGAATAATCTTAGAAAACCTTCCCCACAGCTCATCAAAATACTCACCAGGCCTTTGCTCGATCTTGGAGTATATTTTCTTGAGCTGGTTCTGTCTCACTTCCTTGATCGCAGTGGAGCCCTTGTGATAATCACAGAGAGTCCACCAGATCTCATGAGCAGACCTCAAATGAGCAATACGCTCAAACTCAGATCAGCTAAGGCCTTGGATTAGAAAGTTTCGAGCCTTGCTATTGGCCTCCACATCTGGAGTGATCACATCGTCATCGGTTGGCACGACGTAAGGATTTTTGAATTTAAGCCAAATTGCGTGCCCTTGAGCCTCGATGTAGGCCTGCATGCGTGCCTTCCAGTAAACAAAATCAACTCCATCGAAAATATGTGGTTTGGTCGAATACTTGTCAGTCGCCATGGCTCCAAAGACCGATTAAGATCTATGAGAAGAGCTAACCGGGCTCTGATACCACTTGTAGGACCGGAAAGACGACTAGAGGGGGTGAATAGACGCTTTCTTAATTTTTACCTTAATCAAATTCAACACAAACTTTTCTATAATAGCTATGAAAGGTAAGAAGATCAGTAAATACACAGTGGAAGCCTTGTGCTGAATCCGATTAACCCCTCAAGCAACAGACCCAAAATAAGGAGATCCAACTCACTCGGGCGGTCAAACCGATGGCCAACTGGCGGTCTGATTGCTTGGCGGTTTGACCGCTATTATGTAACCGGTCTGACCGGCCCTGACCAGAAACAGTGCAGACAGCCCGAAACCAAAACGAAAATCGGTCTAACTTTTGATATACAAGATGAAACTTGACCAAATTTGAAGCACACCTTCCTAGGGATATCTGGAATCTATTCCAAGCAGTGATTGTCCAGATCTACATCGAAGTTTTGACCTTTCTCTGTTTTTCCGAAGAAGGGTTTAAAACCGAGCAAAACAAAAAACTTGATCCAAATCTTGCTCATGGGTGATTGATGATCTAGATGATCCTAGGAGAATTCCTACACATCATAGCAAGGTAAAAGAGGTCAAGAAATCAACCAAAAACAACTGTATCAAGAAAGCACCAAAAATTATCAAAAGAGAAGAAAAAACACAAGGAGACTCGTCTTTGAACAATCATCCAAAGATTGATTCATGGTGTTTGCTGGTTACAGCCTCTCCCTCAAGGAGGACAATAACTCAATCCATGAGAACACACCCAACACATCTCTCTAAAGCCTAAGCATCACCTCTCCTCTCTAAACCCTAAAACCAACTAGGTTTATCCTAATGAAGTGCTTGAGGGCTGTTTACAGCAGACCCTCATATATATAGTGAGGCCTAGTCTCCTAGAAGTTTCACTTAATGGGCTCCCGTTAAGGCCCAATACAACGGGACACATACGCACGCAATCTGAAGCGCCGTCTTCATCTTCGATTGACCTAAACCGCTTCTCCAAGTGCCGCGGTTTAGTCAAGATTCACAAAGGCGGTATTTGGTAAAATTACCAAAATACCCTTTCTTAATCCTTCTCAATGGACCGAGTCCAATCCAGATGAAGCAATCGCCTGCTTCGCCATGTGTAGGTTGATCAGCGGCTCTCATCATGTTGGCAAGTCTCTCCCGTCCGAATCCCATCGGAACCTCCAAGGCACTTGCACCGACCCCCGCGCCGCTTGATCCAACCAGCTGCAACAAACTGCCCGTTCGATCCATCTTGTCCATTCTGCGCCATGCTTGAGTCACACGACCTCACCCGGCATCCGTGATCGTTCTGGACCTCAGCTCTCCAAGCTTAGTCCCGATCCTCCTCGTCGTTGACCTGGAAGCCACCTGCACAGCAATAGACCAAGAAATCGTCTCCGGGAACAAGTTCTTCACAACTTGACCCACGTTAGACAAAACATGCAATATGCAACACATAAGCCAAGATAAACATGCATATGACCTATCCCAAAAACAAAACCCCAATTATATCAATGTTCAAAGATAGAACCGGTCGATCGCACACCTTGGCGGCTTGATCGCTTCTTCTGCTTGGCCGATCGCTAGGCCTTAGCCGGTCGGACCGTCCGCATGGGACTTAGCCAAAATTTCATCCTTGAAATCCAAGAGCTCTCTGGAAATTTCAAACGAATATATCTTTTGACTGGAAGCTCCAAAAAATATAGGACCAAGTGTAGGAGACTCCCCTCTCTTGCCTACACCCTCTATTTTTGGCCTAGCTCCAAACTCACCTAAAATTCCTGGTCGGTTGGACCGCCGAGTCGGCTCGACCTTGACCTCTTCTACCGACGGTCGGACTACCCTACGGCCGGTCTGACCGCCACTCTGGCTGGTCTGACCGCCCGAGACTTGATAGCCTTGAAACTTACACGAAAACGCGTGATTCGGCAAACCAACAACGCCATTGCCAATTGACTCATCATCCTAAGATCATGCATATATCCCCATGATATCCACAATTGTCCTCTCCCTGTGACCGAAGGCCCCATGCATAGTGGCAGTGAGTGTCGATCAGTAGCATTGAGCTTCAGTATCAGTGATTGTTGATTGTTGTGATTGTTGGCCTCACCAGTACCGGTTGTTGATCAATGGTTGTCGTGGCAATTGATTTTGGTTCATGATCATCGGTGAAAATGTTGTTGACATTGAGTAAAGGATATTGTTCTTTATACTGATTGAGCATTGATTTGTCTGTAATTATTACGCCAAAGACGTGATTGTGGATTGTGAATGTTGTCTGTGGTTTGTCGTTTCCCATATCAGTATTTTGGCAGTGGAATATTGTCGACTATATTATTTGTGTCCAGTATTTTGAAACCCTGTTCGTTCTAGCGATTGTATATTATGTGTTCTAACATTTTGAAATCTTACATTTGGAACCCTATTGTAATTTGGCGATTGATTGAACTCTCTTAATAATAATTGCTATGACAAATGAGGATTTTGATATGTCTTTTGAACCCCTGATTAGTATTATGCAAATGTGTATTGGTGCTTCAAGTCAATAATTTGTTTGGTCTAGTGATTGAAAGCTGTATGATTGATGTAGCAGTAGATTGAGTACTGGCATTTGGAATTTCTGTCAATTAAGTTTTTGTGTTGTTGAACTTGCAATCATTTATTCTTCATGATGCGGACATCCTTAGCTATGTTGTTTCATATAATATTTTCAATTCATTAAATACCTCAGAACAACATGAGCTTACTAAGAGAGTTGAAAAACAAGAGAAGCTTATCCAACAGATTGGAAGATTCAATAATGTACGGAGATGAAGGATATGAGCCTGTTTTTGAAGAAAGGCCGTCACAATGGAGGAGAAGCTCGTGGGAGACAAGCAAGGGGAGAGAAGCCCAAGAATCCAAGTCAAATTCGAAACTTCCACAAGCCCAACCAAATTCAAATTCGGAATCAACTCCGAATTCAATTCGGATTCGGAATCAGCCTCAAATTCGGATTCGGAATCAACAGGACAGTCCGGAGTAAAAAGGTGATAACTTTCTCATACGAAGTCGGATTTGAGTGTTTTTAGGCTTGTTGGAAAGCTAACTTCAAGTCCGATCCAACGGATCCTCCCTCAATCCGAAATTCATCCTGTATCAAAAGATATGACCAAAACAATATAACAATTGTAAAATTAGAGTTTCCTTTTTGTTTTAGATTGAGTCGGAATAGGAGTAGGAGTTTAATTCCGAATTAGAATAGGAGTAGGGCCTCTTGGCCAGCCATGAGGAGGAGTAGGGGCACTATATATTGAGGGGTAGACCCCCATTGTAACTTCAGACCACGTTTAATATATTTTCAAAGCTTTTGCTTGATTCTCCTGTTGTGCTTATAGCCAAAACAGAGGGAATTGAGCATTGAGAATAAGGGGTTGTTCTTGCTTTTCCGCTGGGAATTGAGGGTTCGACGATCTTCGCCAGGTCACGAGGATCCAATCAAGTGTGTGTTTGGGCGAATTTCCATAGAGTTGCAAGTCCGCATTGGCGCGGGGATCACCGGTGGTTCGTCAGATACACAAGTTATCGAGAGGTTCTACGTCGAGAAGATCGGGCACCCGCATCGTGGTATCGAGTCTGCTGACTCGGTAGGATCTTTATCCAGTTATCTAATATTTTTTTCCCTATACACGAAAAAGTCATACAAAAAAAATTCTTTCAGCCGTAGTATTTAATTTGTTATTCTAGTGAGTTTTGTTAAGTTTTTGTCCATTAGAATCAAGTTTAGTTTGCTGATCTTGAATTCTTTTGCATTGCTTTTTATTTGAGCCTAGTTTGATTTTTTGGTCGTGTTTATAAAAAAATAACACAAAAAAAAGAAGTGAGACATCAATTTATCCTTTGTGAAACTTTCAATCCGTTGCCAATCGTTGCTGAGGGCTGCATATTAATACTTTTTTCTTGCAATTGTTCAAAGATCAAAAGGTGGGAAAGAATTTTTGCTCATTTTTGGTAAAACAAGAATTTTGGCAATAGTTAAAAAAAAGGAAGGAAAAAGAGAAGAAAAAAAAGGAAGGAAAAAGAGAAGAGAAGAAAAAAGAAAAAAGAGAAAAAAAGGAAGAGAAAAAGAAAAGAGAAAAAGAAAAGAGAAAAGGAAAAAGAAAGTGCATAGCCGAACCATAAACTTGAGCGAAAATCCCCACTCATTCTTGATTCAATTGTTAGAATATCAATATTTTGTGCAATCTTGTGCTCTAGTTTCATTATTTGCAACTAGCTAGCGTCTTTCTATAACTTGTGCAATACGAGCTATTTTGTTCTTCACTTATATCTTACATAGCTCATTCCTTGATTGCACTAAGTTCCAATATCTTTGCGTGTGAGTTGTTTTGATTTTCACTTATATATTTGTGATCGGCAACTAGGCATTGAATTCTAGTTTGGATATTTACTTAGCCTTACAATACCTAAAATTTTCAAATTAAGTAAGTATCCATACCAAACTCCACAAAACACCCGTTGTCGTTCTTTGACTTGCTCTTGAAATTCGCTCACACATCACCTTGTGGTTCCTGCTGCTCTGAAGTGTAAGTATTGTTGATCTTAATTCCTTTCGTAATGGTAAAGAAACTTCACCTTGTTAGGATTGTGAGTTGAGTGACCTCTACATATACACATACACCTACATATATATTCTTTGCTTTGCTGCTAACAATGGCAGATCATGAGTATACGTATCTTCCCTTCTATGGTATTAATGATCCAGAGGAGTATCTTGAGTGGGTACAAGACATGGAGTTCGAGCTTGAATCCCATAAGTTCGAATCAGAAGCCAAGGAAGTGAGAGTGGCCACTTTGTTTTTTACAGACTATGCCTCTGGTTGGTGGCAACAACTAGGTGGAAAACGATTCATTACATCTTGGTTCTGTTTAAAAAGCGTCATGAGAAGAGAATTTGTTCCATCCTATTATGAGCGGGAACTACTACGCCACGTGGAGATCATTACACAAGGATGCAAAGTTGTCCAAGATTACTATATTGAGTTGAATCATGCAATGCGTCGTGCCAATATCACTAGTGCATATCAATAAAAGACATACTTCAAAGCAGGCTTGAATTATCATATCGTTGCTGCACTTCAAGATGAATATTTTCGTAGTCTGCAAGATCTTGTAAAATATGCTATGAAGGCAGAAAAGAGACTTAAACGCATACAAGCACATCAATTAAATCTGCGCCGACTCTTTAGTTCTAATTCATCCACTGGTGTGTCACTTGAGAAGAAGATCGAGAATGAGAATTTTTCTTCGACCGAAGTGATGAGTAGTGCTGCCCCGTCACAACCCGCAACACGTGAGGAGGTCGTGGTTGGTGGTAGTTGTGCCCTTGCTGGCCCACGGTCTTACAAGGATGAGATGTATCAAAACCCATGTGAGAATGAGAGCTTCATAGCCAAATTGAGTGAGAGTGATAAAAAGAGTGAGCTGTGTGAGTCCACCATATGCGAGGTTGAGAGCATCCCAATTGAGAGTGTGAGAGATACACCAAAAGAAAAGAGAGAGATAGATGATAGGACAAGTAAGATTATTTTTGAACCTAACAACTTACCCTCGATTTCTAGTGTTGTATCACACATTGTGCAGGTGGACCAAGCAAATAAGGAGTTGGACATTCAAGAGCCCTCACCATTGGAAGAGAAAGATGAAGATATAACCATGGTTGGGGAGGGAATACATGATACCCTGTGGTTACATGATGACATTACAATACCCGCGGCACCTACAGTTGTTATACCCTGTGGTTACATGATGACATTACAATACCCGCGGCACCTACAACAACTGAGGATGACGATCAAGGTAACACTATTTGTACTAAATCGATAGATCATCAAGACAAGGTGCGTGAAACTGAGAACTCCATTATTCCTTTGATGATTCTAAGTTCTAAATTTGATATACTTAATTTGCATAATATGGAATTGATTACTCATACAGAAGTTCTTACTAGAATATCCCTTAATGATTCTTTGTGTCATATCATATTCGATAAACCAAAAGAGGTAGTTAGTATTTTTAAGAAGGTTATTGAAATTTCACATTTAAGATCACTAGTAAATAGCTACGTACACACATATAAATTCAATTTGATCGGAGATTTTGGTGTAGACAATAACATGTTTCAAGTTTATCGAATATGCATTACCGGTGATAATCTTGTTGATTTAAAATTACATGTTTTGCGCAAACCATCTATTGAGCAATATCACAGTCTCTTTAAGAGGGGTTTAAATAAAAGTGTCTATTGTTTAGAACGCAATATGATGCCTACTTGTTTATCTCTTAAATGTATAACTAATCAGAGTAGTGCAGTTGAAGCAGGGAATGATATCAATTTGTTTTCACCCACTTTAGTTGACTTTGATATTGGGAAGGTTAAATTTTATCATATGAGTCAGTTGTGCAATTTGAAATATAATTTTGAGCTATCGATTGTGCAAAACAACAAGAATAACACAACAATTGATTCATACATATATCATGTATATACGTTGTTCTCTTTGTTTAATACATGTTTGGCAAATCATCAGGCGCTACACGGAACTTGTTTGGATGATAAATACATATACCATGCATATACGTTGTTTTCTTCGTCTAGCACATTTTCAGGCTATCAAAAGCCGAGGACGGCTTTTTTTGAAGAAAGAGAGGATGATGCGGAAATCCTTAGCTATGTTGTTTCATATAATATTTTCAATTCATTAAATACCTCAGAACAACATGAGCTTACTAATAGAATTGAAAAACAAGAGAAGCTTATCCAACAGATTGGAAGATTCAATAATGTACGGAGATGAAGGATATGAGGCTGCTCTTGAAGAAAGGCCGTCACAATGGAGGAGAAGCTCGTGGGAGACAAGCAAGGGGAGAGAAGCCCAAGAATCCAAGTCAAATTCAAAACTTCCACAAGCCCAACCAAATTCAAATTCGGAATCAACTCCGAATTCAATTCGGATTCGGAATCAGCCTCAAATTCGGATTCGGAATCAACAGGACAGTCCGGAGTAAAAAGGTCATAACTTTGTCATACGAAGTCGGATTTGAGTGTTTTTAGGCTTGTTGGAAAGCTAACTTCAAGCCCGATCCAACGGATCCTCCCTCACTCCGAAATTCATCCTGTATCAAAAGATATGACCAAAACAATATGACGGTTGTAAAATTAGAGTTTCCTTTTTGTTTTAGATTGAGTCGGAATTGGAGTAGGAGTTTAATTCCGAATTAGAATAGGAGTAGGGCCTCTTGGCCAGCCATGAGGAGGAGTAGGGGCACTATATATTGAGGGGTAGACCCCCATTGTAACTTCAGACCACGTTTAATATATTTTCAAAGCTTTTGCTTGATTCTCCTGTTGTGCTTAAGCCAAAACAGATGGAATTGAGCATTGAGAATAAGGGGTTGTTCTTGCTTTTCCGCTGGGAATTGAGGGTTCGACGATCTTCGCTTGTGGTCAGCGAGGATCCAATCAAGTGTGTGTTTGGGCGAATTATCCATAGAGTTGCAAGTCCGTGCATTGCGCGCGGGGGATCAGCTGGTGGTTCGTCAGGATACACAAGTTATCGAGAGGTTCTACGTCGAGAAGATCGGGCACCCCGCATCACTTCATCTGTTTCGATTGACAATATTTGATTCGTAGTTATTTCCCCAGATCATAGCGGCAGCAATGAGGTTACAATCGATCCGACAATTGAGAAATGTTGCAATAGGATAGTAGGATATTTTGCAGGTAGTAAAATGATTATTGATTAATTGTCTGTGATTACTGATCATCAGTATAAGTGTTTTGGCAGTAAATTGAATTGTTGATTATGATCCTAATTATTAGGGATAGCTTTGATCCTCAGTAGCAGTATTGTCTATTGGTTTTATTAATCAATTGTTAGCTGTTGGTTAGTGTTTCGTCGGTAGGTTAATGATTGTTGGAAGTAATTGTATTTTGTGTAGGCTGGAAGTATTGATTTGTTTATATTGATTGCTTTATCAATCCGTATTATTTGGCAATAATTGGTGTTCTGACATCGATTAGTTGGCGATAGAATCTGTGTCTTGTTATGGCAGTAGGTTGTAGTAGTAGGGTGAGTAGCTAACAATTGAATCGTCGAGTATTATCTCACAGCTGAGATTGGTATTGAATTGCCATTAGATTGTGTGTCGATCGGGTATCCTAGATTTGGTGTAGAACCTGTAGTTAAGTTGCTTTGTCGCCTGTAGAAGTATAGTCTTGTAGTCTTCCGAATCCGCAGTAGAGCATTCCGGCAAAAACTCCTTCGACCTTACCCTCCTTGTATCCTCACTCTGGGTAGAAATTCTCTGTCATTCCTCCTTTCGCCCAACTGGTCGCTTGACTCTGTCAAACATTCCAGTGTCGCTCAAACCCTTCTCTCAAGCCCGTCCTCCTCAATCTTTCTGAGGCTCTTGTGTTTTATTGGTCTTTTGAGTTCTTTGGATTTATTTGATTTTTCGATCGTTGTTGCGTAATTAGAAATCGAAGTCCAGAAGGAACGACGACTCCAGCAAATCCAAGATTCAAGTAAAGACGCCGACCAATAATTCCAACCCCTGTCTAATCAAGCTTTGAATAAGATCAAGGCCACGGTAAAATAGCCTAGGCGAGTCAACACTTTGATCATATTGATCCTACATTTTATGCAAATTATATTCTTTTAAAATATCAAATTGCATGCTTTAATTTAATGCAAATGTATGTCAAACACCCTAAGTGATGCGGACATCCTTAGCTATGTTGTTTCATATAATGTTTTCAATTCATTAAGTACCTCAGAACAACATGAGCTTACTAAGAGAGTTGAAAAACAAGAGAAGCTTATCCAACAGGTGAATCTGTTCACTAAATTTCCTTTTAAATTAGTTGAGAATTTCATACTACTTAAAACTAGTGTTTTGCTTGTGCTCAGATTGGAAGATTCAATAATGAACGGAGATGAAGGATATGAGGCTGTTCTTGAAGAAAGGCCGTCACAATGGAGGAGAAGCTCGTGGGAGACAAGTAAGGGGAGAGAAACCCAAGAATCCAAGTCAAATTCGAAACTTTCACAAGCCCAACCAAATTTAAACTCGAAATCAACTCAGAATTCAATTCGGATTCGGAATCAGCCTCAAATTCGGATTCGGAATCAACAGGACAGTCCAGAGTAAAAAGGTCATAACTTTCTCATACGAAGTCGGATTTGAGTGTTTTTGAGCTTGTTGGAAAGCTAACTTCAAGCCCGATCCAACGGATCCTCCCTCACTCCGAAATTCGTCCTGTATCAAAAGATAAGACCGAAACAATATGACGGTTGTAAAATTAGAGTTTCATTTTTGTTTTAGATTGAGTCAGAATTGGAGTAGGAGTTTAATTCCGAATTAGAATAGGAGTAGGGCCTCTTGGCCAGCCATGAGGAGGAGAAGGGGTACTATATATTGAGGGGTAGATCCCCATTGTAATCTTAGACCACGTTTAATATATTTTCAAAGCTTTTGCTTGATTCTCCTGTTGTGCTTATAGCCAAATCAGAGGGAATTGGGCGTTGAGAACAATGGGTCGTTCTTGCTTTTCCGCTGGGAATTGAGGGTTCGACGATCTTCGCTTGTGGTCAGCGAGGATCTAATCAAGTTTGTATTTGGACGAATTTTCCATAGAGTTGCAAGTCCGTGTATTGGCGCGGGGGATCAGCTGGTGGTTCGTCAGGATACACAAGTTATCGAGAGGTTCTACGTCGAGAAGATCGGGCACCCCGCATCACTAAGGTAGTTAAAGGTCTATTTGATGACTAAATAATTTATTATACCATTTTCTTGAAAATTGAACTCCCAATACCCTTGTCACCCTAGTAAATATCTGGTAACCTACTAGTTATAAGTCGTACATAAACGTCATGCTAGACTCGTTTAAGTACTGGGGTATTTCTACCCCAAATCATCATTTTTTTTAATCATGACAATTGTTTTGGGCAGTTATTGGGGAGAATGACTGAATTGGTTGGATAATTTGTTTTATACTTCTCAAAAACTCTAAAACTTGCTAATACCCCATCTGGGTGGATGGAAGGGTGGTGGGTGCCGTCGAGCACGAGAATGGTTGGTATATGGTAAGAACCGCCCAGATGATCTTAAGGACTTAATCCTGTGACGACCTCCTATTGCAAAACAGTACAGTCACAAGTCTATATTGGTGTCGACCTGGCTAACTAATTGGTGTCCACCAGTACGCGCTGCACCATTTGGGGACTCTCCTTCACTGTGAGCCCACGAGGCTACTGGTTGGGGTATGTGACTTGCGGGACCCTAGGCGTAAGTTGCATGGCGCAAGAGGGGGTCTGGGTACAGTGGTTGTCGGGTCCGACGGGAACGAAACCCTACTCAAGTAAAACCTTAGCGGGTGTGGCAAATATCGAGGGATGCCTTGTAAAGGCCTTATGGTAATCTCCCCTTGATTCACATATCTACAGAAATGTGTGTTCATATCAAGCTGATTATCTCTTGTGGGTAAAGATGTACAATCTCTGTAGAGAATAAAAACTGTTCGAACAGCTATGCCCACGGTCACGGGCGGGTGTAGGAACTTACAAGATATAGTTCTATTTCAAAAACTTTTGTAGATGGGTTGGAAAATGTGCGGGGCTCACCTAGCCCTTGAATTGGATTTTTCCCTGGGTATCCTTACCCAGCGTTGGTAATAGGTGGGTATGACCACCATCAAATATAAGCATGAAGGTGGAGGTAACCTCTGCTTTTATTATTTATTGCACAATTAATCTCTTTAAAATGCAATTTGGTTAAAATGCTAAGTGATTGGATTTTCTAATATATGTATTTATAAATGTTGCTTTACGCAAATAAAAGAACCCGAGCCATGCCTGTTACACCTTGTATGTATATTACTGCATCTGTTGTATTGGCTCGCGAGCACGGTAGTTGTGCTCATCCTCGCTCTTTCCCCAAACCCTCAGAAATAGGAACCCTGGAGCTATCGACTGCATTAAGGATCCAGAAGTCTGATGACCCAGGAAACGTTGAAACGTAGTTTAGTCCTTAGCTGTTCTAGTCCCACCCCAGTCTAGCTGACTCCGTCGGTTTTTCTGTACCTCCTATATTGTCCGAAGTTTTCGGATAGTATCGGGTGTACACGGGTTCCCCAGTCACTTACTTGTGGTAAGATATGCCCTCGCCCCTTTGCTTCCGTTGTCGCTTCCGCTATCATTTATAATGTATTCATTTGACCTGTTCGGCCCTTATTGTAAAAATTGACCCGAAGCGGTCTATGTAAACTCTGATGTGTAAATTAATGAATGAAATGATTTTACGTCATGTATGGTTTGATTCAGCAATGTGCCTGTGAAATGCTATCAACTGATCTAGGGAATAGCACAGTGGTTTCACAAAAGAATTCGGATGGAAAAATCCGGGATCCTACAGACCAAGAATCCATACGACAATAACCGGCAACGCTCGTGGCCACACGTGCAGCAAGAGGTCTAATGGTCGATGGTGCTTGAATCTGAGGGAGCCTAAAGAAGAACGGTGTAATAGGATTGAGAAGTGGTATGCAGGAGGAAGAAATGCGTATAACTAATTAGCATTTTGTAAATGATGTTTATTGTAAGGGCATATTCAATAAGGTTGTTCAAAAGCAATGTCATATTTACATGCAATTGATTTTTTATGATATTTTTAGTATTTGATGTTTGACCAGTAGCACGAAGCCAATTCTGCCTAAAATAAATGCCGCCCCAGCCAAAAAAAAATTTTGAGGCCTGTCTAAAAAGCTTTGTGATAGACAGGTCTCAGAACTGCAATGTCAAGTTAGCTACATAACAAAGCTTAATACTGTATGGAGTAACATATATTGATTCATTGTTGTACGAAATATCATTAACTCAATAATTAAGCAGCAAAATTTGTTATCGCGGGATGCATCATAAACTGGACAACAAATCGAGCGGTGCAAGCAAACTGAACGGCTCATGTCTCATGACAGGAGACGTTTCGAGTGTGCTGTTAAATGTACCTTCCATTTGATTGTACAAATAACTTAAGCACCAAATTCAACAAAAACTGAAATTTTAAAAACAGGGAACGATCATAATTTAACAACATTAACCGCAGATGCCTTGCGTCAGTATGTTTGTGAGGGTCCAGCCAGCCAGTCCATGACTTTGTGCTCCATCATGCACTTACAGGGCTCTTGCGGGTTAATGCAGTGTTCTCCACAATCTGAGCAGTCCACAAACTCCCCGAGCTCAAATTTTGAGTTCCAGATAAAGACCTTGAGCCGCGAAGCTTTATTGAGCACAGTACTTGAGATCACCGAAGTCTCATAACCTGATATGTCCAGGTACCCAAGCTCCTCTAGGCAATCAAGAAATTTTATTATTGCAGCACTCGATATATCAGAGTTTGGTATCTCGAGCTTCTTCAGACGCGGAAGAGAGTTGCAAATGATAGAAGCCATATCTTCATCCACGTAAAGAGCAAATACCTTCAGCTCCAGTAAGTGTGGGCAGCACTGATGCACATGGGGGAGGACATCGTAATTAATAAGACTCTCATCCACCGCCATGCCTTTAAGAGACTGAAGTTTGCCTATCGCCTTACAGAACTGATCGTAAGTCATACATGTGGTAGGAAGACTGAAATAGTGCAGGTTTGGACTCCTGTAGAAAACAACCAGAAATAAATTTAGGCATAAGCCCATAAAAAGTTGGAAAACAACTGCTAACCAATTTGGAAAGAAAATTCCATGTGAAACAAATACCACATATAAATGCTATCTATTACAAAATTCCATAAGATTTACAATGCAAGCTGTCAAAACCACATGCAATTGAGTTTAAAAAAACAACATCGAATCAGTCTTGCAAGGTTGTGGTCTTACAAAGTTTCATTGAAAATACCATTCACACACATGGCAATGCTCTAACACAAATTTTAGAAGTGCATTTATGTCTGGAACAGATTGTCAACAAATGACATCAAAAGAAAGTTTGTTATAATTATCAATCACCTATACACCAAATGATCAACTGAACTGAACGAAAATCTTGAATAATATCCAAATGAACTGTAGAGCCATGAAAAGTTTCATTGCTCGAAACAAAAGATAGATCACATGTTTAAGTGATAGCAAGTTTCTGTTCACGACAAGACAAATAGAAGATTCAAGCCAACTAGTGTTGGATAAGAAATACTAAAGAAGGTAATAGATTCAGAATTTAATGTTTTCTATAGGGAAAGCATGCTTAAGAATGTCACTTGGATGTGGTGGTGATGCAGCTGGTTGCCAAATCAAGAATATTATTTGACAACAAACAGAGGATGCATTACAGTTAAAAGATAAAACATTGAATTCTATTCAACCATCTTTGTTTTGGGACATCAATTTGCATAAAAGTAGAAGATGACCACCCTAGAACTACAAATATCTTATGTTTCACGTAACTCAAATTTAACACATCTGGTTCTTTGCACCAATTAACAGAATAGTTCAGTTGAAATTTGCATTTAATTTATAGAGAATTCTAGGTAGGGATGGAAACAGGGCCATTGTCCAGTGGGGGTTGGGAACATCCCCACCCCTAACAAGTTTGTTTTCCCTGAGAGGGCAGTTGCAACAAAATAACAGTAACTAAATGATGAAGGAAAACAGAATAGTTAAAAGAACAAAACCAAGTGCAATGAAAAATTAAGAAAGCATAACATATTAAAAAGCTGAGAACACTACCCTTCTTTTGCGATTTGCACAACTAAGTCACCATTGTATACTATATTGCTATATGATCTAATAATTAAAGAATGCAACAATTCTTTGGGTCCCCTGAGGAAATCAAATTCATGAACACTGCATTCTTTTCTCCTGTCTGCTTCTCTTTCTTACTGTCATTTACATTTATGAGTAAAATGCACTGAACTAACGTTAGATATGATGACATCGTGATAAAAAAGTTTATAGATGACTTTGGGTGACAAAGAAGCAATCTGTGAAGATGCTGAAAAGCAAGGGGCCAACTGGCAACTGGTATGTGGCAACAAGGCAAGAGGTGGTGAGGAGGCGAAACAGGGATGGCAAGGATAGCCATGTGAAATAGCGAGTGAAGGCAGAGCTGGTGAGGTGTAGCAAGGATGTAAGTATGCAGCTTGATATTTCAAGTATTTATTAAGGTGGGGTAGGAGAACGAGAGAATGAAAAAAAAAAACAAGATGAAAGGCATAGGATAGGTGAGATGTAGCAAGCAAGGGGGTAGCAGGCAATAGCAGTTTTGGCAGCAGTGCAAGCAGGCAAAAGCAAGCAGAATGACGAAGTGTAGGGTGCCAACAAGGATTTTGACAAAATCAAGTTGAAAGCAGAGGGCCAGAGGCAGTAGAGTACTAGTGCAACACCGATATAACACACATGCCCTCCAAGGCTCTCATATTACCTATTAAACATGGTTAAACAATTAAACTTTGCTCCAATCAGGGATTTCAAATCCTCACGAGAATTAACCAGGCATACATCAGCTTAAAACATCTAACAGGAAAAAACTTTATAAAAATGCCATGCTAGCTTCACCATTGCAGGCACCACTTGCTACACAGATTGACAGACCACATCTCTCAAATTCTCATACATCATCTTCCGTGTAGACTAATTTTCTTCACTTATGACGGTTTAAGACCCACCATTTTAAATTGCAAGTTCACAAACTAACATGGAAATTCCAAAAGCTGTCAGTGCCAGGACTTCACTATGATTTATCAAAACAAACCTTATCAACAAAAAAAATTCTAGAACTTTATTATCTACCAATTCGGAACAATTAACTTCATTCTTCAAATCATGCATAATGTTGAGAAACAATCCAATCATTCCAACTTTAGTTCACAACATTGGCACATAGCAGTTGAAAAAAAAAACATTCAACATGATTTTTTTTCAGATCATTTTGATCTCACGGAAAAGTAATATGTCACATTCTCTTGGAAACTTATGTGAAAACCTAACAAAACAAATATAAACAGTAATTTCTTTTAGCAATTTCAGGCCATTTCAGTTCAATGACATGACATTTCCCCATTCAAACCTGACAAATCCGTCTAGAACTTAAACATCAATAATCAAATTTACATTACATTACGAATACAAGATGAAATTCCAGATGAAAAACTCACCACATGGGCAGGAACTTGATGGAATCCCATCTCTATTTCCACATGATCAATCAAAGTCACCCAAAAAGATCATGCCTATTTCCTATGGAGTACCGCTTGTAAATAAATAATACTGAGAATTAAAAGAGACATTTTCCATTCATATTACATAGCTACATCGCTAGAATACTCAATTCTCCCATTAAAGCAATGTCATCGGTACCAATTTAGAAAATGTGCCACTCCGCCACAGTGTTCCTTACTAGCTGCATTTAGTTCTATATAGATCAAGCAATCATCTCAGGTTCACATCAAATTAAATTAGAGATGAACACCAAAAACATTCCAAATAAAAGGACGTGGATAAAACAGAGACATTGAAATACAAGAAAACGAAGGAAACTGAAACTACAATTCCCATCTATTTTCCCTATGATAATCAGTCATTCTGATTATACAAATCAATAACCCCATATGTTCCAATATATTCTCATATAGCAATACAGCATAATATTTATCTAGAAACCAGATCATAATAACCATCCATGCTTACACGAATTCGGCATTTCTCTACACAAACCAATGAAACACATTCAACTAAGGCGAAATATATCTCTTTAAACTAAGAATTTGGTGCGAATACAAGAAGGTACGCTAGTACCACAACCTAATCAATTTTCTGCATCAATAACTAAACAGTGAAACGAGATTACAGAAACCAACCAAAGAAGATTAAGCAAAACAAGGACGAAGAAGCTTCACCTCTCAGCGAGGAACAGGAGGTGCTCCTCATCGGCGAACTCAGGGAGGAGCACAGCCTCCATCCGACCAGCTGCCCGCGTCGCGGCGACCTCAAGGGCGCTGACGAGCGCGGCTTGGACAGGGATGCGCTCGCTGGCGGTGCCAGTTCCCGCCGCGCGCCGGGCCGAGGTCAGGGCAGCCCAGTCACGGAGGTCAACGCGGCGCCATGCGAGCGGGTCGCACGCAGCGGCCCACCACGCAGAGCAGGTGCGGGGCGCGCCTCCGGAGAGTAGGTCGGGGGCGCCCACGCGGGACATAATCGCCACAAGAAGGTCGTGCTGCAGCTCTGCCCACGGCCGGACCGGCGGCGACGCCATGGACGTAGCGAGATGCAGATTATTATTATTATTTTTCCTGTTCCGAGAGGAGAGTACAAAAGGGGATTGGATTATTGGAATGCCCTGCCCCGTCGGTCTTTCACTTTTTCTTTTGTTTTCCCGATTTTCACACTATTCTAGTGTTTGCAAAAGCAAAATTTGATATATACCACTGAGAAAATTGTTACTTCGAGATTTGTCACTCAGTTTCCTAAAATTCAAAATTTGCCACTTCAGTTTGTTTTCCCTTTCAAATTTGCCATTTTCATCACTTTTCTTCTATTTTCTTTTCTTTTCTACCATTTCCATATATTTCAATAGTAATATTCCGATTTTACCCCCTCCGCTGCCCTCGGTTTTTCCATAGATGATTACAATGATCCCTTCTCGTTTCATTGCCCCACCCATTCCTACCCGTGAGTGCCTCCCATCCTCGCTGGCTGCCGCCGCCGGCCCCAGCCCTCCCCATCGCCGCCACGGGTCCCGCCTCCCCATCCTCGGCGCGCCTCCCTTAGCGGTGCTGCCGCCCCACCCAGCGCGCCCCACGTCCCTCGCCCACCGGTCCCGACCCTCCCCATCCCACGGTGGCCGCCTCCTCACCGGTGCCGCCTCCCCCCACAGCGCCTCCGAGGCCGCGTCCCTCGGCTGGCCCCGCCTCCCATAAGTGGAATTCAAATGGAAGAATCGCATTGTAGCAGCGGGTAAATATATTTTTCCTATCATATGTGTTGTGGAAGAAGACTCTTCGTTGTAGCTAACATGTTATTCGCATTTCATTTATTTGTTGGTGTTGATATAGGGTTGATTGTGGTACCGCATATAGAGTAGTTGCTAACTTTGCTGCGTACGTAGCACGGCTTGATGATGGCAGCACTAAATCATATGCAGCTATAGCTCACGATTTGGTGGTAGATGATAGAGATTTGTACTCGATGTTAGATCTGAACGCTGACTTGAAACAGAAGTCAAATTGGGGGTTGGCGCAGGATGTTTTGATATGGTACTTTGATAGTAAGAAAGGAACACAAGTAAGGATATGTAGCGATGCAGAACTTCTGGGGTTGTTTGATGCAAACATGGATAGCAAGTTGATTAATTTGTTCATCACTATAGTAGATATGGAAAAAAAAAACTTGTCAGCTATTTGCAGTGGAATTTCTAGTGCTCCTGCACAACTATCCTTTCATGTTGATCCTATTAGTGAACAGGCAGAAATATCACAATGGCAAGAACCAGGCATTCCTTGCGATAACTCCACGCACACTCTCATATGGGCTAGTCAAGGGGCATGTTTTGCTATTCCCCAAGTGGATCCACCCGGCTCTGCTAATGTGGATGGAAATGGTGTGTACATTACGGACGACCAGATGTTTGACATGCTTGGACTAAGGGCTGAGGAGAATGAGTATGCACATGTGGAGCCAAATGATGATGATGCTAGTGGTCAGAACAATGGTGGTAGTGATACAGAGGATGACTTACTAGTGAAAGACTATGCACATGTGGAACCAGTGCATGTACATGATAAGGAAAATCCTAGAATTGAATTGGGCAGCACCTTTCCTAATATGAAAGAATTCAGATTAGCTTTGAGGCAATTTGCTATTAAGGGGGAGTTTGAGATAGGCAAAGGTAAGACTGACAAAAAAAGGTACAGAGGAGAATGCAAGAAGGAGGACTGTCCTTGGAGAATAACTACGCACACTGGGATTGATCAAAGCGTCACGGTACTAACGTAACATAGTTTAAGTTGTACTAAGTAATGTTCATTTCATTGTGTAAAATACTAAGTTGGTAAATACTAAGTTGTTGCAATCTATCTACAGGTTACAGTGTTGGTTGATTCCCACAAATGTGCTTCAACAGGCAGAATAAAGAGCTGTAGGGCATCGCAGGGCTGGGTGGCAGATATGGCTCTTTCGTTGATTAGGGCAAATCCAACAATAGGTGCAAGTGAGTTAGAAAAGGCACTCGAACAGAAATACAATGTCACAATTGGCTATGGAAAGGTGCGGGCTGGGAGACAGTTAGCACTAGAGCAGCTATATGGTCCATGGGAGGAGAGTTTCCAATCTTTGTACAGTTTCAAGGCAGAGCTTGAAAGAATAATGCCAGGTAGCATCGTTGAGATAGACACCAAGGTGTACGGTGGGAAGACACATTTCCACAAGATGTTCGTTGCGCTAAAGCCTTGCATTGATGGATTTCTTAATGGCTGTAGACCGTACTTGGGCATCGACTCGACCTTTCTCACTGGTAGGTACAATGGCGATTGGCATACCGCTACTGACCATAGATGGCCACAACTGGATGTACCCAGTTGCATATGGTATTATCGACTCGGAGTATGCAGAGAATTGGACTTGGTTTATGCAGCAACTACGTAAGGCAATCGGCAAACCACATGGGCTGACTTTGCATACTGATGCCGGGAATAGGGTATGTGCAGGTGTAAAGAGGGTTTTCCCCGATGTTGAGCATAGAGAGTGTTTCTGGCATCTTTGGGGGAACATGCAGAAGATGTTTCATGGTCCTGTGGTCTCAAGTAACATGTGGACAGCGGCATGATCTTACAAATATGAGGATTTGCAGGAGCACATTCAAGTAATTCAAGAAAATTGTCCGGCAGCCATTGAGTACCTCAACTAGTACCACCCTCACATCTGGAGTAGGGCCTTGTTCAATACAATTGCGAAGTGTAACTACATGCACAACAATATTGCAGAAACGTACAACTCTTGGATCATGAATGTTAAGGATCTTCCGGTGGTTGAACTCATGGACACCATCCGGAACTTGATTATGCAGCGTTGTGATAAGAGGAGGATTGGAGACAGATTGCAGGGTAGAATACTTCCAGCTGTTATTCATGAACTCAATGCGAGCACTAGAGGTCTTGGACACTTGAAGGAGACCCCGGGAGCAAATACAAGTGATGAGGTAGTGAACATGCTTGACAATAGAAGGCATGTGGTCTATCTTCTCAGTAGGGAATGCACATGTAGAGAATGACAAGTATCTGGGAAACCATGCAAGCATGCCTTGCGATTCATCTGTAGCAATCGGCAGGCTAATATGGAGGACTATGTTGACGATTTCTTCTCCTTGGCTAAAGTTAAAGCAGCATATGGTGGGATTGTGCAACCGATGACAGACAAGTCCCAATGGCCAAAGGTTGATCCTGGTTTCAAGCTTCACCCACCTTAGCTCAAAAGGTCGGCGGGAAGACCAAAGACACAAAGGTTTAAGGCTGCCAATGAGGTGCCAAAGAAAAAAAGGCAGCAAAGTAAACAGAAGTGCAAGACCTATGGAGAACTAGGACATCAAAGCAGGGGAGCATGCCCTCTAAAAGCCCCCTAAGAAAAGGTAAATATGTGTTAAAATGCATGCTTACATTTTATTATAATGCACTAACCAATTTCACGTATGTGTTATAGGAAAAGAAACCCTCGAAGGAAGAAGAGTCAGAAGGATAGGGCAGAGTCATCTGAGGTTGCTATAGCACCTGCTTCTTCCACAGGAGATGGTCGTGCAATTGCTCCACAACTCAATATGATGAGACAGCAAGTGGATCTCACATTTGCTCATGGTCTTGGAGGAGAACCATCTGCTTCTACCCCACAAAAGATGAGATCGTCAGTTAAGAAACTAGCCACAAAGAAGCTAACCCCTAAGAAGAAGAAGTAGGTCATTCCTATGTAATGTGAAGCTTTTGTGATGACAGACTTGTTGCATGTTCCTATGTAATGATATACTTGTTTCTGTTAGATTGATCTCTCTCTCGATTAGCCCAACGGCTAATCGGGACCTTGATCTCGCGCCGATCGGGGCGCCAAACCCAACTATTGGCTGATGGGCCCCCGTCGCGCTGCGCTATAAAAAGAGGGGTGGGGGCCGGCGGCACAGATCACGAGGTTCGCCTGAGCCGCAAACCCCACCTGAAAACCCTAGACCGATCTAGAGGGACGCGCAGTAGGCGGCGGGAAGCTCCATCGCCGTCCCCGTCACCGGATCTACGCCACCGCCACCGACCTCCTCTTCTCGACCGTCCGCCTGCGTGTGCGAACTACACCGAGCAAGCGGCGATGGCCAACTCCTCCTCCAAGTGCATCGGACGGTCGGTAACGAACCCTAATGCCCTCTCTCTCCCCCCTTCTCTCTCGAATCCGGAACAAAAACACCCAGATCTACCCCTAGGAGATCCAAAGAAAACCTAACAATGGTATCAGAGCCACTAAGGACGGCGACTGAAGGTCCAGATGGAAAAGCACAAAGAACCGCCGTCGGTTGACCGGCGTGCGGAAAAGAAAAGAACAAATAATCCAAACCCTAACCCTAGATCCAAACAGTTGGACTTACAGGTGTGGGAAGACCGGCCGAGCCGTGGGCTCGCCGGCGCTCAAAAACGGGCCGCCGACGCTAGCGGGACGGACGCGCGCGCCTGAACCCCGGGGCAGGCGCGTGCTAAAAGCGCCGACGGAAGCCGCTCGGCGGCGCGACTCACCCGAGGGAGAGCGCGACGCCGCGAGAGGGCGCGAGGCGCCATTCCTTTCTTCCGCCATTGTAGTAGAGAAAGGAGAGAAGAAATGGCGTTAGGGTTTGAGAATCCGCGCGCCGCGCGCGTTTGTTCGCCAGAACGCCGCTCGGCCGTCCGATTCCGTCGGACGGTGAGATTGCGCTGAGGTGAAGCGAAGTCGCCGGGGCGCGCGGCAGCAGAATTCACCGTTGGATTCGCATCCAACCGGTGAAATCGCGTCAAAGATAGCGAGCCGCGGGCCGAGGTCGAGGCGACAGAATGGGCCAAAATGGCCGTTTGAGCGATAAATTTAAAAATGATTTTAATTATTTTGAAACATTTTTTGAATGAAATTTGAATCAAATCTCGTAATTTTTGCACCAACGTGTTAATTTTCCGAGATTAGATAAGTCTGATAATAATGCTTACGAGTAAGAATTAATTTTTGAATGGTTTCATGTTTCATTGCAAAGTTAATGTTGATTACTCTTTCAATTAAATTCGAACCAACGGAGAATTTAATTTTGAGAATTGTTGTGAATTATGATATTGTTATTTTCGACCAAGCGTTGATAATAACAAATATTATAATTTTAATTGATGAGTTTTATGCCTTATCTCTATTTACGCTTAACGGTGATATAGATTTAATGTGTAAACAACTGTATGTTTTAATTTTAACCAACGTTGGAACTAAGGCATGCAGTTGTTGTTATTATGTTTAAATGTTCTCACTGTATATGAATTGTGTTTTCAGGAGGATATTCTTTGATGGGCTACATCAGGGATATCCCGGTTCTCAAAGGAGACAACTACTCTGAATGGAAGAAAAAGATTGACCTGGCTTTTATTTTGGCTGAGGTGGACTGGGTTATCACCACACCGTGTCCCACAGAGCCTGTGGCACCGGTGAGGGAGGAAAATGAGGCTGATGCTACTTGGCAGACCAAACAGAGGGACTATGCTCCCATAAAAATGTCATATGATCTTGATCATAAAAAGTGGGTCACTGCCAACAAGAAATATTTGGCTGTGATAAAGAACACGATTGAGCCCGCCATTGTGGGCTCAATCCCAGAATGTGACACTGTCACCGAGTACCTCGGAAGAATAAAGAGTCAGTTCACTGGCTCTTCAAAGACATATGCTACCCAGCTGATAAAGCAGCTGGTTACAGAGAGGTACAATGGTGGTGGCAGTGGCATAAGAGAGCACATACTAAGGATGAGTAACTTGGCATCCAAGCTTAAACCAATGGATTTGGCTCTCAAGGATGAGTTCCTTATTCATTTGATTTTTGCTTCCTTGCCGGAAAAGTTTGACACCTTTGTAGTCAACTACAACAAGCAGCCCGAGAAATGGGATTTAGAAAAGTGCATAGCTATGTGTGTGCAAGAGGAAGAAAGATTTAAATCCTCACATGGTGGTTCTATCAACTATGTGAAGGACAACAAGAAAAGGAACTTCAACAGTAACTCCTCAAAAAACAAGAGAAAAGCCCCTGTCTATCAGCCTCAACAGAATAAGTTTGCGAGAGACAAAGATCGGTGTCTTCATTTGAAGAAGACGGGACACTACAAGAAGAATTGTCCGATTACTTAAAGATGATAATGGCAAAGAAAGGTGAGAACATTATTACCTTTATAAATGAATCCCTATATGTGCACTATTCGAAATCTACTTGGTGGATTGATTCAGGAGCAACTGTTCATGTTGCTAATTCTTTACAGGGATTCCGTTCGACGAGGACTACGCAAAGAAAAGAAAGATGCATTAAAGTTGCAAATGGAGTCCAAGTGAAGTTGAAGCCGTTGGCGATCTTTCGTTAGAGCTAGTGATGGTTTCACTCTTTTACTTAGAGATGTTCTTTATGTTCCTCTTCTGAGAGGAATTTGATTAGTGTTTCAAATTTGGACAATGATGGTTATGATTGTCATTTTGGAAATGGCAAGTGTGAAATAATGTTTAATAAAGAATGTGTTGGTCTTGCCATCAAACAAGATGAGCTTTATTTATTGTCACTTCGTGAAAATGTGAATTCCGTATGTGATGTGAATGGCGTATATCCTCGCCTTTGTGAATGCGAGCGTAAAACGAAAGAGAACTCATAATGCATCGTCGAAATTATGGCACTGTCGTTTAGGCCATATTTCGAGGGGGAGAATAGAAAGACTAGTTAAGAATGAAATTCTTCCTCCATTAGAGTTCTCAGACTTAGAACAATGCATAGAATGTATTAAAGGAAAGTATGTAAAGAAAATTAAGAAAGATGCCAAGCAAGCGCAGGAATTTTAGAGATAATTCACACAGATATCTGTGGTCCTTTTCCTGTGAAGAGTGTGGATGGTTATGACTCGTTCATAACATTCACGGATGATTACTCCCGTTTTGGCTACATTTATCCAATTAAAGAAAGAACAGAAGCGTTGGATAAATTTAAGATATTTAAGGCTGAAGTTGAAAATCAACACAATCTAAAGATTAAGATAGTCAGATCCGACCGTGGAGGGGAGTACTACGGTCGGCATACCCCGTATGGATAGGTTCCTGGACCTTTTGCAATGTTCTTACAGGAGAATGGAATAGTAGCCCAGTATTCTACACCAGGCGAGCCTCAGCAGAATGGAGTAATGAAAGACGAACTGCAGTACCTAATGGATATGGTGCGCAGTATGATAAGTTACTCCACCTTACCATTGAGTCTATGGATGGAGGCGTTAAAGACAGCCATTCATATTCTCAATAGAGTACCAAGTAAGTCGGTGCCCAAAACACCGTATGAGTTGTGGACAGGAAGAGTACCCTCACTAAATCACTTACGTGTGTGGGGGAGTCCCGCTGAGGCTAAAATATTTAACCCAAACATTGGGAAGCTAGATCCCAAAACAGTAAGTTGCCATTTCATTGGCTACCCTGAAAAGTCAAAAGTTTTCGTTTCTACTGTTCAGACAGATATACAAAGTTTGTAGAAACAAGACACGCTGTCTTCTTAGAGGATGAGATGATGAGGGGGAGCAAGGCAGCGCGGGAAATTGATCTTGAAGAGAAGCGGGTATATGTGCCCACTCCGATGATTCAGAAGCCATTTTACTCACTGCTTGTTCCTGCTGCACCAACAGTGTCTGACACTGTAGTGACAGCACCTGTTGTTGGTCCTCCCATGGCGACAACGAATGAACATGTGGAACCTGTCCTTCAGGAACCCATGGAAACCGTTGTTGCACATGAGGAAGAACAGCAACAGCCACACATAGAACAAGGGCCGACTAACGAAGGTCCCAGAAGGTCCCAAAGAGCGAGAAGATCAGCTATTTCTGATTACTATGAGATTTATGCTACTGAAGAGTTTCATATGGAGGATGATCCCACCTCATTTGAAGAAGCCATGAGAAGCGATCAGTCATCGAAGTGGCTTGAAGCCATGAAAGATGAGATGATATCAATGAGTACCAACGAGGTTTGGGACTTAGAGTCAATTCCTAAAGGAGCCAGGACAGTAGGCTGTAAATGGGTCTACAAAACAAAATATGACTCCCAAGGGAACATAGAAAAATTTAAAGCGCGGCTTGTGGCAAAAGGTTTCACGCAAAGAGAAGGGATTGATTACAATGAGACTTTCTCTCCAGTCTCATGTAAGGATTCTTTTAGAATCATAATGGCGCTCGTAGCACATTATGATTTAGAACTACATCAGATGGATGTAAAGACGGCATTCCTCAACGGGGATTTAGAGGAAAATGTTTACATGGCACAACCAAAAGGTTTTGTCGTGGAAGGAAAAGAACGAATGGGATGCCGCCTAAAGAAATCTATTTATGGGTTAAAACAAGCTTCAAGACAGTGGTATTTGAAGTTTGATAGTACAATAAGAAAGTTTGGGTTTAAAGAGAATGTAGAGGACAATTGTGTTTATGCAAAGTTTAAGAATGGGAAATACATTTTCCTAATCCTGTATGTGGATGACATCTTACTTGCTAGTAGTGATATCAGTCTACTACTGGAGACAAAGAAGTTCTTGTCCTCAAATTTTGATATGAAAGACCTCGGTGAAGCTTCATTCGTTCTAGGTATAGAGATTCACCGAGATAGAAATAAAGGGGTATTAGGACTATCACAAAAGGCATACATAGAAAAGGTTCTAAAGAAATTCAGTATGCACAAATGTAGTCCCTCACTTGCTCCTATAGTCAAGGGCGATAGATATGGGGATTTTCAATGCCCCAGGAACCAGTATGAGATCGATCAAATGAAAGCGGTTCCATATGCTTCAGCTGTCGGAAGCTTACAGTATGCTCAAGTATGCACACGCCCTGACTTAGCATTTGTTACCGGGTTACTTGGCAGATTTCAGAGCAATCCAGGACTAGAACACTGGAAATTAGTAAAGAAAGTCTTGTGTTATTTGCAAGATACGAAAGGCCTTATGCTAACGTATAGAAAATCAGATTCCTTGCGCATAGTAGGGTACTCGGATTCTGATTATGCGGGAGATGATAGAAAATCCACGTCAGGGTATATATTTACTCTCGCAGGAGGAGCTATATCGTGGAAAAGCTCTAAGCAAACCGTCACTACATCGTCCACAATGTATGCCGAGTTTGTAGCATGTTATGAGGCCACGAGGCAGGTGAACTGGCTAAAGAAGTTCATACCCGGTTTGAAGGTGGTTGACGACATCTATAGACCACTTAAATTGTACTGCGATAATGAACCAGCAGTAATGTATGCTCACAACAATAAGTCAAGTGGTGCTGCCAAACACATTGACATAAAGTACTATGTTGTGAAAGATAAAGTCCAGCATCATATCATAAGTCTTGATCATATAAGTACCACAAAGATGTTAGCGGATCGCTTACAAAAGGCTTACCACCCAATGTGTTTAGAGAACATGTAGCCGGCATGGGTTTAAGGGAAAGCCTACGATTCCTGGACTATAAAGGGCCCAAAATTAAAGAATCTGTTTCAGTACAGAGATGTGTATTGTAGCTGTTAAATCTATCGGCAATTGACCGTGACGATGAAGCATGCTCTATGCACTAATCTGTGATGAAATAGGAAAAGAAGAAAATGTATGATATGAGAGGAGATCAAGGGGGAGAATGTTAGATTGATCTCTCTCCTGATTAGCCCAACGGCTAATCGGGACCTTGATCTACGCATACGATCGGGGCGCCCATTTAACTATTGGTCGATGGGCCCCGTCGCACTGCGCTATAAAAAGAGGGGGGGCGCGGCATAGATCACGAGGTTACTTTGAGCCGCAAACCCCGCTGAAAACCCTAGACCGATCTAGAGGATGCGCGATGGCGGCGGAAGCTCCATCGCCGTCCCGTCACGGATCTACGCCACCGCCGACCTCCTCTTCCCGACCGTCATTTGCCGTGTGCGAACTACACCGACGGCAAGCGGCGATGGCCAACTCCTCCTCCAGTGCATCGGACGGTCGGTAACGAACCCTAATGCCCTCTCTCTCCCCCTTCTCTCTCGAATCCGAAACAAAAACACCCAGATCTACCCCTAGGAGATCCAAAGAAAACCTAACAGTTTCATCTTCCTTTATTTTGCTTTATGGTTAAGACTAGATGTTAGACTTGTGTATGGTTCAGACTTGATGCTCGATGCTTGATGCTATGACTGTCTTGATGCTTTGTTGGACTGCTGTTGGACTGGAGATATTCAAAACTTGTGTATGGTCGTTCCTATGCTTCTTGGGAGTGATTACTGATTACATGTTTGTTGGACTTTGTTGTATGGCCGTTCCTATGCTTTGTTGGACTGCTTGATGCTGGCAGAGTCGGTCCTGATGGAGGGATTCATGTATACATGTTTGAGTTGGATCATTCTTTTTCAGTTGGTGTTGTAATTTTTTATTCAGAACATTGAGTCTGAGCTTGGACTAACAAGAGAACAATTAATACGTATGGATATGCTTCTTGGGAGTGATTACTGATTACACTGAAGGAATTAGGTAATTGTACTAGCAATTAACAAGAGAACAATTTCTCATGCAAACGTGCAATATTTCGTACTGGCAATTGTATAATGTCTTGCAAGCTAACAATTTGATGGCCTGCTGTGATGCAACATTTCATCTAGTCAACATTTCAACAAGCTGCAGTGGTATTGCCATTGTGAATGCTATTGAAGTTGTACATGCATTTCCTGAAGAAGATAGGCTCCAGAAGTTCAGAGAATGGATTTGATGCAACTAATTAAAATTTTAACTCCCATCAAAATACATCCGAATACATCAGAATACATCCGAAAAAGAAAATACACAGACATTTCAGCGCTTCTGAACATCTCCATGCCAGGCCAGACTACGTCCTCCAATGACTCCCAGACTGCATCATAGTATTCGGCAATTTCAACATCCATTCACCGATTTCGACTCGACACTGCATCCACATCCACATTTCATCAATTCTATGCAGTATCAGGCGTATCACTCCGCATAGCAGAAATCTGTAGCCAAACCTCAGAATGAAGCTTCTACCTTTTTGGCAGAAGAATTTCGACTCGACACTGCATCCACATCCACATTTCATCAATTCCAGCAATCAATCACACACATGCATCCAAAATCACAAGCAATTGACATCAAACACAAAGATCTCAGTGGCAGTGGCCGCCGAGCTGGGGATGGCCCGGAGACGCGGCGGCGGCCTGGAACCTCATGGAGCTCGCAGGAGGCGGGGAGGGACCAGAGGGGAGCTCAGGGGAGGCGACGCCATCACACGGGGGAGGGGGGAGCTCGGATGTGTGTGTGTGTGGGGGGCGGCACCGAGGACGCGGGTAGGGGGCGCGCTTTGCTGGGGGCGAGTGGCACCGGCTGAGCGGAGGCGGCGCCGACAGGGATGGGAGGGGGCAGGACCGGGCGGCGACGCCGGCGGGGATGGGAAGGCACTCACGGGCAGGAACGGGCTGGGGCAATGAAACGAGAAGGGTATCAGCTGTAATCATCTATGGAAAAACCGGAGGGGCAGCGGAGGGTAAAATCGGAATATTACTATTGAAATATATGGAAATGGTAGAAAAGAAAATAGAAGAAAAGTGATGAAAATGGCAAATTTGAAAGGGAAACAAACTGAAGTGGCAAATTTTGAATTTCAGGAAACTGAGTGGCAAATCTCGAAGTGACAACTTTCTCAGTAGCATATATCAAATTTTGCCTTTGTAAAAAGGGAATTTTTTTTGAGAGAAAACCGTTAGGAGGCCCTGCAACAAATATATATTAAAAAAAACAAACTGATATTGTAACACCTCAGCCCAACACTGAGCCTAGAATGCCACCACACTACTCTCTAAACTAATAATTATCGACACACTATAAAATTACAGCAGGAAAACAACAATAAACATATCCATGGATCACAAAAGAACATGCATAATTATGGATCAAACGATAATAAATAATCAAGGGGAATATAACCAGGTAAATAGTCCAAAATAGCACCAACCAATGAATCCAAATTATTAAAACAAATAGTCTAGTCCAAAACGTTGTCATAAACTTTATTCAACCCCTAACATGGTCTAGAGTAATCCAATTTTGAATGAAAAGATTCTTATGGCAAATGATCATGTGTTGTCCATGTGCTCTACTCGCTCTCAGTTACGGCATCCTCGAAGATCACCTAAAGACAACAAAGAGCAAGGGTGAGTCCACGACTCAAACAAACACATCAATATACAACGAACAATAATAAATCAACAGCATTCAATAACTTCATTATCATCACATGCACTTCTATTAATATTCTCATGCTGTTACCTTCCATTTGTTTAACACACAATAATCTCATTTATGAATGCAACTCTATTCTACATGTCCACATGCACTTCTTTCAGATATCTGGGTATAGCATGAGTGAATGCTCGCGACAACATTCACTCTCAAGCCCGTTCCTCCATAAGGATCGGGGACCTCCTCCACTCCCGTGGAGTAGTGATCATTCATGATCACCTGCTCATATGCAAAGATGCTTATGAATGCAAACATGCAAACTCCATCATAAACATCATATCCAACTTTTCATCATGTTTATCAACAAAGATATAACCATGTCATTCCATTGTTTGCAATTAAACAAGCTAAAAGCACAACAATAATGGTAATAGAAGATAGAAAGCAATGATCGATCATTGATCGCTGTCTACCATGCACTTGCCTTTACTAGTTGCGACGCACAATTTGGCTAGCAGATGGCAACAAGTACGACGCCTCTCCTACATTAAATACACAAATTTCAATACAAACTACAGCATCATAAGAACAACAATCAATCGACATCGCTCCTACACGTCCCCAAATATACCACGTTACTCCGGTACCGAAAAGTTACCCATTGCGGTCTTAGTACTAAAACGAACGTAACTTTTGACTCAAAAGTCCAATCACAACAAACCACCCCATTCTGGATTCTTTATAAAATTATCCACATTTTCTTAGATTACGAAGACTTCTAATTAAATCATCTAACCCTCCGTTTTTAGCCCAGAAAGCCGATCTGTCCGCTTCGGAACAGCGGTCTTACTAAATTCATAACTTTTGAATTACTCAACCAAAATGCGTGTTCTTAGATCCTACAGAACCATTGGACAATTATCTACATCTTTCATGTAGATCAAAAACTCTAATTAAGCTATTTACTATTTTTAATCTACAGTCTACCAAAACAGCGCCGAAAGACGACAACCACAATGACAGCAGCCTTCCGAAAATCATAACTCGAATTCTACTTGTCCGATTGACGTGATTAAATATGCTATAGAAAGATATCGAAATTATCTACAATTAACTAGTAGATGATATTTTCAACATTTGCCATTAAGGTACCCGAATAAATCGTTCAACAGAACAGCAGGCTAAATAGATCTATTAATCGATATCTCCGACTACAAACATCATAATAAACTACCTTACTGTTCCGGCAAATCATTCTAGTCTGCAAGCCCGTAATGCTACGGCCAACTAGTTAACTACTACTTAGCAATATCTATTTCATCTATTTCTATCCACATGCATCTACACTTCCTAATCACCTTACTAATTCGGCCTAGTGCAAGAAACTACCACTAATCACATACATCTGGCACCTCCCATTGATGATCTACTCAAGGAAGTACACATACAATGTAACTATGCAAACCAACTATCCACGAAGCTAACAAATGAACACAAATTCTTACTAGCGCAAAGAACCAAATCCTACGGCAAGCATTTGCTAGTTGGTTTAAATAACCTTCTGAATTCACAATCACGGTCATGGAATTAGTAGGAAAGAAAACAAACCGACTCAATGTGGGAAGAAAATGCAGAGGAGGCAGCAGCGGCAGAAGGCGGCGTGAGGCGGAAGCACGCCAGCAACGGCGGCCGGCAAAGAAGCAGACGACACTGCGGCTCGGCGGTGGCAAGACAGCGAGAGTCCTCACCGCAGCGCCCACGCCACAGGCAAGCTAGCTAGCGCGGCAAAGACACTCGGCGCAAAGACGGCAGCGTAAAAACGCCATTGGTGGCGGCGGCTAGCGACAATTGGTCAGTAGCGGCGCGGTGGAAAATAAATGGCTATTAGGGTTTCTAGAAAACCCACAATCTATTTATATAGCTCTTAAAAAATTCGAAATTGCTTTTTATGTATACTATTTGATTAATTACGACCGACCCTTAAGGCGTGATTATTAATATTATTATTATTTTCGAGTATTACATTCTACCCCTTTAACGTAATTCAACCCGAATTCTACTCGCCGTTCTACTCAAAGAAAAAGCGCACGGTGAAATTAAACAACAAAATAACACGTGACGTGAACAACTCGGGTATTGCTCGCGCATGCGAGACTCCAACTCCCAAGTCGCCTCTCTCTCGGTCGATCGTCCACAAAGACCTTGGCGTATACCAACGTCTTGTGCCTCAAGACTCGCTCGACCTCTCCGAATCGCGCTACGGACGCGACTCAAGCTGTGAGGTCTTGCTCAATAGTCGTGGCTCTAATGAAATCTTATGCTCTGGGTCTCTCAAAACTTTCTCGGCATCGAGGCGTGAAACACATTATGAACTCCACGCATGGACTCAGCGAGTCGAGCGGTAGGCTAACTTCCCAATTCTTGCAATAATCGGGAGCAGTCCAACGTACCTCGGGCTAAGCTTCCCTTTGGTACCAACCGAACAATACCTTTAGTAGGAGACACTCTCAAGAGCACTGGTCACCCACCGCAAACTCAAGTCGCGCCTCCTCAAATCGGCATAACTTTTACATGCGCTCGAGCCGCTAATGATTACGCCTCACCATGGCCACACGCTCAACGGTCTTTCAATCGGTCAGGACCCAAAATTGCCTTCTCTCCAAGCGCATCCCAACAAAGTGGCGATCGCACTTCGCCCATAGAGAACCTCAAATGGCGCGGCTCTAATCTTGGAATGGTAACTATTATTATAAGCAAACTCGCAAGTGGCAATCGGTCCTCCCAACTACCCTTCCAAGACAAAACACAAGATCGCAACATGTCCTCCAAAGTCCGAATAATGCGCTCGACCGCCCATCATGCATGTGTGAAGCAGCTGTACTAAGGCGGGTGTGTGCCCAATGCACTCTGCAGACTTTCCCGAACTTGAGACAAACTTGGCGTCCTCATCGTAAATGATGGTCTTTGGCACACCATGCGGTCGACTATTTCACGCACATAAATAGGAGCTAGATCACTTCTTTGAATTTGTCGTGCGAATAGGGATGAAGTGCGCAGACTTTGAATCGATCCACCACTACCCAAATCGCATCCTTCCCTCGCGGCGAACGAGGCAACGCCACCACAAAGTCCATAGAGATATCATCCCAAGGCCACTGGGGAACCTCCAAAGGCTGCAACAACCCTGCAGGACGCTTGTGCTCAGCTTTCACTTGCTGACAAACACCGCAAGAAGCCACATAATTAGCAATATCCACCTTCATTCTTTTCCACCAAAAATTCTGTTTCAGATCCCGATACATCTTAGTCTCACCAGGATGAACAGTGTATGGAGTGCGATGTGCCTCCCGCAAGATATCATCTTTGACCTCCGCCTTTTGCGGCACGCAAAGACGTCCTTTAAACCTCAAAGTACCAGAATCGTCCATGCTAAAATCACCCTCTTTGCCCTCATCCAGACGCTTCCTAGCCTCCTGTAATAGCCGGTCACTCTGTTGTGCTTCCCGCACACGGTCTGGAATAACTGACTCAAGAATCAACTGTGTCTCAACATGTGTCGTGCCCGCATAACAATAAGATATTCCCATGCGATCAAAATCAGCAATAAGGCAATCTAGAGTAGCGGGAGTTGCCTTGCGACTAAGGGCATCAGCAACTACATTGGCCTTGCCTGGATGATACTGAATAGTAAGGTCATAGTCCTTGATCAACTCCAACCACCTCCTTTGCCTCAAATTCAGATCCTTCTGAGTGAAGATATATTTGAGACTCTTGTGATCTGTGAAAATATCACAAGGCTCACCGTATAGATAATGCCTCCAAATCTTGAGAGCAAAAACAACCGCAGCCAACTCCAAATCATGAGTGGGATAATTCTGCTCGTGCTTCTTTAACTGTCTCGACGCATAAGCAATCACCTTACCATCTTGCATGAGAACACAGCCAAGACCCACTCGAGACGCATCTGAAAAGACTGTGAACCGCTTTCCTGGCTCGGGAAGAGTGAGAATAGGAGAGGTCACCAACCTCTCTTTCAAAGTGTAGAAACTGCGCTCACACTCATCAGTCCACTGGAATCTTATCCCTTTCTGAGTAAGTTGAGACATCGGTTTGGCGATGATAGAGAAATCCTGCACAAAACGCCGATAATAACCAGCCAAACCCAGAAAACTCCTCACCTCCTTCACACTAGTCGGCCTCTTCCAATCCACTACTGTGGAGACCTTACCAGATCAACAAAGAATGCCACGAGGGTTAATCACATGACCCGAAAACCCACTTCAAATTCGAACTCACACTTCTTCAACTTAGCATAGAACTTGTGCTCTCTCAAAGTATCTAAAACCAGCCTCAAATGACGCTCATGATCCTCATTGGTCTTGGAATAGATAAGAATATCATCAATGAACACCACCACGAAGTCATCTAGATACTCGTGCAACATGTTGTTCATGGTCTCCATAAAAATGGCAGGTGCATTAGTCAATCCAAAGGACATAACTTTATACTCATAATGCCCATACCTGGTGGAGAAAGCAGTCTTCTCTACATCCTGCTCACGCACACGGATTTGATTATACCCTGACTGGAGGTCGATCTTGGAGAATACTTGAGCTCCATTCAACCGATCAAACAAGTCCTCAATGCGGGGCAATGGATATTTGTTCTTGATTGTGACTGCATTAAGCGCACGATAATCAATACACATGCGCCAACTCCCATCCTTCTTCTCTGTGAATAGAACAGGAGCTCCCCACGGCGATACACTACGCCTGATCAAACCTTTAGCCAACAAATCATCCAATTGCTTCTTCAACTCGTCCTGAAACGGACGTGCTAATCGATATGGAGACATCGAGATGGGACGAGTACCCGGAACAAGATCAATGCGAAACTCTACGTCTCGCGCAGGTGGCAAGCCCGGAAGCTCAGCTGGGAACACATCTGGGTAATCACTAACCACTGGAATCTCCTCAATCTGCGAAGCCACGCTCGGTTTCAAAGAAGAGCTAAAGAAGCCCGATTTTCACTGCACGACCCGAAACGGTCCGACCAACATCGAAGAGAGCACGGTGGCACTCCTGAAAGGTCAACGTCTCCCGACGGGTTCGAGTGCAGACCATTCTCTGAAACAAGATATCACGGCTCGATAAGAGTGCAACCAATCCATATCCAAGATAACGTCGAGCGGCTCCATTTGAATAACTATCAAATTCGCCGTGAACTTCTCTCCATCAATAATAATAGAACACCGGGACAAGCGGTAGAGCTAGCAATAATACCCCGGAGAACTAACCAACACCGATCGAGAAATCCATCAGATACTCAAGTTCGCTCTCCTAGCAAACGCCGTCGAGACAAGCGAAAAGGTAGCCCCGAATCAAAAGGACTAAAGCATCAAGCGAATCCACAAGCAAAGTACACTGTCACCACGTCGGGACGACCCACGGACTCACTGTGGGCATGGCGTACACTCGAGTGGCGCCATGGCGAAGAAGACGACGGCGGGCGGCGAGCCCCGACAATCTTTGTGGCGGTGCGTGTAATGCCGGTCGTGCAACTGAAGCGGTGCGAAGGTGGCGGGCGCCGAGTACCCTACCGAGGCGCCTAAGTGAAGGAAATGGCATCGTTGGAGGAGCGATCATCATCCGGAAAGATCCTCGGCGGGACCCATCAAGAAGAAGATGGCACAGCTCCCACTTGATCACGCTAGCGGGGTTACGGCGACACACCGCTCCTTGTGACCACGCCGGCCACACCGACGGCAATCTCCCGTCCAAGTGCACTTTCAGCAGCGGTGTCCATCACCGCACTTAAAGCAAAGCATGCCCTGCCCTGGGACAGGACGAAGAGCTGGAGTACCTGCAAAAGGACGAGGCGTCAAGAAGGAACGGCCTCGACTGCTTAGACTTGAAGGACTGCGGTCCTCCCTTGAATTTCTTGGAAAGGTGTTGAGCAGACCCACTTCCCTCACTAGAGCTCCTCTTCTGGTCACCACCAGAAACTACCGGTCCACCAGAGGCTTGCTGCCCCTTTGTGAGCTGCATCTCCAACTCCATGCCCCTAGCTTGCTCCACAACAGAGCTGTAGTCACGGAGTGGAGTAGCTCCCAACACATGCCGATACTCGAGTGAGACCCGCGGAACCTCTTGGCTTTCGAAGATCATCGTTAAGCTCTTGAAGGGACAAAGCGAACCAAGTTGTTGAACTCGACCTCATACTCAAGAATAGACCTCTTCCCCTGAGCAAAGGTCGTCAAGGCAACCTCCATCTTTTCAACAAAAGAGTAGGGGTAGAACTTTCCCTTAAATTGATCAACAAAGTCCTCCCAAGTGACTGGCCCTTGAGTGGCGGTCCTCGAAGACAACACGCCCTCCCACCAAATATCTGCTTGCCCTTTCAGCTGAAAGGCTACAAAACGGACCCTCTGATGTGAAGACATCTCCAAAGCTCCAAACTGCCTCTCCATGTAGCGCAACCAGTCCGCTGCTTGGACCGGTGTGCCCGACCCGTCAAACGGATCCAACCTCAACCCCATCCACTCTCGAAGTGTCATCGCGCTCCAGAACCGGTGGATGTGCGGCAGAGCAACAACAGATGCCGCAAAGACAGCGAGGGTGCCGGCGCTGTTGACGAAGAGCACGGATCTCTCCCACCAACTCTCTCAACAAAGCGGGGTCTCATCTCGACCACAACCGGAGGCGGGTCAGCAAAGAACCCCTCGGCCATCGACTAAGCGCTCTCAGGAGGTGGCTCCACGGAACCTCTCCCGCTGCCCCGACCTCCACGCATCGCGGCCACCACGACCACGTCCTCTACCCCTCGGCATAGCTATCAACCACAATCAACAATACACAATGAGCTCAAAGGTCAAAATAAAATCATCCATCAATGAACAACATAACGGAAGCGTAAAAACTATGATCGTACCTCTCTCTAAACTACTGTGCACTAGTGTGTCAAATTTTAGGTTAGTTAACCATTAGCAAATTTTTAGTTGATTTACTAAAACTAAAACAAATTTTAACAATTTTAGTTTACCTATGTTGTTAATCTATTCACCACGGACCTAAAGCCCGCCTCGATACCAATCTGTAACACCCGACCAACACAGAGCCTAGAATGCCACCACACTACTCTCTAAACTAATAATTATCGACACACTATAAAATTACAGCAGGAAAACAACAATAAACATATCCATGGATCACAAAAGAACATGCATAATTATGGATCAAACGATAATAAATAATCAAGGGGAATATAACCAGGTAAATAGTCCAAAATAGCACCAACCAATGAATCCAAATCATTAAAACAAATAGTCTAGTCCAAAACGTTGTCCTAAACTTTATTCAACCTCTAACATGGTCTAGAGTAATCCAATTTTGAATGAAAAGATTCTTATGGCAAATGATCATGTGTTGTCCATGTGCTCTACTCGCTCTCAGTTACGGCATCCTCGAAGATCACCTAAAGACAACAAAAGAGCAAGGGTGAGTCCACGACTCAGCAAACACATCAATATACAACGAACAATAATAAATCAACAGCATTCAATAACTTCATTATCATCACATGCACTTCTATTAATATTCTCATGCTGTTACCTTCCATTTGTTTAACACACAATAATCTCATTTATGAATGCAACTCTATTCTACATGTCCACATGCACTTCTTTCGCGTATACCGGTATAGCATGAGTGAATGCTCGCGACAACATTCACTCTCAAGCCCGTTCCTCCATAAGGATCGGGGACCTCCTCCACTCCCGTGGAGTAGTGATCATTCATGATCACCTGCTCATATGCAAAGATGCTTATGAATGCAAACATGCAAACTCCATCATAAACATCATATCCAACTTTTCATCATGTTTATCAACAAAGATATAACCATGTCATTCCATTGTTTGCAATTAAACAAGCTAAAAGCACAACAATAATGGTAATAGAAGATAGAGAAAACAGTGATCGATCATTGATCGCTGTCTACCATGCACTTGCCTTTACTAGTTGCGACGCACAATTTGGCTAGCAGATGGCAACAAGTACGACGCCTCTCCTACATTAAATACACAAATTTCAATACAAACTACAGCATCATAAGAACAACAATCAATCGACATCGCTCCTACACGTCCCCAAATATACCACGTTACTCCGGTACCGAAAAGTTACCCATTGCGGTCTTAGTACTAAAACGAACGTAACTTTTGACTCAAAAGTCCAATCACAACAAACCACCCCATTCTGGATTCTTTATAAAATTATCCACATTTTCTTAGATTACGAAGACTTCTAATTAAATCATCTAACCCTCCGTTTTTAGCCCAGAAAGCCGATCTGTCCGCTTCGGAACAGCGGTCTTACTAAATTCATAACTTTTGAATTACTCAACCAAAATGCGTGTTCTTAGATCCTACAGAACCATTGGACAATTATCTACATCTTTCATGTAGATCAAAAACTCTAATTAAGCTATTTACTATTTTTAATCTACAGTCTACCAAAACAGCGCCGAAAGACGACAACCACAATGACAGCAGCCTTCCGAAAATCATAACTCGAATTCTACTTGTCCGATTGACGTGATTAAATATGCTATAGAAAGATATCGAAATTATCTACAATTAACTAGTAGATGATATTTTCAACATTTGCCATTAAGGTACCCGAATAAATCGTTCAACAGAACAGCAGGCTAAATAGATCTATTAATCGATATCTCCGACTACAAACATCATAATAAACTACCTTACTGTTCCGGCAAATCATTCTAGTCTGCAAGCCCGTAATGCTACGGCCAACTAGTTAACTACTACTTAGCAATATCTATTTCATCTATTTCTATCCACTGTACAGTCTACACTTCCCTAATCACCTTACTAATTCGGCCTAGTGCAAGAAACTACCACTAATCACATACATCCTGGCACCTCCCATTGATGATCTACTCAAGGAAGTACACATACAATGTAACTATGCAAACCAACTATCCACCGAAGCTAACAAATGAACACAAATTCTTACTAGCCGCAGCAACCAAATCCTACGGCAAGCATTTGCTAGTTGGTTTAAATAACCTTCTCGGGAATTCACAATCACGGTCATGGAATTAGTAGGAAAGAGAAAACAAACCGACTCAATGTGGGAAGAAAATCAGAGGAGACGCGGCAAAGAAGGCGGCGTGCAAAGTGAGGCACGACAAAGAAGAAATGGGCGGCAGAAGAAGAAGACACGGCTCGGCGGTGGCTTCGCGCGACAGCGAAGAGTCCTCACCGCAGCGTCCACGCGAGGCAAGCTAGCGGCGCGGCAAAGACTCGGCGGCAAGACAGCGCAGCGTAAAAACGCCATTGGCTGGCGGCGCGGCTAGCAGACAATTGGCTGGTAGCGGCGCGGTGGAAAATAAATGGCTATTAGGGTTTCTAGAAAACCCACAATCTATTTATATAGCTCTTAAAAAAATTCTGAAATTCTGTTTTTTATGTATACTATTTAATTAATTACGCACCGACCCTTAAGACGTGATTATTAATATTATTATTATTTTCAGAGTATTACAGATATTTACAGAGTATGCACAATCAGTTTAGAGAAATTAGCAAGGTAAAAGGATGGGATCTAAGTGATTCTTTCCCTCTGTGCACATGTAGAGTGACGTTCTGATTAGAAATCGTCTTCCTGCCAGCAACACTGGGATCTCGATTTTCAAACACCTGGCTATTTCATTGCTTTCAAATGTGCCAAGAGCCTATCGCAAAAATCTCCATGAAGAAAGGATGTCGGCAGTCTTGCTAAGCTTCTATTAGTATGGGAAAAATTGAAATGCACGGTTCCAATAGATGTCCAGATAAACCCGACATTGAGAACTGAAGGTACATTCAAAGAATAAGTTCATGGTCGTTTATGTGCACTTCTACCGCGCTGGAGCCTGTCGGTGCCACACGGCCATCGCTCACCCTCGACGGAGGCAATACAGGTGCGCACAGAGCACGCCACCGTCAATCCATCCCAATCGCACACGACGACGTCAATAGCCCCGCCACGCAGCTGGTTACTCCACCGCTTCGCTATCCAGCTCCTGCTTCTGCTCTTCTCGCCGCCGTCGTACACGCCACGGCATGGCCGCCTTGCACGGCCAGCGTCGCCTCTGCTGCCTATAAAAGGCCACCATGGTTCCATGCAAAATCTCTTTGCGTCACAAGCTCTGCCTCATCCCTGGATGCGCTGCAGTCCAGAGCAAACCCGATGTGTGGTCGTCGCCGTCCTCAATCTAGCTGGTGAGCTCCTGTCGTGGCCGTCCTCTGATTGCTAGCCGCCGCCTCAATTCTCCGTAATTGATCACCTAATATCCGAATTATCTCATTCCATAGATCTTTCATGTAACACTAACACTTCCTGACCCCCTTCCCCTTCGTCCTCGTAGGAAGTAGCTTCCCCGCCGGTGAGTTTCCAAACCGCCGTGCCATTTGCTCTGTTCTAGAGCTCACTGTTGGCGCGAGATACGTGCAATAAATTAATACCGCAAGTGTATGCATGGATAAATTATAGCCTTTCATATGTAGTATTCCATGATTATCCTACCCACGTAGAACGGACTAACTTCGTCTAGAGTCGCCTAGGGTTTACTAATCTAATTACCATCTAAGTAAATGGTTACCAGAGATAAATGTGATTCAACTTCGATATAAAGATAACACAACATAATTAGCTACATAGATGAAATAATAAAATGCTATATAAATCACTAAGGTGGCTCTCACCTTATAGTCCAATACCATTTACGAGAATTAAAATCTCTATGTATTATTTTAATATATAATAAAAGAACATATATAATCATAGTCGTAACCCTTAAGACTCACGACCCCTTGGTCATAAGGATTCCAGAGGTTATATCATGGGAAACCTGGTCGGATGAGATCCTGTGCCTAGTCCCCGACCAAATGACTGCTCGTAGAAGCAATGAACTAGCATTCGGATCTGACTCCGGCTATATTCCTTACCGTGTGATGAATGGAACACATGTTATAGTTGTTACATACCACGCGACGTTTCATAATCCTCAAACACTAACAACAACCACCCAATGAATGTGTGTCTCACAGAGTCATAACCATCGAACGGTTGATACTTTATCAACTGTTGCCTCGCTCCGACCAGTTGCGTCACTTCTCTTTAATAGTCAGTTCATAATAATAAAAGAGCAGTCCTATTCTCTCCTAAGAACTTTCTGTCATTTTTCTCTTTTTATATCGTAAGATCGGCAACTCGATCGTCGACAGCTGGCGCCATCCGTGGGGAAGAAGGCGTTGGGTTCTTGAAGATTACTTCGCTCAAGCATTTCTTATTCATTTCCTTTGCCCAATCATCGCTCATGCGAATATGGTAGGTACTTGGGATGAGGAAAACTAGTTCAACCTAGTGGACTACTCGAACCTTGACATGGACGTATACATCCGCACCATGCAAGAAAACGGGATGTCATCATCCTCCTCCTCTGCCGGCTCGCCAGTCGCTGACATTAGCGAAATCGAACGATGGATGAGGATACACCGCCACCAACATTAGCGCTCTCTGAGGAACTGCTCATTCTGACCAGTTCGGAATGTCCGAACACCTCTGCAATCACGGTCAATCCGATCGGCAGAAGCGACAATGGGAGCCCAACGTAGTGACCAGAGAGTCCAAGTACTCTCGATATTATCATGGGCGACCAGTATTCACCAACGGCTCCTATGTATTCCGGGGGTCAATCAGCATATGGTAAGGGTATTGATGAACTTATCACCGATTGCTGCCCAAATGGGCATGGTGAAACTCAGCATACGATCAACGGTTCACCAGATCAGGATGAGTCCACTATAAAGCCCGCCAGAGGCGGTAATCTCCGACCGTTCTCCATCGTGGAAGCTCCTTACAGAAGCACTGAAAGGCTCTCCCTTAGCTACGACGGGAGTTCCTCGGAAGATAATTATTGGCACCACGAAGTTAACACAATCAGAGATACCAATCCGGATGCTATGCACGATCCTCCACGAGTTAACCCGCCATCACCTGCTGGTGGAAATGGTACGGACGCTCAAGCACCAACTACTGGAGGCAACCGAACTGATGGACGTGCATCAGTTAATTAACATGTTCATACCCCTCTGCGGATAAGGAATCAGGTAGGGCCATCCGGTAGGTCAACGGATAACTCGACTCATCAGACACCCACTACAAGTGGAAATATACCACGACCTTCGGCAACGATACAAAACCTGCAACAAGTTCGGGATATTTTGAATAACCCAGACCCTGCTTTAGCGGGAACACCAGGTTATGTCCAGCTTGCAGGTCAGGTGTCGGAGATCCTTTAACAAACCATGCAGCGTATAGAAATATACCAGGAGTAGAGGAATTCACAAAGTCACATGATGACCTCGTCCCAACGCTCCTCTCTTAGTAGAGGACAACATGGTCGTGCAGAGGATTGAGCAACACTAAGACTCCCTCATAGATTTCGACCAAGGAAGTACGAGGGAAGATAGCTTTTCACAGCAGCCACTCATCCTCCTCGTCAAGAGGAACAACCACTTGATTCAGGTGACCTTAGGGATCATCTGAACCAGGTAGGCGGTCGAGGACGTCATCATAACGTCCACGACCGGGTTGGGACATCGGATCCTAGATATGCAAATCTAAGGAATCGATCCCCGACTGATTATAATCCAGCTCCTTTTGAGAAAAGGTGCCACGAATCCATTATGGGCCGCCGAGCATTTTCGGTAGGTCTCCAGGCTATTCGTTGGCCGGGCAGGTTCTGACCAGCTAATATAGAGAAGTTCAATGGGACTCAGAACCATTAGAGTTTGTTCAAATTGATTCTACCACCATCAAGGCCACTGGTGGTAGCGATAACGTGATGGCAAACTATTTGCCCACGGTCCTTGAAGGGTCTGCCCAGTCATGGTTTCTTAAACTACCGTTCGGATCTATCTATACTTGGGAGCAGCTCTGCGATACTCTAATTTCCAACTTTCAAGGGACGTACGACCGCCCCGGAAAGGAGGACGATCTTCATCGGATGAAGCAGAAGACCAATGAAACTCTTCGACAATACATCAAGAGATTCAGTCAGGTTTGAATCTCCATCCCAGAGATCGCATAATCTTCTGTTATCGAGGCCTTCAAAGCAGGGCTGAGGAATTGCCGGTTTACAGAGGATTTTGCAATAAATCCTCTACGAACAACCGTCGAACTTTTAACATGGCAGACAAGTACGCGACCGCTAGTAAAGCGGTCGAATGGTATGCAGCTATTGATCGTGTAGGACCGTAAAGGCGACTAGAGGGGGGTGAATAGGCGCTTTCTCGATTTTTCGCCTTAATCAAATTCAACACGAACTTTTCTCCTTTAGCTAAGAAAGCTAAGAAGATCAGTAAACGCACAGAGAAAGCCTTATGCTGAATTCGATAACTCCCTTAACCACAAGACCCAAACAGGAGATATGATCTCAGAAGATCGGCTCGAATCTTGGCGGTCGACCGTAGTTGATCGCGATCGGACCGGCGGTTGACTAAGCGGTCGGACCGTGGCCCGCTGGGAGGTCGAGCCGTTGGGAAGCAGTTCGGCCGGCCGCTACAGGCGGTTCGAGAAGCGAGCGGTCGGACATTGTGGCTTCATCGGTCGACCGATTTAGTCGATCAAAACACAAAGTCCAAATCCAAAACGAAAATTGGTCTAACTTTTGATTCAACCAATGAAATTTGACCAAATTTGGAGCACACCTCCCTGAGGATATCTGAGTCCTATTTCAAGCGACGATCGTTCAGATCCACTTCGAATAAACGATCTCCTTAGGTTTTACCAAAGAAGTGCTCAAACCCTAGAAATAAGAAAATCTTGATTCAAGACTTGCTTGTGGGGGTTGATGATCTAGATGATTCTAGGAGTAATCCCACACATCAAAGCAAGATAAAATCGGTCAAGAGACCAAGCATAAACACTTGAATCAAGGAAGCACCAAAAACAACAAAAGAGAGAGGAACACAAAGGAGACAATCAATCTCTTAAGCAAGCATCACAAGATTGATTGATCCCACACGATGCTTACAAAGCCACTCCCTCAAGGAGGACAAGAGCTCAAACCAAAGAGCACACACACACTCTCCAAACCCTAGCCTCTCCTCTCCTCTTATCTCCAAACCCTAGAAAAAGACTTGGAGTGTCCAAATGAATGCTTCAAGGGGTTTTACATCTCCCCCCTTTCTATTTATAGGAGAGCTAGGGTTTCACACATGGGACCCACACACACATGGGACCCACTCACACACATCTGTTGAAGCAATCGCCTGCTTCACCACGTGTAGGTTGATCAGTGGCTCTCATCAAGTCGGCAAATCTCTCCCGTCTGAATCCCATCGGAAACTCCCAGAGACTTGCACCGACTTCCGCACCGCCTGATCCAACCAGCTGCACCAAACTACCCGTTCGATCCATCTTGCCCATTCTGCACCATGCTTGAGTCACACGACCTCACCCGGCATCCATGATCGTTCTGGATCTCAGCTCTCCAAGCGTAGTCCCGATCCACCTCACCGTTGACGTCGTTGACCTGCAAGCCACCTGCACATCAATAGACAAACAAATCGTGTCTGGGAACAAGTTCTTCACAACTTGACCCACGTCAGTTCAACAATGCAATATGCAACAATAAAGCATTGAAGTTCATACAATAACCACATTCAAATCACAACAATGCCAACAAGGCTAATGTGAGACCCCGGTTTATCCAGCTTGTAATGCTTAACCATCCACTTGGTCCTAGCATCACAAATCAGATAATCCGAGACTCGAGACATGTATACTTCCCAGAAATGCAGTATACACACCTCTTTACAAAGTTCATGCATCAATTCCATTCATTCACATAGAACCGAAGCAAAACAACAACCAGAAGATAACATAAATAAAGGTAGTCATTACAAAAGAGAGGCCGACCGACCAAATGACATATACATAAAGAAATTTAACAGCGGAAGCAAAAGTGCCATAAGATGGCCATAAACAAAAGAGCCAATCAGTGTGCCTTTAACCCACAAGGCAACCGACCGGACCGCCAAGCTAGTCGTCGAATCCACAGCACAACTCACAAAAGTGAGGCCCTTGGGGCTCACCTTCGTCCTCTGCAAACAAAAGCAGCCCAGCAAAAGCTGGGTGAGTACTTTGAACGTACTCGCAAGATATATAAGAATGATAACAGACCTGAACAATAACTATATGCAAGCTTATTTAAGTGGGACAGGCTAGGACTCAAATTTTTAAGCATAAAGCAAGTTTTATTTGCAATAATGTAGTAGATTGAAAGCAATTTAACAAATCAGCTTTTAATGTTCAAATAATCGTAAAAGACAACAATATAACAGTAGATAGACAACAACAATCCTGGAAGTGACTAAACCATTAGCCACCACAACAATAGCATGAATTACCCATTCATGCCAACCATGTCAAATTTTAATTTTTAAAAGGTTGTAGTCTAGTTCTTGCACAACCTTACCAAGCATGTCCATAACCTAGGGCGAGGCTATTGAATAGTTTTATCCTGCAGGGTGTACCAATGTACCCACACGCTGGATCGCCTTTTGCCACTAGATTAAGCACACTTCCTTAGGTATGCTAAGCACGGCTAAGTCCTCTGAGACATTTCCAATATTGTGTATTACCCACGAGCCGCCCGTATGGATAGAAACCCATACGTTGTGCCGAGTCATCGTAAAGCCTCGGTCAACTACCCTTCGGGTAAAGCCTTGGACAACTACGACGCTCCTCGAGGTGGAGAGCCTACAGGAATCTCCACCACCGCACACCCAACACAAGAACACAAGAACACATATCATGTTTCACACAACACACACAACCCCTCCTGCGACTCGGAGATAACTCACGCCAAAGTACTAAGTCAAGAGAGGTCCCATATCCTCTCGCGTGGTTAGCACGCATAAGCGCTTGGCTTAGTGACACAAGTAACACTTCGGTCCTTAGGGACACAGGCACCTTTCCTTGTTACACCCAACAATCACACCAACATACCATTGTGCCCAAGTCAAATCATTTTGTTTCATTTTCGGTTTTACAAAACAAAAGCGAGAAGGTGCTGAACCAAAAATAAACAAAATGATTTGTGTGATCAAGGTCATCGACTAAGTCGATAACAGCCCAATTCTACCGTAGCTAAGCATTTCTAAGCATGACATCGCAAAGGCGGTAAAAGAGCATAATTAAATCACGGGCTCTAATTCACCAAATGATATTAATAACTTATGGTTGTGGCAGGGATAACATTTTAATGGCAACAATGCATTAGGAATAGCTACCTCTAAGCAGGCAAAATTAATTGGACACAAAAGCAATGCATACATATAGTTTGTAAACAAGATATTAGACTGAAAGTAATGGGACATTTATGATCGAATATCTTGCACCTTCTTAATGGGTCAAGGTGTTGCTTGAGGATCAATAATATTATCAACGTGCTCTTGGATCCTAACGAAAGCAAAAAGCAGCCGATAAGAACGAATAAAGCATAAAGACCCAACAGTAAACCTTCTCCAAAAATTCTAAAATTTTTACAGTAGCAAGGTCTTGATTTATAATGAATTTAGCAACAAGAACCAATTGATTTGGATTCTTAATGCCAAAGATATGACCAAAACAATTTTGCTCAGCTTTTATAAATCAAAATGCTACTATTCATTAGCAAAAATTTCTGGAGCTATACTGAGTTTGGAAACATTTTTAAATTAAAGTCTAGTTAAAAATATAACCAACAAAATTTGAATCAACGAAAAGGATTTGAAATGAATTAGTTATGCATTTTATAAGTTATCACATTTTTCAGTTGATAAATAAATCTCTTTGGGAAAAACAGAATTTAGAAATGGCGTGGCGAGCGAGGGCGTCGATCTCGGATCCGACGGTCCGCGTCCCAGCCGCATGCAGCGGCGGCGCCGCGAAAACCCTGAGTCGTTAACCGTTGGATCGGGGATCCAACGGTCCACGACCACTTTAGTCGGAGCGCGAGCGTCCGGGACGGACTCAGTCGTCCGCCGTTGGATCGGATCCAACGGTCCACGTGGATGGGAGCGTTCGGCGGTCCGAACGTTCACGCTCACGCGAGCCGCGGATCTGGGATCCAACGCTCCGCGCGGAATCGCATCGGGACCATTGATCTTAGATCCAACGGTCCACGCAGGCGAGGCAGCGCGACGAATTCAAAATTTTCCGCGCGAGCGTGGGCGTAGATCTAAGGATCGGCGGTTCAGATCGACTCACGTTCAAAGCATCGCCCTGTTTTTCGTCCGGCAAAAGCAGCGGGGAGGAGCGGCTCGCCACGGTGGCTCGCGCGGCGGTGCGAGCAAGTGCCCAAATGGGTCCCAAACATCATTGCGCACCTAAAGGTACCAGCGAATTGGTGCGGTGGACGAGCGTCGGCAAGCCGGAGGACGAAGTGACCGAAATGACCAAAGCGAAAAATGCAAGCGTGCTCATTGCGGTTCAAGGAGCAGTGCGGGCCACTAGGGACTAAAGAGGAGCTACTGAGCGCAATGGGCGCGCCGAGGAGAGTCGAAGCCGCCGGCGAAGAAGAACGCCGGTTTGGTGAAATTGGGGAAACCGAATTCAGCTCGTCCTGGACAAATTGAACCGAATTGAGTGAGGTTAAGCTTGATGAGTAGAGGAGAGCAGAGGAGCAAAGACTTGTGGAAGAAAACCCCATTGCACCGACTTCACCGAAGCTCCAAAACCGTCGATGGCGCCGAGAGCTTCCAGAGAATCTGTGGCTCCAGCTGGCTTGTGAGTGCTAGCTAGAGCTGCGGTGTTGCTAAAGGAAGCTAAGGGAGAAACCAAGGAGCTTAAATAGCGGGGATGGCAGAGGGCAAGCTGCGATAACCCTTCGGGTCAAACCGCCGTTTGGCGCGAGAAGCGGACGAGAGCGGTTGGAGAGGGGCGCTGAGGAGGAGCACGACGAGCAATAAATGCGCGCAGAGAGCCGCCGTTAGCGGCCGGGAAGGGGCGGCACGCCGCGACTTTTCCCTTTGCGCGACGCCATGCCATAACGCCGACGCCGCGAGCGGACGGAGGAAGAGAGGCGCTACCGGCCGTCGGATCGAAATCGGACGGTTGAGATAGATCGGGTGGATTACAGCGGTTCGCCGTTCGGTTGATCCAGACCGTTCGATCTTGATCCAACGGCTCGCAACGCCCGCCGTCGATCTGCGCGGTGCGTTTAGTTGGTTCGACCGAGTCAAGTGGCTCGAGCGAGTCCAGTTCGAACAGGAGCAGTGCAAACCATTTAGAATTTGAATTTTAAACACCTGATTTTTGAGGAATTATTTGAGGTAGCAAACAAACTCCAAAATTTATGAAATTTTAACTGGGGCTTGCTTACTGCAGGAGGAGCGTTCCATAAAATTTTTAGAGATTTTCATGCACTGAATTATTCTACAGAAATTCCAGAATTGAGGAAAATGGGGTGTGACCAGTTTGACTTGCCTCCAAAAATTATCAAATAATTTCTAAAAATCATGAGATAATTCAGAGGTGTTGCCAAGCCTCCCAAGACCTCAGGGAAAAGATTTCCAAGGGTTTGGCAAAAGACCTTTGCCAAGGAGGGTTTTTGATTAGGGTCAAAGGAGAATTTAAATTGGATTTTCCATAATTCTTTTGAAAAGAATTACCAGAAATAGCCAAGTCTTCAAGATGCAAGAAAAGTTTTAGTTTCTTCTGATTTTCTTACATTTGAAACACAAACCCATATTTGGGATGTTACAAAACCTCCCCCCCTTACAAAAATCTCGTCCCGAGATTTGGCCTACTCGGCAAAGAAAGAGGGTAGTCCGCATGGAGGCGATCTTCCCTTTCCCAAGTAGCCTCATCCTCGGAATGGTTTGACCACTCGAACTTTGAGGAATCGATGGTTTTATTCCTCGTTCTTCGTTCAAACCTCATCGAGTATGCGAGCAGGTGCTAGCGATAGGTCAAATCTTCTTGGACATCGAGTTTCCAACGGAGCTTCCTCGATTGGAACACAGAGGCACTTCTTTAGTTGGGAAACATGGAAAACATTATGTACCCCTTCGAGTGCAGCTGGCAATTCCAACTTATAGGCAACAGCCCCTTTCTTTTCGATAACACGGTAAGGACCGACATATCGAGGAGCTAACTTGCCCTTGACGCCGAAACGCTGATGACCCTTCAAAGGAGAGACTTTGAGATAAACAAAGTCATCAGGCTCAAAACTCAATTCACGACGACGGCGATTCGCATAGCTCTTTTGCCTGGATTGAGCTGTGCGTAAACGATCACGAATGAGCTGGACTTGGCTCTCAGCTTCATTGATCGAGCCCGGACCAAAGAAAGGTCTTTCGCCTGTCTCAGACCAGTTCAATGGGGTTCTGCACTTTCTCCCGTATAAGGCCTCGAAAGGTGCCATGCCGAGGGCGGCTCGAAAGTCTGTTGTTGTAGGAAAACTTCGGCAAATGGCAAGCATTTTCCCAATTCTTTCCATAGGAGAGGACACAAGCACGAAGCATGTCTTCCAACACTTGGTTGACCCTTTCGGTCGACCATCGGTTTGGGGTGATATCTTTGTGCTAAAGGTAAAACAGGTTCCCATAGCCTCTTGCAAACTTTGCCAAAAGCGAGAGGTGAAAAGAGAACCACGATCGAGACAATTGTCTTAGGTACCCCATGTAAGCTCACGATGCGGGCAATGTAGAGATCCGCCAAAAGACCTACACGAGATCCGTCTTGATTGGAAGAAGTGAGCCACCTTAGTTAGCCGATCAATGACAACCGGATGGCATCATTGCCCTTGGGCGTTAGGCGGACCGGTGATAAAATCCATCCCGATCGAATCCACTTCCATTCGAGGAATAGGCAAAGGTCAAGCGATCTGCTGGACGCCGATGCTCGGCCTTGACACGACGACACCACGTCGCACTTCGACAACGAACCGCAATTTCCCTCTTCATTGGGTCCACCAAAATCCACGACGGAGATCTTGATACATCTTTGTGGCCCCGGGATGAATAGACAAAAGCGAATCATGGGCTTCGCGGAGAATCAAATTCCGCAATTCCATGTCCTTTGGAACCACAAGGCGTTGCCCGAATCTTACAACACCATGCTCATCCTCAGAGAAGCACTTAGCCGTACCATTCTCGATATTTTCCTTGATGTTGTTCACTCCAACATCTGATTGTTGGGCGATCTTAATCCGATCCACCAAGGTTGGTTGCACAACCAGGGTAGCGAGGGAACCATGCTCCACCAATCCCAAGTTGAGGCGATGAAATTCCTCGGAAGGGTGGGTTGGCGTTCTGGAGCAATAAGGCATTGCAATGCGCCTTCCGATGGCGCGATCGGCAGCGACATTAGCCTTGCCGGATGGTAGTGAATACCCATGTCATAGTCCTTGATCAACTCCAACCACCTCTTTTGCCCGAGGTTCGGATCGGGTTGGGTGAACAAATACTTTAGGCTTTTGTGATCCGAATACACCGCAGCGATTCCGATTAGGTAATGTCGCCAAATCTTAAGTGCATGAATCACGCGGCTAATTCCAAGTCATGGGTAGGATAGTTGAGTTCATGAGGTCTCAATTGCCTTGATGCATAGGCCACTACCTTGCCTTCTTGCATAAGGACACAACCGAGTCCTCGGCGAGAAGCATCGCAAAAGATATCGAAGCTTCGATGAATATCGGGAAGAACGAGGACGGAGCGGTGGTCAAGCGCTTCTTAAGTACTTGGAAGCTTTCCTCACAAGCATCGGACCACAAGAACTTCTTGTCCTTCTTGAGCAACTCCGTCATCGGTTTCGCGATCTTGGAGAAGTTCTCCATAAAGCGGCGATAATATCTGCTAAGCGAGAAAACTCCGCGCCGTTTACATCAAGTAGGTGAACCATGAAAGAACATCGCGACCTTGCTAGGATCATGGCTCGCCTCCTGCTGAAAGAACATGACCCAAGAAGGCCACTTCCTTCAACCGAATCGCGACTTGCTTGAATTTTGCATACGGTGGTGCTCACGGCTTGCCTAACACAAGCCTCGGTGCTCATCATGTTCCTCATCGTTCTTAGAATAGATAAGAATATCATCGATGAAGACCACGACAAACTTATCCAAATACTCCATGAATACCGAATTCATGAGGTTCATGAACAAGCGGGAGCATTGGTTAAGCCAAATGACATGACGGTATACTCATACAAGCCATAGCGAGTAGAAAGCCGTCTTTGGAATATCCTCGGTCGTATCCGAACTTGAAGATATCCCACTCTCAAATCAATCTTGGAGAATACTCGAGCTCCGGTTAATTGATCAAAGAGATCATCAATGCGGGGCAAGGGATACTTGTTCTTTACCGTTACTTCATTAAGCGGACGGTAATCCACGCACATGCGTAAAGTATTGTCCTTCTTCTTTACGAAGATTGTTGGACAACCCCACGGAGATGAGCTAGGCGAATGAATCTTTTCTTGCAGCTCATTCGGTTGCTTCTTCAACTCCACCAACTCGTTCGGTGGCATCCGATAGTGCCTCTTTGAAATCGGCGTCAGACAGGAACCAACTCAATGACAAACTTGAGGTCTCGAACTGGTGGCATCCCTGGAAGATCTTGGGAAAGACATCAATGAAGTCACGAGCTGTGGGGACTTCACTAATATCTAGAGCGGGCTTCGCCTCAAGCGCTAAAAGATGCGAACTTAGCGGCTTGGTAAAAGCGAACCTCGCCACGGAAAAACTAGATAGAGACACACTTCTTGGCGCAATCGATTTGTCCCTTATGGCAAGACAACCAATCCATACCAAGAATTACATCCAAACTTGCTGAATGGAGGAGAATAAGATTCGCAAGAATCTCACTCCCTCGATCTCAATTGGAACATCCCTACACTCAGTTGGCTCTCAACTCAACCCGGAGGCGAATGAGTAATGGGACCAACAAAGGAGTAAAAGGAGCTCACTAATAGCAGCAAAAGACTCGAAACAAAAGAATGAGATGCTCTGAATCAAACAAAACAAGAGCGAGAATGAGAGTTAGCAGAAAGTGTACCCAAAGACGACGTGGGTGCCTCCTGTGCCTCCTCTGCGGAGATGAGGTTGACGCGACCACTACCCACGCCTTGGGTAGTAGGGACTATCTTCAGTCCCGAGAAGAACCACCTCTGGCCCGTCCTCCATTAGGGCGAGGTGCGCTCTGTCTTCTTAGGGCATTGGTTCGCATAATGCCCCGCCGCAGCGGTAAGCAAGTGACCGGCGGCCGGGTTGCGCGGGGCCACCTGGCGACTCGCAGTGCGTGATTGGGGCACGGCTGCGAAGGGCGAAGAACAGTCTTGGCGGCCTCGAAGTCTTTGAAGCTGCTTGTCGCGACCACGAGGCCGAGACGGATCAAAGCGAGGATAGCCGGCCTGGATGACACGGGCCTCCCACTTACGCTGCGGGAATCCACAAGCGCTCTCCCGAGTGCTTTCGGCGACAATGGCCTTGTCCACCAAGGCACGAAAATCTGGAAGTCGACGATAGATAGCTTGTCCTGCAGCTCCTCGGACAAACCATCCTTGAACTTCTCTTGCTTGGCCTCATCGGTGGCCACCTCTTCGGACCATAACGAGCCAAATGGTTGAACTCGTGCGGTACTCAGTGGCGTGAAACGCCCTTGTCTGAGCGACAAGAACTCCTTCTTCTTCAGCCTCATCAGTCGGAAGGAATGTGACTCCGACGGAAGGCAGTGCGGAACTCCTCCCAAGTGACGGTGTGGCCGTCAGGCTGCATGGCGAGAAAGCTCTCCCACCACGACAAAGCCGCACCCTCCGGTGGTGCGATGCGACAGCGCGCCTTCGTGCTCCCCGCGCTGCGCTATCGCGGAGTTTCCGCTCCACCGCGAAGCGATCGTCTGCGTCAAGCGGGTCCTCGGACACGGAGAGCGTGGGGCTGGTGCGAAGAAACTCCGCAAGTCCCCACGCGGTGGTGTCCACTCCCTTGACCGGATCTCGAAACACGGTAAGAGGCGGAAGTGTTGCGCGCGATGGCGTCGGAAGAACCCTCCTGTCCTCTGCACGGTTGCGCTCGATCTGAAGTAGGACCTCGGCCATGGTCGGAGGAGGAGGAAGATCCTCGTCCTGACCAGCTGACTGGCCTTGGCCGCTACGAGTGTGTCCGGCCATCCTGTTACAAGAGACTTGGGTTAAAAATCTAGACCCGAAAACGAAGCCGAAATGAAGCAAACAGCTAACGACTAGGGGAATGGAATATCACTCTAATCGAAAGCCGAAAATAGCAAGTACATAACTTTAAAAGGCGTACGAAAAGACTCCAAAGATAGCAAGGAATCATAAAACCAAAGCTCGACTTCCCAATGCAACTAACCCGTATTGAATGAACGAGTAATTGTTTGAGAAGGTAAAAATCAGAAGGTCAAGGTAAGATCTAATACCACTTAAGATCAAGGCTAAATCAGCGAAAATAGTGTTAGATACATAGCTAACTAGTATCACATCTTACCCTTTTATTCCCACAAGTTTTAGTTGATTATCCTCTCATTTTCTACCCCATTAGAAACCATCGAGCTTGCTGTCCGGAAATTGAGGTTGCTGTAGCGATTTTGCATCCAAGCTTCCAGTCGAAGTCTTCCATTCTAGAAACTTCAAAATCTGGCACACTTCAACATGCCAAGCTCAGTGGTCCTCTCAGAAACCATTGAGCTCGCTGTCTGAAAATTGAGGCGTGTTGTCCAGATTCCGCATCCAAGCCTCTAGCCGAAATCTTCAGTCCAGAAACTTCAAAAACCCTAAGCACTTCAATTTGCCAAACTCAGTGGTTCCCAAAACCCATTTAATCGATAACAACTAACTTTGAAGGAAGAAGAGGTCAACAATTTTCAAAACTCAAATTAGAGTGAGACGAGAAGAGAAAGCTAAGATAGGTAAGGAATAAAATCTGAGAACTTACTTAAGCTTTCAAAAATCATTTGATACTTTGAAATTAAGTTTTTCAAAATATCCTAAAGACGACCAAGCTTGGGTTACTACGGTCAGTATGGCTCGATACCAAACCTTGTGAGACCCGGTTTATCCAAACTTGTAATGCTTAACCATCCACTTGGTCCTAGCATCACAAATCGGATAATCCGAGACTCGAGACATGTATACTTCGAAAATGCGATATACACATGAAGGACCTGAAGGCGACTAGAGGGGGTGAATAGGAGCACCTAATCTTTTCGCAAAGAATGGATTCAACTTGTAAATTACTCCAATAGCTATGAGAGCTATGAAGATCAATGATTAAGCCACAGAGGAAGTCTTATGTTGAATCCACTCCTCACCCCAAAGCTCACAAACAAAAACGAGGAAGAACCAAGAAATCGGGACAATCGGTACAACCACAGGCAACGGCGGCGGTTGTACCACGATCCCGTATAACCATGAGCAAATGGCGGTTGTACCGCAGATCGCACAACCACGGTGTTAAGCAGGTTCATCAGATTGTCTGGAGCAGCAAAACCTCTCGGGTTTCAAAACGAAAATCGACGTAACTTTTGAACCGCTTGGCCAAACTCTACGAGATTTGAACCACACCTCCCTAAAGACACTAGGAACCTATTCCAAACAAATATTTCAGAGATCCATTCCAAAGTTCCTATCTTCTTGCATTTGAGCGAAGAAGGATGCAAACCGCAAAACAGAAATGCTCCACAATCTCTCAACCTTGGCTCATGAGATTTTGCAAGAAGGTTAGTAATAACCTCAGGACATGCTAGTATGAGTCTTAGGCCAAATCCTCAAGGAAATCAAGAATTTCATCAAAAACCCTAGAAGAGGAAATGAAGAACAGAGGATGCCAAAAGTGAAATCGAGATTTAACAAGATTAGCTCTTGGAAAAATCGATCAAATGATCTTGGGGCACTATCCCAACATAGAGCAATCCATTTTGCAGCTCACTAGCAAGAACCAACAAGAAAAAGAAAAACTCACAAGTCCATCACAGAGAGAATCGAAGGAAAAATAAGAACAGGAATGCAAACTTGATTTTCATTTCTTGAATCAAGAGCGAAATACAAATAAATACATCCCCATACGCATGGACATTAGAACCAGAGGGATGATTACAAGATTCTCAATCCATCTCCTCACTCTCCCAACACAAGAACACACTCACACTACATGCCTGGAGAGGAGGAGAACCACTCAAGAACTCATCAAGAGGGGACACGCAGGAGCACACTCTGCGCCTTCCTCCACTCTCAACCACTAAAGAGCAAAAGAGAAACAACCTCACAAAGCCTCTTTTGACTCTAAAACCCTAATTCCACCCAAGTGCACCCTCTGGGCAGCAGCCCATCCATCCTATTTATAGCCCATGGCTAACGGGTCTCCACCCTGCACGCGCGCTAAAACCAATCGAGCCAGGCAGCCCCGCATGTGACTTTGCGAAATTCCTGCCCCTCCCGCACCTTCCGAAGCTTCGCGCCTCGCCTCGCCGCACGCCGCAACCACCTCGAGTCCACGTCGCCTTCGACACATCCCGACCGCTCGACCTCGGTGCCACTGCACCTAGTCCGGTCCACCGTGTCTCGCCACGACTCCACCCGATGTCCTGCAGTCACACAGACAAGAAACACATCAAATAGCACCGCTCGATGAAAGCGAAAATACCAACATACTTACCATGACAAAATCCAAACTTGTCGAATCAAAGAATATGCATCCTAATCCCATACAACCAAGTTTGACCAAATCGACTGAGCCTGTTGCACCACGCAACGACATGGTCCAAACCACCCAAACCAAACTCGACTTCCTAAACCTATGTCAATTACTCATCACACACACGGGACGACCTCCACATGGTCTCTCAATCTCCCCCTTGATGAGTATATTGACAAACTCCGAAAAAAAAAAAAAACGCAAAGATGAGTTTGAATTTGAAGAAACCAACATGGTCCAAAGAAGAAGAGTGAAACTAATGACCATGTCGACGGAACACTAGAGCAACAACTAAAAGAGCAAATTGTTCTCCAAAGCTCTAAAATGATCCCAACTAGCTTTTTCTTCTCTATTCACCCCCTTTTGGCAATAAACACATCAAGAATGCTCAAGAGAGAATATGACATGTCAATGGATGAAATGGCTGAAGTTTGATTATTCTTTAGCAGTTAGAGCCATGAGAATTATCCAATATGACCATAATGTACACCAAGCCATAACTCAATAAAAAGGCTAGCTAGATCATGACAAGATATGTATAAGCTAGCTAGAACACATAGATGACAATCGAAAATGAGGTACATTATGTGAGCAAGTCAAGTCATCAATGAGCAAAGTCTCGCTAGAGATATCCAAGAATGATGCAGCCATGTCAATAAGCTAAAGCGGAACTAAGAAGCTTAAATTGAGACCAAATAGAGTGCTATGCTCAAGATTGAAACATTGGTTAAAGAACTTGATACTTTCGTGGCTTTAAGCACATTGAACACATATTTTCTTTTGAAATTCATGGTGGTTTCCAACCAGATTTTTGTTTTATCATGTGCTAGGTCTCAAGCCTTATCGACTACTCCAAGCGAGAAGCTTAAGAAGATAGTCTAGGTCACCCAAAACTCCCTAAGTTCATGCCAAGTGCAATGGCAAGCCGTCTCATAGGAGAGAATTGGTGAGATCGCTTTTTCGCACAAAAGAGATCTTTCTTTTTTAACAAGTTGTACTAACTCATGCATCATCAAGAGACTAAAATGACTCTTTCTAAGGCTCAATATAGATTCATCACTCTACCCAAACCTATTTGACATGGCATGAATCATAAAAGGATAGCTCGAGAAAGACTAATCTCGAGTGGTAACAAGACAAGTTTTAGTTTAAGTTGAGCAATTTTAATTAACTTATCATGGCAAAAGCTAGGCTACATATGAAGTCATGATAAATCTAGCAAATAAGCACAAGTCATGGCAAGGTGTAAAGCATTGTAAACATGTCATAGCAGGATAATAATCAAGGCTCAATGTAGTTATATTACAATGCGAGAATGCTAGAAATGCGTAAGATCCGGCTCCCCTCAACAATAGATGCAACTTTTAGTTCAAGTTGAGTTATGTCAATATTAAGCTCCGTAAGCTCCCAAATGAACTCCCTTGAACCAAAACAATAAATCGAGAAGTCGCAAAGAAAACATAAAGCAGTGATCCTTAAAGCATAGATAAGATATAGAGAATACTATAGCTCGGACTAACTCTCATCTACCCCATATGACTCTAGGACTATCAGCGCCCACTTAACACACCTAGGAGCAAACACGCACCTGTCTACCCAGGGTGGCCCAACCTCGCTAGAACCTACAAGAAGTGAGTGAGCTCAACCTAGTGAGATAAGTAACAACTAATAAGCGAGATCCTAGAATCACAAGATAAGAGCAAAACTAAACAACTAGACAAAAGAAGCACTCTAATCTATGCTAGGAGGACTAATCCCAAATGCACCCAAAATGCAATGCAATAGTAAGGAGCTAGAGCATAAATAAGATAGTAAAGCGAAAAACCCAAAGCTCCCCTCACTACAGGTCCATAAGGACAAACCACCCCAAGCTCTCCCGCAGAGCTAAAAACCTCGAACTATCCAATGGCTTGGTGAAAATGTCATAACTGGTGGTCACTCTCCAAACTGGAGCACTATATCACCCTTCTCTACATGGTCTCTAAGGAAGTGGAAGCGGATATCGATGTGCTTGGTCAGGAATCTTGACGGGTTCTTGGCAATGTTAATCGCGAAGTGTTATCACAAAAGAGTGGAACACTATCGATAACTAACCCAAAGTCCCGCAGGTTGAAGCCATCCAGAGCACTTGGCTACAAAGAATCGGCCGCGAGAACATACTCGCCTCTGCGGTGGATGTGCAACAGGATCGCTTCCTCAAGACCAGAAACAAGAGAAGTGCCAAGAAATTGGCAAGTGCGGAAGTGCTCTTCCTATCTATCCTCTGACCCAATAAGTGCGATCCGAGAAGGCTCTCAAGGAAAGACGGGATGAAGAAGAGTACCGGATACCATAGTCAATGGTAGCTCGCAGTGCCGAAGATGCGCTTCACCGCTGGCGGTGAGAAACGCGAGGAGAAGCTCAAACGAGCGCACAAACACAGAGAAATGTATGTCCGGTCTCGAGGCGGTGAGGTACAAGAGGAGCCAATCATGCTGCGAAACTCCTTTTGATCAAGCGGCTCGCCATCCTCATCTGGGTCAAGATAGGTCAGAGAAGCCATGGGAGTCGACACAGCTTACCATCACTCATGTCGAGCGCCAGAGGTCACGAGTGTACTTTCCTCGATGAAGAAATGTACCTCCCGAGATCGCTTAATTTGGAAGCCAAGGAAGAAGGTCAACTCACCCATCATACTCATCTCAAACTCGGTGCTCATGACATCCGAGAACGGGAAACAGAGTATGGGAAGAGCCGCCAAAGATAATGTCATCGACATAGATCCGACGAGCGTAAGAGGCGGTGCCATGCCGGCGGATGAACAAGGTCTTGTCAACTTTACCCATCTCAAAACCATGACTTAACAAGTAGGACTTAAGCCTCTCATACCAAGCCCCGGGGCCTGCTTAAGTCCATACAATGCTTTGAAAAGCTTGAAGACATGGTTTGGGTATTTGGGGTTCTCAAACCAGAGGTCACGGACGTAGACCTCTTCCTCAATAATGCCATTGAGAAAGGCACTCTTGACGTCCATCCGTAAAGCTTGAATCCCTTAGAAGTCGCAAAGGCAAGCAGATTCTAATGGCTTCAAGTCTAGCTACAGGGCAAAGGTTTCCTCAAATCTAGACCTCAACCAGGAAAACCCCGAGCAACCAATCTAGCCTTGTTTGGATAACCACTCCATCCTCGCTCGCTTGTTCTTGAACACCCACTTAGTCCCAATAATATTGTGACTCGCGGGGCTCGGCAAGCGACTGCACCTTGTTCCTCTCAAATTTTCTAGCTCCTCATGCATGGCATTGACCCATGACTCATCGATAAGGCATGAGTAACATCTTTGGGCTCAAAGGAGGCAATGAAGGCGTAATGGAGACAGAATTGAGATAAGCCGATTTTGAGCGTAACACGCTCAAGAGGTCTCCAATGATCCGCTCAAGGATGAGCTTTCGGATGTGTCTAGGAGGTCTGGGAGAGATGAAGAAGTGGCCTCTACCTCATGAGCCGACGAGGTAGGAGCAGAGCCACTAACCCGTAAGAAGCGAAGGCAAGGGCCGATCACCTCGAGGTGCGGTGGAAGATGGTACCTCAAGGAGTGGGTGAGGGACGAGGATCGGGTAGACAACCATCGTCTCCTTCGTCCTCGTCATCCACGAAGATGGTCTCGGATCGCTCTAACGAACTCGAGATATCGTGCCTAGTCCCTGACCGCCTCATCGAAAGTCACCTCACAGTGTCTCTACCATTTTACTAGACTCGCAGTTCCAAACCCGATAAGCGCCAAGAAGTCGAGTAGCCTAGAAAGATACCGCCATCAGAACGTGACTCGAACTTATCTAGGTTCCCGGACTTCAAAATAAAGCACTTGCAACCAAACACACGAAAATGAGAGACGCGGGCTTTCGCCCATATCTCACCATAAGAAGTGCGGTGCAAGAGTGCCCAAGAAAACTCGATTCAAACATGGCACGCAATGCAATGGCTTGACCCAAAACTTCCGGTGTAGAGTACTCATCAAGCATCGTCCCCGCCATCTCGACTAAGGTACGGTTCTTCCTCTCCACAACGCCATTTTGCCGAGGGACGATGGAGAAGAGAACGGTGCTCTACACTGCCTCACCGAGAAACTCTCAAAGTAGGAATTCTTGAACTCCGTGCCATTGTCATCTGCGGATCGCTCGTAAGGCACCCGGAGCTCAACAGACATCCTACTAAAAGACCTCGGAAATGTGTAAATGTCTCGCCCTTCGAGGCTAAGAAAAACACCCAAGAGTACCTCGAGAAGTCATCGACCACAACAAGAACATACCACTTCCTCCTGCCGATCTTTTCGAGTTTGGTCCAACTGTGTCCATGTGGAGCGTTGTCCGGCATCGGTCATAGTAATCGTGACGGAGGATGAGAAGCGGCAACCATCTTGCCGTCTGCGGCATGGAGTGCAAACAAGATCTTTGACCATCTTGAGTTTGGCGGACCACGAATGAGATCATGGTCGCTAACTCGGGTCAAATGGTCAAATCCAATATGACCAAGTCTCCTATGCCGTAAAGAGAGATCGCGGGACTCGAAGCAACTAAACACCGAGAGGATCGCCAAGACTCGAGAGAACTCAAAGACGAAAGATCCTCCCATAACGAGAAATCCCGCAAACGGACTACCAAGAATCAAGAATTTTGCAATTGTTTTTCTTAAAGCTCACCTCAAACCGCCATCGTAAGTCGAGAAACGGAAAGCAAATTGTACCGCAGCCTTACTAACCAAGGCAACATCCTTAAGAATAAAAGAAGCATTAATACGCACAAGCACCTTTGGCGATGACGCGCCTGCATTAAGCGTCTCGAAGGTGATCGTCTCATCACCTGGAGCGCGGGCTAGGGAGGAGAACCAACGGGAGTCTCCGGTCATATGACGAGAACAACCGGAGTCTACAAGCCAAACCTTCTCCTTCCCTACCCGGCGAACCTGAGTCAAACAGAGAGTAAAGTCTCATCTTGGGATAAATCAACAATGATTTTGGCACCTAATATGAATAACACGCCGAGCGATGAAGTAGTCAAGCACGATCGACGCCTATCTACCCTACGCTCTCAGAACTCAAAGCGTAAGGTCTAAGAGTAGACCCGAAGGTGTTGCTGGGTCCGGCTGCTACGAAGGAGCGAGTCGGAGCACCTGCAACATGCTGAACACGCCGCGAGTAGCTATCTCGATGGGGAAAACGAGATCTACCCTCAGGACGGCGGAAGTCACGATCGAAAGCAACATGAGGACAAAACCGAAAGCTTCGGAAAAACCAAGTCCTCGATGTCGCACAAACCCATCGGAAGAAACAAGCCTAGACTCGTGTTGGTCTTAGGTGCACTCAAGGTCCGGGTCGACACGAATGCGCCTAAGAGACTCAACATGGTCTCTACGCACGATCTTGGCGCGCTCAAGCATCGATCGATCGTGTGTCCATCCTTCCGATGTAAGTGCGTTGATACTTCACCTTCCGAGAGGTAGAAGCAAAGATGTGAAATTACCTTCATCGCGTAAATCCCTCGACATAGCCCACGACTTGAAATGGACTTTCTCGGTCCCGGGCTCGCCTCGATCACACCGTGCTATGGGTCCGAGCACGGCAGTGGATGCTTCCTCATGCCCTCAAAGAAGTCATATCCTAGACCCCGATTAAATCTGCAGATCTTAGATTGGTCTAGAATAAGATTGAGCTTCTTCTTGCCTCCTACAAATCTCTCGAGAGTGTTCATAAGGTACCGACACTCCGAAAAGAGAGGTGCAAGAAGAGCAGGGGAAGAAGAGACACAGAAGGTAAGGGAGCAAAAGAAGAACCAAAGAGCAGAGGAAAGAATGGCTTGTGCAAGCACACCGACTCAAGGAACAAGCATCCCACCGCTAGCCGCTTGGTTCACGCTTGCTGCCTCATCCTTACCCCGGGCTTCTCCCTTCTCCACAATCATATTGCAAACACAATGTGGCTTTCTAGAAGGTCCTTAGTTAGCTTCACACATTTCTCATCCAAAGCAACCAAGTCGATTTTAGTTTGTTACACTTAATGCATGGTGAGCTAACAGGTCCTTAGAAGCAAACTTAGCCAACTTCCTTTCATGATCAATCATATCTTGAAACTGCTTGGAGACACTTCAAGTTCAAGCAGCTTAACTTAGGACAGCTTTAAGCATGAAACAATCGGCTCAAGTAAAGAAGCTTGTAGTTCAAGAATTTTATGATCCGCCTGCTTTAAGTTCATCTTCAAGTTATTGCAATTTTCACAAGACTCAGGCATCAAGGAGCATGGCATAAGATCCTCTAGCAAAGAATGTCCTTACCTCACATGAGGTGGGAGAAGTAGTCTCATCAAGAATAAGTAGGGTAATGTACCATTCTACTCAACTCTAACTCAAAGAAGGCACTAACATTCTCCACCTTAACACTATTAAGTTTGGAGGACACACTATCATGTGAGGTCCTTAACTTCTCCATATCAACCAAAGAAAGCAGAGCATGTATCACAATCATCACTAGAAGGAGCAGATGTAAGAGCAATAATCTCTAGTGACAGTCTATCTATTTCCTTCTCTAACTCAAAGACACCTAGCCTTAGCTTTAGCATGAAAACCTCCTAGCTTAAGAAAAGCATGATTGAGCTGCTCAGAGTGGGATCTACTCGTCCGTGTCGGAGTACACCACCGTGCCGAAGTTCGCCCTTGAGGGCCATGAAGCACATGCCGAGAAGTCGTCGCCGCCATCCTTGGGCTCTTGGTCACCCGTCCCGTCATCGCCGCTCCATCCCTCCACCTCCGAGGTCGAGGTCGCCAAGGCGTGAGGACGCGTGGAAGAGCTTCTTGGCTTTGCCAAAGTTGCGAACTTCTTCTTGCCGGGCGCCCGAGCCGGAGGCTTCTTGTTGCGGTTCTTGTTTGTAGTCGTTTGCCCGAACCGCCGTAGTCGTTTTGCCCTTCTCCGCCTTGGGGCGGTTCGCTTCGGATGTGGTTGGGGCCACCACACTCAAAGCAAATCACGGTCCTCCTCTCTTCGTCCCTCCTCCTTTGTAAGCGTGGGAGAATCTACGAGCAAGGAGGGCAAGCCGCTCATCCGCAGTCGCTCTAATCGATCATCGCTATGTCACGAGAGCAAAGAAGGAGAAATTGCAAGAGGACTCGTAAGAGAGACCGAAGTTGAATCGGATCGGTGACTGTGGCTATCGATCGTGACTTCGACCTCACGAGACAACGCTAATCTCGTGAGTCTTGAGGCGTGAGTACGCCGCATCAAGAGTCAAGGTCGAGAGGTCTGTCGTGTCTTTGATGGTGGTCACTTTCATCTCCCACACACGCAGATCGAGTGCCGTAAGTATCGACGAGCGTTGTCCGAGTCGGGTATGTGAGACCGACCGCCGGAGGTTGCTCAAGATCTTGTGAAAACGCGCGAAGCACTCATCTAGGGACTCACCAAAGAAGCATCTCAAATTTGTTGTATTCTCGCTTGAACCGGTCTCGCCGAACTGCCTTGATCCGGGTGGTGCCTCATGGTATGCGCCGAGGGTCACCCAGATATCATAGGCGACGATGTGAGATATGCGTCAAACTCACTACGACTCAAACCCCGATGATGATGTTCCTAGCCTTTGCATTTGCCTCAACATCACCATGTTCCGGCATTGATGTTCTCATCGGCAGAACAAATAATCGAACCTTGACCTTTCGCCAGATGGCATACCCCGGCCCGGATGTATGTCTCCATTCGCTCTTCCGTAAGGGTAATCGATGCCATCAAAACGGGCGGCTTGGTCGAGTACTTGTCCATCGCCACGGCTCTTGAGACCTGTTAAGATCTATTGAAAAGAGCTAACTCGCTCGATACCAATTGAAGGACCTGGAAGGCGACTAGAGGGGGGTGAATAGGAGCACCTAATCTTTTCGCAAAGAATGGATTCAACTTGTAAATTACTCCAATAGCTATGAGAGCTATGAAGATCAATGATTAAGCACGAGGAAGTCTTATGTTGAATCCACTCTCACCCCCAAAGCTCAAACAAACAAAAACGAGGAAGAACCAAGAAATCAGACAATCGGTACAACCACGTGCAAACGGTTGTACCACACCGACAATAAATCAACAGTAATGGCCGGTTGTACCGCAGTCCGTTACAACCACAAGCAGTTAAGCCTTGTTCATCCGATTGTCCCGAGCAGCAAAAACCTCTCGGTTTCAAAACGAAAATCGACGAACTTTTGAACCGCTGGCCAAACTCTACGAGATTTGAACCACACCTCCCTAAAGACACTAGGAACCTATTCCAAACAAATATTTCAGAGATCCATTCCAAAGTTCCTATCTTCTTGCATTTGAACGAAGAAGGATGCAAAACCGCAAAACCGAAATGCTCCACAATCTCTCAACCTTGGCTCATGAGATTTTGCAAGAAGGTTAGTAATAACCTCAGACATGCTAGTATGAGTCTTAGGCCAAATCCTCAAGGAAATCAAGAATTTCATCAAAAACCCTAGAAGAGGAAATGAAGAATGAGGATGCCAAAAGTGAAATCGAGATTTAACAAGATTAGCTCTTGGAAAAATCGATCAAATGATCTTGGGGCACTATCCCAACATAGAGCAATCCATTTTGCACTCACTAGCAAGAACCAACAAGAAAAAGAAAACTCACAAGTCCATCACTGAGAGAATCAAGGAAAATAAGAACAGTGGAATGCAAACTTGATTTTCATTTCTTGAATCAAGAGCTAAATACAAATAAATACATCCCCATACGCATGGACATTAGAACCAGAGGGATGATTACAAGATTCTCAATCCATCTCCTCACTCTCCCAACACAAGAACACACTCACACTACATGCTCGAGAGGAGGAGAACCACTCAAGAACTCATCAAGAGGGGACACGCAGGAGCACACTCACGCCTTCCTCCACTCTCAACCACTAAAGAGCAAAAGAGAAACAACCTCACAAAGCCTCTTTTGACTCTAAAACCCTAATTCCACCCAAGTGCACCTCCGGGCAGCAGCCCATCCATCCTATTTATAGCCCATGGCTAACGGGTCTCCACCCTGCTACGCCCGCTTAAAACTAATCGAGCCCGCCCCGCTGTGCAAACTTTGCGAAATTCCTGCTTCGCGCCTCCCGCACCTCTCGAAGCTTGGCGGCCTCGCCTCGCACGCCGCAACCACCTCGAGTCCACGCTGCCTTCGACACATCCCGACCGCTCGACCTCGGTGCCACCTGCACCTAGTCCGTCCACCGTGTCTCGCCACGACTCCACCCGATGTCCCGCAGCCACACGCACAAGAAACACATCAAATAGCACCGCCGATGAAAGCGAAAATACCAACATACTTACCATGACAAAATCCAAACTTGTCGAATCAAAGAATATGCATCCTAATCCCATACAACCAAGTTTGACCAAACCGACCGAGCTCGTTGCACCACGCAACGCCATGGTCCAAACCACCCAAACTAAACTCGACTTCCTAAACCTATGTCAATTACTCATCACACACACGGACGACCTCCACATGGTCTCTCACACACCTCTTTACAAAGTTCATGCATCAATTCCATTCATTCACATAGAACCGAAGCAAAACAACAACCGTAAGATAACATAAATAAAGGTAGTCATTATAAAAGAGAGGCCAATTCTACCAAATGACATATACATAAAGAAATTTAACAATGAAGCAAAAGTGCCATAAGATGGCCATAAACAAAGAGCCAATCGGTGTGCCTTTAACCCACAAGGCAACCGACCGGGACCGCCAAGCTAGTCGTCGAATCCACAAAGACAACTCACAAAAGTGAGGCCCTTGGGGCTCACCTTCGCCTCTGCAAACAAAAGCGGCCCAAAGAAAGTCTGGGTGAGTACTTTGAACGCACTCGCAAGATATATAAGAATGATAATGACACGAACAATAACTATATGCAAGCTTATTTAAGTGGGACAAGGCTAGGACTCAAATTTTAAGCATAAAGCAAGTTTTATTTACAATAATGTAGTAGATTGAAAGCAATTTAACAAATCAGCTTTTAATGTTCAAATAATCGTAAAAGACAACAATATAACAAGAGATAGACAACAACAATCTCGAAGTGACTAAACCATTAGCCACCACAACAATAGCATGAATTACCCATTCATGCCAACCATGTCAAATTTTAATTTTTAAAAGGTTGTAGTCTAGTTCTTGCACGACCTTACCAAGCATGTCCATAACCTAGGACGAGGCTATTCGAATAGTTTTATCCCTGCAGGGTGTACCAATGTACCCACACGCTGCATCGCCTTTTGCCACTAGATTAAGCACACTTCCTTAGGTATGCTTACATCGGCTAAGTCCTACGAGACATTTCCAATATTGTGTATTACCCCACGAGCCGCCCGTATGGATAGAAACCCATACGTTGTGTCGGAGTCATCGTAAAGCCTCGGTCAACTACCCTTCCCGGGTAAAGCCTTGGACAACTACGACGCTCCTCGAGGTGGAGAGCCTACCCGGAATCTCCACCACCGCACACCCAACACAAGAACACAAGAACACATATCATGTTTCACACAACACACACAACCCTCCTGCGACTTGAGATAACTCACGCCAAAGTACTAAGTCAAGAGAGGTCCCATATCCTCTCGTGGTTAGCACGCATAAGCGCTTGGCTTAGTGACACAAGTAACACTTTGGTCCTTAGGGACCTGGCACCTTCCTTGTTACACCCAACAATCACACCAACATACCATTGTGCCCAAGTCAAATCATTTTGTTTCATTTTCGGTTTTACAAAACAAAAGCGAAGGTGCTGAACCAAAATAAACAAAATGATTTGTGTGATCAAGGTCATCGACTAAGTCGATAACCGCCCAATTCTACCTGTAGCTAAGCATTTCTAAGCATGACATCGCAAAGGCAAGAAAAGAGCATAATTAAATCACCGGCTCTAATTCACCAAATGATATTAATAACTTATGGTTGTAAGGGATAACATTTTAATGGCAACAATGCATTAGGAATAGCTACCTCTAAACAGGCAAAATTAATTGGACACAAAAGCAATGCATACATATAGTTTGTAAACAAGATATTAGACTCGAAAGTAATGGGACATTTATGATCGAATATCTTGCACGCTCTGTCGTGGGTCAAGGTGTTGTTGAGGATCAATAATATTATCAACGTGCTCTTCGGATCCTAACGAAAGCAAAAAGCAACCGATAAGAACTAATAAAACGCAAAGACCCAACAGTAAACCTTCTCCAAAATTCTAAAATTTTTACAGTAGCAAGGTCTTGATTTATAATGAATTTAGCAACAAGAACCAATTGATTTGGATTCTTAATGCCAAAGATATGACCAAAACAATTTTGCTCAGCTTTTTATAAATCAAAATGCTACTATTCATTAGCAAAATTTCTGGAGCTATACTGAGTTTGGAAACATTTTTAAATTAAAGTCTAGTTAAAAACATAACCAATAAAATTTGAATCAACCGAAAAGGATTTGAAATGAATTAGTTATGCATTTTACAAGTTATCACATTTTTCGCTTGATAAATAAATCTCTTTGGGAAAAAGCGTAATTTAGAAATGACGTGGCGAACGAGGAGCGTTGATCTCGGATCCGACGGTCCGCGTCCCAACGCGCTAACGCCTACGGCCATGAAACCCTGGTCGTTAACCGCTGGATCAGATCCAACGGTCCACGACCACTTTGGTCGAGCGCGGCGATCCGACATCGTCGTCGCCGTTGGATCTGGATCCAACGACCCACGGATGGGAGCGTTGGCGTCCGAACGCTCACGCCGCGACGCGAGCCGTGGATCCGGATCAACGCCCGCGCGACTCGTGACGGACCATTGATCTTAGATCCAACGGTCCACGCATCGAGACACGCGCGAATTCAAAATTTTCCACGCGAACGTGGTAGTAGATCTAGGATCGACGGTTCGCGACGACTCACGCTCAAACCATCGCCCTGCTTTCGTCCCGCAAAAACGACGGGAGGAACGGCTGCCACGCCGCGGCTCGCACGCGCGGTGCGAGCAAGTGCCCAAAATGGGTCCCAAACATCATTGCGCACCTAAAGGTACCAACGAATTTGCGGTGGACGTAACGCTTGCAAGCCGGAGGGGACCAAGTGACCAAATGACCAAAACGAAAATGCAAACGTGCTCACCGCGGTTCAAGGAGCAGTGCGTGCCACTAGGGACTAAAGAGGAGCTACCGAACGCAATGGACGCGCCGAGGAGAGTCGGTCGCCAAGCGAAGAAGAACGCCGGCTTTACGGTGAAATTGGGAAATCCGAATTCACTCAAATCCTTGGACAAATTGAACCGAATTGAGTGAGGTTAAGCTTGAGTGAGTAGAGGGAGAGCAGAGGAGCAAAGACTTGTGGAAGAAAACCCCACAGCACCGATTTCACCAAGCTCCAAACCGTCAATGGCGGCCGAGAGCTTCCTGAGAATCTGTGGCTCAGCTGGCTTGTGAGTGCTAGCTAGAGTGCGGTGTTGCTAAAGGAAGCTAAGGAGAAATCAAGGAGCTTAAATAGCCGGGATGGCAGAGGGCAATCGCGATAACTCCGCGGGTCAAACCGCCGCTTGAGCGCGAGAGAGCGACGGAGCGCTGGAGAGGGGACGCTGAGGAGGAGCACGACGAGCAATAAATGCGCGCAAAGAGAGCCGCTGAAAAGCGATCGAAGAGACGGCCGCGCGACTTTTCCCTTTGCGCACGCCATGGCCAACGCTGACGCGCGAGCCGGACGGAGGAAGGAGACGACGCGCTGACCGTCGGATCAAAATCGGACGGTTGAGATAGATCGGGTGGATTACAAGCGTTCGCCGCTCGGCTGATCCAGACCGCTCGATGTCGATCCAACGGCTCGCAACGCCCGCGCCTCGATCGATCGCCGGCAGCGTTTAGTTGGTTCGACCGAGTCAAGTGGCTCGAGCCCGAGTCTGGTTCGAACCCGAGGAACAGTGCAAACCATTTAGAATTTGAATTTTAAACACCTGATTTTTGAGGAATTATTTGAGGTAGCAAACAAACTCCAAAATTTATGAAATTTTAACTGGGGCTTGCTTACTGCAGGAGGAGCTTTCCATAAAATTTTCAGAGATTTTCATGCACTAAATTATTCTACAGAAATTCCAGAAGTGAGGAAAATGGGGTTTGACCAGTTTGACTTGCCTCCAAAAATTATCAAATAATTTCTAAAAATCATGAGATAATTCAGAGGTGTTGCCAAGCCTCCCAAGACCTCAGGGAAAAGATTTCCAAGGGTTTGGCAAAAGACCTTTGCCAAGGAGGGTTTTTGATTAGGGTCAAAGGAGAATTTAAATTGGATTTTCCATAATTCTTTTGAAAAGAACTACCAGAAATAGCCAAGTCTTCAAGATGCAAGAAAAGTTTTAGTTTCTTCTGATTTTCTTACATTTGAAACACAAACCCATATTTGGGATGTTACAGCTAACCTCTAGTGATCGTGGTCCGAGCCATTTCACATTAAATGGGCCCGACCGATTTCAGGCCGGTCGGACCGATTCTATAATGGCGGTCGGACCGCCCGAAATGACTTAGCCAAATTTTCATCTTGAAAATCCGAAACCTTCTGGAATTTTCAAATGAATAGAACTTTTGAATGGGAGCTCCAAAAATAATGTGACCACATCCAGGAGACTCCCCTCACTTGCCCACACATCCTATTTTTGGCTTAGCTTCAAAACCCACTTTGAACCGAACCCGGTTGGACCGGCAAACACACCCGGTCGGACCTCTCCACAAGGTCCCGACCGCTTCGTCACGCCACCGCCGATCACCGTGGTCCGACATATCAAGCAAACCCAAAAATACGAGAATTTGCAAACCAACAATGCCATTGCCAATTGACTCATCATCCCAAGATCATGCATATATCCTCACGATATCCACAGATCGAAAGGACAAAAATCCCCAGTCAGATCTGGAGAAACAAGACAACAAAAGCAAGAAGTATGTCAAGAACAAGAAGAATCGTAAGCTCAACAACAAGGAAGTCCTTTGAGAGACCATGTGAGTAGGGTCCCCGTTTGAGTGATGAGTATTTGACGCTGTGGTGAGAAGTTTGTGATTGAAATCATTGCGTTTGCACTTCTGCTGGTCTGTTTCTATAAGTGCGGAACTTCCGGTTCTGGAAAACGGAAGTTCCGATAATCGGAACTTCCGCCTTGGTAAAACAGAACTTCCGATTATCCTGACGTTTGTGTTCTGTTGAGTTAATCGGAACTTCCGCACCTTGGATCGCGAACTTCCAAAAATACCGACAAGAGTATTCTCACGCGGACGAAAATCGAATTACATGCTGGAGTGCGACGTTCGATAATCGGAACTTCCGCAATGGTAAGCGCGGAACTTCCGATAATTCTGACAAGTGCGGACGTTCCGGAAATCGAGACTTCCGCAAGGCAAAGTGCGGAACTTCCGATTGTGAGCAGAACTGTGCAGAAAGGCATAGTTTGTGATTTTGAGTTTGTATGAGTTTGAGTCTTGTACAAATATTGATGCTATGATATTGGGCAATACTATGTGATGTGTGTTTGTCTCGTGTTAACTCGCAGGACATCGAGACGAAGTCGTGGCGAGACACGAGGTGATCGGACTAGGCGCAGCGGCGCTGAGGTCGAACGGTCTGGATGTGTCAAGACGGCGTGAATCTTGAGGTGGTTGCAGTCAAGGACAGCAAGGTGTACTGGCGGGCTTCGTATAAGGTGCGCAAGGGGCGAAACGGTCTTTTCGCAAAGCGCACAAGTGGAGGCGGTTCCGTTCGGGTGTAGCGGGCTTAATGGGTTGAGACCCGTTAGCCAAGGGCTATAAATAGAGGTGAACCCCGTTGTAGGGTTGAACTTTTGTGAGAGAAAATTAGGGTTAGCTTTAGCAAAAGAGCTTTTGGAGAGTTTGTTTTGCTTTTTGAGAGTTTGTTGAGTTGGAGAGGATGAACTGAAAACTTGTGTAATCATTCCTCTGTGTTTCCCTCTGTAATCTTTTGATTTCTATCAATGAAACTCTGAGGTTTTGGTTCTTTGTTTATGCCTCTCTTTGTCTCTCTGTTCATACATTGAATATCTAGGGTTTTTGGTGAATCTTTTGATTCCTCTTATGAGATGGCATAAAACTTGATATTTAGAGTCTTATTGATATTGCTAATATATCTTCAAAGTCTCATGAGCTAAGAATTTAAGAATCTTGTAAATTGTGGGTTTTTGGTTGTTCTTGCCTAATACTCAAGAAATCCGTTTTTGCTTTGATTAATGGATCTTTGTCTGTGATTCTTCTCCATGAGGTCAAGATGTTGTTTAGGATGATGTCCTGTGAAACTTGACCTGAGAAGAGCATTCAGGATTTAGTATTTCAGATTTTTGGACAAAACCCGAGCGCACTGTTCTTCGGTCAGGACAATCGGAACTTCCGATTGTCCAAGGCGGAACTACCGATGGAGGAACTTCCGATTGAACCCGGAACTACATCGCAGCTTGAATCATCGCTAGGTAGAATCGAGCTCCGATATCCGATGTAATGTTCTTTTTTTTAACTCTTTGGATTTGATTCACATCACACCTTTTGTTTAACAGTAAGTTTTTGAATTGCTGTGTGGACACTTGAGAGGGGAAGATCTTAATTTTTAAGGCACCATTCACCCCTCCTCTGTTTCCATTTCGATCCTTCAATTGGTATCAGAGCCGGTTAGCTCTTCCTTATAGATCTTAACCGGTTTGTTGAGCCATGGCAATGGACAAGTATTCCACCAAGCCTCCAGTCTTTGATGGTCTGGATTACCCCTTCTGGAAGAGCCGAATGGAAACATAGTCCAGGCTCAAGGGTATGCCATCTGGAGAAAGGTGAAGGTTAGATTTGTTGTGCCTGCTGATGAAAACATCAATATGGGAAACATGCACGATGTAGAGGCCAATGCTAAGGCAAGGAACATTATCATTCAGGGTTTGAGCAGAAGTGAGTTCGATCGCATTTCTCATTTGTCTTACGCACGACATCCGGGTGACCTCGATGCATACCATGAGGGCACCACCCGATTAAGACGGTTCGACAAGACCAGTTCAAGCGAGAATACAGCAAATTTGAGATGCTTGCTGGTGAATCTCTTGACGAGTGCTTTTCGCGTTCCATAAGATTTTGAGCAACCTCCGAGCCGTCGGTCTTACATACCCCGACTCGGATAACGCTCGACAGATGCTTTCTGCACTCGATCTTCGTGTTTGGGAGATGAAAGTGACTACCATCAAGGATAGCACGGACCTCTCGACCGATTCTTGACGCGCTTTACTCGCGCCTCAAGACTCACGAGATTGACATTGTCTCTCAAGGTCAAGTCACAATGATGGCTTTAGTCACCGATCCCACCTCCGATCTTCTTCTCGAGTCGATACACGGTTCTCCTTGTGCTCTCGTGACATAACCGATGATCGCTAGAGCGACTTGAGGATGAACAGCTAGCCCTCCTAGCTCGGAAGTTTTCCCATGCTTACAAGAGGAGGAGGGATGGAAAAGAGGAGGTCCTGTGATTTGCTTCGAGTGTGGTGGCCCCAACCACATCCGAGCAAACCGCCTCAAGCCGGGAAGGGCAAAGGTGACTACGGCGGTTCGGGCAAGAACGACTACATCGACAAGAACCGCAACACGAAGCCCTCAAAGACTGACCAAGGCAAGAAGAAGTTCCGCAACTTTGGGAAGGCAAAGAAGTCTGCTCCATCGCGCCCTCACCGCCTCGACGAACTTGACACCGCCGAGGTGGAGGGGTGGAGGACGATGATGGAAAGGACGATCAAGATCCCAAGGACGACGGCAACTTCTCCAAAGATGTGCTTCATGGTCCTCGGGGCGATCTAAGCGACAGCGAGTTGTACTCCGACTCCGATGAGGTTAGTCCCACTTACGACCAGCTTAATGATGCTTTTCTTAAGCTAGGTAGATTTCATGCTAAGTCTAGGGCTAAGTGTACTGAGTTGGAGAAGGAAGTAGTTAGACTATCACTGAGCTTACCATACTTACATCCGCTCCCTCCCGTGATGATTGTGACACATGTCAGTGCTCGCTTGATGACATGGAAAACTAAGGACCTTGCATGATAGTATGTCCTCTGAATTAGACATGATTAAGGTGGAGAACATTAGCCTTCTTTCGAACTAGAGATGAGTAGGGTAGCACCTCCTTCATCTACTATTGTTGAGGCTACTGCTTGCACCTCCTGTGAGGTTAAGGACAACTCGTTTAGAGGTCTATATACCATGTTGCTCGATCTGCCCGAGACTTGTGAAAATTGTAATAATCTCAAGATGAACCTAAAACGGGCAGATCACAAAATTGTTGAATTCCAAGCTGCTTTATTAGAGCCCATTGTTTCTTGTTTAAACTGCCCTAAGTTAATCAATGAACTAGAATCAGATTCAAACAGTTTCAAGAAATGATTGATCACAATAACAAATCGCTCAAGATGCTTCTAAGGACCTTGTTAGCTCACCATGCAATCAGTGTAATAAACTAAAATGTAATTTGGTTGCTTTGGATGAAAAATGTGTGAAGCTAACTAAGGACCTTCTAGAGACACAATCATCCGCTTGTATTGTGTGTGCTGGGAAGAATCATGAGGGTTTGGTAGAGACGCCTAGCGACGCAAACCAACTGGCTAGTAGTAGGACTGTTTCCTCAGAGTTTGTGCATGCACAAGCCAATCTTTCCTCTCTTTGTTGGTTCTTCTCGCTCTCTTATCCTCTGCATGCTCCTTCTTCCCCGCTCTTCTTGCACCTCTCTCTTTCGGAGTGTCAAGATCTTATGAACACTCTCGAGAGGTTTGTAGGAGGCAAGAAGAAGCTCAATCTCATTCTAGACCAATCTAAGATTTGCGAGTTAATCGTGGTCTAGGATATGATTTCCATGAGGATATGAGGAAGCATCCACCGTCGTGCTCGTAACCATAGCACCGGTGTGATCAAAACTAAGCCTGAGATTGAGAAAGTCAATTTTAAATCACCGGTTTTGTTCAAAGGATCTCGCATGACAAGGTGATTCCACTGCAGCTTGCCTCGGCCTCGTATCGGCGGTATCATTGCACCTTCCGCGGAAGGATGGACACTTGGTTGATCATTGCTTCAAGACTAACATGAGGTCTAGGTTTGCTACAGCTGATGATTTAGGGCAGCATCGAGGACTTGGTTTTTCTGAGTTTTCTGATTTTCGTCCTTATGCTCCCTTTGGTCGTGACTTCCGTCGCTTGAGGGTAGATCTCGGTTTCTTTCGAGATGGCTACGTGGCGTGATCAAGATGTTGCCGTAATTCCAACTCGCTTCTTCCATAGCGCGGATTCAAGAATCAGCCTTCGTGTCCGCATACGCACCTTCCGCTTGTTGAGTGACAGAGAGCGCAGGTAGATAGAGGTCGGTCTTGCTTGACTACTTCATCTGCTCGACGTGTTACTCAGCATTGGGTGCCAAAATCACTATTGATTCACCCTAGTACTGAGACTTTACTATCTGTTTGACTCAGGTTCGCCGGGCTGGGAAGGGAAAGGTCTGGATTGTAGACTCCGGTGTTCTCGCCATATGACCGAGACTCTCGCTGGTTTTCTTCCTAGCCCGTGCTCGAGGTGATGAGACGATCACCTTCGAGATGCTTCATTTAGGCGCCACAACGCTAAAGGTACCGTGAGCATTAATAATTTTTTATTTTGAAAGATGTTGCCTTAGTAAGTAAGTCATGCAGATAATACGCTTTCAGTCTCTCACCACCGATGACGGTTACGAGGTGAGCTTTAAGAAAACAATTGCAAAATTCTTGATTCTTCTGTAGCCTAGTTTATGGATTTCTCGATATGGGAGGATTTTTCGGCTGATTTTTCCGAGTCTTACGTGATCCTCTCGGGTGCTTAGTTATTTCAATCCCGTGATTTGACTTTCTCGCATAAGAGACTTGGTCATATAGGATTTGATCATCCGATTCGAGTTAGCGCCACGATCTCATTCGTGGTTTGGCGAAACTCAAAATGGTCAAGGATCTTGTTTGTGCTCCTTGCTTCAAGACGGCAAAATGGTTGCCGCTTCACATCCTCCGACATAAAGGACTATGACAGATGCACTGTGTCAATCGCCCATATGGACACAGAGGACCAGCTAGAGTGCGACAAGTGGGAGGGAAGTGGTACGACTTGTCGTGGTCGATGACTTCTCGAGGTATTCTTGGGTGTTTTTCTTAGCCTCAAGGATGAGACGTTTTCACTTTTTTGAGGTCTTTTAGTAGGCTTTCGTTGAGCTCCCTGTGCATTACGAGCAATTCGCAGTGATAATGGCACCGAGTTCAAGAATTCCTACTTTGAGAGTTTCGTGATGAGACAGTGTAGAGCACCGCCTCGCTCCATACGCCCCCAAATGTAATGGCGCTGCGGAGAGGAAGAACCGCACCTTGGTCGAGATGGCCAGGAGGATGCTTGATGAGTACTCTACACCTAGGAAGTTTTAATGAGGCTATTTACCGCTTGTCATGTTTCTATGAGTCTTTCTTCTGCACTCTTGCATCGCACTTCTTATGAGTTGAGATATGGGCGAAAACCCAGCTTCTCGCATTTTCGTGTGTTTGGTTGCAAGTGTTTTATTTTGAAGTCTGGGAACCTAGATAAGTTCGAATCACGATCTTGTGATGGGATCTTTCTGGGTTACTCGACTTCTTCTCGTGCCTATAGAGTCTGGAACTGCGAGTCTAGTAAGTTGGTAGAAACCTGTGAGGTAACCTTCGATGAGGCCAGTCCCGGGACTAGGCCTGATATCTCAGGTTCTCTAGAGCAGTCCGAGTCTATCTTCGAAGAAGTTGAGGAAGACGGAGATGAGGGTTGTCTACCCGATCCAGTTCTTCTTCCTCCTCTTGAGGTGCCTTCATCCACTGCACCTCGAGGAGATCAACCCTTACCTTCTGCTTCTTCTGAAGCTAGTGGCTCTGTTCCTATCTCATCTGCTCATGAGGTAGAGGCCACTTCTTCATCTCATCCTGGACCTCCTAGACATATCCAAAAAGATCATCCTTCAGAGTAGATCATTGGAGACCTCTTTGAGTGTGTCACACGGTCCAAAGCTGGTTTGTCTCTCTTTTGTCTCCATTCTGCTTTCGTCGCCTCATTTGAGCCCAAAGATGTTTGTCATGCTCTATCTGACGAGTCTTGGATAAACGCCATGCATGAGGAGTTGGAAAACTTTGAAAGAAATAAGGTTTGGTCCCTTGTTGAGCCCCCTCAAGGTCACAATATCATTGGGACCAAATGGGTGTTCAAGAACAAGCAAAGTGAAGATGGGTTAGTCATTCAAAACAAGGCTAGGCTGGTAGCTCAGGGGTACTCCCAAGTTGAGGGTCTAGATTTCGAAGAAACCTTTGCCCCTGTAGCTAGACTTGAAGCCATGAGAATCATGCTTGCCTTTGCAGCTTCTAAGGGTTTCAGGCTTTACCAGATGGATGTCAAGAGTGCTTTCCTCAATGGCCTTATTGAGGAAGAAGTCTATGTCAGACAGCCTCCAGGTTTCGAGAATCCCAAATACCCTAACCATGTCTACAGGCTTTCCAAAGCTTTGTATGGACTCAAGCAGGCTCCTAGAGCTTGGTATGAAAGGCTTAAGTCCTATCTGCTGAGTCATGGTTTTGAAATGGGTAAAATAGACAAGACCTTGTCCATCCGCCGTCTTGGCGCTGATCTTTTGCTCGTCCTGATCTATGTGGACGACATCATCTTTGGCGGCTCCTCACATACTCTCGTTTCCCAGTTTTCCGATGTTATGAGCTAGGAATTTGAGATGAGCATGATGGGCGAGTTGAGCTTCTTCCTTGGCTTTCAAATCAAACAGACTCGGGAAGGTACTTTTCTTCACCAAGGCAAGTACACTCGAGACCTCTCAAGCGCTCGACATGAATGATGGAAAACCAAGATCAACTCCGATGGCATCTACAACTGCTCTTGATCCAGATGAAGACGGCGAACCTGCTGACCAAAAGGAGTTCAGAGCATGATTGGCTCTCTCTTGTACTCATGACCTCGAGACCGTACATACATTTCTCCGTATGTCTTTGTGCTCGATTTCAAGCTTCTCTCGCAGATCTCACCGTCAAAGCGGTGAAGCGCATCTTCGCACCTTCGAGCTACCATTGACTATGGTATCCGTACTCTTCCTCCTCTTGTCTATCTCTTAGAGCCTTCTCCGATGCTGATTTCGTTGGTCGAGGATAGATAGGAAGAGCACCTCCGCACTTGCCAATTCATTGGCACTTTTCTTGTCTCCCGGTCTTCAAGGAAGCAACCGGTGTTGCATGATCCACCGCAGAGGCCGAGCACGCTGTCGCACTATTCTGTCAGAGCCAAGTGCTTTGATGGTCTCGACCTTGCAGGACTTTGGGTTAGTAATCGACCGTGTTCCACTCTTTTGTGATAACACGTCTGCGATTTGCATTGAAAAGAAACCAGTGCAACATTCTCGGACCAAGCATATTGATATCAGATATCACTTTCTTCGAGACCATGTAGAGAAGGGTGACATTGTGCTCCAGTTTGTGGAGAGTGAACACAAGTTGGCTGATATCTTCACCAAGCCTTTGGATAGCTCGCTTTTCACCTGCGGGAGAGCTTGGGGTGGTTTGTCCTTATGGACTGTTGTAAGGGGGAGCTTGGGTTTTACTATTGTATTATATTTTAATTATGTTATTTCTCTTTTCTGGTTGCAGTTCATTTAAGTGCTTTGTGTGTAAGTCCTTCCAGCATAGGTTAGAGTGGTTCTCTTGCCAAGTTGTTTTGACTGCTATTTCTTATCTTGTGCTTCTAGGATGCTGCTTATTAGCTGTTTCTCCTCTCTCTAAGTTGAGCTTACTCACTTCTTATAGGTTCTAGCGAGGGTCGGGCCACCCTTGGGTAGACAGGGACAGTGTTTGCTCCTTAGTGTGTTAGGTGATCAGCTAATAGTCCTGGAATCATATGGGGTAGATAAGAATCAGTCTAAGTTTTGGTATTCTCTATATCTTATCTATGCTCTAAGGACTGCCTTTTCTCTTTCTCGTTCCAGTTTCTCATTTTTGTTCCTTTAGTTCAGGGGGAGTTTATCTTGGTTATTCTAGTTCTTAAATTTGTCATAACTCAACCTGAATTAAAAGATGCATTTCATTCTGAAGGGGATCTGGATTTTCGTGCATTTCATCCTGCATTGCAATATAATCATATGGAGCCTTGTCTATTATCCCTTATGATCTGTTGTCACTGTTTTACATCTTGCCATGATTTATGCTAAACTGCTAGATTTATCATGACTTTTTATGTGTAGTTTAGTCTTTGCCATGCTAAGGTGATTAAAAAATGCTCAACTTGAATTAAAATCTTGTCTTGATAGCTCTTGAGACTAGTCTCGTTGAAGTTATCCTTTTATGATTCTCGCCATGTCAAGTAGGCTGAGTTGAGTCCTGAAACTCTATTGAACTTTAGATTAAGCTATGACAGTTCGTTAAGAAACATGATTTATCCTTAATCGTTGGTCTAAAAACTTCAAAAGCAAAAATGATCTCTTTTGTGCGAAAAAACTGATCTCACCAAATCTTCCTCATGAGACTGCTTGCCATTGCACTAGGCATGAACTCAGGGGGAGCCTTGGATGACCTAAGATCACTTCCTTAAGTCTGTTGCTTGGAGTGGTCGCATAAGGCTTGGGATCTAGCACATGGTTAAGATTTGAAAAATTGGTTGAAGCTTAGGAGGCAGTTGTGGATGGCACCTAGTCCAGGACTTGCTTCACTAAGATAAAGCCATAATTATGTTTCCGTAAAAGAAACTTGTGCTAAAATGCTTATCTTGAATGCACCAAGTACTTGATCAAATGAGTCTTTCTTCAACTGGTAGCACTCTAAACTGTTCAATATTATGCTTCTTGATTCCACTTAGAGTATTTGACATGGCTTGTATCATCCTTGGATACCTTTAGCTAGACTTCAATCTTGGTTTATTTGACTTGCTAAAGAATTGAACCATTTCTCAGATTATGGATTTTCTGTCTTAGCTATTCTATACATGAATTGTCATGATCTTGATAGCATTCTTATGTATTACGGCTTGGTGTAATACTCTAATAGTCATTTTGGATAATCTTCATGGCTCCTAATGCTTAAAATGAATATCATGTCATTTCCTCTCTGTAAAACTTCTTGATGTGTTTATTGCCAAAAGGGGGAGAAGTTAGTTTGGAGAGAAAAAGTCCTCTGGAGCTTTGCAGAAAAATTTGCTCTTTCATTTAAAGCTCCAATCTTTATCCTTTGACAAACATGGTTTTGAGCCTTCTTGATTTCTAGATTAGACCGTGTTTGGTCTTTATCACAAACTCTTCTATATGCTATTTCTGTGTTTGTCAATATACTCATCAAGGGGGAGATTGAGAGACCATGTGAGTAGGGCCCCCGTTTGAGTGATGAGTATTTGACGCTGTGATGAGAAGTTTGTGATTGAAATCATTGCGTTTGCACCTCACGGATCTGTTACGTAAGTGCGAACTTAGGTTCGAAAACGGAAGTTCCGATAATCGGAACTTCCGCCTTAGTAAAACGGAACTTCCGATTATCCTGACATTTGTGTTCTGTTGAGTTAATCGGAACTTCCGCACCTGGGATCGCGGAACTTCCGAAAATACTGACAAGAGTATTCTGCTGTGACGAAAATCGGAATTACAAATCTGGGAGTGCGGACGTTCCGATAATCGGAACTTCCGCAATGGTAAGCGCGGAACTTCCGATAATTCTGACAAGTGCGGACGTTCCGGAAATCGAAACTTCCGCAAGGCAAAGTGCGGAACTTCCGATTGTGGGCAGAACTGTGCAGAAAGGCATAGTTTGTGATTTTGAGTTTGTATGAGTTTGAGTCTTGTACAAATATTGATGCTATGATATTGGGCAATACTATGTGATATGTGTTTATATGTGTTGACTGCAGGACATCGAGACGAAGTCGTGGCGAGACACGAGGTGATCGGACTAGGCGCAGGCGGCGTTGAGGTCAGAACGGTCGGGATGTGTCGAAGACGGCGTGAATCTTGAGGTGGTTGCGAGTCAAGGACAGCAAGGTGTACGGGAGGCTTCCAGAAGGTGCGCAAGGGGCGAAACGGTCTTTTCGCAAAGCGGCACAAGTGGAGGCGGTTCCGTTCGGGTGTAGCAGGATTAATGGGTTGGAGACCCGTTAGCCAAGGGCTATAAATAGAGGTGAACCCCTGGTTGTAGGTTGAACTTTTTGTGAGAGAAAATTAGGGTTAGCTTTAGCAAAAGAGCTTTTGGAGAGTTTGTTTTGCTTTTTGAGAGTTTGTTGAGTTGGAGAGGATGAACTGAAAACTTGTGTAATCATTCCTCTGTGTTTCCCTCTATAATCTTTTGATTTCTATCAATGAAACTCTGAGGTTTTGGTTCTTTTTTTATGCCTCTCTTCGTCTCTCTGTTCATACATTGAATATCTAGGGTTTTTGGTGAATCTTTTGATTCCTCTTATGAGATGGCATGAAACTTGATATTTAGAGTCTTATTGATATTGCTAATATATCTTCAAAGTCTCATGAGCCGAGAATTTAAGAATCTTGCAAATTGTGGGTTTTTGGTTGTTCTTGCCTAATACTCAAGAAATCCGTTTTTGCTTTGATTAATGGATCTTTGTCTGCGATTCTTCTCCATGAGGTCAAGATTTTGTTTAGGATGATGTCCTGTGAAACTTGACCTGAGAAGAGCATTCAAGATTTAGTATTTCGGATTTTTGGACAAAACCCGAGCGCACTGTTCTTCGGTCAGGACAATCGGAACTTCCGATTGTCCAAGGCGGAACTACCGGTGGGGGAACTTCCGCACTGAACCCCGAAACTACCGCAGTGCGGAACTACCGCTAGGTAGAATCGGAGCTTCCGATATCTAACAGAACAACCCTTTTTGTTTAACTCTTTGGATTTGATTCACATCACACCTTTTGTTTAACAAAGAAGTTTTTGAATTCTTTGTGTGGACACTTGAGAGGGGAAGATCTTAATTTTTAAGGCACCATTCACCCCCCCTCTGTTGCCATTTCGGTCCTTCATCCTTGCGATTCCAGAGAAGTATACCGAGGGCAAGAAGGATTTCATCGGTTGGAACAAAGGTAAGGCTCCGACCAGTTACTTCAAGAAAAATAAGAAGTGGTGTTGTAATATCCCAGAAACGAATCGAGTTTTTAGAAGAAGTCTCGGGAGAGGGAGCTAAACAGAAATGCAGAAATTATCTTTTCAGCGGGGGTTTTCAGCATTTTTCTAGCAACCTGGGCTCTGAGCCTCAGCCCAGGAGGCCCAAGAAGGGGCCGGCCATAAGGGGGATTGCCTCCTCCTAAACCCTAGCCACCCTTCCCCCTTTCCCCTTCTCCCACCCAGCCGCCACTTCCACCCCCCTTGGGCACCTCCTCCCTTCCCCACAGCAGCCGCCCCTCCTCTCCTCTTCCTCCCCTGGCACAGCCCTTCCCCAAGGTCGTCTTCCACACTGGTACGGCATTTTCCCGGTGAGATATCCTCCCATTGGAGCATCCTCGTCGCTGTTGTCCAGAGCGCCAATCAGATAAGATTTCTACACTCCGTTTGATCACCAGATTTCATAGAGTTAAATTCCAAATTAGTAGATAGGATCTGCTAGATAGTTGTATTGATCATTCTTATCTTTCTATAGGCGTAAAGATCACTCAATTTGTAGTTATGGTCTAGGTGATATGACCACGCTATCAAGCAAGATGTTACAACCTCCAAATCAAGCTACACCAACTCAAGTCTCACCTACATCGACACCAGCCCAAGTCATTGATGGACCGATTACACGTAGTCGAGCAAAGAAGCTACAACAAGAGGTGAACGCGCTACTTTGTGAGAATCATTTTAACATCAATGAGAATTATATACTGCCTAAGTCATGTACATTGCTATTGCTTAGGTTCACCAAGAAGGATGACAGGAACATACAAAGAGATGACTACAGAGAAGGACCACACTGAACTGGATCAGTCCAGTGAGTAATGTTTGAAAGAAACAGTCATAACTTTTGATTTCCAAAGGCTATGGAGGTCCATGAGGATATTTTGGAAAGCTTATTAAGTCTAGTTTTCAATGCCACCAGAGCCGAGCTGTTTGGAATTTCCATTTTGAGAGCCACCAGCTTTAGTGAAGACTGGTGAGAAGGTCAACATTCGCCACTGTTCAACTTCCCATGCAAAACTGTACCATTCTACATTATTTCGTGGTGCATGCTGCACATGGTGTGAAATCTTATCAAATTAAATTTCCAAGCAACTGACGGCACATCTTTTGGACTTCCCAAGGTGGAGTTATTGACAAAACATCAAGACGCATTAATTCCAATGACCACGAGGCCCTTTCACATAGTCTACATTATCTTTTTCATTTCGTGTTTACACCTATCTAGGAGGGATGTTCCTAGTATAAATACCTCATTGCCTCATAGAAACCACAGACTTTGATAAACAAAATACGTAACCCTTTGTTCAAATTGTGTGCTAACAAGCCTTTGAGAGTTGATCTCTACCCCTTTGCTCTTGTGATTTTCTTCGCGGGATTACAGCAGCGGCGGCTTCATCCGCTCCCAATTGGTGCTCCTACTCCCTTCGAGGTTTCTCGATTGATTGTAGGCTGTGTTGGTTGGTTCCTTGAGAGTGTGGTTGGCGCTTAATCCTCGATTCAAAGGGTTGCGGTTAAAGACGGTGGTTGGCTTCGAGTTTTATTTGTCAGGTTGCACTAGTTATCGCTGCTTGCAGCAAGTTATCTTGGCTTCTTTGAAGCTAGTTATTTGGTGATCATCCTACATCGTGAAGATCGGGACCCCGTGACGTATCACTAGGAGATATGATAATTTCTTTGCGATGGTCCAGAAGGGTTGACGAGGGTTAGCAGTTACTTTGTGTAGCCAATATGATTTAGTTAGAGGCCGAATCAGAGAGTTCACCCAACATGAATGTCGTAGGAAAATCATTAAGATTTCTATATTAGTAAATAACTTGATTTTTGGTTGGGCCAATCAAAAGATACAAATTTTCTTCTACCGCAGCCGGTTCCAATTGTCAGATTGTAGGTGCAGATACATCATCTGATCATTAGATATAATAGATGGCCGAATCAGAACACCTTGCCAACTAGGTTATCATAGACGATTTCGTCATGTTTCCAGAGAGTCTAAGATCACTCCTTTCTGAGCTTCGTAGTAAAAGATATGAAGGTTTTAGTAGTGCTATCCAATGTGACCTTCCACTAAATTGTCGGGTAATTTGAGTAGAACAATATTCAAATCCCGCGTTTTGGGAAGATAGGTTAGGTGGTGTGAGTAGAGTATACTTTCACTGTGTTCTTATGTTAGTGATTCTCTTGTGTAGGTGAAGGGGTTCCGGAGTTAGGGGCATCGTCCTTGCCTCCCCGCACTTCATAGCGAAAAAGGCAAGTACATTTGTATGGTTGTACTTGATATGTGCTTTTCATTGTTCGATGAATGTATGATAACTAATGCTTGATAAGTACTTACCCATAGTCATAACTAATTACCATGGTTCTGCTGATGATATATCTTTGTTAATCAGATTCATTCATGCATGCAAGTATTGTTCATATTACAGCCACGGGAGTGGTTAGTGAAGTCCAATTATTCCAACATGGACAAATAAGACCCACCATTCTAATGTGGGTAATTTGGATCCCCGCTTTGAAACATTCTTCAAACGGGCTGTAACATCCAAATTTTCAGAGCTTTAAAAATCCTTTGATTAGTTAGTAGGAAGAAAATTCACCATTTGGATTTATTTGAATTAAATTTAAAAGCTTAAATATGGACTTTGTGTAACAAAACAATTTAATATAACTAAAGTCAACATGAACAATAGTCAAAACTATTTTATTTGGATTCTATGTGTTTGGATATATTTTCTAGATTTTTTTTTCAAGTTCATTTGCTATTTTCCATTGCTTATTTGAATTTCTGCTATTTTCTAAAAAGGAAAAACTAATTTAAATCTCCAAACAGTCGTTTAATGAATCTCTCCTACCAAGATCGTTCATCTGGCCCATCTCTCCGTAGCCGTCCGATCAGGAATGGACGGCGATCTCGCCCGACGCTGCTGGCGCCTCCCTCCTCGTCTCACCGCCAGTGGACCCCACCGCTTCGTCCTCGCGCGTTCTTCTTTCATGGGACGCTGCACACAGAATCGCTATGGGCGGTCAACGCCGAAGCCAGACGCGGGCGCCTAACCTCCCGTTCCCTCCGCGTGTGCGCGCACGACTTGCGCCCACCGCCGCCACGAACCCCACCCCTTCTTCCCTTCTTCTCCGCGGGCATGCGCACGAAGCCGCAACCGTCGCCCACGATCTCCACGCCGCCACGCCACTTCGGACATCCCCGGGCCCTATAAAGGACAGCCCCGGGCGCCTCTCGCGTCACCCATCCCAAAGCCGCCACCCACTTCTCTCTCGCCCTGTGCTCGCGGAATCGAGAATCCCCGCCGACACACAAGGCTTGAGCTTGATTGCGCCGCCTGCCGCCCCGCTCGCGTCGTCGCCGCCACCGTTGGATTCGCCGTGACACCGCGAAGCTGGTGCTCACCTCGCCTTCGTCGGAGGAGTCCTCTAACGCCGTCGCCGTCGAGCCCGTACCTCCTCCTCCGCCAAAGCTTCGCCGCCCGCCGCCTCGCTCGTCCCTGAGCACCAAAGTGAGCACACCCTCGAGATCCCGTGTTCCCTCTACCTCCGTGTACCACTCATCGCCGTCAACTCTCGCTTCACGGGACCCTCGGGTCGGTCTTGCCGCCGCCCTCGCCGCCGTCCATGTCACCTGCCACCTCGGCGCCGTGCGCACGTGTCGTCCCTGGTGGCGCCACGTTAGCGCCACGCGCGCGCGAGTGCGCCACCTCAACCCCATGCCTGGTCCAGTGGCTCGGTGGACTTGGTCCACTGTGAGCCGGGGCACTGACATGTGGGTCCCACATATAAGTTAATTCTTTAATTCTTTTAATTCCCAGAAAATCCTTCGCTGACGCTATGCTTGCGCAATAATCCGATTTTTCTATTGAGAAATAATTCGGAATTCCAGTAAATCCTATTTTTAGGGTTTTTCTTTTGATTCAAACTTTGAAACCTCATAACTTTTGCATCCTAACTCCAAATCCATCCATTCAAATTTCTAAATTTGTATAAAATCAAGATCTATCTATTGGAGATTTTTAATTATTTTATTGGAGTTATTTGCTTCTGTTATTTATTTATTCTTGTTGTTTGCTTCGTTACGAGTAGACTTCGACGATACTTCTGGAAGGTTTGAGGAAGAAGGAGCTTTCCAAGACCAAGACCAGCACCTGAACCTATTCCAAGGTAAGCTATACCCTTGACCATTTTGCTTCCCAGTTTTATAAAATTATTTTAATTCAAATTTCTGCATCTTAATTCAAGTATTTATTTAAAAGCTTTTGGGTGCAGTAGTTAATCCCAAATTGTTATGCCATCCTTGTTAATCGATATGTCCTGATTCCTTGTCACCTTAGTTGATATTTAGTTGGTAAATATTGTAGCACCAACGTGGGTTGGTTAGTTGCGTATTAGATTGCTTAGCCATGCCACAAATCAATTGTCATGTATACTGCTGTTATAAATTGACTAAGTGAATATGAAACTGTGTGAACAAACTGTGTGTACTATGTGTCTTTGTGGCATATGTTGCACTTAAATCAACCAGGGTGGTAAAAGGATCTGGACCGACGCAAGGGGTGGATACTGTGTGAAAGGGTGGACTGTGTGGACTGTGTGAATAATATTAATCTGTGTGTCTAAGTGGTTTGGTTAGATGGAAGTCTTGCCTTGGTCAATTAAGGACCTCACCATGTGCGTCATTGAACTGAGCTTCCTGTACGACCACATGCCTGTTTTGAGACGGGCCTAGCATAGTAAGATAAGGTATCTGAAATGCTTTGTTATGCTTAGTGTTAGCTACACTAAGTGTATCTTGTGGGTAAAGTGTACAAACCTCTGCAGAGTGTAACTTAATCTATTCGAATAGCGCGTCATGGTCATGGACAATGCTCGGGATTTCACACTAGGGTAGATTTATCATAAAACTGTGTGGGAAGGGAGCTATGTGATTAAATCATCTAGCTATGTGAATAACCTGTTAGGCTGTGTGTGTCTTTGTGAAATAACTTGTTAAGATTATTATTGTCTATTGGTTTTACTGTTTCCAATCTATTAATTGTATTCAATTGCAAAGGTGCATTTATGCAAAAGCCCGTGAAATGCCTTCCTTTGTAAAAAGCGGCATATATACATTTTGCATCTCGTGGTGTGGCTTAATAGTGCGGTGTGTACTCACGCTTGTTTTGACGAATCAAGCAGAGGAGGAGTCTTCACCGGCATTCGAGGACGAGTACATCGAAGGTGCCTAATCGTGAGGTCTTGATCCCAGTCGGTTGCCTGTGGCGAATCAATGGGGTGCCACTACCTTTTTCGTTTCCGTTGTCGTTTATTTTCTTTGTTAGCCCTGCGTGGCTCAGTAATTGTAACTCGACCTTAAGGTCAAAACCATTATTTATTAATCAAAGTTATTCGTTTATGTTACTATTCGCTTGTATGGATCGATTTCCATCTTTGTTAACACTGTGTGCACTAGCGTGATCCTGGGCTAGTGCATTAAACACAGAGGGTCCTGAATCGAAATTTTGGGTCCCGACAAAAGTGGTATCGAGCATCTTCGATTGTAGGTCTAGACCTTAGTTAGATTGGCCGTTCGAGTGTTCAAATTATTTTCTAAAAGAAAATTTAACTTGCAAGACTAAATGAATTGCTTAACTCCTCTTATATCTCTCTTGACTCATCTATTGCTATAATTTCTTTACTCTCCCCGCTGTTTTAACATGGTTCTTACCTCTCGTCTGTCTTGACAGATGCCTTACCTTCAGACCTTCGGAGATCGCAACGGAGGACTTGCCGCAGAGCTGTGGAAGCTGTTGTAGACACTTGGAGGCTTCGACTGCCCGATGTACTGTGGCAGTGAGTACATGGTCAACGGACGGGATCGTGGTATAGTCTCGCCACCGACAATCACGCCAGAGGAACACTAGAGGCAGCCAGCCTTTGTACATCTCAGTCAGGAGGATCACCTTCACGCAAGGAATCCAGGAGTCGTCACGACTGGCCATGCTCCGAGTCTGTCACATTTACGCTGAAGAGCTGCCACACACCGTCTTCCGCTATCATCCCAGAGCTGCTTCAGGGGAGATATCTGCGCGCTTTTCGTCTACAAACGGGGAAGGCCATGCCACAGTGGTGCATCTTGCACGGTTCACAGCTGCCCAGGAGGAGTCGCTGGAGATGGCCGCCACCGAGCTGAGGTGCGCCTATCAGGCCTGGGAGGAAGCTGAGGAAAGGATCGCCGTCCTAGAGCAAGCTCTCTACGGTCAGCATGAGCTCGAAGATGATTAAAAGGAAGATCCAGAAGAACCAGAAGAAGCCGAGGAATACCCAGAGGAGATTCTAGAGGATCCAGCAGAGGTTGCATAGCCAGAGGAGCCACCAGACTGCACTCCAAAGACGCTTGCTCCTCGCCGCACGAGCCCCGGGCATCGAATCGGGTCGCGAGGATGCCACCACTTTGAGTCTACACCAGGCAGGAGCGTCGCCGTGTCTTGGAGGCTTTCTCGAGTAGTTCGTCTAAGTTCCAGTTTAGTCAGGCTTAGCCAGTTTCCTTTTCAGAGTCGCCCTTTAGGCGGTAGCTTGTGTGCTTAGGTTCGCTTCATTTTCCTGTGTGCAAGTATGAGCTGCAAAGGCCCTTAGGCATTTGTTACAGCCATGCTATTAAGTTATTAATGAAGATTATTTCATTCGAAGTTTCTTGAGCTGTGTTTGTTGGGTTTAATCTATCCCCTGTCTAGTTCTTAACTCACCTTGTGCTCTCTACCTTATCTAACCCATGGAACCTCACCAGATGGTTGAGACTCGCCATACCGCCGCAAGTGGATCCGGAGCCCAAGGATCAGAAGGCAATGACCAACCCCTACGGGAGCAGTACCACCCCAAGCACCTCCTATTGACTTACAGAACTTCGGAGCCTTCATGGCAGCACAGACGCAGATGATGTACACCATGATGAACCAGATGCAGGCCATGAACAACAACAACAACCACAACCATCATCAGGGAGGAGCCCCAGTTGCTCATGGTCATCAGGGATCATCCAAATTGGCTGAATTCATGAGGACCCGTCCGCCAACTTTCTCCGGACATGTCTCGCCAGTAGAAGCTGATGATTGGCTTCGCGTGATTGAGAGGAAGCTGCTGATCACCCAATGCAGCGATCATGAGAAGGTTTTGTATGCCACCCATCGATGGAGGGCATAGGCTGGCGAGTGGTGGGAAAACTTCTACGCAGCGCATGGAGCACCGCAGAATATCACCTGGGAAGAATTCTCCGCAGCTTTTCGCCAGTATCATGTACCTGAAGGCATTATGGATTTGAAGAAGGACGAGTTCCACGCTCTCAAGCAAGGGGGTATGTCAGTGACTGACTACCTGAACAAGTTTTCTCAGCTAGCTCGCTACGCTCCAAAAGACATCACTACTGACAGGTCTCGCCAGAGTCGATTCTTGAAGGGTCTGAACTCAGGACTACAAGTCAATCTGCTTGCCCACACCTTCCCAGATTTCCAGGAGTTAATTAACAAGGCGTTGGTTATGGAGGACAAACGCAAGGAGCTGGAGGATCACCGCAAGCGTAGGATGATTCAGCAGGGAAGCCACCAGCCACAACAGCAGAGGGCAAGGATAGTGCCACAGCAGTTTAATCATTTCCCGCCACAGAGTTCTTTCAGGACACCTACACCGCCTTCAGCACCTCGTCCTTTTGTTCAGAATTCTCGTAACCCTACACCAGTCAACCCCACCCCGGGAAACAACAATCGACAGAATGAACCAAGAGTGTGTTACCATTGCCGTCAGCCAGGGCATTTCGCTAATCAGTGTCCTCAAAAGGGAACTATCACTCCAGTTCGCTTCAACCTTGGAGCAACACCTGCCAAGACCCCAGTGCAGAACAACCAAGGAGTTTCTCAGTGAACCAGTCAACCAGGAGGAACGCCTCAGTCAGTCGTCAGAGGTCGTGTTAATCACGTCACTTTGGAAGGAGCCCAGAAGCACCGTGGTTGTACTTGGGTAAGTTTCTAGTAAATTCGATACCGCCTGCTCATTTGATTATGGAGCTTCGCATTCGTTTGTTTCTGGAGTTTTTGCAACCAAGAATAAATTGGAAGTTATGCATCTTAAGCGTACTCTGTTAGTCCAGTCACTTGGAGCAGAGCTAAGTTCTAATAAGGGATGTTTAGGGGCTAAGTTACTCATAGCTGGAGTTGAGTTTCTAGCTAACCTGGTTATTCTAGACACCCAAACCATAGATGTCATCCTTGGCATGGATTGGTTAACTAAGCACAAAGCCGTGCTAGATTGTGGCCGAAGAGCCGTTACAATCGAGGATACCAAAGGAAACAAAGTGGAGTTCCTATCTACCTCAGTGCGTAATGGACATCCGCTAGTCAATAGCCTGAAGACCGTCGCGTTGAAAGATGTGCCAGTCGTCAAAGAGTATCCAGATGTGTTTCCAGAAGAGTTACCAGGAATGCCACCGGATCGTGACATCGAGTTTGTCATTGATCTAGTGCCAGGAACAGCACCACTCTCGAAGAGACCTTATCGGATGCGAGCCGATGAGCTAGTAGAAATGAAGAAGCAAGTAGAAGAACTTTTGGAGAAAGGTTTTGTGAGGCCTAGTTCGTCGCCATGGGGAGTGCCAGTCTTGTTCGTCAAAAAGAAGGATGGAAGCATGAGAATGTGCATCGACTACCGGTCTCTCAATGAAGTCACTATTAAGAATAAGTATCCATTGCCCCGGATAGATGATCTGTTTGATCAAATGAAAGGAGTCGGAGTGTTCTCGAAGATCGACCTGCGATCAGGTTACCATCAGTTGAAGATCTGTCCCAAGGATATACCTAAGACCGCTTTCTCAACGCGGTACGGACATTATGAGTTCCTAATCATGTCCTTTGGTCTGACCAATGCCCCTGCCTATTTCATGAACATGATGAATAAGGTATTCATGGAGTATTTGGACAAGTTTGTAGTTGTATTCATCGATGATATTTTGGTCTACTCAAAGTCAGAAGAACAACATGCCGAACATTTGAGATTAATTATAGAGAAGCTCAGAGAGCATCAGTTGTATGCTAAGTTTAGCAAGTGTGATTTCGGAAAAGGAAGTGGATTTTCTTGGTCATGTGATGACAATTTGCAGAGTAGCCGTTGACCCCGATAAAGTTAAAGCAGTACTACATTGGGAACAGCCCAAGACTGTCACTCAGATTAGCAGTTTCTTGGGATTGGCGGGATACTATCGCCGTTTCATTGAAGGATTCTCATCAATTGCAAACCTCTTACGCAATTGTTGAAGAAAGAGAAAAAGTTTACCTAGACCCCAGCTTGTGAAGAAAGTTTTCAAGAATTGAAGAAATGTTTGACTTCAAATTTCAAGATCGATTTTGCGGATATTCGTAAGGATTTCGATATCTATTGCGATGCTTCGCGTCAAGGATTAGGATGTGTCCTGATGCAAGAAGGAAGAGCTGTCGCTTATGCGTCAAGGCAGTTAAGGCCGCATGAAAAGAACTATCCCACCCATGATATGGAATTAGCTGCGAGAGTGCATGCCTTGAAGATTTGGCGTCATTACCTCGCCAGAATCGTCATGAGGTATATAGATCATAAGAGCTTGAAATATATTTTCACTCGATCGGATCTGAATATGAGGCGAGAGAAGATGGCTAGAATTGATAAAGGATTATAACCTTGGAATCCATTACCATCTGGTAAAGCCAATGTCGTTGCGACGCTTTGAGCCGTAAGAGCCACCGCAATGCCTTGAAGTGAAAGAGCTTTGTTCGTAACTTCAAGAGGAATTCTGTGAAGCTAGAAGTAGTATCTAAAGGATTCATGGCAAACTGGAAGTGCAATCTACTTTGGAGAAGCAGATTCGCAAGCTCGGTAGAAAGACTCGAGTTCTCCGACATCAAGAAGAAGATGATGAAGGAAGTTCAAGGACTTCACGGTGGATGATCAAGACATACTGTGGATCAATGGACGTATCTGCGTTCCAGATATTGATGGATTGAGACAGCTAACTTTGAAGGAGGCCCATGACTCAAAATATTCGATTCACCCTGGTAGTACTAAGATGTACCAGGATGTTAAGAATAAGTTTTGGTGGCCAAATCTGAAGCGAGAAGTCGCAGAGTTCATTGCCTTGTGCGACGTGTGTCAAAAAGTTAAAGCAGAGCATCAGAGGGCAACAGGTCTGTTGTAACCTTTGAAGATTCCAGAATGGAAGTGGGAAGAAATCGGAATGGATTTCATTACTGGTTTACCCAAGACTCAATCGGGTTATGATTCGATTTGCGTAATAGTGGATCGTCTGACTAAAGTTGCTCATTTCTTACCAGTCAAAACCACTTACTCAGGAGATCGTCTGGCAGAGCTGTACATGTCGTCTGGCAGAGCTGTACATGTCGAAGATCGTCATTTTGCATGGTGTACCTAAGAAGATTGTGTCAGATCGAGGATCTCAGTTCACCTCCCGATTTTGGCAGAGTTTACACGAAGCCTTAGGGACTCACCAATTTCAAGATCGCGTATCATCCCAGCATGTATGGCATGATCAAAGGGTTAATCAGATATTGGAGGATATGCTGAGAGCCTGTGCGCTAGCAAATGCCACTCGTTGGGATAAGAGTTTACCATATGCAGAATTCTCGTACAACAACAGTTATCAAGCCAGTCTACAAATGTCACCATTTGAAGACTTGTATGGTCGTGCCTGTAGAACCCTGTTGAACTAGTCAGAAACCGCTGAACGTACAGTCTTTGGTCCGGATATTATTCAAGAAGCAGAAGAGCAAGTGTCCATGATCAGAGAGAGATTAAAGATAGCTCAGTCGAGGCAAAAGAGTTATGCCGACAATCGTCGTCGTGATCTCAGTTTTGAGCCAGAAGATTTCGTGTATCTTCGAGTTACGCCCCTCAGAGGTGTGAAAAGGTGTCGAACCCAGGAACGAAGGATCCCAAATTCTCTGTGTTCTTACACTAGTCCAGGATTTCCAGTGTACACAGTCACAAAAATGTTATCACAAACATATCCAGCGTGTTTATTAATAAGCATAGAGTTTATTACAATTTGGGCCGGAGGCCAAATAAAACATTAAGCAGAAGCAAAATATAATGGTAGGCCACACGATACGCCAAAGACAATCGTCTGGAGGTCGCTGCCTAATCGTCCTGCTCCTCACCTTCCGGATAGTAGTCTTCTCCTGAATAATAATATTCAGCAAGAGTGAGCACTACAACAATGGTCATAAATTACACCATCTGTAATTTATAATGCATGCATAAGTTATTCAAAGGAAGGTTGTAGGGTTTATTTGCGTGATTCAGCATTTTTGGGTTTTAAATAGTTATACTAAGTTTCAAGGTGCATTTTTATTCCATAACTAAAATCAGATTTTAAAATTTGATCATTTTGTAGTGGATAACCTCCAAATGAAACATGGTGAAGGATACCCTCCTATCACAAGGCTACCCGCCCAATTTTACCACAAGGATTAACCAACCTCAAATCATGTCCAAAGTTATTTTAAAACCAAAAACAAATCTAACTTAGAGTGGCTTTGCTCAGCATGTCCATAACCGTGGACACGGCTATTCGAATAGATTTACACTCTGCAGAGGGGTACAACTTTACCCACACGAGATAATTTGCCTGTTATGTCGGCCAATGCACGCTTCCTTAGGCGTGTGACTAGGCAATTATCACAAGCCGTTTCCAATGCACTACCTCACTATCAATATGCCCGCTAAGGTTTCACTTCCATTAGGCTAACCACCTACCGGAAGCCCCCTCTTGCGCCAAGTGGGAATAAAGTCTAACCGACACCCACACAACAAAATTGGCATAAACAACAATGAGGTAAGACAAATTATTAAGCCTAGTTCTGCCCATACAGAACATGTGGTAGTACGGTGGAGCTTTGCAAGATGCGGCTCAAAGACCGGTCCTTAACCTACTTGGGCAACTTTCAATAAAAACTCTGGGTCTCAATCCTAACCAGACGAGCCCGTGCATAGACCTGCACCCAACAACAGTCCATTTTTGCCCAAGTACAAACCATTTTCTTTTATTTTTATAATTTTCAAAGACATTTGCAAAAGTCCACCATAACATAACAATGTCGTAGGCTTTTTATCAAATTTTGAAGTTTTGGCTAAATTCTCCCAAAATCAAATATTTCCTGGTCTAAGCATTTGCTAAGCATATATTTATTTTTAAATTCATTTGACTAAGGTGACAAAGAATTGGTAATACAACATTCAAATGTGGCTGTACAAAGGAATTGGAATAATTAAGTATTTAAAACAGGAATTTAAAATAATTAAATACAATTATGCATGCAATAATAATTTAAAATAGAAATTAAATAATTTTAAATATTGGGGGCAAAATGGTCAATGGTGTAACTTGCCTTGTTCAAAATCTTGGTATTCTACTTCCTCAATAGGATCAAGCTCTCCGGAGTCGTCAAAATCTATACGCGAGAATAATCCAAATTCAAACAGAATTCAAATGAACTCAAATAAATGAAAATTCAAATTAACTCCAAATTAAATAATTTTGGTTTAGTTAGCTAGATCTTAATTTTATACAAATTTAGAAATTTGAATCACCTAAATCGGAGTTTGTATGAAGAAGTACGAGCTCCTCGAAGTTTAAATCTAAATTAAATCCTAAAATCCGAATTTCCATATTTCCCGAATTAAATTTCTAAAGAAAATTATCTTTATTGCGCCAGCTGACGTCAGCAGCACTGTGCACCGAGACTGACAGGTGGGCCCGGGCTCATGGACTGAGTCCACGGAATCACTAATGGTCCACCATGAACCGGGTGCATGAAACAGTGGCTTTGCCACCTGTGCGCGACACGCGGGTACACCACGTGGGCAAAAACGCTGAGGTGGCGCAATCGTGGCAACACGGTGGCGGCCATGTGGTGGTGCCACATCAGCACGGCATTGGCGGTGGCTCGGCGACGGGCGTTCCGGCGAACGGCGGCGCGGCGAGCTTCGGCGAGGGGTGCAAACGCGAGAGGGAAGTGCGGGGATCTCAGGGCTTACCGAGGCGGCGCAGGAAATTGCACGGCTCGTCGGCGGCGACGATTTTGGCGGCGACGCTCTCAGGCTTGCGGCGGTGATTGTCGAACCCAGGAACGAAGGATCCCGAATTCTCTGTGTTCATACACTAGTCCTGGATTTCCAGTGTACACAGTCACTAAAATGTTATCACAAACATATCCAGCGTGTTTATTAATAAGCATAGAGTTTATTACAACTTGGGCCGGAGGCCAAATAAAACATTAAGCGGAAGCAAAATATAATGGTAAGCCACACGATACGCCACAGGCAATCGTCTGGAGGTCGTTGCCTAATCGTCCTGCTCCTCACCTTCCGGATAGTAGTCTTCTCCTGAATAATAATATTCAGCAAGAGTGAGCACTACAACTGTGCTCGCAAGTTACACCCAATACAGAATTTAGAATGCATGCATAAGTTATTCAAAGAAAGGTTGTAGGGTTTATTTGCGTAAATCATCATTTTTTTGGGTTTAAATAGTTATACTAAGTTTCAAGGCACATTTTTATTCCATAGCTAAAATCAGATTCAAAGTTGATCATTTTATAGTGGATAACCTCCATGTGAAACATGGCGAAGGATACCCTCCTATCATAAGGCTACCCGCCCCATTTTACCACAAGGATTAACCATCCTCAAATCATATCCAAAGTTATTTTAAAACCAAAAACAAGTCTAACTTAGAGTGGCTTTGCTCAGCATGTCCATGACCGTGGACACGCCTATTCGAATAGATTTACACTCTGCAGAGGGGTACAACTTTACCCACACGAGATGATTTGCCCGTTATGTCGGCCAATGCACGCTTCCTTAGGCGTGTGGTCGGCAATTATCACATGCTTCCAATGCACTACCTCACTACCAATATGCCCACTAAGGTTTCACTTCCATTAGGCTAACCACCTGCCTGAAGCCCCCTCTTGCGCCAAGTGGGAATAAAGTCTAACCGACACCCACACAACAAAATGGCATAAACAATAATGAGGTAAGACAAGTTATTAAGCCTGGTTCTGCCCATACAGAACATGTGGTAGTACGGTGGAGCTTTGCAAGATGCGGCTCAAAGACCGGTCCTTAACCTACTTGGGCAACTTTCAATAAAAACCCTGGGTCTCAGTCCTAACCAGACGAGCCCGTGCATAAACCTGCACCCACCAACGGTCCATTTTTGCCCAAGTACAAACCATTTTCTCTTATTTTTATAATTTTCAAAGACATTTGCAAAAGTCCACCATGACATAACCATGTCATAGGCTTTTTATCAAATTTTGAAGTCTTGGCTAAATTCTCCCAAAATCAAATATTTCCTGGTCTAAGCATTTGCTAAGCATGTATTTATTTTTAAATTCATTTGACTAAGTTGACAAGGAATTGGTAATACAACATTCAAATGTGGCTATACAAAGGAATTGGAATAATTAAGTATTTAAAACAGGAATTTAAAATAATTAAATACAATTATGCATGCAATAATAATTTAAAATAGAAATTAAATAATTTTAAATATTGGGGGCAAAATGATCAATGGTGTAACTTGCCTTGCTCAAAATCTTGGTATTCTACTTCTTCAATAGGGTCAAGCTCTCCGGAGTCGTCAAAATCTATACGCGAGAATAATCCAAATTCAAACAGAATTCAAATGAACTCAAATAAATTCAAATGAAAATTAAAATTAACTCCAAATTAAATAATTTTGGTTTAATTAGCTAGATCTTGATTTTATACAAATTTAGAAACTTGAATCACCTAGATCGGAGTTCGTATGAAGAAATACGAGCTCCTGGAAGTTTAAATCTAGATTTAATTCCAAAATCAGGATTTTCCATAATTCCTGAATTAAATTTCTAAAGGCAATTCTATTTATTGCGCCAGCTGACGTCAGCGGCCGAATTTAATTACCGGCCGAATTATTTTCTAACAGAAAAACCTTTTGTCTCTATGATAGGTGGGCCCGGGTTCATGGGCCGAGTCTACGAAATCCCTAACGGTCCATCATGAGCCGGGTGCATGAAACAGTGGCTTTTGCCACCTGTGTGTGACACGTGGTATACCACGTGGGCAAAACCGCTGAGGTGGTGCTATGTGGCATCGCGGTGGCGGCCATGTGGCGGTGCCATGTCAACTCAACGGCGGCGACCTTCGGTGACGGGCTCGCCGGCGCTGCGCACCACGGCGAGCCCTGGCGACTACATGAGCAGAGAGAGCGGGGAGCGCTGAGCACGAAGCTTACCTTAATGAAGCTTGGGCGTGCGGGAATCACCGGCGGCGTGTAGAATGGCGGCGGCGGCGTTCGGTTGGGTGAGGCGCGGTGGTTCCGGCAGCGTTTGGGCGAGGGCGATGGAGGCACCGCGAAGAGCGGAGCATGGCGATGCTCCCTGTGTAGACGACGAAGCCAGAGACTTAAAGGTGGTGGCGCAAATCGTCGGAGAAGAGGTGCACGGCCGGCGGCTTCAAACTTGAATTGCGACTAATGGAGACGAAGAGCGGGGCTAAGATTTGGGGGTTGAGATGTGGGAAGGGAGGGCCTCACCGTGCTCGTATTTATAGGTACGGAGGGGGTCGGGAGAAGGAGATCAAAAGCGGAGACCGTGGCGGCGGACGCTGCCGGCGAGATTGGCGCCGAAATTGCCGGGATGGCGGGATTGGGGCGGCGGCGATTAGGGATTTAAATGCGCATAAAGGCGCGAGATACTGGGAGAGATCGCTGCCGAGTGGAAGCTTCCTACATTGTCAATGGCGGAGCCGGGCGAGTTTCACGCGACGACGAGAATGGAAGGTGGAAGACGCTGACGTGGCTCTGGGTGGTCCCACTTGTCGGTGGCACGAGGCTGGGACGGAGAGTGCGGATGGGTTGCCGACCGTCCGATCTTGATCGGACTACCACACTGAAATCGCATGAGGAAGAGTGGGTCGTGGTCGTGAATAGTGTGGGTCATGGGATTTCAAATTAACCATCGCTTGCCGTATTTAAATGATTTCCCTATTGTTTTAATTCCAGAAATTCAAATAATCCTTAGAAAATAATAATTAAACTTTAGAAATCATGAGAAAATTCACAGAAATTCTCTAAGGCAATTTGGATTTAAATAAAATAATTCCAACTTTTAGTCGTCAAAATAATTTAAAATAGGAATTCTCTAAGTTGAGAAGGAATTAGTAATACAACATTCAAATGTGGCTGTACAAAGGAATTGGAATAATTAAGTATTTAAAACAGGAATTTAAAATAATTAAATACAATTATGCATGCAATAATAATTTAAAACAAAAATTAAATAATTTTAAATATTGGGGGCAAAATGGTCAATGGTGTAACTTGCCTTGTTCAAAATCTTGGTATTCTACTTCTTCAATAGGATCAAGCTCTCCGGAGTCGTCAAAATCTATACGCGAGAATAATCCAAATTCAAACAGAATTCAAATGAACTCAAATAAATGAAAACTCAAATTAACTCCAAATTAAATAATTTTGGTTTAGTTAGCTAGATCTTAATTTTATACAAATTTAGAAATTTGAATCACCTAAATCGGAGTTTGTATGAAGAAGTACGAGCTCCTGGAAGTTTAAATCTAAATTAAATCCTAAAATCGAATTTCAGATTTCCCAATTAAATTTCTAAAGAAAATTATCTTTATTGCGCCGGTGACGCCAGCAGACTATGCACCGAGATCGCAGGTGGGCGGGCTCATGGACCGAGTCCACGGAATCACTAATGGTCCACCATGAACCGGTATGAAACATGGCTTTGCCACTGTGCGCGCGACACGTGGTACACCACGTGGGCAAAACGCCGAGGTGGCGAATCGTGGCAACACAATGGCGGCCATTTGGCGGTGCCACATCAAGACGCAAGCATTAAGCGGCGGCTCGGCGACGGGCGCTCGCGAACGGCGCGCGGGCGAGCTTCGCGAGGGGTGCAAACGCGAGAAGTGCGGGATCTCGTGGCTTACCGAGGCGGCGCAGAAATTGCACGGCTCGCGTCGGCGCGACGATTTTGGCGGCGACGCCTCGGGCTTACGCGGTGATGGAGTTCGGTATGTTCCGAGGGTTGGAGGTGCGCACCGAGTTCGCGGTGCCGAGGCGGCGGTGGTACTGGCCGAGGTGGTCGGAGGTCCACCGTGGCGGCTAGAGGCAATGAGCACGCTTCGCCGGCGAGAGAGAAAGGCCAAATGCGGGCGACTGGGGGCTAGGGAGGCGAGGGAGCCTGGCAAAGCTTGAGGAGGAGAGACGACTCGGTGCTCCCTTTATAGGGCGATGGCGAGGCCGGAGGCGAGCTTATGCTTGGGAGTAATGGCGGTGGCAACGGTGCGGCGTTAGGGCGAGTAATGGAGGGGAAAAACGACAGGGGTGAATGCGGCGGAGTGAGGGGGAGTTAACGCGCGTGATGGCGAGTGAAGAGAGGAGGAATCGCGGAATGACGAGCCCGAGGCGAAAGCGGCAATGGCGCGTAGACGCAGGCGTCTTGCGGGAAGAAAGGGAGGAGGAGACGACGCCAGTAGGCGGGCCACCTGTCAAGTAGACAGAGAGGGAGAGAGGGCGAGGCGACGGAGATCACCGCTGGATGGAGATCGAGAGGCTGAGGTGATGAGTGAGCGGCAACGGCTGGATACGAAGGACGAGGCGGCGATGAGCGACGTGGTGGTGGGCTGTGAGAGGGAGGTGGGCGGTCTATGGGAAAGGTCTTTGGTCGTGGCTCAAGATCTTGTTGCAAGGAATTTTAAATCTTTTCAATTGATTTAATTCGTAAATTCAAATAGGCATTAGAAAATAGCAAATAAAGTCCAAAATTTTTGAGAAAATTCACAGAAATTCTATGAGGCATTCTGGACTTAAATAAAATAATTACAACTCTCAGTTGGTAATAGATTTTGCACATAAATTATTTTAGCTTTAAACTACTTAGGGAAAAGCTTTTAAAATTTCCAGAAAATCCACAAAAATAATTAAAGTCTTATTTTCAACTGAAATTGAAATTTTGGGCTGTTACAAAAGGTTCCACGCCAAAGGGAAACTTGCCCCTCGGTATGTTGGTCCGTTCAAGATTGTGGAACGCCGTGGAGAAGTGGCTTATCAGTTAGAGCTGCCACAATCGCTAGCAGGAGTACACGATGTCTTTCACGTCTCACAGCTGAAAAAGTGTCTTCGTGTGCCAGAAGAACAAGCACCGTTGGATTCGATTGAACTAAAAGAAGACCTCAGCTACAAGGAGCAGCCGGTCAAGATTTTGGATGTCGCAGAACGTCGAACCAGAAGCAAGACAGTTTGTTTTTGCAAGGTGCAGTGGAGCCACCACTCAGAAGGTGAAGCAACGTGGGTGCGTGAAGAAGAGTTGAAAGCCGAGTTCCCTAGCCTTTTCTCCAGCTTGCCTGAATCTCGGGGACGAGATTCCTTTAAGGGGGGGGAGGTTTGTAACATCCCAATTTTCAGAGCTTTAAAAATCCTTTGATTAGTTAGTAGGAAGAAAATTCACCATTTGGATTTATTTGAATTAAATTTAAAAGCTTAAATATGGACTTTGTGTAACAAAACAATTTAATATGACTAAAGTCAACATGAACAATAGTCAAAACTATTTTATTTGGATTCTATGTGTTTGGATATATTTTCTAGAATTTTCTAGATTTTTTCAAGTTCATTTGCTATTTTCCATTGCTTATTTGAATTTCTGCTATTTTCTAAAAAGGATAAACTAATTTAAATCTCCAAGCAATCGTTAATAATCTCTCCTACCAAGATCGTTCATCTAGCCCATCTCTCCGTAGCCGTCCGATCAGATCGACGGCGATCTCGCCATACTGCGCTTCTCGCCCTCGCCTGTCGTCTCATCGCCAGTGGACCCACCGCTTCGCCTCGCCGCGTTTTTCTCGTGCGCGGACGCGCCATACAGAACCGCCATGTGCGGTCAACGCCGAAGCCAGACGCGGGCGCCTTCAACCTCCCGTTTCTCCGCGTGTGCGCGCACGACTCGCGCCCACCGCCGCCACGAACCCCCCCTTCTTCCCTTCTTCTCCGCGGGCATGCGCACGAAGCCGCAACCGTCGCCCACGATCTCCACGCCGCCACGCCGCTTTGGACCTCCCGGCCCTATAAAGGACAGCCCGGCGCTCGCGTCACCCATCCCAAAGCCGCCACCCACTCCTCTCTCGCCACATGTGCGCGGAATCGAGAATCCCCGCCGCCGACACCAAGGCTTGGAGCTGATTGCGCCGCTCCGTCCGCCGCGTCGCTGCGTCGCCGCCGCCATTGGATTCGCCGTGACCAGTGAAGCTGGTGCTCACTCGCCATTTGGAGGAGCCCTCTAACGCCGTCGCCGCCGAGCCCGTACCTCCTCCTCCGCCAAAGCCTCGCGCACGGCCTTCGCTCATCCTTGAGAACCAGTGAGCACACCTCGAGATCCCGTGTTCCCTCTACCTCCTGTACTCACTCATCGCCGTCAACTCGCCGCCGTTCACGGGACCCTCGGGTCAAGCGCGCCGCCGCCGCCGCCCATGTCACTCCGCCACCTCGGCGCCATGCGCGCGACGTGTCCCCCCGGTGGCGCCGCGCCGCCACGCGCTGTGAGTCGCCACCTCGGCCGAATCCTCTGGTCCAGATGGCTCGGTGGACTTGGTCCACCTGTGGCCGGGCACTGACATGTGGTCCCGCATATCAGTTAATTCTTTAATTCTTTTAATTCCCGGAAAATCCTTCGCTGACGCTATGCTTGCGCAATAATCCAATTTTTCTATTGAGAAATAATTCGGAATTCCAGTAAATCCTATTTTTAGGGTTTTTCTTTTGATTCAAACTTTGAAACCTCATAACTTTTGCATCCTAACTCCAAATCCATCCATTCAAATTTCTAAATTTGTATAAAATCAAGATATATCTATTGGTGATTTTTAATTATTTTATTGGAGTTATTTGCTTCTGTTATTTATTTATTCTTGTTGTTTGCTTCATTACGAGTAGACTTCGACGATACTTCTGGAAGGTTTGAGGAAGAAGGAGCTTTCCAAGACCAAGACCAGCACCTGAACCTATTCCAAGGCAAGCTATACCCTTGACCATTTTGCTTCCCAGTTTTATAACATTATTTTAATTCAAATTTCTGCATCTTAATTCAAGTATTTATTTAAAAGCTTTTGGGTGCAGTAGTTAATCCCAAATTGTTATGCCATCCTTGTTAATTGCTATGTCCTGATTCCTTGTCACCTTAGTTGATATTTAGTTGGTAAATATTGTAGCACCAACGTGGGTTGGTTAGTTGCGTATTAGATTGCTTAGCCATGCCACAAATCAATTGTCATGTATACTGCTGTTATAAATTGACTAAGTGAATATGAAACTGTGTGAACAAACTGTGTGTACTATGTGTCTTTGTGGCATATGTTGCACTTAAATCAACCAGGGTGGTAAAAGGATCCGGGTGAGGCAAGGGGTGGATATCTTGTGTGAAAGAGTGGATGTGTGGATTTGTGTGAATAATATTAATATGTGTGTCTAAGTGGTTTGGTTAGCTGGAAGTCTTGCCTTGGTCAATTAAGGACCTCACCATGTGCGTCATTGAACTGAGCTTCCTGTACGACCACATGCCTGTTTTGAGACGGGCCTAGCATAGTAAGATAAGGTATCTGAAATGCTTTGTTATGCTTAGTGTTAGCTACACTAAGTGTATCTTGTGGGTAAAGTGTACAAACCTCTGCAGAGCGTAACTTAATCTATTCGAATAGCCGCGTCCACGGTCATGGACAATGCTCGGGGATTTCACACTAGGGGTAGATTTTTCATAAAACTGTGTGGGAAGGGAGCTATGTGATTAAATCATCTAGCTATGTGAATAACCTGTTAGGCTGTGTGTGTCTTTGTGAAATAACTTGTTAAGATTATTATTGTCTATTGGTTTTACCTGTTTCCAATCTATTAATTGTATTCAATTGCAAAGGCTGCATTTATGCAAAAGAGCCACAGAATGCCTTCCTTTGTAAAAAGCCAGCATATATACATTTTGCATCTCTGTGGTGTGGCTTGCGAGTACGGTGTGTAATCACGCTTGTTTTGACGAATCAAGCAGAGGAGGAGTCTTCACCAGCATTCGAGGACGAGTACATCGAAGGTGCCTAATCGTGAGGTCTTGATCCCAGTCGGTTGCCTGTGGCGAATCAATGGGGTGCCACTACCTTTTCCGCTTCATTGCCGTTTATTTTCTCGTAGCCTCGCGTGGCTCAAGATGGTGTAACTCGACCTTAAGGTCAAAACCATTATTTATTAATCAAAGTTATTCGTTTATGTTACTATTCGCTTGTATGGATCGATTTCCATCTTTGTTAACACTGTGTGCACTAGCGTGATCCTGGGCTAGTGCATTAAACACAGAGGGTCCTGAATCGAAATTTTGGGTCCCGACACGGGCCTTGGATCCCCGCATTTTGGATAATGCAAGCATGAGTGAACACCGACGGGTGTTCACCAGCTATACTGGTATAAGCAAAAGATAAGGACATGCATACTCACTCGTTCATATGTTTTCAACTATTTTTCTTTTTGTTCCATTGTATGATTGTTAAGTTCCACTCGTCATTGCTCTTAGTATTATTCTGTACTGCTGAGTTGTGGACTCACCCTTGCTATTTTTACTTGTTTTAGGTGAACTCTGAAGACGAACTGTTTGGGAGGGAGTAGGCACATCGTTGCACTCACTCATTTCATCTAAGAAATAATAAACTTATCGTTTCATTGCACTTAGGAGTTTTGGACTGTAATAGAAATGGTCTTCCTGATGATTATTAATGGATATTGTTATGCCTCGGTTAAACTAGTTATGGATTCATGCCTTTCAGTTAAACTCTTAATAATGTTTCTTTCGAGTGGATTATTATGGTCGAATAATGGTGTTAATGGTTAATACTGGAATTTAGGATTTAGCATAATGGAACTCTTACAGTTGAATCCTAGTTTGATCTCTGCTGTTAGTGTATTGCAAATTGTTCATATTATTGAATTGTGGTAGAGGCTTTAGGTAATATTTTGTCTTTCGCATAGCCAGGGTGTTACAGTTGGTATCAAAGCGGGCTTCAGGTCCGTGGTAGTTTTAAATATTAAATTGACACATTGTGCATAGTAGGTGGGAATAGAAAAAAATATCATTGCATCTGCGATTCTGATAACCTATTTCATTATGTTGTTTTGTATTGATTTGATGTGGTATTATTGCCCTTGTCTGCTCAAAGGTTATGTGGTTAGCTTATTATCTTTGGTGTTCAGAATGGCGAGAGGTAGGGGACGTGGGCGTGGTGCGGGCCGTGGCCGTGGCCGTGGCCGTGGTCGTGGACGCGGCTCGGTTGCGTCCTCATCCTCGGCCGAGGAGGCTGTTGGCGGAGTGGCTGAGGAGGTTGCATCCGCCGCTCATCCGGTTGCTGATGCCCAGGCTGCGCCGGCCGCCTTACTTCAGGAACTTTTGAGGGAGGTTCAACAGCTTCGTCAACAGGTGCAAGCAACCCCTCCTACTGCCGGTGCACCTGTTGTTGCTCCGGTGGCGGCACCAGCTCCTCCTGAGGCTAGAATGAGCCTCCAGGAGTGGATGTCCCTTCATCTTGACACCTTTGATGGAGCGTGGACTCTGGTGCAGGCAGCCGACTGGCTTCGGTATATGGAGAGGCAGTTTAGTGCACTGGAGATTACTTCAGTGCAGAAGGCACATTTTGTGGCTTTTCAACTGAAAGGGTCAAACAGATATTTGGTGGGAAGGAGTTCTATCAGCCAGGACTCCACTGCAGAGACCAGTCACTTGGGAGGATTTCTTGGAGTAGTTTAGTGCTAAGTTTTACCCTGATTCTTTCCTTGAGAGGATGGAACATTTCCTGACAACCTTTGTTCAGGGGAAGCTGTCTGTAGCGGACTATGAGGCGGGATTCAACAACTTAGTCTGTTTTGTGCCAGCTGTGGCTGGTAATGATCGAGAAAAGGCAAAGAGGTTCCGTAGGGGACTGAACCCTGAGTATCACCACGTCCTGGGGGCGGCCAGCTTGCTTGATTTCAACAGTGTGGTCGATCAGGCCAAGGGTATGGAGTTGGAGCGGGAACTTACTAGAGAGAGGCAGACTCCTAGCAGCTTTACCTCTGCTGGAGGATCTGTCAGTGGTAACAAGAGGAGTTTCAGTGATGGGGGTGGGTCTTCTCAGCGACCTACTTCCAAGAGATTTCAAGGAGGCCATTGTTCTCAGTCGTCTGAGCGTTCTGAACAGCAGAGGCATGCCGCTCCTCCTGCTCAGCGTACTTCTTTGCCAGCATTGAGCCCATATGTAGGTTAGGGTATGATATGCTTTAAGTGTGGTGGCAATCATCGTGCTTCTGACTGTTCCTTCATGGGAGATTGTCTCCATTGTGGCCTGTCAGTCCATAAGATGTTAGTTTGTAAAAAGAATCCAGCAACACTCATCATGTGGGAGTCATCCCTTGCAGCATCTTCATCCACTACTCCATGAGGTTCAGTTCATACTATGGCAGCAGCTCCCACGTTTCAGTACCCTTCTGGTTGTGTTCCACCTGTAGCGTTCTCCCCAGTGCCTCCGCCAGGGTTCTATTGGAACCCTGCACTGTCTGCGTCACCGTCGTTTGCTCCACCAGCGGCAGTTCCTGTTCATCCTTCACTGAGTGTCGGAGCGTCATCTACACCGATGCCATAAGGAGTCTACGCCTACACCTGCGACCGTAGGCCATCCTGATGTGGTGACAGGTACCTTAATAGTCGATTCCCTTGAGGCTTTTGTCGTTTTTGATTCAGGGGCTAACTATTCGTTTGTCTCCAAGGCGTTTGCTAGAAGGGCGAACTTGAGTATATAGTGGATTTCTCATCAGTGTTGGTTAGTTCTCCTGGGGGTATTATTGCGAGTTCATCTATCTGTCATGTGTGTTCTATTGTTATTGATGGAGAGAAGTTCACGGCGAACCTGATAGTTATACAAATGGAGCCGTTTGACGTTATCTTTGGCATGTATTGGTTGCACTCTTACCGAGTGGTGATATCCTGTTTCAATGGGACAGTCTTTGTGCAGACCTCGTCCGGGGAGACTTTGACCTTTCAGGGGAGTGCGCCTCCGCGCTCTCTTTCAATGTTAGTCGGACTATTACCGGGTCAGCTTGTAGTGAAAACTGGGCTTCTCTTAGCTCTTGCGGAGAAACCGAGCGTGGCTTCATAGATTGAGAAGATTCCAGTGGTTAGTGACTATCCAGATGTGTTCCCGGATGAGCTTCCGGGATTGCCACCTGCGCGAGATGTGGAGTTTCGCATCGACCTTGTTCCGGGTACTCGGCCTATCTCGATGTCCCCATATCGACTGGCACGTCCGTTTCAGGATGAGTTGAAGAAGCAGTTGGGTGAATTGTTGGCTAAGGATTTGATTAGGCATAGTGTATCGCCATGGGGAGCTCCTGTTCTATTCACAGAGAAGAAGGATCGGAGTTGGCGCATGTGTATTGATTACCGTACACTTAATGCAGTTACAATCAAGAACAAATATCTTCTACCCCGCATTGAGGATTTGTTTGATCGGTTGAAGGGAGCCCAGGTGTTCTCCAAAATTGATCTCCAGTCTGAGTATAATCAAATCAGTGTGCGTGAGTAGGATATAGAAAAGATTGCATTCTCCACCAGGTACGGGTATTATGAATATACAGTTATGTCATTTGGATTGACTAATGCACCTGCCATTTTTATGGAGACCATGAATAACATGTTGCACGGCTATTTGGATGACTTCGTGGTGGTGTTCATTGATGACATTCTTATCTATTCCAAGACCCATGAGGATCATGAACGTCAGTTAAGAATGGTCTTAGAGACTTTGAGAGAGCACAAGTTCTACGCTAAGCTGAAAAAATGTGAATTCTGGATTTCAGAGGTGAGTTTTCTGGGTCACGTGATTAATCCATAGGGCATTGCTGTTGATCATAGCAAAGTCTCTACAGTTGTGGATTGGAAGAGGCCGACTAATGTGAAGGAGGTGAGGAGTTTCCTGGGCTTGGCGGGTTAATATTGGCAGTTTGTGCAGAATTTCTCCATCAACTTATTCAGAAAGGGGTGAGATTCCAGTGGACTGATGAATGTGAGCGTAGTTTCTGCACACTGAAAGAGAAGTTGGTGACCTCTCCCATTCTCATTCTTCCCGAGCCAGGGAAGTGGTTCACCGTCTTTTCAGATGCGTTTCGAGTGGGTCTTGGCTGTGTGCTTATGCAAGACGGTAAGATGATTACTTATGCGTCAAGACAGTTAAAGAAGCACAAGCAGAATTATCCCACTCGTGACTTGGAGTTGGCTGCGGTTGTGTTTGCTCTCAAGATTTGGAGGCATTATCTGTACGGTGAGCCTTGTGATATTTTCACGGACCACAAGAGTCTCAAATATATCTTCACTCAGAAGGATCTGAATTTGAGGCAAAGGATTTGGTTGGAGTTGATCAAGGACTATGATCTCACTATTCAGTATACCCAGGTAAAGTCAATGTCGTCGCTGATGCTCTTAGTCGCAAGACAACTCCCGGTACTCTAGATTACCTCATTGCTAATTTTGGTCGCATGAGGATATCATATTGTTATGCGGACACAACACATGTTGAGACTCAGTTGATCCTCGAGTCAACTATCCAAGACCGTGTGCGGGAAGCACAGCGAAGTGACCGGTTATTACAGGAGGTTAGGAAGCAATTGGATGTGGGAAAAGAGGGAGATTTCAGTATGGATTATTCTGGTGCCTTGAGGTTTAAAGGCCGCCTGTGCGTGCCACAAAAAGCGTAGGTCAAAGATGATATCTTGAGGGAGGCACGGCGCACTCCGTACACTGTTCATTCTAGTGAGACTAAAATGTATCGAGATTTGAAACAACATTTCTGGTGGAAAAGGATGAAGGTGGACATTGCTAATTATGTAGCTTCTTGTGGTGTTTGTCAGCAGGTGAAAGGTGAGCACAAACGTCTTGCAGGGTTGTTGCAGCTTTTGGAGGTTCCCGAGTGGCCTTGGGATGACATTTCTATAGATTTTGTGGTGACATTATATCATTCGCCGCGAGGAAAGGAAGCAGTTTGGGTAGTGGTGGATCATTTCAGCAAGTCTGCACACTTCATTCCTATTCACACGACAAGTTCAGCGAGCGATCTAGCTCCTATCTACGTGCGAGAAATAGTGAGACTGCATGGAGTGCCCAAGACCATTATTTCGGATAGGGACGCGAAGTTTGTGTCCAAGTTCTGGGAGAGTCTGCTGAGTGCTTTGGGCACACAGCTTCGTCTTAGTACAACGTTTCATCCTCAGACAGATGGGCGATCGAGCACACTATTGGACTCGGAGGATATGTTACGGACTTGGGTTCTGTATTCGAAGGGAAGTTGGGAGGACCAGTTGCCACTTGCAGAGTTTGCCTACAATAACATCTACCATTCCAACATTAGAGCTGCACAGTTTGAGGTTCTGTATGGGCGGAAATGTAGATCACCACTTGGTTGGGATGCAGTGGATGAGAAGGCAGTTCTGGGTCCGGACTGGATTCAGAAGACCATTGAGCGCGTGGCCATGGTGAGGTAGAATTTGCTAGCGGCGCAAAGCTGGCAGAAAAGCTATGCAGATGTGAGGAGGCGTGACTTGGAGTTTGCGGTGGGAGACCAGGTGCTCTTGAGAGTGTCTCCCACTAAAGGCATTGTTCGATTTGGTATCAAAGGGAAGCTTAGCCCGAGATACGTCGGACTGTTCCCGATTATTGCGAGAATTGGGAAGCTAGCCTACCACCTAGACCTTCCCGAGTCCATGCATGGAGTCTACAAACGTATTTCACGTCTCGATACTGAGAAAGTTTTTGAGAGACCCAGAGCATAAGATTTCTTTAGAACCGTTGACTATTGAGTAAGATCTCACAGTTGAGCCGCGTCCGGTGCGCATTCTGGAAAGATCGTAGCGAGTGTTGAGACACAGGACGTTGGTATACGTCAAGGTGTTGTGGACACATCAGTCGGAGAGAGAGGCAGCCTGGGAATTGGAGTCCCGTATGGGCCAGCTTTACCCAGAGTTATTCACAGCAGGTACGTGATAAGGTTCTAGAGGTCTTATTCTAGCATGTTAAGCTTGGTTAGAATTCGGGGCCGAATTCTGGTTAAGGGGGGTAGAATGTAATATCTCGGAAACGAATCGGGTTTTTAAAAGAAGTCTCAGGAGAGGGAGCTAAACAGAAATCCAGAAATTATCTTTTCAGCGGGGGGTTTTCAGCGTTTTTCTGGCAACCTGGGCTCTGGGCCTCTGCCCACTAGGAGGCCCAAGAGGGGGCCGGCCATAAGGGGGGGGATTGCCTCCCCCCTAAACCCTAGCCACCCTTCCCCCTTTCCCCCTCTCCCACCCAGCCGCCACTTCCACCACCCCCTTGGGCGCCTCCTCCCTTCCCCACAGCAGCCGCCCATCCTCTCCTCTTCCTCCCCTGGAGTAGCCCATCCCCAAGGTCGTCTTCCCCACTGGTCCGGCATTTTTCCCGGCGAGATATCCTCCCATTGGAGCATCCTCGTCGCTGTTGTCCAGAGCGCCAATCAGGTCAGATTTCTACCCTCAGTTTGATCACAAGATTTCGTAGAGTTAAAGTCCGAATCAGGACATAGGGTCTCCTAGAGAGTGTATTGATCGTTCTTAGCTTTTTATAGGCGTAAGGATCACTCAATTTGGAGTTATGGTCTAGGAGATATGATGGTTTCTTTGCGACGGTCCAGAAGGGCTGACGAAGGTTAGCAGTTACTTTGTGTAGCCAATATGATTTCGTTAGAGGCCGAATCAGAGAGTTCACCCAACATGAATGTCGTAGGAAATTCATTAAGATTTCTATATTGGTAAATAACTTGATTTTTGGTTGAGCCAATCAAAAAATACGAATTTTCTTCTACCGCAGCCGGTTCTGATTGTCAGATTGTAGGTGCAGAGAATTCATCTAATCAATAGATATAATAGATGGCTGAATAAGAAAACCTTGCCAACTAGGTTATCATAGACGATTTCATCATGTTTCCAGAGAGTCATCACTCCTTTCCGAGCTTCGTAGTAAAAGATATGAAAGTTTTAGTACTGCTGTCCAGTGTGACCTTCCGCTAGATTGTCGGGTAATTTGAGTAGAACCAATATTCAAATCCTGCCTTTTGGGATGACAGGTTAGGTGGTGTGAGTAGAGTCTACTTTCACAGCGTTCTTATGTTAGTGATTCTCTTGTGTAGGAGAAGGGGTTCCGGGGTTAGGGGTATCGTCCTTGCCTCCCCGCACGTCGTAACGAAAAAGGCAAGTACATTTATATGGTTGCATTTGATATGTGCTTTTCCTTGTTCGATGAATGTATGATGATTAATGCTTGATAAGTACTTACTCATAGTCATAACTGATTACCATAGTTCTGCTGATGATATGTCTTTGTTCATCGGATTCATTCATGCATGCAAGTATTGTTCATATTACACCCACGGGAGTGGGTAGTGAAGTCCCATCATTTCAACATGGGCATGTAAGACCCACCATTCCAATGTAGGTAATTTGGATCCCTTCTTTGACACATTCTACAAACGGGCCTTGGATCCCCGCATTTTGGATAATACGGGCATGAGTGAACACCGACGGGTGTTCACCAGCTATACCGGTATAAGCAAAAGAGAAGGACATGCATACTCACTTATTCATATGTTTTCAACTATTTCGCTTTTTGTTCCATTGTATGATTGTTAAGTTCCACTCGTCATTGCTCTTAGTATTATTCTGTACTTGCTGAGTCGTGGACCCACCCTTACTATTTTTACTTGTTTTAGGTGAACTCTGAAGACGGCATGTTTGGGAGGGAGTAGGCACATGGTTGCACTCACTCATTTCATCTAAGAAATAATAAACTTATCGTTTCATTGCACTTAGTAGTTTTGGACTGTAATAGAAATGGTCTTCCTGATTATTATTAACGGATATTGTTATGCCTCAGTTAAACTAGTTATGGATTCATGCCTTTTAGTTAAACTCTTAATAGTGTTTCTTTTGACTGGATTATCATGGTTGAATAATGGTGTTAATGGTTAATGCTAGAATTTAGGATGTTTAGCATGATGGAACTCTTACCGTTGAATCCTAGTTTGATCTCTGCTGTTAGTGTAATGCAAATTGTTCATATTATTGAATTGTGGTAGATGCTTTAGGTAACATTTTGGCTTTCACATAACCAGGTTGTTACCGGTGTCCACTTCAGAAAGCAGTAGGGCATGATCTGCGCACCTGTCGGGCCTGGTAAAGTAAGTTGGAAGATTACTACTCAAGCAAAGGAACCTTCCCCTGCATAACATAATTCAGAGAATCAAGCTCCGAGAAGGATAAAGATGGCGATGAAGATATGGACTACTAGGAGCCGCAACATACGATGGATATGAACTTCGGAGGATCCTCCTCGCACGACTCAAGACATCATCTGAAGGCTGTGGAGCAGGAGGTCAATCTTACTGAGTCTCCGATCACCGCCAAGCCATCCAGGTGGTCAGAAACTGTAATCTCCTTCAGCAAAGAAGACTGCCCCATCCCGTCACTCGACCAGGTAGGTTCCCTATCGTAGTTGAACCTACTATTAACAATTGTAAAGTTAATCGAGTATTAATAGATTGTGCAAAATTCTTCCCAAGCCTCATTAAGATCTTCATCCTTGAAGATCCGCAGGCGATGAGGAAATGAAACTTTGTGAAAAGAACTCTCGGCTGGGGTCGGAACCTGCTGAGATTTCTCAAGGACCACCACCTCTACAGGTGTGGTCGCAACCACCACGGGTTCCTGAACTGGTGCTACCACCTGCTCGGGGGATGGTTCGACCTCTTCAGGAGCTTTTTCCGGAAGGATGTTCTGGCCAGCATCAACCGTAATACCAAAGGATCTTCAAACTACAAGAACAAAAAGAGGTTCAAAACTCAAAAGGGCACCAGAGTTAATTACTTACATAAGTGTGGATTTCATGGGTATATGTTCCAGATCTTAGGATGATGTGACAATTGGCAATGGCGTTTACGGTTTATCGTTTCACATGTTTTCGACAAAGTTCTGAGCTTCTTTGATACGGCGGTCCGACCGGTCCTTGCATCGATGATCCGGCCGGTCCCAAATCGGTCGGACCGGCCATATGGGGCGGTCGGACCGGCAATGACCTAAAAGTTCTCAAAATAGGCTGGGCCAAAAATAGGTGTTGTAGGCAAGTGAGGGGATCCCAATGCACTTGGTCTCAAGATTTTTGGAGTCTCGAGAAAAGTTCTATTGGTTTAAAGTTTCATGAGGTTTGGATTTTCAGGGTTGAAATTGGCTAAGTCCCAAGGGGCGGTCCGACCGCTCACGAGGAGCGGTCCGGCCGGCCAAGGCGGTCCGACCGCTCACTGAGGCGGTCGGACGGTATCCACTTGATCATCGGCCAACCTTGGCGATCTTTGTTTTGTTAGGTCAAGTACATGGGTTCCATGGCATATGTTTTGCATGATGCATGTTTTGACTAACATGGGTCAAGTTTTGAAGAACTTGTTCTCGGTCGTGTTTTCTTATGCGTGGTTGTGCAGGTTGCTTGGTGGTCAACGACGGTCAACGGCGAGGAGGATCGGGACAAGACTTGTAGAGTTGAGGTTCAGAACAATCTACGATGCCGGGTGAGGTCAACGACTCAAGCGTGACGCAAGATGGACAAGGGTGACCTATTGGCAAATCCATGGTGCATGGTGAAGCGGTTTAGGTCAAAAGGTTAAAGACGGCGCTGCGGCGTGCGTGTGTGACCCGTTTGTTAGTGGGCCTTAACGGGAGCCCAATTAAGTCAAACCCTAGGAGTTCTAGGCCTCCACTATAAATAGGAGGAGGTGGTGGCTGCACCCCTCTCTCTCTCTGGCCTTTTTATGTTTCAAAACCCTAATTGTCTTTAGGGGAGTTGAGGTGGAGGCTAGGGCTCTTGATGGTGTGTGGTGAATTTCGTGATCTTTGATTGTCCACTGATCCATGATGGTGTGGATGTAATCCAGCATCAATCACGAAATCAATCTATGCAAGGTTTGCTTGAGATAAGTCTCTTTTCGTTCTTGCTTTCAATTTCGTATTTTTAGGGCTTTCTTTGATCCGCGAGTTTGTGATTGATTCTTTCACGTGAATTAGCTTGCTGTGATATGTGTGAATCTATCTAGCATCATCTTGATCATCAATCCCTCACGAACAAGCTTTAGGATCAAGTTTTCGTTCTTGCCCGGTTTTAGACCTTCTGTTAATCAATTGGCAATTGCTCAAGATCGTTCCAAGAATTATCATAATATTCGATTGGAATAGGTCCTCAATAGCATATAGAAGGTGTGTGCAAAGTTTCATAAAGATTGGAGTTGAGAATCAAAAGTTTCACCTAATTGCATCTTCGTCATCGGGTGATTTTTCTTATTTGGATCGGTTACGTAGATGCCGGTCCGACCGCCCGTCACCACGGTCCGACCGATTTGAGCGGTCCGACCGCCAACCAACGCCGGTCGACCGCCCGCAATCGGTCCGACCGGTTCGATCTGAGGTCGGACCGCGATGCTTGTGTTGCTTTGATTCTTCTTGATTTTTGTAGCATTGCTTAGGGGTTTAATTGGATTCAATACTAGTCTTCCATTTGATCTTGGTATATTGATCTTCATAGCTTTCTAATAGCTCTTTGGAGTGAAATTGTATTGAGTTCATAATTTGTGAAAAGTGGCGTGCTCCTATTCACCCCCCCTCTAGTCGCCTTTACGGTCCAACAATAAGTCTTTATTTTGTGTATATATACCTGGTCGTTTTCTTGGTATTAATTTTGAAGCACGCTGACGCAAAATCCATTGCACTTTTCTTCATCTTCTTTTCAACCGACTTCACCGGTTCTAGTCGGTTGGGGCTAGTTAGACCCACTACGTCCTCTACCCAAAGGTTAGAAGAAATGTTCTTGACCAATTGGTCGAGAATGAGATCCCTAACCATCGGGTTGGAGGGTGTGGTCTTGTTGGTCTCCAAAACAGTTGCTTCAGTAGCAACTGGCAGGTCCTGAGCGACCACATTGGAGTCCACGACAACCGCCTAAATTAACAATTAAAGTTAGTTATATGATGAAAATCCTTCATCTTGAATTGACATTTCTATCCGGTTACCTACCTCTATAAGACTACCATCTTGAATGGTCGTAGGAGTGGTCGGAGCATCAATCAGCTCACAACTTTCGGTGGCCTCATTGATTCTCAATCCGACCGACTACACATCAAAGAGGATTTACGTTAAACCGATTGGAAAATTTGCAAAAGATGAAAAGTGGATGATATTTTTACCCTAAGTCTCTCAGCTCTCTCCCTGCAGAAACAACCGCTAAGATCTGACGAAAATAAGCCTTCTCACCAGGCTCTCCAGCGTATATCATTTTGATCCGGCTTCTGATCTCCAGCTGTAAGGATAAACAAGAGACTTTAGGATCACAGAAATAATTGACCAATATAAGCAAATTGGTCAGAATCCTTCAAGACTTACCCTCCTTGGAGTCTTTGGTCGCATCATCACGACCAATATACTAGAGCATCGGATATGCTCGGGCTTTCAAGGGGCTGATTCGGCGCATGAAAAAGTCCTTTACTGTATGCCAGGAGGTTAAACCCCTGACATTAAGGAGTTGGATGGCTTCAACCCATCTCGCCACTTTTCCCTCCTTTGTAGAGGAGCACCATTCCGGATTCTCGACCGCCTTCTTGCCAGTATAGTAAAGGCTGTCTTTCTGAGTGACCGTCATATAGAACCAGATTTTCTTCCATGACGACCATGAAGATTTTGAGTACATAGGAATGTACTCATCAGCTTTTCCATCATGGAAGCTCAAGGTGCACTCTCTAGGCGTCCCGGTCATCTTCCTCGACATCGTCATCTGTAGTAGTACTTGAAGAGATCCAGAGTTGTGGGAATCCCCAAGTACGCTTCGTAGAGGTAGACGAAGACACTGAGGTTGGCAATAGCATTGGGGGCAAGATTCACCAGTTCGACTCCGTAATGCTCCAACACTTTGGGAAGAAAGGAGTGAACTGGGAGCCTGAATCCACATTTAATGTATGCAAGGAAAACATGAATTTTCCCATCTTCATCGGCCGGGGAATGCTCTCTGGCTGCTAATCTCCAAGAAACCAGGTTCTTGTCGGGAAGCAACTCGATCTTCTCTAAGCTCTCAAGCTTCTTCTCGCTCGGATCGGTGACTAGGTTGGTGATACAATCCGACATGGTGGAGTTTTTGATAAGGGAAGAAAGGAGGTCGTAAGAGGCTGTTGACAAAGGGAGGTCGGAGATAAATTTTCTCTCAGGAGATAAAAAGGGAAAGCAGGAGGTGTAAAATCCTAAAGTTCTACGCTAAAGGGATTTTATAGCCACAATTCTTTAACCGCATCTGGGAGTTACCAAAGTCCAATGGACAGAAAAACTCTTCAGGTCCCAAGGCAGTTTCTCAACTTTAAAATGAATACAGACCACCTCATGTGTAATGACACTTAATGAGGGTCTCCCTGATATGACTTCATCGGGAGAAAGTGTTTACAAAGCCAATTCATTTAAAGTTCGTGGGTTAGCTGACGATGATTAAACTCTCTATGTATTACTTTAATACATAATAAAAGACCATATGTCTTCATGGTCGTAACCCCTAAGGCTCATGGCTCCCGTGGTCGTAAGGATTCCAGAAGTTATGTCATGGGAAACCTGGTCGAATGAGGTCCTGTGCCATGTCCCCGACCAGATGACTGCTTGTAGAAGCAATAAACTGACATCCAGATCTGACTCTGGTCCTTACCGTATGATGAATGGAACACATGTTATATCTGTTTCATACCACGCGATGTTTCATAATCCTCAGACACTGACAACAACCACCCAATGACTGTGTGTCTCACAGAGTCATAATCGTCGAATGGTTGATACTTTATCAACCATTGCCTTGCTCCGACTAGTTGCGTCACTTCTCAACACGCGTCTCTTCAAGAAACAACTGCCACCTTTTCAACGGTTACTTAAAGATGGAGCGCAATAGACAGATGGCATCGGATCTAAGCATAGCAATCGGCACTAGATTCATGTTTTAACGCTGATTCTGCAATATAGCGAGCAACACGCTCAGTGTAATTAGGATTAGTCCTTTGCCTTGTCGAGGCACCCCCCTGTAATAGCCAGTTCATAACAATAAAAGAGCAGTCCCATTCTCCCCCAATAACACTCTGCCATTTTCCTCTTTTTATTTTGTAAGATCGGTGACTCGATCGTCGACAACCATACTTTTCACCTTTGAACCTGTCTAGGGTTAATCAAACAATACAAGTCTTGTATAACTTGATATAGTTTCGATCACTAGATCTAAACACCATGTGTAAATCTAGGGCTAAATAATCGATATAGCTAATTACCGATTGAATTAAGCAAGATATCACAAAGACAGATAATCGTATGATCATAGATGGAAAATATAATAACCATCGTAGCAAAGCATAATAACAAAGGAAGTATAGAGGAATGTTTACAACCGAGAAGATAACAAAAGTTGCAGACTCTGGCAGCCTTCCGGCATAGATGCTCTAGATCCCGTCTCTAATTAGAACCATCCCTAATTAGATATGGTAATTACAACACTAATTAGAGAGGCTAATTAGAGCCCTCTTTAATCCCTAATCTCTAATCTAAACCTAATTTCATTGATGAACATATGTTCTGGCCTTGCCGGAGCAGCGAGGGAAGAATACAAAGATTGGATGTTGTGGAGGGTACCTTTGTGGTCTTATTTATAGCCTCAAGGGTCAAAGGGTTTGTGCTCTTACATCCACATGCTTGACTTGGAAACAACCGGCATTGAGTTTAATTTGGAGTACATTTTGAATTAGAGTCGGTTTCACACTTTTCTTTCGTGCGGTGAACTTTCCAAATGCCATATCTCAGTCGTCCTAACTCCAAATTTGATGTTTTTTACTCTAAATTGTACCCCACAAAAATATATTCAAATTTCTAGTTGTGGACGTTTTTTTGTAAACGTCGTCTTAAAGGTCAAAACCGCATTAGAAGTTGACTATGTTGCGGACTCGGACTCTCTATGTAGCCTACCTTGTGGGGCTCACAACTCACGTGTCTGAACTCCAAATTAGATTGTCGAGGACTCTAAATTGGAATACTCGAAGAGATATACAATTTTGTAGTTTTGATAATTCCATTTGAAGTCGTTTGGGTGGCAAAAATCCCATTGCAAGATGACTTCTTGGAGTGAGTTTTCCTGCAATACAATATTTTTGCACATATATCTTTAATATGGATGATTAGTGGCACAATATGTAGCTTTAGCGATGCATACAACATAAAATGGTGTTGTGGGAGAGCATGAAATACATATAAAAGCAGTGCCAACACTCACGGCCACCCACGTTGCCCGCCCAACTCTAGCTACCTCGGCTCGTTCTGCTACCACACCATGCTCCCCATACCTCCCTAAAGCTTGTGCTCTCTTTCTTTTGGTCAAAGACTCGCTAGAGCTAAAGTCGCCATGCAACACCATAAATTTTGTAACCAATATCTCTTAAGAGTGAAAATGTGAGATTTTTAAAACATTTAATGCATTTTGGTGCGGTGTTAAATTTTTGTAAATTATTTGGAGTTTATCATATTTTGAATTTCGCAAAATCAATGCAAATTGGACAAAGTTAAGAAACTTGAAATTTAATTAAAATCGTATTTGAATTTTAATCACAAAATCAAAAATTTGAATTGAAATTCGGTTTGGACCAAATTTTAGCCGGCCTAGCCCATTTCTTCTTTTCTTTTCTTTTCTTTTTGTTTTTTCCTAGACCAATCCACCTCCTTTCTTCTCCCTCCCCCGTCCAAAGATCGCACGGTCCGTGACCTTCCTCCTCGTGACCTGCGTGCCGCTCCCGACCACGCGTCGAGCCTCGCTGCCTCTAGCCATGCCGCCACACTTGTAGCCTCTCTGTCATCGCCACAGCGTCTCCGTCACTGTGCCGCCCATGCCCCGACCAAGCCGCGCGCGACCCACTCCATGGCGCGTTGTTTTGCCCACCCACACCACACCTTACACTTCTATCGTGTCGCTGCGCACCGCAATACCACCAGCCGCTGTGAGATCGAGGAGGCCGACTAGAGGGGGGTGAATAGAAGGTTTTAAAAATTCTTTCGGCTAAAACCAATTAATAATGCAGAAGCTAATAACAAATTGGTTTTGCACACTTAAAACCTAAACCAACTAGGCTCCACTAAGTATACCAACAATATGAATACAATTGAAAGAGAGCAATCATACAAAGATATATAAGCAATTAAAGCATTTATTGAAAATTGCTCAAACTAAAGCACAAGCACAAACCAAGATGACACAATTATGTTTTACCATGGTGTTCGGAGACTTACCGGTCTCCCCTAATCCACGTTGAGGTAAGCCCAATCACATTGGACCGGCTCTACTAATTAAGCCAACACCTTCGAGGTAAGTCCAACCACTTGGACCGGTTCTAACACGAACCAACACCTCACTCCACTAGGGTTGCTCTTCCTCCAGTCCGGAGATGGCGAGCACCAAACCACTCACAACACGCCGGGCCTTCTCACAAGCTTCTTGAGAAGATCACCAGATACGACGCCTCCACGCCGTCTAGGTGTCAGCAAACACCAAGGGTAACAAGACTCAACTCTCACTTGAACTAATCAAGTGTCAAAGCTCAGTGGATACTCAATCCACTACCTAAGGCAACACATGTTGGAAATATGCCCTAGAGGCAATCATAGAGATGATGATATTTCATTATGTTCTTGATTTTGATAATATGTTATCGTGTTCCTTGAATGAATCATTTGTTATAGATCAATAAGTATGTGACTTATTGGTGGAACTCTTTAACTTATATGATGTCATTCTAAATGTATCCCTGGTCGGAGGTCACTAGTCGGAACACCAGTGACTGTGTGACTAGCACATGTATTGATTGATGACCTGGTTTCACCGGTCATAGATATGGAGATATCGAATCAATAATGTGAATACATGTTAGATAACATGGTGTTGGATAGACCTATCATTGAGACACTATTGATATTGTTATGAATCTTTGTGTCATTAGTTGGTCTCAAGTAATGATGATGTATAATCCTTAGACCTGAGATCAGCATGGTTTCCTAAATGTGTAATAGCACTCTTAGGGGTTGCCAAACGCTACTCTGTAACTGGGTAGTTATAAAGGTAGCTTTCGGGTATGCTATGAAACATACGGAGGGATGTGACTGGTCGAGATGGGATTTACCCCTCCTAACATAACAGGAGAGATGTCTCTAGGCCGCTCGTGGTGATCGGATAAAGAAAGCGCATGGCCATGACACTAGTGGTCGAAGTGTCGACCACATGATGTTATCCGACACTCGATCGAGAAAGTATTGAACAGTCCATAAATGACACATCATCTCACCTGGAGTTCAACCGGACATCGTGAGGCAAAGGGAGAATGCATGAGTAGGTCACTTAGATTGATCAGTTACTGACTAGTCGTATGGAGATACGTGCTAGTCATAGACTGGTCAAACGTAATCACATAATGGTAAGAACCTGGTCGTAAGGAGTTACGAACTGGTCGTGACCAAATACAACTGGTTGTCTGGAGATCTGGAACGGTCGTAAGTGATGAGGACCTGATCATAGATCATATTACATCAAGGTTCGTCCGATTTATTCTATGTGTCTTTGGGAATTGTTATGTGCTGCTAGGTACCGCTAACGACTAGTGATCGAATTATAGTTTCCGAGTCATAACTGATTACACATGAACCTGTGGGGTCACACACTTAAAGGACAAGGATCTGTTTTGGATGGTGATCCAAATTCGTATAGGCCATGAGTTCCTAATGGGCCTCAGGTACGAGACCCATCATGGATACCTATATAATGAGGGGCGGTGGCATGGGGTGAAAAGGAGGAGAGGATGATCTTTGGAAGAACTCCTGAAACCCTAATAGCCATGCCTTCTTAACCTCGCTACCGGAGCTAGCACTCTGGTGCGTGGTGATCCTGTGTGAGACCCCGGTTTATCGGCTTGTAAAGCTTAGCCATCCATTCGGCCCTAGCATCACAAATCAGATAAGCCGAGACTCTAGACATGTATACTTCCCAGAAATGCAGTATACACACCCCTTTACAAAGTTCATGCATCAATTCCATTCATTCACATAGAACCGAAGCAAGAAAACAACAATCCAGAAGATAACATAAATAAAAGATAGTTATTACAAAAGGGAGACCGACCGGCCAAATAACATATACATAAAAAAGTTTAACAGCGGAAGGAAAAGTGTCGTAAGATAGCCATAAACAAAAGAGCCAATCAGTGTGCCTTTAACACACAAGGCAACCGACCGGACCGCCAAGCTAGTCGTCGAATCCACAACACATTTCACAAAAGTGAGGCCCTTGGGGCTCACCTTCCTCCCCTGCAACAAAGAGCCCAGCAAAGCCGGGTGAGTACTTTGATTGTACTCGCAAGACTTACGTGTAGAGTAACAGACCTGTACATAACTACATGCAAGCTTATTGAGTGGAGGCTGTAGGTTTCATTTTCAGCACAAAGCAATCTTTATTTGCAATAATGTAGTACATTTAAAAGCAAGTTAACAAATCAGTTTTTTTAATGTTCAAATACTCGGAAATGACAACAATATAACAGTAGATAGAAGGCAACAACAGTCCTGGAAGTGACTAAACCCTTAGTCACCACAACAATAGCATGGATTTTCCATTCATGCCAACCCTGTCAAGTTTTAGTTTAAAAGGTTGAAGTCTAACTCTTGCAAAACCTAACCAAGCGTGTCCATAACCTAGGACGAGGCTATTCGAATAGTTTTATCCCTCAAGGGTGTACCACTGTACCCACACGCCAGACCGCCTTTTTGCCAAGCTATTAAGCACACTTCCGAAGGTATGCCGGCACGGCTAAGTCCTACGAGACATTTCCAATATTGTGTATTACCCCACGAGCCGCCCGTATGGATAGAAATCCATACGTTGTGTCGGAGTCATCGTAAAGCCTCAGTCAACTACCCTTCCCGGGTAAAGCCTTGGACAACTACGACGCCCCTCAAGGTGGAGAGCCTACCCGGAATCTCCACCACCGCACACCCAACACAAGAACACGACCACATATCATGTTTCACACAACACACACAACCCCCTCCTGCGACTCGGAGATAACACACGCCGAAATACTTAGTTAAGAGAGGTCCCATATCCCTCTCGCGTGGTTAGCACGCAAAAATGCTTGGAGAGTGTGACACAAGATGTTCGGTCCTTGTTGACTTAGGCAAGACATCCACAAACCCAATAACCCACCATCCGACCACTTGCCAAGTCCAAATCAGTTTTCCATTTTCAGATTTTGACTTTACAAAATAACCAAGCACGAGTGCTGGACATAATGGCATAATAAGTAAGGTGTGATCAAGATCATCGACTACAATCGATGATCGCCCAGTACTACCGAAACTATGCATTTCTAATCAATTTCAAGTCGGAAGCTACTAAGTGACCGGAGTCCATCCATCGAACTCCGACCACAGCCAATAACCAAAGCTCATGGTAGTAGAGGATAAACAAGTCCTACAGATTATGCAACTATAGGATTCTACCCATAATTTGACAACAAAATGGCAATGCATACATACGAGTTGAAACAATATATTAGACTTGAAAAATATTAGGATTAACATGATCAAACTGCTTGCCTATTTGCTGCGGGTGAAGATGTAGCTGGGGATCACTTATGTTGTCAATGTGTTCTTCGGATCCTAACGAGAAGGCGAAAAGAAGAACGAATAAAACACAAAGACTCAACAGCAAGCTTTCTCCAAAAATTCTGAAAACTTTCCAGTAGCAAAAGAATAATTTATAAAGAAATTAGCAACAAGAACCAATTGATTTGGGTTCTTAATGCTAAAGATACGATCAAAAGAAGGTCTTACGACCAGGTAGTGGTCGTAGAATAACTTACGACTATGACATAGTCGTAGCAAGTCTTACGACTAAGTTCAAGTCGTAGAAGAACTTACGACCAGTTAAGGGTCGTAGGAGAACTTACGACTAGGCACAAGTCGTAATAGAACTTACGACTGGGTACTAGTCGTAGAAGGACTTATGCCCATGGCATAGTCGTGATAAGACTCACGACTAAGCTACGGTGGCTGGTCGGAAATCCGACCACGAGGCAGCGCCTCCCGCACGCTTTGCCAGCGGCTCGGCGGCTTCTCCGACCACAGCGGCGCCAGCCAAGGGCAGGGATGAGTGTCTAAAAGTTCAATGGTCCTACCGGCGGTCAATACTGGTCGGAGTATGGCTACGACGTTGGTACGACCACGGAGTGCGGCTGAGTGGGTACGGCTCGGGAGGACTCCCGAATGGACGATACCCAAAAGAACAACGAAAACACACCTAAGCTCCTACAGGGCAATGCAAACTTACCTGAGCTGAAGAACGACCAGAGACTCACGGAGTGGCTCCGTCGACAAGTAACCGAACGGCTGCGGTGAGGTCCTCACTAGGCCACATCGACCTGGGCAAAGAGAGAACCAAACCGAGTGAGGTCAAGCTCCAGAGCGAAGGGGAGCAGAGAGGCGAAGGCTTGAAGAAGAAACCCCATTGCACCGCCTCCACCGTAAGCTCCACACTCAGCAATGGCGGTCGAGGAGATTGCGAGAACTGCAGCTCAAGCAAGACGGTGAGTGCTAGCTGGAGTTGCGGAAGTGCTAAAGGAAGCCAAGGGTGAAGTACAAGAGTTTAAATAGAGCAATGGCAGAGAGCAGCGACCGGTTTTCCAGTCGGGTCAACACTGCCATGAGAGCACTTGAGAGCGATGTGAGCAGTCGAGTCATGGCCCTCTAAGGGATGAGCGCGATATGCATTTAATGCGCTCGGAGCTAGCCGTTTAAAGGTGACCATAGAGTGGACTGCACGCCACTGCTCTTCTCCTCTGCGCACGCCATGGCAGAGCTCACGCACGCACGGACAGAGGAAAGGAGACGACTCGTGGGTCGTCGGATTGAAATCGAACGGCTGGGTTAGATCGAGCGGTTTACAATGACTCCATCGTTCGGCTGGTCGAAGACCGTTCGATACCGATCCAACGGCTCTTCCTATCAAGCCGACAGCCCGCAAAATCAGAATCAGAAAACCCCCGAATTGACAAAGAAGAAGAACAGGAGTATCAAATGCCATACTGGAGGGTAGAGTGTAAATACGAATATGCGCGCGGCTTGGCGATGGGAAGCTCGGAGATGCGAAACCTCGCGAGGCGATCGTGAAGTGGATGTCGGTCTTGAGGCCGTCAGTGCAGGAGGAGCCGATCATGCTGCGGTACTCGCGTTGATCCACGGCTTCTCCTTCCTCATCCGGATCCAGCGATCGAAGTCGCCATGGGAGTGGCGATCGACTGCGATCACCCATGTCGAGCGTTTGGCGGATCCTTAGTATACTTTGTCTGATGGATGAAGATCCCTTCCTTACATTGCTTGATTTGAAGCCCCAGAAAGTAATTGAGCTCTCCCATCATGCTCATCTCAAATTCCCTGGACATATTTTCAGAAAAGCTGGAAACAAGAGCATGAGAAGAACCACTAAAGATAATATCATCAACGTAAATCTGAGCAAGTAAGAAGTCATTACCACGCCTAAGAATGAACAAGGTCTTGTCTACCTTACCCATCTCAAAATCATTCTTGAGCAAGAAGGTCTTAAGTCTATCATACCAGGCTCTAGGGGCTTGTTTAAGACCATACAAGGCTTTGGATAGCTTGAAGACATGATGTGGGTTTTTGGGATTCTCAAAGCCTGGGGGTTGCCTAACATAAACCTCCTCCTCTATGAAACCATTCAGAAAGGCACTCTTAACATCCATCTGATATAATCTAAAGCCCTTAGAGGCAGCAAATGCAAGAAGAATGCGAATAGCTTCTAGTCTAGCAACAGGAGCAAAGGTCTCATCAAAATCTAACCCCTCAACTTGGCTAAACCCTTGAGCTACCAACCTAGCCTTGTTTCTAATCACAGAACCATCCTCATTTTGTTTGTTTTTGAAAACCCAGCGGGTTCCTATAACATTATGACCACTAGGAGGTTCTACTAGGTTCCAGACCTTATTCCTCTCAAAATTCTCTAACTCCTCATGCATGGCATTGACCCAACTAGAATCAGATAAAGCATGTGATATATCACGGGGTTCAAAAGAAGCTACAAAAGCAGAATGAGAATAGAGGTTTGGATCATGATACCTGGAACGAGTGACTCGTTCATGGAGATTACCTATCATCTGATCCGGCGGATGCTGCTTTTGAATGTGAAGTGGCGCACCCATAGAGGAAAATACCTCTTCGACCTCTGCAGTCATGCGATGATGAAGATCGTGAGTGCCTCAACTGAAGGCGAAGTAGTCACGGCAGGTTCTTGTGCAGGAATAGGAATGTCAACAGCAGCAGGTGGAAGAGTAACATCGAGTCCATCATCATCTTCCTCTACAAATATACTCTCTGTCACCTGTGTATCACTTGAAATATCTGATCTAGCTCCAGGGCTAGTCTCATCAAAAGTGACATTGCATGTCTCTGAACTGATTAGTTTGACATTAAAACCGAAAACCCCTTGAATGTGTAGGATAACCCAGAAATAAACCATCAAAAGTTCTTGACTCAAATTTATCTAGGTTTCCTGTCTTGAGAATAAAACACTTGGAACCAAAGACTCTAAAGTGCGAGACAGAGGGTTTTCTACAAAACCGAAGCTCATAAGGAGTCTTGCCCAAAGACGGTCTCAAAAAGACACGGTTTGCAATATGGCAAGCAGTAGAAATAGCTTCGGCCCAAAACCTCCTCGGAGTGCTATACTCATCTAGCATCGTCCTAACCATCTCGACTAGGGTCCTGTTCTTCCTTTCCACAACGTCATTTTGTTGAGGGACGTGTGGAGAGGAGAACTGATGCTCAATTCCACGCTCAGCACAAAAAGAAGCAAAAGAGGCATTCTTGAACTCCGTGCCATTGTCTGCGGATCGCTCTCAAGGCACTCGGAAGTTCAGAAGCCAAACGAAGAACAAGATCATGATAATGATCAAAAGCTTCATCCTTCGAAGCAAGAAAGAACACCCAAGTGTATCTAGAAAAATCATCGACTATGACAAGAATGTACCATTTTCCACCAACTAACCGAACCTAAGCGGGACCAGCAAGTATCCATATGAAGCAAGCGTCGGTCAGTCGGTCATGACCATAGTCAGCGATGGGTGTGGCGGCAACTTGCTTGCCATGCCTACGAGCGCACATCTGACATCCTTGACGGCTTTGAGTTTAGGCAAACCTCTCATGAGCTCAAGGTTGCTAACTCGCGTCGATGATCAAAACCAATGTGCCCCAAACGCGGTGCCAAAGCGAACTCGGAAGAAGAAGATGAAATTAAGCACTTGAGAGAACCGGCAAGAGATTGGAAAAATCAGCTCCAAAGATCCTAGCAACTCTAGTAATCCCAAAAACAAGCTCACGGTTGAATCAAGCACCCGACAAGCATTTTTATTAAATCTAGTCTCATAGCCATCATCAAGAAGTTGAGAGACAGAAAGCAAATTAAACCTTAGCTTGTCCACAAGGGCGACGTCCTTGAGGATGAAATTGTCGTTCACCATGATCGATCTCGTTCCTTCAATCCGCCCTTGCCTATCATCTCCAAAGGTGATGAATTCATCACCCGTCGACCGCGTGAAGGAGGTGAACCATCTTGAGTCTCCGGTCATGTGGCGTGAGCATGAGTCGACGAACCACGTGTCCTTCCTCTTTCCGCGGTAATCCTGAAAATCAAGGCACAGAAGAACGATGTGTCTCAATACTGGGGTTAGTTAAACAAGACTTGGGAACCCAGTACTAAGACACACGTCTGCGAGTAGTATGCAAAGCAGAAGTGCTATCCTTGATTAAGTTTGAAGTTCTGTTATGAGCAATGGTTAATTTAACATAAGAATTATCCTGTCTAGGAACATGATGATGAGCATGTGACACAAATCCTAAACCAGGTTTCTTCTTTTCTACATTATCATGTCTCGTAAAAGCTCTAGGTTGATTGAGTGAAATTCTAGCAAAATTTTTCTTATCATTTTTCAACCTACGCCAACAGAACTCAACCAAATGTTCATTCTTCTTGCAATAGGTGCAATGGTACTTGATACCACTGGGAGAAGCACCCTTTGACTTAACAGAGGTTTGGGCAAAACCCGCAGATTTAAAAATAGTTTTTGCAGGTTGGGTTTTAAATTCAACTAACCCATTTTCCAAGACTTGAGTTACTTTGGGCTTAGAATTATCTTGGACAGAGTTGTATCCTAATCCTTGCTTCTTATAAGGAGTCTTAGATTTATCCAGAATCATGTTTAATTGTTTCTTACCTTTAGAAAATTTTTCTAAGATATCCTTAAGATAAGCATTTTCTTTTTCAAGATTAACACATGACTCACAAGTTTTGCCTTTAATAGCTCTAGCATATTTTTCCTTATATAAAGCAATTTCAAGTTTAAGAGCAGGACATGAAGCACATGTAGAAGATTCAATACTGTCCTTAAGCTTGGCATATTTAGCTCTAACTGCTTCTAAGATATCTTTAACTTCATGTTCGCGTTCAATGCAAAAAGAGCAAAGGCTAGGATCAACAGCACCAGAAGCAACCAACTTGCTAGAATCTAAACATTTTTCACAAGGAGCAGATTTAACCTCAACTAGCTCAGTCCTAGTATTTTCAAGTTATTGCAAAGCAATATCATAAGCAGATTGCAGTTTAGCAAATTCTGAGTGTAGAGCATGGCAGGAAGAACATTCATCAGATTCAAGAGTCTTAGTATTTGCAAGTTCTAAAGTCAAATTATCTACTTGAGACTCTAAGTCTTTGTTTCTAGCCATGATATACTCTAACGCCTTATCCTGACTCATGAGTTGTTCAAAGATAGTTTCACATCTATCAGAAAGGACATCATAGGAGAGAGGTACCGCATCATCGTCGATGTCGTCGGAGTCGGCCATGAAGCAAACGCCGGTGAAGTCCTTGGCCTTCCCCTTCTTCTTATCTTGAGGGATCTCCTCCTCCTTATCATCCTCGCTCCCGGAGTCCACATCGCTTAAGGATTGTTCCCCAAAAGCGGCAAGAACCCGGTGAGCTGCCTTTGTCAGCTTGGCAGCATCAAATCTTGATTTGTTCCATTGAGGCTTCTTCCAAGCTGGCTTTCCTTCCTTGTGGTTGCTCTTTCCTTTCAACTTGGGGCAGTTTGCCCGGATATGATTAAGCTCACCACACTCATAGCAAGTCACAGGACCTCCTCTCTTTTTGTTTCTCATATTGTTATAGGCCCGTGTGGCTTTTCTGACTATGAGGGCTAACTCGGCCTCAGGAAGACTCTCAAACTCCTCTTCATGGATTGCAGATAAACCAGCAAGCGAAAATCCACAAGAAGACTCAGAAGACCCATCAGAAGCTCTCTTGAGCGGGTCTGCTACCAAGGCCATGTTTTCCTTCTTGGGATGATCAATCCTCTTGATCTCATGAGTCTTGAGCTTGCTATAGAGCAGCTCCAAAGTCAGATCAGAGAGGTTGACGTTCTCCTCAATGGCGGTAGCCTTTATCTCCCACTCCTTGGTGTTGATTGCAGCCAAGAGGTGGGTGGCATTCAGATCGAGAATATTCAATTCCAACGACCTTCATCGATTAATCACTTTGTTAAGCGATGAAAATGTCATCGATGCTCTCTCGGGCGCATCTCGAATTTGTTATATTCACGCTTATAGGTATGCGGCGTACTTTCTTGATTTGGGACGAACCCTCATGGTAGGTTTGAGGTGTTCCAAATCTCGCATGTAGTCTCAAGATTGCAAATTCTATCATACTCCTGTCTACCAAGCCCACCATATAAGAGGTTCTTTGCCTTGTTGTTGTTAGCCAAGAGGGCTGTTGAAGCCGGTGTAACAACTTCGGGAAGAACAAGCGGGGCTCTAACAACCTCCCATATAGCTTGTTCTTCGCTCTCAAAGAAGACTCGCATGCGATTCTTTCAATAGGCATAGTCGTGCCCATCGAAGATATGCGGCTTGGTGGAGTACTTATCCATCGCCAAGTTCCGTGACCGGTTAAGATCAAGATTGAACTAACCGGGCTCTGATACCACTTGTTGGACCGAAAAGGCGACTAGAGGGGGGGTGAATAGGAGCACGCTCACTTTTTCAACCAAGATTAGATTCAACACAAATTTCACTCCAATAGCTATAGAAGCTATGAAGATCGATAAACCCGAAGCAAAACAACCAAAATCAACTGAAACTTAATTTCCTAAGTGTAGGGCGGTCTGACCTCTACTCAATGGCGGTCTGACCGGTCCATGGCGGTCGACCTCGTGTAGGGCGGTCTGACCTCCAGCCTGATGAACATTGAAATCAGCCCGAAAAACGAAGTTGCAAATAGGTCTAACTTTTGATCTACAACTCCAAACTTCATGAAACTTGGAACACACCTTCTCTAGGATGTCAGGAACCTATTCTAATTGAAGATCATGGAGATCCATGGAAAAGTTACGACCTTTTTCAGTTTGAGAGATGGATGGTTCAAAACCGAGTCAAAACGAAAACTAGATCCAAAAACTTGCTCGTGGGTGATTGATGATCAAGATGATCTTAGATGTGTTCCCACATGTCACATCAAGCTAGATCATGTAAAGAAATCAATCAAAAACATGCGAATCAAAGAAAGACTCAAAATCACCAAATAGAGAGAAGAAGGGCAAAGAGACACATCTTTGATCAAAGCTTTCTTTGGATTGATTTGATAGGGTTTGGGTTCTGACCACTCCATCAATGGAGGACAAAGCTCAATCCAAGAGCACAAAATCAAATCAAAACTCTCTAGAACCCTAACCTCCACTAATCCTCTCTCTAAGCCAAAACTAGGGTTTCAACAATGATAAAAGGGTTGAGGGGGTGCAGCCACCTCCCTCCTCTATTTATAGTGGAGACTTAGACCTTCTAGAAGTTTTAACTTAAATGGGCTCCCGTTAAGGCCCAACACAAACGGGTCACACACGCACGCATTTTAAAGCGCCGTCTTCAACACCTCTTAACCTAAACCGCTTCTCTTTGCGTCGTCTTGCGCCGCGGGTAGGCAAAAGGTCATCTGGGTGGTATTTGGTAAGATTACCAAAATACCCTTCTCGGTCCTTCTCCAAGACCGAGTCCATCTGTGGCACTTCGCATGCTCGCCACGTGTAGGTTGATCAGCGGCTCTCTCCATGTCGGCAAGTCTCCCATCCGGCTCCCACGAAACCACCATGGCACTTGCACCGACTCATGCGCTTGATCAAACGATCGCCGAATCGTCAGTTCGGTCATCCTTATCCATTCGCACAATACTTGATTTCATTGACCACCCGGCATCGTCGATCGTTATGGACCAAAGCTCTCCAAGCCTCGTCCCGATCATCCTCGCCGTTGACCGTCGCTGACCACCAAGCAACCTGCACAACAATAGACAAGCAAATCGAATCCGGGAATAAGTTCTTCACAACTTGACCCACGTTAGTCAAAACATGCATCATGCAACACCTATGCTGAAACCCATGACTTTGACCTAACCAGCGAACAACGCCGCCACGAAGGCCGGCGTTCAAGTGATAACCGTCGGACCGCCCCTCGGGGCGGTCGACCGCCCTCTGCCGGTCGGACCGCCAGCCATAGGCCGGTCCGACCGCCGAAGGACTTAGCCGATTTTCAACCCCTGAAAATCCGAAACCTACTGGAAACTTTAAACCAATAGAACTTTTGACTGGAGACTCCAAAAATTATGGGACCAAGAGCAATGGGATCTCCTCACTTGCCTACACCCTCTATTTTTGGCCCAGCCTGTTCTGACCACTTTTGATCAAGGCCGGTCCGACCGCCGCACATGGCCGGTCCGACCGATTTGGGACCGGTCGGACCGCCATGCTATGGCCGGTCGGACCGCCCCTGTCCAGAATGCCTAAATAATTCTGAAACTTTGTCGAAAACTCGTGAAACGACAAACCGTTAACGCCATTGCCAATTGTCACATCATCCTAAGATCTGGAGCATATCCCCATGATATCCACACTCTTTGATTGCGACCTTTGGACTTAGTTGTCGTTTTTCTTTGGTCGGTCGGAGGGCTTGTAGAGGTGTTCGAACGTTCCGAACTGGTCGGAACGAGCGGTCCTCTGAGAGTGCCACTGATGGCGGCGATGTATCCTAATCCATCCAGTCAATTTCACTAATCTCTGCGACAGGCGAGTCGGTGGAGGAGGAGGATGATCACATCCCATTTTCTTCCATGGCACGGATGCATGCGTCCATGTCGAGGTCGGAGTAGTCCGCCAAGTCGAACCAGTTTTCCTCATCCCAAGTCCCTAACATGTTCGAACCAGTAAACTTCAAGAACTCAATGCCTTCTTCCCCACAGTCGGCACCAGCTGTCGACGATCGAGTTATCGATCTTACGAAATAAAACATAGGAAAATGGCAAAGAGTTCTTAGGGGAGAATGCGACTGCTCTTTATTGCTATGAACTGGATCCTTTACAGGGGGTTCCCATGACAAGGCAATGGACTAATCCTAATCACACTAAGCGTAGTGCTTGCTATGCTAATGCTTCAGATTAGATCCAATAGTCTCTTGATCTTCCGAATTGGATTGTCTTCTCCTTCTATTTCCCCTCCTGCCATTTGCGTTCTTCCTTAAGCAGTTGATGAAGTGGCGGCAGTTAATCCTGGAAGAGGTGCCTGTTGGAAGTGTCGCGACTGGTCGGAGCGAGGCAGCGGTTGATGAAATATCAACCATTCGGTTGTTTATGTTTGTAAGACACTAAACCGCATGCTAGTTGTTGCTAGTGTCTTAAGACCATGAAACGTCATGGTGTGGAGCCAATATGACATGTGCTCCATTCATCACACGGTAAGGAGTATGCTTGGAGCAAATTCCAAATGTCACTTCATTGCTTGTACGAGTAGTCATGCAGTGGGGACTAGATACAGGATCTCGTTCGACTAGGGTACCTATAAGTAACCTCTGGAATCCTTACGACCACAGAAGTCGTTAGCCTTAGGGGTTACGACTCTTACGACCATAGGGATCGTTGGTTTAGAGATTACGACTCTTACGACCACGGTGGTCGTAGACTTAGGGGTTACGACCACGAAGACATATGGTCTTTTAATTATGTATTAAAGTAATACATAAAGATTTTAATCCCCGTCACTCACATATGCCCAAATTGTCCCTTTTTATTCTTAAGCAGGAAAAGTATGAAATTAACTAAAAACGAGAAAAATATGAGATTCCATATAAAGCATTTTGAATTCAAATAAATCATTTTAGCTTGTAATTGAACTCTAATTAATCACAATAAATACTTTTTAAAATTTGTAATATTGGAAAAGGATTTTAAAAATCCGTAATGATTCAAGAAAATTGTCAAAAAAAAAATCGAAAGTAGAATTCTAAATTAATTTTATCCAACAAAAAAAATCTGGATTCTGAAGGGGATCAAAGTCGATATTTGTGCATGTTCTCTCTCGTGCTCGCTGAGATAATATTATTTATTGGCTGCAGTACCGTGTTGTGGCGTGGCAAATGACCACAATTTTAGGATGTATTGTCGTATAGTAGTCGAACCACAATTTTGGAATGTCGTAGGGCAAATGCTAACATTTTACAATGTCAAGCCAATTTTAGCTTTTAGATACGATCCAATGTGAGTCTAGCATTGGGTCAGTTGGGAAATTATCAACTCCTAGCTAGTAGTCTGTCCACTCCAGTGCGTTGTTTGTTGCATCCATCTATCTATCATGCGCGCATGTGTCCACATGAATACTGGTCATGCACTGATACGTTGGTACGTACATAAATTGGCGATCCAGCAGGTGCGCGCCCGGCCACGTAAAAAGGCCTTCACTTGCTTTTTTCAACTGCACTCGTGACACTAATGATGTAATGTCTCAAAAGTAATGTAGTCCACCCCCACCCCACTAGCTGATCACTTCAAGTGGTGTGCATGATCGATAGATAGTGCTCCCCAACAGCTTAGCTAGTTAGATAAATTAGTCTATATATCATACCACTAAGTACACATTAGTAGATCGATCGATGGATCGACCAAATTATTTTTCCTAATTATTTAATATATCTTTATCAGAATCCGTGACCGAATGGCGTATATGCACTTGATGTTGGAAATTGGCTCATACGAATTATAAGAGGGCAATAAGGTTTTTGGGCAGCGCATATCTGCGTGACCGCTTGCTTCTTGATTCATATCGTTTACGCGATTGCATCGAGTTTGCGTCTCATTTGCTTCTCATTCTTCATCGGATTCATCAGTAAATCTTTCGCGTGACTGATTGACTTATTTATTTTTTTTCACATATTACAAAGTACAATGAATTACCTGCTATTAATACTGATTTATGCATCATTAGTCATTTCAATATTTGCGGTCCATTAAAATCTGAAACTAAATATTGCCCTTGATCCCACGCTCAGTCTAGTCTTCTATTACCCTGCAGCAATGATGCAATCCGCATGCATGCAGCATATTTCACTGGCGTCTTTTTTGGTTGGCTATGTCCGATCCCTTGTAGTGCAAGATAAGCATAACTAGCAACGCAAGCAAGGGATAACTTTCCGAGTTAACGTACTTGACCACGATATATGGATCAATCTTATGTATTTCTTTTTGCTTAATTATGTTTAGCCTTCAAGAGAGAGATATATAGTGTCTATGCCAAGATTAAGACTGAATTTTGACAGATTTATGTGATGTATGGTAGATTTCTTTCTTTCAGCACTGTATTCTCCAAACTTTCATTTCCACGACTTCTCTCGTGCTGATTTGACGCTCAAATTAAACAGTATGATTTGCACCCTTGGAACTTTGTGTAGAATAATTAATGATTCTTTAACACGTACGGCTGAACTTGCATGTTACAATGCAAGCTCATAATATACGGATCGTATGTGCCCCTTTCAATTTAATTACGAGTGCCCCCATTAGTTGGATATATGGCACGACCCGATCGATCGCCACTTGGCAGCCAATTGGGAACACATACAACCCACTCCCATGGTGCACGAATGAATCCAAGATTAAATGGCCACGTACACATGAATATTGGGAGTGCTCGCAGGTTGGTACGATCCGGCGCACCCGTGAAACACTCAGAATCAATTAGCTAGCCTGACGGAGTGTACATGCCATGCAGTTATTGCAACGGGCCGGCGTCCAGTGCGATCGATTCGTACACGTGCATGCGTATCGCTGGGCCACATAAAAGAAGAAAATGCTTCAAGTCTTCCCTATATATATCTAAGTAGTGTCTGTCGAGCAAGTACCGAGTACGTAAACGGTATACCACACACATTTAGTAAAGAACTGCGTACTCACCAAACAGCAAATCTAGCATCCGCCAAAGTTGAAAACCAAAAATACCACCACGGACGATTTAGTTGTAACTCCTAGCCCAGATGCCCCCTGCTGTAATTAATTTATTCGTAATTAATTATTCATAATTAAGTAGAAGTAAATTAAGTTGACATAATTTTCGCAATTGATTGGTCATACTTAAATATTATTAATTAATTAGTCATAATTATTAATTATGATTAAATTAATAATACAACCTGATTTCACACGCCCTTCTTTCAAAGCGTAACTAATTTACGGTGTATGTGATAATATAACGCATGATTTCATATATATGACAATAAATTTTTGGTACTTGCGATAATACATAGAAAGTCAGAAATACAAAAAAAGCGCATGATTTCTGTCGAACCCGGGAATGAAGGATCCTAGATTCTTTGTTTTCATACGCTAGTCCAGGAATAGCTAGTGTACACAGTCAAACAAAAGTGATAGCAAAATCATATCATATATTTATTAATTGATAATAAGAGTTTATTACAAAATCACGCACAATGTGTCAAATGTAAAGAAACAGCGAAAGCAAATTAAATAGGTAGGCCATACAAATTGCCACAGGCAATCGTCTTGGGGCATAGCCTAGTCGTCCTAATCCTAACCATCTAGATATATAGTATTCTTCACCTGAAAAATTTTTATTCAGCAAGAGTGAGCACAACAACCGTGCTCCAAGTTACACCCAATTAACAGAATATAATGCATACTGCATAATGTCAAAGGGAAAGGTGTATGGTTGTTTTGCACAAAGTTGTATTTTCATGTTTAAATACTTTTACTATTTTCATGTTTAAATACTTTTACTAAGTTTAAGAAAATTCTTGAGTCCATAAATAAAATCAGATTCTTAAATTTGGAATTTTATAGTGGATAAACTCCAGTTAAGAATGATGAAGGATACCTTCCTATCACATGGCTAACAACCCAATTTTACCACAAGAATTGACCATCCCAAAACATTTACTAAATCATTTTTAAAAAATCAAAACCAAATTCTAACTTAGAGTGGCTTTGCTCAGCATGTCCATGACTATGGACATGCATGGCTATTCGAATAGTTTTACACTCTGTAGAGGTTGTACAACTTTACCCACACAACACGACCTCTCTAGTTTGTTTGACATTCGTCGATACCACTACTCACTACCTTAGGTAAGCAGTCTAGAGTACGCGTCAAGGCCTTTACAATAATGCTCTACTCCAAGGTTATTATGCCTGCTAAGGTTTCACCTCCATTGGGTTAACCACCCACCGGATGCCCCCTCTTGCGCCAAGTGAGACTATTGTCTAACCGACACCCACACATCAACATAGCATATATACCAATGAGGTATTACAAATTATTTAGCATAATCCTGCCCACACAAGACATGTTGGAGCTTAGCAAGATGCGGCTCGAAGACTGATCCTTAACTATCCTAAGCAACATTCCACAACCCTAGACTCGATCATGAAAATAGATTGATCATGTGTATTGATTTGCACCAAACCAATCATCCATTTTGCCTAAATCTAAACCATTTTAATTTAATTTCCAAGTACAAGTATTTTCTAAAATTTCTATGGTAAGACAATACCATAGACTTAATTTGAATAATTTTGGCTAAACTCTCCAAATTCAATATTTTTGTCTAAGCATTGTCTAAGCATATTATTTTTTAAATTTTTGTTTTAACTATGGCGACAAAACAAATATTGTTCAAACATCAATATTGGTCATACAAAGGAAATAGCGTAACTAGAACTTTAAAATAGGAATTTAAAATAAATGAATAGAAATATGCATGCAATAATAATTTAAAATAGAATTTAAATAATTTAAAAATAATAGGGTCAATTTGGTCAAAGGTATAATAACTTGTCTTGCTCGAAGGACTATTCTTCTCCTAATTCAAATTCCCCAGAGTCATCGAAATCTATACACGAAAATACAACAAGAATAAATCAATATAGATAAATTCAAATGAAAATATAAATAAATTATAAATTATAAATTAAATAATTTTAGTTCTAGAAGGTAGATATTTGATTTATATATATTTAGGAACAAGAATCGACGGATTCGGAGTTCGTACGAAGTAGAACGATTATTCGGAAATTTGGATATCACAAGAACAGATAGAATTCCAAGTATTGTTCACTTCCAAGTAATGTTCACCTCCGAGTATTGTTCATCTCAGAAAGTCTTGTTCATATTCCGAGTATGATGCATCTTCCAAGTACTATTCACTTCTGAGTACGCTGGTCGAAGGAGATTACAACTACACTGGTCGAAAGAATGCTACGACTATCTAGTCGAAGGAAAGCTACAACTATATAGTCAAAGGATGCTACGACTATCTATTCGACGAAAGTTACGACTATTTAGTCGAACAAAGCTACAACTATCTATTTGACAGAAGCAACGGCTACCTAGTCGAAGGAACTATGACTACCTAGTCGAAACGAACTAGGACTACCTAGTCGAAAGGAAAGTTACGACTACCTTGGGCAGCGGCGGCGGCGCTCGACTGCAAGCTCGTTGGCGCTACGCGCCATAGCGAGCTACACGAAGGTGAGCAAAAGAAGAGGGTGTGACACTAAACCTTATGTGATACCTTACGGTGGCGAAGTACAACGGAGTGGCCGGCAGCAAGAAGGATTGGCGGCGGTGGGGTACGGGTTCCGGTGGGCGATGGTGCTCCGATGGTCCTACTACTACAGAAAAGCTCATCACAGACGGTTCGTACAGTTATCACATACGGTTTTTGAACCGTCTGAAATTTTATGTCTGTGATAATAGGCGGTTATCACAGACGGTTGAAAAACCGTCTGTGATAAGTCTTATCATAGACGGTTCCAACCACGAACCAAATGCAGTGATTCAGTAGTATCACGCAGGCGGTTCGTGGTTGGAACCGTCTGTGATAAGTCATTAGACCTAATTAATTTTTATCGTATTTTAGCTAGCCTCGGAATTGCGGATATGCCCTCACGAAAACTAGCAAGCGAAACATATCACAGATAATTGTTGACAACTCAAAGTGATCATTTAACTCAAAATCAATTACAAAAGAATGTTTCAAGTATATATTGTCGCTAGAGTTACAAATTGAATTATAACCAGTCAAAGTGAATTACAATATTGAATCAATTGTTTCGAGGTCGTTCATCGGTGTCGACGGCGTGAAACTCTCCGGTGGTATTAACTATGTCTGCCTTGATGAAGACGCAGAGCTCCCCTCGAACGTGCGTAACCTGGTCCATCTCGAGTGCATTTAACTCTATGTTCAAGTACTGTCGCTAGCAGGAATAAAGTATAAGCATATATATTTAAATTTATAATTAGGAAATAATTATTACGAGATTGACAAACCTGGGGATCGTGCGTCCTTGAAGCAATCAATAGCTGCATATGATGGCATACGTAGAATGCACATAGGTGATCTCGTTTTTGCTGGCGGCACTGCAAAAATAGAATTACATATATATGTACAGTCAGTTCGAGACGTAATATTATGGAGTATGATATATGATTATTGTGTTGTAGCGTGTACCGAAAATCGCATATTGTGAGTCAGTGTGGCGCTCGTTCCCTTGTATAAACCTCCCTCGGCAACATAGCCGATGAACGCCCGACATGATTCAAAAAAGTTATCCTTGTCCACTTCAAACGAGGAAAGACTACAATAGAGTTATGTGCGGAGGAAATGAACATACCTGTCGAGTATTCCTTTAAGAAGGGTGAAGTCGTGATTTTTGTTGAGTAGAGAATCAAGGTACAATACCATGTTCCTCTTTGGCACAAGAATCAGAAGAATCCAGTGGAACCTATTTATGTATGTCGCTATAGTCATAAACCTATGTTGAAACGTAATTTGTATAGCAAATATTGAAGCACTTACTTCTGGTTGTAGGGCACCATTATGTAGTCCTTGTCGTCCAGAGCAATCAATCCCATTTTTATGTAATTCTCGACGTAGGATGCGTCTTAGTAGATTGTTTGCTCAGAGACCACGTGTGGGTCGAGGAAACCCACCGGTTCTTTGATTCGATGGGCACATTTCATAATGTATCTGTACATAAGCAATGAGTTATGATATTTATCGGTATGACGTGAGTGTAGAAATTGATTGTACACACTTACGATGTCCAAAGATCGTAGAAGTGAGGCATCTAGGGCAGTTAGGTTGTATAGGTCAAATAATTCTTCGAAGCCCACGACGAAGTGGCCAGGCTCGTGGAGAAAATGCTTGCTCCCGTATCTGACGGTGATCCAGTATGGCCCCCCTCCTCTCGGGTCTTGCGCAAGTATCAATCATGCAAAGCTTGACAAGCTAGTCCTTAGCTCTTTATTTCTGCGCCGGAGACCAGCGGACATCCGAGGGAGTATTTAACGGGTTTGGGAGGTGCCTTAATGTTCTTCGATTTCGATTTCTCCTTAACGAGGCGTTTGAGGGCGTCTTCCGTGAGGCGCCTCGGGGACCGATATGGTGACACGCTTTTCTTGTCCTTCGCCGTCTTCTCGGCGGGAGCGATGTGCGACCTTACGAAGCTTTGGTTGAGGCGGACTCATCGAGGTCTTATTGGAGGCGGGGACACATCGATATCGCGTCCTTGAAGGGTCGGTCGATGTCCTTCTTGGGCCTTTGGATAAAAGTGTGCGTGGCATCCCTAGTGTTCGATTTCTTCGTTCGGGGAATCTCGGTAGGATGGCCATGAAATTGTCATGTACCATGTCCACCTGCACCCTGGCGTAACCCTGCGCCAGCTGGGCACCGTGTTGCACTACCCCTTCCTGGTATGGATACACCATACCTCGCCGAGCCTCAATAGGAATCGACCCAACCATCCTCACTTGGAGCTTGCAGGGCGTCGGCCCCTACAAAACGGTACTCATTTAGCTAAGGCGTCCTATAGGTTTATCTTTGGAGCATTCCAGAGATGTACATTACCTCGATATCGTCGATCGGTAATTGCACGTTGTCATGTCCAGAATTATGTGTAGACGCGACGCTACTCCGATGTCGATCGGTAACTTCTATTTGATTATGTAATCATTGCGTACGTAACTTATATAGATAGCAACTAAGCAAGATGGTAGAGGCACCGTCTTCGCCGCCCTCAGCGACGTCGCTAAATGCGTCTGGATCTCTGATCAAGGTGGTATGCAGGCGAGATGGCTGAGGAATCTCCAAATTGCCCTCGGGCCGCATGACGATCACGGAGGTCAGTGACGTCGGGATCCCGCCGAGTCCCAAGAAAGCAGCTGCGAGATTCCGAACCGTCTGCGGGGTACTTGCAAGGGAGCGGGTTCCCATCACCACCCCAACCTAGAAGTCTCTGACGGATGTACAGAGAGACTAGTTGTGGACTGAACTTTCTACCTCGTTCACTTTCCCTGAAGCAGACCAGGCATGTGTGCGATGGCACGCGCTGCTCGCGATGTGCCACACGTGGAGGACCTTCAAGAGCCTGCTTGTCACGCAGTAAGTGAACACGGGTCGGACGCCCTTCACGACGTATCATTTCTTGTCGCGGGATACATGGGACGCCTTCGTGCAGATGAAGACGACGGCCGAATTTCAAGAGCAAAGTGTGGCGCACAGAGCTCTTCAGGCACAAAACACTTACCCCACGGACTCGCTTGCCGTTGGTGCGCGGGTAAAGCCACGCAGTGGGTGGCGGAGGACGAGACCGCTGCCCTACCGTTTGCTGTGATCTCAGATGAGCGCGCTCGAGCCTGGTTAAGAGCGAGGGCATCAGTCACGTCTTCGAGCAGCGTCTCTTTCACAAACCCGGCAGACGAGGCAGTGTCTCAACGCCTGGTAAATCTATCGAACCACTTAATTGTTAATAAGTCCATAACTTCATGGTGTCTACAATAACATGATGTCCTCTGCAGGAAGCATTGACTTCCGCATCTTCCCAATGTTCCTTTGAAGTAGACAGGGAGAAGGATGTACTATCTACGGCTTTGGAAACAAGGAGCACGCGAGGCATTGGGGTTTACGTACCTTAGAGGGATGGATTCCCACACAACTCCGACACATATAGGAGTAGGAAGAGATCCAAGGACCAACACGACGCTCGGTTGGAACATGTGATTATTGAAAAATTTCAAGAATAAATAACAAACTTGCAGAACCAAGTAAATCAACTCATACAGGTGCAAGCCACCCTTGTTAATTTGGGAGCAAGTCCTCCTCGACATCGGAGTAGCGTCGCGTCCACACATAATTCTGGACATGACAACGTGCAATTACCGATCGACGACATCGAGGTAATGTACATCTCTGGAATGCTCCAAAGATAGACCTATAGGACACCTTAGCTAATTGTGTACCGTTTTGTAGGAGCCGACGCCCTGCAAGCTCCAAGTGAGGATGGTTGGGTCGATTCCTATTGAGGCTGGGCGGGTATGGTGTATCCATACGGGAAGGGGCGATCTTGAGACGGTGCCGGTGGCGCGAGGTTACGCCAGTGCGGTGGACATGGTACATGACAATTTCTTGGCCATCCCGCTGGAGATTCCCCCGAACGAAGAAATAAGAACACTAGGAGATGACACACACACTTTTATCTAGTGGCCCAAGAAGTACATCGCATTGGACCCTTTAGTGACGCGATATCGACAGGACCCTGCCTCTCCAATAGGACCCTCGATGCGTCCGCCTCAACCAAAGCTTAAGAAGGCCACCACATCGCTTCCCATCGAGAAGACGGCGAAGGGACAAGAAAAGCGTGTCACCATATCGGTCCGTGAGGTGTCTCACGGGAAGACGTCCCTCAGCCGCCTCGTTAAGGAGAAATCAAAATCGAAGAACATTAAGGCACCTCCCAAACCCGTGAAATACTCTCTCGGAAGTCCGTTGGTCTCCGGCGCAGAAATAAAGAGCTCAGGAGTAGCTTTTCAAGCTTTGCATGATTTGTACTTGCGCAAGACCCGAGAGGGGGGGCATACTGGAATCACCGTCAGATACGGGAGGGAGCATTTTCTCCACGAGCCTGACCACTTCGTCGTGGGCTTCGAAGACTTATTTGACCTATACAACGTAACTGCTGGCCTGGACGCCTCACTTCTACGATGCTGGACACTGTAAGTGTGTACAATCAATTTCTACACTCACGTCATACCGATAAATATCATAACTCATTGCTTATGTACAGATACACTATGAAATGTGCCCGTCGAATCAAAGAACCAGTGGGTTTCCTCAACCCACACGTGGTCTCTGAGCAAACAATCAACCAAGACGCATCCTACGTCGAGAATTACATAAAAATGGGATTGATTGCTCTGGACGACAAGGACTACATAATGGTGCCCTACAACCAGAAGTAAGTACTTCAATATTTGCCATACAAATTTTGTTTTAACATAGGTTTATGACTATAGCGACATACATGAGCAGGTTTCACTAGATTCTTCTGATTCTTGTGCCAAAGAGAAACATGGTATTGTACCTTGATTCTCTACTCAACAAAAATCATGACTTCACCCTTCTTAAAGGAATAATCGACAGGTATGCTCATTTCCTCCGCACATAACTCTATTGTAGTCTTCCTTCGTTTGAAATGGACGAGGATAACTTTTTTGAATCATGTAGGGCGTTCATCACCTATGTTGCCGAGGGAGGTTTATACAAGGGAACGAGCGCCACACTGACTCACAGGATGCGATTTTCGGTACGCGCTACAACACATTAATCATATATCATACCCCGTAATATTGCGTCTCGAACGGACTGTACATATATATGTAATTCTATTTTTGCAGTGCCGCTAGCAAAAACGAGATCACCTATGCGCATTCTACATATACCATCATATGCAGCTATTGATTGCTTCTAGGACGCACGATCCCCAGGTTTGTCAATCTCGTAATAATTATTTCCTAATTATAAATTTAAATATATATGCTTACTACTTTACTCCTGCTAGCGACATGGCTTGAACATAGAGTTAAATGCACTCGAGATGGACCAGGTCACGCACGTTCGAAGGGAGCTCTGCGGCTTCATCAAGGCAGACATAGTTAACACCACCGGAGAGTTTCACACCGTCGACACCGATAAACGACCTCGAAACAATTGATTCAATATTATAATTCATTTTGACTGATTGTAATTCAATTTGTAACTCTAGCGACAATACTTGAAACATTCTGTTGTAATTGATTTTGAGTAAAACGATCACTTTGAGTTGTCAACAATTATTTGTGATATGTTTCTGCTTGTTAGTTTTCAGAGGGCATGGCTAGCAATTCCTGAGGCTAGCTGAAAATACGACAAAAATTAGTTAGGTCGAAAGACATATCACACACGGTTTTTAACAAAAACTGTATTTATCACCGACGGTTCTTGCACTACTACAAAACAGGTCATAGAAGACGCCTCATCACAGACGGTTCTTGGAAACCGTCTGTGATAAAGTAATCACTGACGGTTCCAAGACGAACCGTCGTGATATGTCATTATCACGAGCGGTTCTAGAGAACCGCCTCGTGATATCTACATATCACGCAGCGGTTCATGGTTAGAACCGTCGTGATGCTTCTGACGGTTCTAACCATGAACCGCTCAGTGATATCGAGAATATCACGAGCGGTTCTAACCACGAACCGCTGCGTGATGAGATACTCATCGCGAGCGGTTCGTGGTTAGAACCGTCTCTGTGATTTTAGGTTTTACCATGGCTTGATTTTCCTTACTCTTGAATTTACACGGTTCTAACCACGAACCGTCAGTGATATTCTTGGTATCTCATCACAGACGGTTCGTGGTTAGAACCGTCTGTGATGAGACACTTATCACAGACGGTTTGTGATACGAACCGTCTGTGATATGTCATCGCAGACGGTTTTTGTATAAAACCGTCTGTGATACTTTCGTTTCGTTAGGCGGGAAAATGAAAATTTGCACATAATGGCGGGCTCCGAAAATCTCTCTATATTAATGAGTCATTCATCTCCCCTTTGCCATCTCCACCTCCTCCTCTGCCATTTCTCCTCCTCTGTCATTTCTCCTCTGGCCTCCCCTCCCGCGGCCTCCTCCACCTCCTCTACCTCGCCCCAGCCTCATCGCCGCCGGCCTCCCACGACCTCGCCGCCGCCGGCCTCCCACGACCTCGTCGCCTCCGCCTCCAGTGCCCGTCACCCCGGCCTCCTCTACTGTCGCCTGTCCTCCCTCGAGTTCTGCCGCTGCGGCCTCCTCCACCTTGCCCCGCCTCATCGTCGCCGGCCTCCCATGACCTCGTCACCCCAGCCTCCCACGACCTTACTCTCTCTACTCCCCCCTTTTGCTCTGTGATGTAGATTACTACTGTAATGTGTTAGTGCTCTGTGAATTGTTTGAGTTGATGCTACTGTGATGTGAGTGATGCATGTCGTGTTGTTTTTAGTGCTCTGTGAATGGATTGAGTTGATGCTACTGTGATGTTCTGACTATTGTGGGAAAGCTAGCGAAATCCGAAAATCAATATCAGATTCATTCGTGAGGCTCGGGAGGCTCCATACGAAGTGAAAATCCGTTTCGTTTTTTTTGCCATAGAAAAACTATCACAAACGGTTCTAAACAAGAACCGCTCGTAATAGTTACTATCACGCACGGTTCTTTTTAGAACCGCTCGTGAAAATAGAATATCACGCAGACGGTTCTATTCACGAACCGTCGTGAAAATAGACTATCACGAGCGGTTCGAGAATAGAACTGTCTGTGATAATCTGTTTTCACAGACGGTTTGTGAATAGAACCGTCTGTGAAAACAGACTATCACAGACGGTTAAAAAACCGTCTGTGATGACCTCATGTCATCACAGATACAAAAATTCAGACGGTTCAAAAACCGTCTGTAATGATGGTTTAGAACCGTATGTGATGAGCTTTTCTGTAGTAGTGTTGGTTGGAACCGTCTGTGATATCTGCCCTTCACATATGGTTTTTGTTAAAAACCATCTGTGATAAGACTTTTCAACCGTCTGTGATAACCACCTGTTATCACAGATATAAAATTTCAGACGGTTCAAAAACCGTCTGTAATGACTGTTACGAACCGTAGCTTTTCTGTAGTAGTGATAATTAATTAGCCGTAATAAGTTAGTCCAAATAAATTAGTCCTAATTATTTAATTATAATTAATTAGCCGTAATAAGTTAGTCCTAATTATTTGACCTTGCTTCCAATGCTTATATAATGGCTACGGCTACCGTGGCAGGCCTTCTCCAAAGCCTCAAGTACAGCATGATCAGGATGATCAATCTTGTGCAGCTGCCGCTCATCCTCCTTATGATATTGAGTTGGCCTGCATCTGATCGGGCCGCCGCGAGCCCCCCACCGGACCCCGTGCAGTGCTCGTCCAATGGTGGCACAGCTGACTGCACCGTATCGAGCGCATACGGCGTGTTCCCGGACAGGTCGACGTGCCGCGCAGCAGCCGTTGTCTACCCTTCGTCCGAGGAGGAGCTGGTGCGCGCGGTGGCCAACGCCACGACCTCCAGGACCAAGATGAAGGTGGCCACCAGGTACTCCCACAGCATGCCGCAGCTAGCCTGCCCTGGCGGCGGCGACGGCCAGGGCCTCGTCATCAGCACCAGGTGGCTCAACCGCGTCGTGGCCGTCGACGCTGCCAGGATGGAGATGACGGTGGAGAGCGGCATCACGCTGCGGGAGCTTATCGCACAGGCGGCCAAGGCCGGGCTTGCGCTTCCCTACGCGCCCTACTGGTGGGGGCTCACGGTGGGCGGCATGCTCGGCACGGGCGCTCACGGCAGCTCGCTCTGGGGGAAAGGCAGCGCTGTGCACGAGTACGTCGTCGGGATGCGCCTCGTCACTCCCGCTCCCGCCACCGAGGGGTACGCCAAGGTGCGGGTGCTCACGGCTGCCGACCCGGAGATGGACGCCGCAAAGGTCTCCCTCGGCGTCCTAGGCGTCATTTCTCAGGTATTATTAGTTGATACCGTACGTACATGTACATCTACATAAGCTAGCGGCATTTCATTCATTATTATTGATTAATTCTACCTGCGGATCCGGATTCTCTACAGTAAACACAGAGAACACTGTATAAATAATGTATTATCATAATACTATAGTAAAACTCTGTAGTGACAGTTAAGAAAGTACTTTAGCAAAAATATTCTAGAAACCCACTGTAGCGATTGATCTCAGCCTTCGCTTTTCGATCGAGCAGTAAAGATCGCTCCGTAGCATCTCTGCATTGAGAGAGATAAGGCAGATGATCCCTCTCCACCGCTCCCAATGGTACATAATTGAATGGGGGGGGGGGTTGTTTCAATGGAGGATTTTCTAAATAGATTTTTTTTTTGTTAACATAAGCTTTTTTGTGGAGAAGTTTCTAGTCTACCTTTTTTGTGTTTTGCCAAAGAACAAGAAAGTCTGGTTCTTTGCTAAACCAATCATATTTTGAGTTTAGAGAAAACCTTTTTTTGTTGTGCAGGTTTTGTTGGCGGTTAAAGACAAATGCAAACCCAACATTAAAAAACCTCCCTTTCGGCCTGAACTCGATATCCAAACGTTTCACACCAGTTGCACACTCGCACTCGCTACCAGGGGGAAATTCAACCATAAATAAATTAACTGTATATTGCAACTTACTGTTGTTAATTAATATTCTTTTACTGTAGCTAATTAAGGAATTGCTTTCTAGATTCGCTGTTGTTAATTAATATTCTTTTACTGTAGCTAATTAAGGAATTGCTTTCTAGATTCGCCGTCGCTCTCTACCGTAGTGACTGAACACACAAATTATGCAGTCGATTAATGGACCGAATTTTTATGGGTGCGCACTCGATCCACCGGGGTGGGGGGCGTCACAAAAGCAACCAATAGATGATGCTTGGAGTACAAAACATCATACGTGAATTACAAAGCAAGCAGCTGGAGTGGAACTGTCACAATCTTGCCACATTAACTCCTTAGGAATTATTTATTACACTAAACACGCACGCTTGTTTGTGTTTACAGAGGTAGTGCGAGTGTAATGTGTGTTGAGTGTGTGCGCCTATTTTGCACTCTATAAAAAACAACTTTAGAATTATTTATTTAGACTGCTATTAACTTGTTTTTCTCCTTTTTCTTCACATGGCGGCATGATGAATCGTATATTTTATTTAATTGTTGTGGCCTCCCTATCACTGAAAACAAAGAAAACAAAAGGGGGGGGGGGGAAAGGAACTAGTTTTGGTGAAAAGCATAAGCTACCCTGCTGGCCAAAAGTAGAGGGAATAAAGTAAAATACAAAGGTCTGTCCTGCTGAAACATGGACCCCTGCGGTGCTACCTGCTACCACTACCCCAAAAACAATGTAAATGGCCATGGGAAATTTCTCAAAAATTCTTAGGTAGTAATTAATTATATTGTGTAGTGCGGCTTGGGGCCATACATGATGCATTCTGTGGAGTTTCTTTTTTTATTTTGATTTATTCTTTAGGGCACATGTGTGACATTTCGGCAGCTACAATTTTTCTTTATTTGTTACATTCAATGTCAATTTCATGCTATATGATAAGTCAAAAAAATATCATACACATATATTGGATCGAAGAATTTCCTCGAGTGAAATGTGATTTATTAGAATATTTTTTTTTGTTAACTAATACTTTTGTTAACAATATTTTAACACCACCCTAACTTATTTCCAAAAAATAAACCTTCCTTGCCACGCAATCCTTGGTGGCGTGGCAAATGGACTTTTCATGGACAAACCCAAACATATTTTTAAAAATAACAAGGCGGTGTGCCCAAAAGGGGTTGTTTTAAAAATAAGTTCTAGTAGATCATTTTTAAAATATTGTTAAAAGGAGTTTGTAATAAAAATTGTTCAATTTAATATGCTAGCAGAAAGTTCCAAGATCGACCAAGTCATCGTGAGGAAAATGCTACTACGCGTCTGTGCGTTTCGAGTGCACGGCTTTTCGTTGGGACTAGACTCATCGCACTCATCGACCGCTGCCCATATTCTGAGCCTTCTGATTGACCTTCTGATCATGGTCAATTCCTTGCCCGTGTCCTCCATTAGGACGAGGGGCCGCTCCAGTCTTCTTAGGGCAATGATTAGCATAATGCCCCTTGTTGTTGCAGAAGAAGCAGGTGACATCAGCAGCTGGGTTGCGGGGACCTCCTTGCTGTCCCGCAGGTGCACGTGGTTGAGACACGGCCTGCAGTGGGCGAGGTACAAACGCCGGTGCCCTCGGTGATGCGGAAATCTGAGAATGATGCACCGGGGCTTGCCCGTCATAAGAACGAGGAGCATTGACCCTTGCTGATTTTTGGGCCTCCCACTTGCGCTTGCATGAATCACCAAGCGCCCTCGCCTTATGCTCAGCGACAATAGCCTTGTCGACCAGCGTTTGCCTGTCCTGAAGCTCCTCGGACAAGCCATCCATGAACTTCTCTTGTTTTGCCTCATCAGTGGGCACGTCCTCAGGGGCGTACCGAGATAGATGGTTGAATTCGTGGAGGTACTCGGTCACTGATTTGCGCCCTTACTTGAGCGCTGAGAATTCTTTCTTCTTAAGCTTCATCAATCCGGCGGGAACATGAGCCCGACGGAAGGCAGTGCGGAACTCTGCCCAAGTGATAGCCCGACCCTCTGGCTGCATGGCGAGGAAGTTCTCCCACCATGAGAGTGCTGCCCCCTCCAGCTAATAGGAGGCAAAGAGTGCCTTCTCCTGCTCCTAGCACTAAGTAATATTGAGCTTCCGCTCGACAAGACGCAACCAATCATCCGCGTCAAGTGGGTCCTCGGATCGCAAGAAGGAAGGTGGCTGCGTGCGAAGGAACTCTGAGAGTCCCCCCCTCTGATGGTGGCCACCTCCGTCTCCTGATCCGGAGGCACCAGAAATGCTGGAGGTGTTCCGAGCAATCGCCTCTAGGATCCTCGTCTGATCCATGCGATTCCGCTCAATCTGAGCGAGAACCTCTGCCATGGTCGGAGGGGGTGGAAGCTCCTCATCCGAACCAGCTGGCTGACCCTGGCTGCCGCGTGTTCGTCCAGCCATCCTGTTTCATCGAGGCGGGTTAGCAACACAAACCCGAAAGACTAGAGACGAAAGATAGCAACAGACAAGCTATCAACTATAGAAATGATATATTACCCTAACCCAATTATAAACATATAACCAGCAAGGAAACGAACTCCAAACATTTGCGAAAAGACATAAGACCCAATGCAAGCTCATAAGACCAAAAATTCAACTTCTTGGTACGACTAACTTGTATTGAACGAACAAGCAATCGTTTTGAGATTAAAATTTCAGAATGCAACTCAAGTCTTATTGCATCCAAAGATCATGGTAAAACCATTTTAGGGTGTGTTAGACACTCGCTATCTAATATCACATCTTACTCTTTTATTCCCACAAGTTTTAGTAGAGTTAACCTCTCATTTTCTACCCCCATTTAGAACTTTTGAGCTTGCTGTCCAGGTCTTGCATCCAAGCTTCTAGTCGAAATTATCCATTCCAGAAACTTCAAAACCTTATAGAGGGCAGCCAACACTTCAATTTGCCAAACTCATTAGTTCCCAAAACTCAATTAACCGATAACAACTAACTTTGAAGAGAGGAGAGGTAAACAATTTTTTTAAAACCCAAATTAGAGTATGATGAGAGGAGAAAGCTAAGATAGGTAAGGAGTAAAATCGGAGAATTACTTAAGCTTTCATAAATCATTTGATATTTCAAAAATAAGGTTTTGCAAAATATCCTAAAGACGACCAAGCTTGGGTTACTACGGTCAGCATGGCTCTGATACCAACCTTTGTGAGACCCCGGGGTATTTAACTTGTAAAACTTAACCAATCAAGATGATTAAATCATTACAAATCAAATATCACGGCTCTCGGCGTATATGCACTTCCCAGAAGTGCATTACACATACCCCATACAAAAATTATGCATCAATTCCGTTCATCACATAGAATCCAAAGCACGATTAAGCAATACGAAAGACATACAATACAGAGTTATTACAAAAAGGGCCGACCGGCCAAATACAATTAAGAGTATAAGATAACAGCGGAAGCAAGGTGCCATAAGATGGCGATAAACAAAAGCCAATTAGTGTGCCTTTAACCCACAAGGCAACCAACCGGTACTCCGAGCTATTCGTCGAACCCGCGGCACATCTCACAAAAGTGAGGCCCTAGGGGCTCACCCTCCTCCTCTGCAACAAATAATTAAGCAAAGCAAATGAGTACAATAATTGTACTCCGCAAGACTTACATGTAGAATAACAGACCTATACATATGCTACATGCAAGCTTAATTGAGTGGAGGCTGTATGTTTCCTTTCGGCATAAAGCAATCTTTATTTGCAATAAGATAGTACATTTGAAAGCAAGTTTATAATCTGTTTTTATTGTTCAAATAACAGAAATTAACATCAATATAACAATAAATAAATAACAACAACATCCTGGAAGTGACTAACCACTAGTCACCACAACATTAGCATGAATTACCCATTCATGTCAACCGTGTCAAATTTTAATTAAAAGGTTGTAGTCTAACTCTTGCAAAACCTAACCAAGCGTGTCCATAACCTAGGACGAGGCTATTCGAATAGTTTTATCCCTGCAGGGGTGTACCAATGTACCCACATGCCATACCGCCTTTTCGCCAATCTATTAAGCACACTTCCTTAGTTATGCCGGCACGGCTAAGTCCTACGAGACATTTCCAATATTATGCATTAACTGAGAGTCGCATGTATGGATATAAACCCATACGTTGTGTCGGGGTCATCGAAAGCCTCGGTCAACTACCCCTCACGGGTAAAGCCTCGGACAACTGCGATGCCCCTCGAGGTGGAGAACCTACCCGGAATCTCCACCACCACACACCCAACACAATAACACCGGTCCTTTTTCACACAGCACACACAACCCACCTCCTGCGACTCGGAGCTAACACACACCAAAGTACTTAGTCAAGAGAGGTCTCATATCCCTCTCACGTGGTTAGCACACAAAATTGCTTGGAGAGTGTGACACAAGATGTTCGGTCCTTGTTGACCTGGGCAAGACATCCACAAACCCAATAACCCACCATCCAACCACTTGCCCAAGTCTAAATTAATTTTTCATTTTCAGGTTTTGACTTTATAAAATAACCAAGCACAAGTGTTGGACATAAAGTAGTAATAATTAGATGTGTGATCAAGATCATCGACTAAATCGATGATCGCCCATTACTACCGAAACTAAGCATTTCTAAGCAATATCAAGCGCGATCTACTAAATGACAAGAGCTTATCCAACGAACTCAGATCACAGCAAATAACCTAGGCTCGGGTAGTAGAGGGTAAATAATTCCTACAGATTATGCAACTATAGGATCCACTAATCATAATTTAACAACAAAATAGCAATATACACACAATTTGAAATCAATATATTAGACTTGAAAAATACTGGGATTAACATGATCAAACTGCTTGCCTTACTGGGGATTACTATCTTGCTGCAGAGGATCACTCTCGAATACAACAGGATCGTCGGAACCTACCGAAAGAAGTCGAAAGCACAATAAGAACGAATAATACCGAAAAGGCCCAAAAATTCAAAGTCATCCAAAAATCATGAAAAATTCACAAAAGAAAAATAATGATTTTAGATGAATTTAGGAATAAGAATAAATTCATTTGGATGTTCTATGCAGAAGTTATAGCCGTTTGAAAATAAGTTTTAAGAAAAAATCCAATTTAATTATAATTTGCCTCTGTTCACCTCATCTAAAACTTTCGCGAAATTTTATAGAGTAGTGGTGGACATGAGGATTACAAAAATGGATAAATAATATTAATACACGACCAAAATAATTTGGTTCACCTCAATTGGAGTTTTTATGAATTAGTTATGTATTTTCCAAGTTAATTGCATTTTTTAGTGCACAATTATACCCCCGGGAAAAACCTAAATCCAAAATCGACGTGGACGAGTATGGGCCGGAGATCTGAAATCCGATGGCCCACGCGCACAGAGCACAGCGCGCGCATGGCTCACCACTCCACCGTTGGATTTGGATCCAACGATTCATGTGGATCGAGGCGTTCGGCCGGTCCGAACGTTCACGTGAACCGGAACCGTTGATCTTGGCTCCAACGGTCCACACGGATCGAACCGTTCGGACGGTCCGAACGTTTACTCGAATCGGGACCGTTGATCTCGGATCCAACGGTCCACGGATCGAAACGTTCGAGCGATCCGAACGTTCACGCGAACCGGAATTGACACCACGTTTACTGTGCTTGGCCCCACATATCAGTGAAAGCAAGAATGAATAAGACAACCATTAACTACTAAGCAATCATTAGCAGTTAATGAACGAGATTTGGTTTTAATGATGATGCTACAGTGTTGTCGGAAAACCGACAATACCGCATCAACCGCAGAGCTCGCCGGCGTTCCGACCTGTGGCGCTAGCTAAGGGCATGGATGGGTTCACAATATCCTTGAACACCCAACGGTGGCACTCACGGAGGTTGAGCTGGCCCGAGCCGGCGGCGCACCGGAGAGAAGCGGAGGAGAGCTACGGCTAATCGTGTACTGTAAGATCGAGCTTCGCATTGTCCAAGGAAGTAGGTGCCAAGGCAACTACAAGGCACAGGGAGGCTATCTGAGCGAGGGAGAGACTTGAAGAAGGTCGGAGTTGAGCCAGCGACGATGAGGGTGACGGCGGTGCGGTGCTTCACCGAGGGAAACTCGCTCTGGTGAAGGAGACAGAGAAAGAGTGGTAGAGAAAGCTCAAAGAGAACCCATAGATGGTGTACAAGCAAAGAATCGGCAAGGACCTTACCACACTGGAGATCGGGACGAACGGGGCTCCGCGGCTGAAAATGGTTCAAACTCGGATTTTGCGGGCTCCTGGGAACCGATAGCAAAATAGTGTGAGGGGAAAGATTAAGCAGGCCAAGGCACGCATGGTGACGCACTAAAAAGAGAGAAAGGCTCACCGGAGTCGATAATGGCAGAAGGAGTAGCTCTGGGCGCGCTCTGGACAAAGCGGGAGCACGAGCTTGCCTTAGATCCTACATGCAAAGATAGAAGCTCCAATGAGCGAAAATAGGGATGCCACGGAAAGAAAGAGTCGTTGGACCCAGCGTGTGGAAACCTTACCCGTGGGAGCTGCAGAAACGAGCACCCCTCTCCTCAGCCACCGAGAGAAGAAGTGCGGAAGAAGGTGGGCATAGGGTCAGTTTTGAGCAGGAGCGAGGACGGAGAAGAAAGCGGCGTGAGTGGGCGAAGCTCTCTGGTTTGTCAAAAAGGGCGGTGGGCAACGGCGTTGACGGAGATGCACAGCATGCAACGGCCGCGTGGAGCTCAGCTCCTGCACAGTGCCTGCCCAAGGTGAAAGAAAGCCCTGACAGGTGGGGCCCGCGACGCCAGTGACTCAGTCACGCGAGAGAGAGACGGATTTAAAGGGTGTTGGCACGGCCGTTGGATCGAGATCGAACGGTCCAAGCGAAAGGGACGATCGGTCGGTCCGAACGTTTACTTCAATCCTGACTGTTCTTTCCAAATCGGACGGTTCACGTGAGTGGAGCGATCGGCCGGTCCGAACGTTCACTTCAATCCAGGCCGTTGAGTTCCCATCAGACGGCTCCCAATCGGCGGGGTCAGCTTTAGGACCTAACTGAAGGGTTACGCGATCTTGACCGGAGAGTATCTATCGGACGGCTCACCCGCGACGCGGTTAGTTGGTTGGGCTGCACCAAGGATACCGGTCGAAGTCCGACTCGGGTTCAAGCCCAGTATGTGATGATTCAGATTTGAATTAAAAAGGCTGAGATGATTTGGAAATTTCCCAGAGGTAGCTTCACAGTTCTAAAAATTTTGAAATTTTTAGTGAGTGATCCTGACTTCAAGATCAACCGTGTGTAAATTTTACAGAATTTTTCATGTAGTCAATTTCTTGCTAGAAAATTTCACAAGCTACAGCTCAGGGGTTTGACCAGGGAGACAACAGGTTTGACCGGCCCTTAAGAAATAGCAAATAATTTCTAAAAATTGTGAAATTTCTCAGGAAGGTTACTAGGATGATCAAGAATTTAGGAAAAATATTTCCAAAGGATGATCATGTGAGACCCCGGTTTATCCGGCTTGTAATGCTTAACCAAACGCTTGGCCCTAGCATCACAAAACAGATAATCCGAGACTCGAGACATGTATACTTCCCAGAAATGCAGTATACACACCTCCTTACAAAGTTCATGCATCAATTCCATTCATTCACATAGAACCGAAGCAAAACAGAACAGGACTAACATTAATAAAGGATAGTTATTACAAAAGAGAGGCCAACTGGCCAATAATAAAAGAGACAACAATAATTAAACAGCGGAAGCAAAAGTGCCATAAGATGGCTACAACAAAAGAGCCAATCAGTGTGCCTTTAACCCACAAGGCAACCGACCGGACCGCCAAGCTAGTCGTCGAATCCACAGCATAACTCACAAAAGTGAGGCCCTTGGGGCTCACCTTCTTCCCTAAGCAACGAAAAGCGATTTCAAAAAAGTCGGGTGAGTACTTTGAATGTACTCGCAAGATATATAAGAATGATAACAGATCTATACAATAACTACATGCAAGCTTATTTAAGTGGAGCAGGTTAGGACTCAAATTTTTAAGCATAAAGCAAGTTTTATTTGCAATAATGTAATAGATTGAAAGCAATTTTGCAATCTGATTTTATTTGATAAAAACAGTAGTAATCAAGAAGCAACAACAGTAAAACAGTCCTGGAAGTGACTAAACCATTAGTCACCACAACAATAGCATGAATTACCCATTCATGCCAACCATGTCAAGTTTTAATTTTTAAAACAAAAACAGTTGTTGAAGTCTAGATCTTGCGTGAAATCACCAAGCGTGTCCATAACCTAGGACGAGGCTATTCGAATAGTTTTATCCCTGCAGGGTGTACCAACTTACCCACATGCCAGACCGCCTTTTTGCCACCGGGTTAAGCACACTTCCTTAGGTATGCCAGCACGGCTAAGTCCTACGAGACGTTTCCAATATTGTGAATTATTCACGAGCCGCCCGTATGGATAGAAACCCATACGTTGTGTCGGAGTCATCGTAAAGCCTCGGTCAACTACCCTTCCCGGGTAAAGCCTTGGACAACTACGACGCTCCTCGAGGTGGAGAGCCTACCCGGAATCTCCACCACCGCACACCCAACACAAGAACACCGAGAACACATATCATGTTTCACACAACACACACAACCCCCTCCTGCGACTCGGAGATAACCCACGCCAAAGTACTAGGTCAAGAGGGGTCCCATATAACCCTCATGTGGTTAGTACGCAAAGTGCTTGGATCGATGGCGCAAGCAACATTTTCGGTCCTTAGGGACACAGGCACCTTTCCGGTCACACCCAACAATCACACCAACATGCCATTGTGCCCAAGTCAAATCATTTTGTTTCATTTTGGTTTTACAAAACAAAAGCATAAGGTGCTGAACCAAAATAAACAAAATGATTTGTGTGATCAAGGTCATCGACTAAGTCGATAACCGCCCAATTCTACCTAGGTAGCTAAGCATTTCTAAGCATGACATCGCAAAACAAGAAAAAGAGTAATTAAATCACGGGCTCTAATTCACCGTGATGATAATAACTTATGGTTGTGGTAGGGATAACATTTTAGTGGCAACAATGCATTAGGAATAGCTACCTCTAAGCAGGCAAAAATAATTAGACACAAAAGCAATGCATACATATAATTTGTAAACAAGATATTAGACTTGGAAAATAATGGGACATTTATGATCAAACATCTTGCACGCTTGCTGTGGGTCGAGAGTGCTTCTGTGGATCAACAAGATTATCAACGTGCTCTTGGATCCTAACGAGAAAGCCAAAAGCAACCGATAAGAACGAATAAAATGCAAAGACCCAACAGTAAACATTCTCCAAACATTCTGAAAATTTTACAGTGGCAAGGTCTTGATTTATAATGAATTTAGCAACAAGAACCAATTGATTTGGATTCTTAATGCCAAAGATATGACCAAAACAATTTTGCTCACTTTTATAAATCAAAATGCTACTATTCATTAGCAAAAATTTCTGGATCTATCTGGGGTTGGAAACATTTGTAGATTAAAATTCAGTTAAAAACATAACCAACAAAATTTGAATCAACGAAAAGGATTTGAAATGAATTAGTTATGCATTTTACAAGTTATCACATTTTTGATTGATAACTAAATCCTTTCGGAAAAATCGAATTTTAAATGACGTGGCGAGCGAGGAGCGTCGATCTTGGATCCGACGGTCCGCGTTCAGCATGCTAACGCGCTGCGTTAACAAACCCTAAACGCTCACCGTTGGATCTAGATCCAACGGTTCACGTGGATCAGGACGTTCGGGCGGTCCGAACGTTCACACGCATAGGAGCCGTTGATCTTGGATCCAACGGTCCACGCGGATCGAACCTTTCGGACGGTCGAGCGTTCACTCAGATCTGGACCGTTGATCTTGGATCCAACGGTCCACCGATTAGGCGTGATTAATTCAAATATAAGCGCAATCTTGGGCGTAGATCCTAAGATCGACGGTCCGCAACGACTCAAGTTCAAACTTCAACCAGATTTCGTCCGACAAAATTTGACGGGGAAGATTGGCTCGCCGCCGGCGACTCTGGCCGCGGCGGTGCGAGCAAACGCCTAAAATGAGTTCCTAACAACCTTGCGCACCCAAAGGTACCAACAATTTTGGCTGCGGCGGTCTAGAACGCAAGCAAGCGGAGATGACCGAGAAGACTCAAAATGACCGAAAGCAAAACGCAAATGAGCTCATTGCGGTCCAAACAAGCGGTGCCAAGCAACTAGGGACTAAAGAGGGTTCACCGAGCATGAAGAAAGTACAGAGAGGATCTGAGCTGCTCAGATGAAGAAAAATAGGGCTTTCGGCCGAAAAGGGAAAATCCAAAATCAAGCCGCTGCTCCTCGCGCCAAAACCCAAATTAAGTGAGGGTTAATGATCACCGAGGTGAGGGGAATCGGAGGGAGCAAGGCGAAAGAAATGAAACCTGTGGTACCGCCTTCACCAAGAGCTTGAAGCTCGGCAATGGCGGCAATGAAGGTTTCAAACTTTTGAGCTCAAGCAAACCCAAGAGAGGTTCTTTGGAGCTTGAGGGGTTTGAAAGGCTTCAATGGAAGGACCAAAGGAGCTTATATAGCGGAAATGGCGGTGGGCAGCGGCAATACCCTCTCGGGTCAAACTCGCCATGAGAGCCTTTGAGAGCGGCGGAGCGATTGAACAAGGGACGTCGAGGAGGAGCACGACGGCAATTAATGCGCTCGAGAGAGCCGTTTAAAAGCGACCACGAGGTGACTCCACACCGCGCTTCTTCTCGCTCACGCCATTGCTTGACTCGACGCCGCTCGGACCGAGGAAGGAGATGACTCATCCACCGTCGGATTGAAATCGGATGGTTCAAATCGAACGGGGTGATAATAACGATCCGAACGCTCACTTAATCCTGGACCGTTGATTTAGATCCTACGGTTCACGTTGCGCGAGGCGTTCGGACGGTCCGAACGTTCACGCGATCGTGGGCCGTTGATTTAGAATCCAACGGCTTAAATGGACCAGCGCGCTCGGACGGTCCGAACGTTCACGCGATCGTGAACCGTTCGATGCCGATCCAACGACGCACAATGCTCGCGCTCGATCGACCGCGCCGGTGCAGTTAGTTGACTGGACCGAGTCAATTTGCTTGAGCCCGAGTCTGACTCGAACCCAAGGAACAGTGAAAACCAACTAGGGTTTGAATTAAAGGCTGATTTTTGAGGAATTTGTTTAAAGTATCAAACCAGCTCCAAAAATTATGAAATTGTAACTGGAGCTTGCTGACAGAGGGAGGAACCTTATATAAAATTTTCAGAGACTTTTATGCAATCGCATTTTCTCTAAAAATTCCGAAGGCTATTTTAGGAGTTTGACTAATGTTTGACTTGTCTCAAAAATTATCAAATAATTCCTGAAAATTATGAAATAATTCTGAGGTGTTAAACATCAACCCTAGACCCCAGAAAAATTATTTCCAAAGGTTGGGCACAAGATTTTCAGGAAGGAGATTTGGGTTGGTGTCCAAACGGCAATTTGATTTTTGATTTCACATAATTCCTTTACACAAATTATGGAACTGATTACAAAAATCAAGATCAGAGAAAAAGTTTTAATTTCTCCTCATTTTTATTACATTTGAAACACAAACCAAGTTTGGGATGTTACAAAACCTCCCCCCCTTACAAAAATCTCGTCCCGAGATTTGGCTCACTCGGTAAAGAAAGATGGATAGTCTGCACGGAGACGATCTTCCCTTTCCCAAGTAGCCTCATCCTCAGAATGGTTCGACCACTGAACTTTGAGGAATTTGATGGTTTTATTCCTCGTTCTTCGTTCAGCCTCATCGAGTATGCGAACAGGATGCTCGCGGTAGGTCAAATCTTCCTGGACATCGAGAGTTTCCAACGGAGCTTCCTCAGTTGGAACACGGAGGCACTTCTTTAATTGGGACACATGGAAAACATCATGTACCCCTTCAAGTGCAGCTGGCAATTCCAACTTATAGGCAATGCCCTTTCTTCTCGATAACACGGTAAGGACCAGGCATATCGAGGAGCTAACTTGCCCTTGACACCGAAACGCTGATGACCCTTCAAAGGAGAGACTTTGAGATACACAAAGTCATCAGGCTCAAAGCTCAACTCACGACGACGGCGATCCGCATAGCTCTTCTGCCTGGATTGAGCGGTGCGCAAACGATCACGAATAAGCTGGACTTGACTCTCGGCCTCATTGATCGAGTCCGGGCCAAAGAAAGGTCTTTCGCCGCCTCCGACCAATTCAACGGGTTCGCACTTTCTCCCGTATAAGGCCTCGAAGGTGCCATGCCGAGGTCGGCTCGAAACCGTTGTTGTAGGAAAACTCGGCAAATGGCAAGCATTTCTCCCAATTCTTTCCATAGGAGAGGACACAAGCACGGAGCATGTCTTCCAACACTTGGTTGACCCTTTCGGTCTGACCATCAGTTTGGGGGTGATATGCGGTGCTAAAGGTAAGACGGGTTCCCATAGCCTCTTGCAAACTATGCCAAAATCGAGAAGTGAACAGGGAACCACGATCAGAAATGATCGTCTTCGGGATCCCATGCAAACTCACAATTCTGGCGATATAGAGCTCGGCTAAGAGCCCCACGCGAAGCTGAGTCTTGACAGGAATGAAATGAGCCACTTTCGTCAAGCGATCGATGACGACCCAAATGGCATCATTTCCCTTAGGCGACCTGGGTAGACCGGTGATAAAATCCATCCCGATCGAATCCCACTTCCATTCCGGAATAGGCAAAGGCTGAAGCAGTCCAGCTGGACGCTGATGCTCGGCCTTGACACGACGACACACGTCGCACTCGGCAACGAACTTCGCAATCTCCCTCTTCATTCGGGTCCACCAAAATCTCTGACGGAGATCTTGATACATCTTGGTGGCCCCGGGATGGATAGACAAGGGCGATTCATGGGCCTCGCGGAGAATCAAATCCCGCAGTTCCATGTCCTTTGGAACCACAAGGCGTTGCCCGAACCTTACAACACCATGCTCATCCTCAGAGAAGCACTTGGCTGTTCCGTTCTTGACATTTTCCTTGATGCGGCTTATTCCAGCATCCGATTGCTGAGCGACCTTAATCCGATCTACCAAGGTTGGTTGCACAACCAAGGCAGCGAGGGAACCACGCTCAACCAAACCTAAGTTGAGACGCTGAAATTCCTCCAGAAGGGTGGGTTGACATCCCTGGAGCAACAAGGCATTGCAATGTGCTTTGCGACTGAGCGCATCGGCAACGACATTAGCCTTGCCCGGATGGTAGTGAATACCCATGTCATAATCTTTGACCAACTCCAACCATCTCTTTTGCCTGAGGTTCAGATCTGGTTGGGTGAACAAATACCTTAGGCTTTTGTGATCCGAATACACTTCGCAACGATTACCGATTAGGTAATGTCGCCAAATCTTAAGTGCATGAATCACTGCGGCTAATTCCAAGTCATGGGTAGGATAGTTGAGTTCATGAGGTCTCAATTGCCTTGATGCATAGGCCACTACCTTGCCTTCTTGCATAAGGACGCAACCGAGCCCTCGACGAGAAGCATCGCAAAAGATGTCGAAACTTCGATGAACATCGGGAAGAACGAGAACGGGAGCGGTGGTCAAACGCTCCTTGAGTACTTGGAAACTTTCCTCACAAGCGTCGGACCACAAGAACTTCTTGTCCTTCTTGAGCAACTCCGTCATTGGCTTCGCGATCCTGGAGAAATTCTCGATAAAACGGCGATAATATCCCGCTAAACCGAGAAAACTCCGCACCTCGGTTACCGAAGTAGGCTGAACCCATGAAAGAACATCGCTGACCTTGCTAGGGTCAACGGCCACGCCTCTATTTGAAAGAACATGGCCCAGAAGGCCACTTCCTTCAACGAACGCGACTTGCTCGAACTTGCATGACGGTGGTGCTCACGGCTTGCCTAACACGAGCCTCAGATGCTCATCATGTTCCTCATCGTTCTTAGAATAGATAAGAATATCATCTATGAAGACCACGACAAACTTATCCAAATACTCCATGAATACCGAATTCATGAGGTTCATGAACAAGGCGGGAGCATTGGTTAAGCCAAATGACATGACGGTATACTCATACAAGCCGTAGCGAGTAGAGAAAGCCGTCTTTGGAATATCCTCAGGTCGTATCCGAACTTGATGATATCCCATTCTCAAATCAATCTTGGAGAATACTCGAGCTCCAGTTAATTGATCAAAGAGATCATCAATGCGGGGCAATGGATACTTGTTCTTTACCGTTACCTCATTAAGCGGACGGTAATCAACGCACATGCGCAAAGTATGGTCCTTCTTCTTTACGAAGATGGCTGGACAACCCCACGGAGATGAGCTAGGGCGAATGAATCCTTTTTCTTGCAGCTCATTCAGTTGCTTCTTCAATTCCACCAACTCGTTCGGTGGCATCCGATAGTGCCTCTTTGAAATCGGGGCAGTACCGGGAACCAACTCAATGACAAACTCTAGGTCTCGAACTGGTGGCATCCCTGGAAGATCTTCAGGAAAGACATCAATGAAGTCACGAACTGTGGGGACTTCACTAATAACTAGAGCGGCTTCGCTTGCCGCGAAGAGATGCGGGCCTAGCGACCGGTGGCGAAGCTTAACCTCGCCACGAAAGACTAGATAGAGAGACGCACTTCTTGGCGCAATCGATTTGTCCCTTATGCTGAGACAACCAATCCATACCAAGAATTACATCTAAACTTGCGGAATGGAGTAGGATAAGATTCGCGAAGAATCTCACTCCCTCGATTTCAATTGGGACATCCCTACACTCAGATTCAGCTCTCAACTCCGAACCAGGAGAGCGAATGAGCAACGGGACCAACAATGGAGTAAAGAGGAGCTTACTAATAGCAGCAAAAGACTCAGAAACGAAAGAATGAGATGCTCCTGAATCAAACAAAACAGTAGCAGAATGAGAGTTAACAGAAAGCGTACCCAGCACGACGTCGGGTGCCTCCTGTGCCTCCTCTGCTGAGATGAGGTTGACGCGACCACTACCCACGCCTTGGGTAGTAGGGACTACCTTCAGGTCCTGAGAAGAACCACCTCCTGGCCCGCGTCCTCCATTAGGACGAGGGGCTGCTCCTGTCTTCTTAGGGCATTGGTTCGCATAATGCCCTTCCGACCGCAGCGGCAAGTGACCCGGCGGCCGGGTTGCGGGGCCACCTGGCGACTCGCAGTGCACGTGGATCGGGCACGGCTGCGAAGGGCGAAGAACAGTGCCGACGGCCTCGGGGTCTTTGGTCACGACGCGATCCCCGAGACGGACCGAACGTGGATAGCCGCCCCGATGACTTCGGGCCTCCCACTTACGCTGCTATGGAATCCACAAGTGCTCTCCCGCATGCTCAAGAACGATGGCCTTGTCCACCAAGGCCCGGAAACGGAAAGTCGACGATGGATAGCTTGTCCCAAGCTCCTGACAAACCATCCTTGAACTTCTCTTGCTTGGCCTCATCAGTGGCCACCTCCTCCGGAGCATAACGAGCCAAATGGTTGAACTCGTACAGGTACTCCGTGACGGAACGATGCCCTTGCCTGAGCGACAAGAATTCCTTCTTCTTCAGCTTCATCAAGCCGGAAGGAATGTGAGAGCGACGGAAGGCGGTACGGAACTCCTCCCAAGTGACGGTGTGGCCGTCAGGCTGCATGGCGAGGAAGCTCTCCCACCACGACAGAGCTGCACCTCCTCCGGTGGTGCGATGCAAACCAGCGCCTTCTCGTGCTCACGGCGCTGCGCTATCGCGGCTTGCGCCAACGCACGAAGCCAATCGTCTGCGTCAAGCGGGTCCTCAGACCTGGAGAACGTAGGGGGCTGAGTGCGAAGAAACTCCGCAAGTCCCCCACGCGGCTGATGGCCACTCCCTTGCCCGGATCCTGATGCCCCGGTAAGGGCGGAAGTGTTGCGCGCGATGACATCCAGAAGAACCCTCCTGTCCTCTGCACGGTTGCGCTCGATCTGAAGAAGGACCTCGGCCATGGTCGGAGGAGGAGGAAGATCCTCGTCGGACCGGTGATCGCCTTGGCCGCTACGAGTGCGTCCGGCCATCCTGTTACAAGAATCTTTGGTTAAAACTAGACTCAAAGATTAAAAGCCGAAAGAAAGCGAAAAGCTAGCGACTAGGGGAATGGAATATCACCCTAACCGAAAGCCAAAACCAGTATGTGTATAAACTTAGGTAGGTTTACAAAAAGACTCAAAAAAAAAAAAAAACGGCAAAGAATCATAAAACCAAAGCTCAACTCCCCAATGCAACTAACCCGTATTGAATGAACGAGTAATTGCTTGAGAAAATAAAAATCAGAAGGTCAAGGTAAGATCTAATACCACTTAAGATCAAGGCTAAATCAGCGAAAATAGTGTTAGATACATAGCCAACTAGTATCACATCTTACCCTTTTTAACCCCACAAGTTTTAGTTGATTAAATTCTCATTTTCTACCCCATTAGAAACCATCGAGTTTGCTGTCCGGAAATTGAGGTTGCTGTAGCGATTTCGCATCCAAGCTTCCAGTCGAAGTCTTCCATTCTAGAAACTTCAAAATCTGGCACACTTCAATTTGCCAAGCTCAGTGGTCCTATCAGAAACCATTGAGCCTGCTGTCTGGAAATTGAAGCGTGTTGTCCAGATTCCGCATCCAAGC